>JANZLQ010000078.1:24516756-24532046 GCA_026212715.1 Elanus axillaris | reverse complement strand
CATACTGAACTCAAAACACAGCACTGTACCAGCCACTAGGAAGACACTTAACTCTATCCCAGCTGAAACCAGGACAAGTAGAAAACAGAAAGTAGGCAATGAGCTTTCTTGTTTGGGAACCTCTCTGTAGGTTAATGGGTAAAATCAAAGGAGTGCTAAAGAGAAATGCTAGCACAGATATTTAGGACGATGTACATTTTTAACAATTCTTTACCTTTTGCCATTACAGTTATTGATTATAAAACTTAGAGAAATTCTTTCATGCTGAAATTGTGCCGTCTGGAAAGAGGAGTTTGTGGACTGCTCATCTCCTTGACTTCAGTAGTTTTTAGAGTGGAGTTTGCTTCATTTTCTTGTAGTGGTTCTTGTAGTTACCGTTCTGTCACAGAGTTAAGAGGAACTTGTAAACTATACTTTTTACAGGTCTGTTTAAAAGAATATAAACTTTGAGCCCACTATTTTTTTAGTGATTTGATGGGAAATGTTGGGATTCAGAATAATAAAATTTTACTCCTCTTTCTGTCAGTTTTTCGCTGTATTGTCTTTTGTATCTGTGCATGCACCTATGCACACATGGATATATACAAATCTCAGGCCAAAACTTAAAGCAATCAGATGTATGCTTTGCCTATGGCTACTTCTGTCTGCTTATCCCCAGGATATCCGTTACACCATGGGTGAGTCTGCCTGCTGGGACTTTATAAGGAATCAGGTACATGAGTCTAATTTGGTGACAGGTCACCACTGATACGCAGAGTGGCAGAGAAGCCAGCTGACTTCCTCACTGCTATGTCACCTGCCTCAGGAGCCTGGGGTAAAAAAACCTGAGACAGTGGTTTCAAACCTTGTGCTCACGATTCTATACTTTAACTCTCATGTGAATTGTGAGCCTTAATCTGAAAGGCCCCCAGAGAAGCCTCCAAAGCTATATTTTTTAAAGTACTGGCAAAAGACAGTTTTTAATGGGACTGATTTCTGTAGGCAGGTAGGCTTTAGCTGGAGAGCTTGTTTGAAGTTAGTTAAGAAAAGAATGGGTGGGAGGAATCCTGCTTGGGTGTCTAGAGAGGACAACTCTCCTGTATGAAATCGAGGCAGATCAGAATCTCATTTAGGAAATGTACCTTGTTTTAAAGCAGTCTACTTTCTCCGTGGTTATTGTGATAATACTTCTGAGGGACTAGGAGCTGTTGAGAATTGTCAGGTGGGTGTAGAGGTCAACTGGTAGGCATCAGTTTAAGTTAAGACTAACGTAGTAAGGACTGAAATAACGTCTGGTTTATAACTGTGTGCTATCCCAATACAGGATGGGCTTGGTATATCTGCAGTTTAGCTCACACATTCCAAACTCCCCTGTATCAATTGTCTGTCTTGGCTAAATATTGATGAGCCCAAGGAATGTGGTCTATTTCTAGAGACTATAAAAGAAATGGCTTTCCCTAACCTATTTGAAACATGCTGACATGGCACTTTGGAAGTGTAAGGAAACTTGTTCTGGTATTGTTCTCTGTAAACAGAGGACTTAGTATTCTAGGACTGGATAAGCAATATCAATGAGAAACTTGGAGTTTGCTTGTGTATAAACTTGCTGCAACTGTTCACAACGCACTGGCATAAGGATCTACTGAAAACATGGAAATGGAGAGAAACCTTTATTTTGTACAAATTGCCTTTCTTTCAAGGTTGTTAGGCAGTAAAAGATTTGCAGCTGATGCAAATATAGTTTTAAATTATAAGGGCACAAATTTAACTACTTGTGATCATCATTATCTCCCTTGGTTTTGATTCACATCAAGACCATGTAAAGTAGCCTAGCCTGTAAATTGTTTTAATGCTGAAATAAAGACACCAGGGACTTATCACAATCCAATTTAAATCTTGTCATAAAACAAAACTGTAAATTCTGAATAACTTCTGTAATATTTTGAGGAGTATAAGGACAGAGAAATTGCCATCCTGAATCAGCCCTATTAGCTGTCTAGTCCATCGTCCTATCTTTTCAGATAAAGTTGCAAGATTCCCACTGAAACAAATACATGATCTGTAATTTGCCATTGTTCAGGTCTTACCCTATTTTAGTGCTATGCAGTAGAAAAAAATGTGTACATGGTTCAAGAAAAGCCTTTCACATGAAACCAAACTTGGCTGGATAGAATCACATTATTACTACCTTCAGTATTCCATTATTATTCCATTATTACTATTCATCAGAGCTGCTTGAGCCTTCTGCCAATGCAGTGACAATTTGGGATTGAACAAATTCTGTGTTAGGCAATGTAAAAAATTATGTTAACTTCTGAGTAAGGAGAAATGCTTTTCCACAGTAATAGCTGCTTTGTAGTTTCTAAGTAAACAACTTAAACGCTTTTAGTTCTGAAGAGGCACAACCCTGTGTTTAGCTGCAGGACTCCAAGCGCCTTTTCAAAATCTGTAGTTTTAGAACTATTGTTTATCTTACTTGGGAAAGCAGGAGGAATTGGTAAAGGAAACACCATTAAATATTGTATAAGCTAAAAGACACCTGTTTTTGTAGATTTGTTGTTTTGATTTTCATTTAAGCGGCAATTGACAATGTTTTAAGTTGAAGTGCTGGGTCCTCTATCAAGAATCTATTAAGGACAGCATCAGGTGCCAGACTGTCATGTTGACATAACATGACAAGAGCAAAACAAACAAAACCAAAATACTGTTTTCTGGAGGAGTCACTAGAAAATGGATTGCTCTTTAAAACACTTGAAAAATTATGTTGTTAAGAAGTCAAATGGCAACATTTAAAAGCTTTCCAGAGAATGTTCTCCTATACAATATAATTTCAGAGCTTTTCCCTCCTTTAGCCTTTTGCTTCCATGGGCTTTCGTTCAACTCTGTAGTTTGAAGGAAACACAAATGCATTTTAGGAGAAGCTGTAAGTTTCATTTCCCATTCGGGAAAACTCCCCAGTTCAGTGTGCCTCCTGACTGAAGGAAAATGAATTTTAAAGTCTTTGAAAGTCTTTCATCCTCTAAATAAAAGTACAGACAGGGATCCAGTGTCTCAAACAAGTTTTTTCTTTACGCCTCTCTGATGAAAAATCTCTGTTTTTACTTTCTTGGGGCTTAGTGCATTTTCTTACCCCATAGCATACCATGGATGCTTTCCCCATGCGCTTGCCTCTCCTAAATGAACTCATCTACAGAAGTTACCGATACACTCATCTCAGCTAAGTTTGCTTGGCAGTTGCTTTCCTCTACCTTAGCTACTGACCCCTCTAACTTTGTGACAATATAAATTGCTCCATGGCCTTTAGTTCTTGTCTGTGGCAATACTGTGTAGATCAAAAGCAGCAACTCCAGTTGAACTTGCAGAAAGAAACAGAGATGTTCTGCATCAGTTCTTGGCAGGAAGGATATCAAGGTGTTGGATCAGAGAGGGCTGACATTTAAGGTGGGTTCTCACTCCCAACGCTTTCTGAGGAAATCTACTTTCAGGTAAGTCTTGGGGAACTTTATACTAAAATCACGGGTATCATCCTACTGCCTGCTTGTCTTCATCTCTGGTGACACAGCTTGAGGCTGCTGTCCATGGAAACTCCCAGTGTTCCTTTTCATACCAGAGAAAATACTTTTCTTGTACTTCTTTTACAGCAGCTTGGATAACTGAAAGTGTATGAGATGTTTCTGTAGAAAGAAACATACTTGCAGTTTTTCTTCTTAAACAGAGTTCAGAAAATGTTGGTATTCAAGAAGTACCATCTTAGGAGATATACTTAACTGAATCAGGCTATTATCATAATAGTCTAATGTTTTAAGAATCCTTACTTTCTCAGAAATTGCTTCTGTTTGTATCTTTGTCTGCCAACTCTCACCAGGATAATCATGATAATATTGAGCATTTGGAAGAGAGTGAACCTCAGGAAAGGGAATAAAAAATCCTTATGGTCAAATGTTTCTCTCTAGAATGGCCACACTCCTCTCTGTTCAGTTTGAAGAAGAGACAGACTCTGCCTAGCAGTTCCCTGTGAAAGCACAAGAGATGATTGGTATAAACTGAAATACAGAAAATTCTGTTTATATGTAGGGAAAAACTTTTCCAGTGTGAGGGTGACTGAACACTGGCACAGGTTGCCTGGAGAGGTTGTGGAGTCTCCATCCTTGGAGTTTTTCAGAGGAGAACTGGGCACAGTCATGAGCCATCTGCTGTAGTTGACTGCGCTTTGAGTAGGGTGATGCACTACATGATCTCCAGAGTTCCACTCCAACTTAAGCTGTTTGCAGATTCAGTGATTCCTCTCTGTCCTGTCCTTCTTCAGGTTCCTCTTGACCAATTCTGTCTTCTTTCTTGCTGCCTTCTCTTTGCCTCTCTGTTCCAAGAGTATGTGTTAGCAAACTTCCAGGCAGGTTCTTTTTATTAGCTGTTTTTCCTGACTTGTTAAAAAGCTTTATCAGTTTATATCCTCTGCTTTTATGAAGTCTTTGGAATGAACTGCCTCAGTGAATGCTATAGGAGAACAAAATGCTGGATGGATTACTAAAGCAGATAGGTATTTAATGGATTTCCTGGGGTACCCTGAGCGAGCTCTTTGGAGAAGTCATAGAGAAAACAGTTCTTGGAGCTAGAGGCAAAGATAAAAATATCCTCCTTAGCTGATGAAAGGACAAGGAAGTATGGGATAGCAAGCAAAGAGGCCTGGTTATAGCTTTATGGGTGATTTTGCAAGTTGTGCCAGAGAACCCTGCAACAGAATTTAAAGATGGGATTTTTCCAGATAGTCATCAGCTACTGGTTATTTATCTCTTCCTCTCTCCAGTTGTCCAAGGATCTGAACCCAATCCACTGTATGTGTATGAAGAGAGGGGTGAGAAAACAAAAAAAGTGCAGGCTTCTCAGTTGTCTTCTTGCTATTACTTTTGAGTGAGAAGTCCTGGAGTAGTTGATAGGGTTAGTGCTTTAAAATAAACCCAGACTGCCTGCAGTAAGTTCTCCCTTGCTCCCCTGTGAGCCCCCTGCACAGCAGCATGTTGTAAATCATGCTCACCTACTCAATGTGATTTTTTTCCACTTTATTCCTTCTTCCCCTCTGAAGACTTTAAATGACTTGTTTTATCTGCATGAGTCAAAGGCATGAATATCATTCTTGATGTGAATAATACAAAGCTTGAGGGGAGTGCAGGAGGCAGAATGGATTTCAGTCTTCTGGGAAAATGGTTGTCACCTCTTCTGATTGTTATCTTGCCAAGTACATGAGGGATTCTGTCTACATCCTGTCTGCACTGGATTGGCTCCTGTTACTGTGGTATCACAGATCTACACTGTTTCTGTTTTTGTTTTTTGTTTTTTGTTTTTTCCTTCCTGCAGTTACTAGGCAGGCTGTAAGATTCAGGATGTGACAGTAGTGCTTCCTCTCCTTTCCTTTCTGCTACTTCTCACTGTCACAAAGGCTGGACCAGCACGTGGAGATAAACAAGTTGTAACCCTGTGGTCATGAGACACCAGAACATGAATCAAAGCCATCAAACAGTGTGTAGTAATAGTTGATAAACAGATTGAGAGGCAAAGAGGGAGCTTCTCTGTGGAATACTTTGACTTATTTTTGTGTTACTGACACATTTGTAGCATCCTGAAATTCTTTGATTTCACAGGTGGAAGTACAAATCTTCTGCTGGGATGCAAGGTGTGATTATGGACTACATTTTTAAATAGAAAAGAAGAATAGTTTACTTTGGCCTTAAGTTGTTAAGACTTAAGTCTTAAATCTGTTTCCTGGTACTGGCTGCATATCCTATTTTTTTAAAAAATTCTTTTTTTATCTAATATCATTGGTTTGTATAATTATATAGAATTTTAAACTAAATTGCAATGATAACGTACTGGTCAGTGTAACAAAAGTTACTTGTATAAAGGGGTTGGGATAGTAGTATTTTTTTTCGGTTTTACTTGTTTATGAAAATAACTATCTTTTCTTAGGATGTTGACAGTTCTTTCACCTATTTTCTTTTTGGGCCAGATCATGCCTTGAAAATCAGTAGGTTAAGCTGTGTAGATAAAAGCAGTACATTCTCTTCCTTTTTTCTGAACCTATGTTATGATATCTGCATTTATATCTAAGGGCACAATTACAGGTTTCAGAGCCTGAGAAAACTGCTTCAGACCATTCTTTTTGTACTATTCTTAATTTCTCTGCAAAAAAATCTGCGAAGATGATGATGGAAGGAGCACATTGCAAAGCAAAGATGAATACTTGCCCAACATTCAGAGGAAACTTCAGACAGGGTCATACTTGAGCATCTATTGAAAATGTCCACCTATTTAACTTTTCAGCTTTTCACTGTTGATTTGATGATACAAAAGTAAAAGTGCCAGCATTTTTTTTGCTTAGAGCTTGACGTGTTGTTAAAATCCATAGTGATTTGAAAACCTGATGTAATTTCATAGGGGAAAACCAGAGCTGAATTACATTTAAGGAAACACAGTAGTGTCTGCAGATACTCCGAAGCAAGCAGTGCAAGCTGTTTCTGCTGGCCAAAAAATTATGAAGTCTATAAAATACACAGTCACAGGAGAAAAATTACCTCTCCCAGTGCCAAGACTGAGAAGTAGGATGCAACATACATGAATATAATGAGATCCATTTTTCTAGCATATGTTCATAAGAAAAAAATAATAATTGTACTTTTTTGCAAGTGCACTTAATGTTTAACTGTAAAAAGTGAAGGGATAATACATTTATGTAAAATATAGGTAATTTTTGTGGTTGGATGAGGACAGAGTGGTCATGATTATTAAATAGAGTACTTATTGAGCAAAACCATTTTTATAGACTTTCTTTTGACATAGAATCAGTGTACAGCAAGTAGGACATCATCACAGAAAATCTTGAGATCAATAAAATCGCAAGTGATTCAGACCACCTTTACTTGTACATCAGCAGTAATAGAAAGGGGACAAAAGAGAGCCACAGAATTCATAGCTGTTGTTTCTAAGTTGAGTTGTGGCATTCTTAACAGCATCAGCACTAGTATTGAAATGTCTGTAACTTTTTAGAAGAACAATTAATAAAACCACTACCTTAAAAATTAAGATGTTATCAGAATTTCTGTGATTTAAAAAAATTATTCATTTAATCTTTTATATTCTAAT
Source organism: Elanus axillaris (assembly GCA_026212715.1). Taxonomy (NCBI): domain Eukaryota; kingdom Metazoa; phylum Chordata; class Aves; order Accipitriformes; family Accipitridae; genus Elanus; species Elanus axillaris. The sequence goes on along the minus strand of JANZLQ010000078.1, from coordinate 24,524,933 downwards.
CTTAAAAAAAAAAATCCTTTTTCTTCTGCGTAGGGAAGGAACGGGGAACATTCACTGAGCTTGGGCCGTACTAACATGTATGTTCTTTTTCATGTCTTGTCAAGTTTATCTTCTGATTCTCTTGAGCTTCTTTCTGCTGTTTATTTTTGGAACTATATTTTTTTAATGGTTGCTCTATGCAACTCTGTTGCAGGAAATTGGATGCTGTGATTCTTGTTAGTTATGTTTTTGTTGCATTACTGCACAGTATTTAAACCCCCATGAAGGAAAACTGTGTTCAGTTGTAGAGAGTTTAAGATGGAGAACAAGAACAGAACAATTGTCATAGAAAGTGAGACACCTGGAGACTGCAAATCAGATGCTGAGGACATACCTGTACTGCTTAAGTACAAGAGAGCTGGGAAGAAATTCCTGACCCCAGAGACAAGTAGTGTGTACTGGCTTATGTCCACACTGTATATGGCTGCTCCCCTTATAATGGGTATATATTTGTTTCCAATTCATAGTGTTTGAGATAGTGTGAGGGCTGCATACCAGCCTGTCAGAATGGCACTTGTGAAGCATGAAACCAAGCATTTGTGAAACCTCATGGCATGTGGGGAGATTGCAGGGTCAGTGTCCTCTTGGTTGTGTGGAGCAGCTGGTCAGGTCAAAGGAGCAAAGCTGGTGCAGGCATGTCCATGCTGGCTTACAGGAGTTCACCCTTGACTGAAGTAGACACTGAGCTGTGCTTGGTCTTGCCTTGCAGATGGCAGTACAGCAGAACTGGGGACCATGCTCTGCAGTGTGGGGTACTGCAGTGCCAGTACTGAGTTCGTTCCCTTGCCCTCTCCTATTTAGCAGAGTATTTGTACTGAGGAAGTCTGTCAAAGTCAGAAAATGAGATCACATCACTTTTTCTTTCCTTCTGGGGTTCAGATCTGCATCTTTCAGAGACTGCCGTGTTTAATCAAAAGGAGTCCATGTAGTCTTGCTTCCTATTGCTGACACTGCTGGTTTTTTTCCCCAAACAGTTCGTACTTACTGTGATCAGCAGGAAGAAACTTGACTCGATGGGTGACTAGTCTGATCCAGCGTGGAGTATTGATGATGTCAGCATTAAAAGGAAGGACAACTAAGGAGCATGCCTTCACTTACTCACCCTGGGATGTAAAAAAGGAATTTTCAGGAATATGTTTTTAGACAATACACTGAATTAAGAGAACTTGGTTTATTTTCTTGATGTTGCCAGTGTTTTCCTCCAGGAAGTTCTTAGTCTTTGCCCTAGACTTCCATTTGTGTAATGGCAGGGATAAATTATCTCTTTTTTTCCCAGCAAATTGTAGTGGCTGGCATATTTAATAATTTGAAAGTGGCATGAGTATTTTTGTTAATATCCTTTCATCCAAAGTGAAAGCTCAACATTTTCTTTTCCAGTGTGAGATTATAACAATGAATTCTTCGTACATCAAAGCATTGGATTAAACCATTTGGCATTTCACATTGTGACAATTAATGGCTTCCATTTAGTTCCTCATTTTAAGCTCATATCTTTTCAGAAGTACTGACCTGTTTCTTACCAAGGGATGAAGCTAGTCATCCATCTTGTTATAATGAAACCAATTTTTATGTTCATCTGTGGCAATTTCTTAACAAACTTCAGAGGTTCTGGACTGAGAATTTTTAAAGGCAAGGTTAATTTTTCACTTCATTTTTTCTTGTCCTTATTCTCATGGCCTTACATTAACGTGTCAAATGAATATGATAAATGACTGTATTTCTCCTAATTGTATTGGTTCCTTTAAAATGTTTTGAATTTGGTCCTTATCCTTTTGTAAAGTTTTAGTCCACAAGGATGAGCCACTTTTACTCTTGAGACATAAGTTTTTTTTCCTGTTGATGCTACAAGCTCAACCTATCAGTTTTTCTAGTTCAGGGGATCCTTGAGAGTGATCGTTGCTCACAGTGTTATGTTGATTTGCAGATATCCATGGTTCCCTTTCAAAGGAGAAAGCAAATTGAAAGTTTTAACATAAATTTGAGTTTACCAGTAGATGGAGAGATCAAATCTACTCTAACATACCTCTGGAAATTGCCTCAAATCCATAGTTAGTTTGTCCCATAGTTGGAACACTTTTTCCTGGCATGCAATAAACTTGTTGCATATTTCTATTGTGATGGGAGTGTAAATTGGACAATAGAATTTCTGTTAGCATGATTATATTTCTTTCTACTTGATGCAGTTGTTTTTTTCATAGAATGCATGCAGTCTTTAGATCTAAATTGAAAAACTGGAAAAAAAAAGGAAAAACTGATTTACCTACAGACTTGTCCCATGTGATTAACTGTGATGTAAGTCTGTTTCTGAAGAGTCTTTATGAGTATGTATTTTGTTTAGAGGTTACTTGTATCTGCTAAAGTATTTTAAATTGTCAAAGATTTCTATGTAACAGTTGAGAGTGGCTGGATTTCTTTAACTTTTTGGCTTTTTTTTGAGTGTGACAAAAAAAGTCCATCCAAATGCATATCTTTGCTTTGTATAACACAGCTGTCCCCATTGTGTGCACTGGCTACTGAGTAGTACCCTTTAAGACCATTAATTCTGGTTTTGGTCAGTATTTGTTCTGGAGGCGGTCTTAACAAAACGACCAGCAAAGCTGCTTAATGGGAGAAATCCAAGCCTGGTAAGAGTGTCACATTCTGTTAATTGGAAGTCTTACAAAATAGAAGCTTTAAGCAAATGAAATGGCAAAAAGACAGCTTTAGTCTTAGTGGAGAAATTAAAAACTGAATAAACAAAATCCCTGTCATTCCTCATGTCCCCAAAAAATGTAGTATGCTGGCTTCTGGATTTTGAATAGGTGCAGAAGGGCTTTGTCTGCTCCAGCAAGAAACTCTCTGCACTTTGAAGCTTTGTGGATGTTTTTCTCTGTCTCTTTCTCTCTGACTTTTTCAGTTCTTGGTAATTTCTGACCATGTGTAGTCTGAACTGTCTGCTTATGGTGCAAAGAGCACTTGTAATATGCTGAGTGTGACTGTGAGAAGGAGAAAGGAGAAACTGGCCTTGGCTTGCCCGGTGGTGCAAGGCCAAAACAACACATGAATCAGAAATTGCATGGTATTAGGCTTTCAGGGTATTTGGAAAAAGAAGAAAGGCAGGAGGGTTCCTGGGCAGTCCTACCCCTTGACCCCAATAAAAGGCCATGAGTGTTCGTCAGCATTTTAGCTGGTCATTTTCCTGATGCTTAGGTTACTTATTGATGGGGCTGTTTTAGATCCAAGAAATATATTGTCCTCCTGATTTATTCTCAGATGGTGCAGGGACCATTCAGAGTTCAATGATTTCTTGTAACTGCTGCCTTGCAGGATGGATTGAGGTCTATTCGGGGTGATAGTTTGTCAGGTAGTGCTATGCTTGCAGGAGATTATGTTGATGGGCTTTCAAGTGAAAGGGTCAGGAAAGAAAGAGAAAGGAAAAAACAGTAGGATTAGTATAATGTTTAACCTTGCCCAAAACAAAGTGAGTGGAAGAAAATACTAAATGCTTTCATTGCACCAACTGTTAGAGCTTTGAAGATATTTGGTAGAAACCCTTTTTTTTTGGCAAAGATTTAATGTTAGAATCTGCCTTGAGTACAGTTTTATTTTTTTCCAGTAGCTTACTAGACTGTAAATTTTGAAGGGCAAAATACATAAGTGGTTTCAAGTAAAAAAAATATTAAAAAAAAAAGAAGAGAAAAAAAAGAAAGCTGTTGTCTACTGCCTTTTCTGGCCCTTTGGCACTGAATAATCAAATCAGAAACCCAAATTAAAAATACTAATTTGATATCAATGACCAAAATGTAAATATTTTGTATTTATATAAACTTACAGTTCAGTTTTATTTAAAATTTAAACATTTCTGTAGAAATATATCTACATTTGGTATATTAATTTTTAATCTCTTGTGAATTAAAAATAGTTGAATGTCACTTGAAAGAAAGTAATTTTACTGGGTAAAATTAAGCGTAAATTTGTTGTTTTCAAATTTTTTTTAGGAAGTGTAGATAAATTGCTTTAAAGCCTTAGAAGAAAAGATGCAAATGTGAATGAAGGTACTGCTTATGTATCAAGAGCTGTGCTCATTTTTGCAATATAAGATACCTTTTTAATAGCATAATATAATTATCAGTAAATGAATTGTTGATATAAACTTAAATGTGGTCAGAAGGTCAGAAGAATGTCCAGGTTGCTCAGCCCTGTCAAGAAGGGAGTAAGAGAAATAAGTGTGTTGAGGGCAGGATGCTCCAGTGTCTGGGTGATAAGGCTGGAATGTGAGGACCTATCACAGAGGCAGGTCAAGCACACGATACAGCACTGTTTGAGATAGATGAGAAGTGGGATATGTGGCTTGTTTTGATCAAAGGAAAATGTTTTGATCACTGTATAAGAGGACAATCAAAAAAATCAAAGAATGGTTTATTTGACCTGAGTAGTGGTTTTCTGCTATGCTGCTGGCCTGTATACCCTTACGTTGTTAGTACTATGCCTTGTAACATGGTGGCCTTTGCCGCCAGCCAGAGCTTGTGGTCACTCCTTATGGAATAAAATGAGCACTGGAGTCTCGTGATACTGCTGCTGTCTCCATCAGCTGCTGCAACAGAAGCTACTTTTCCATCCTTTTAAATTTAACTCACTCCTTCAGTTAAATTCCATCCTTTTCCAATCTCTCAGCCCATTTTACAGCCTTAAGCCCAGGTCTTGCTTTTGGCCTTTGCTTTTACTTCGTCTTCGTTCTACTTTGCAATCCAGCCTGCCAGGTTCTTGCGATAATACGTGAATTGAGTGTGCAGGAACCGGAATATTCTGAAATCAGTGATACCAATGAAAAATGGAGCTGCTGCCCTGGAAGGCTGTCAGCAGGGATGCCAGAGATGGCAGAGCTCAGTGGGTGAGCAGCCACTGAGAGAAGTGAGGGGGATGTGGAGAGCAGGCAGAAAGGGAGGACCAATGGTAAAATACTGTGCTTAAGGCAGAGCCTTAGTTCAGGTAGACTCAGATGTTAGGGAAGCTTTCAGCACATGGAGAGCTGTGCTAAGCAGAGCACCCGGCTGTGCTGAGAGCTGTCTCTCTGGACTGCAGCTCCGTCACCCTGCACTCTGAATCAGTTATAGTTACAAATGCATGTTTTGATGATGGATTAAGTTAGTATGTGAAAACTTTTAAAATTCCCTCTGTTTACAAAAACATTTTTTGAACAGCTGCAGAAGGGTTTTGTCTGCTCCAGCAAGAGACTTTCTACACTTTGAAGTTTTGTAGATGTTTCTCTCTCTCTCTCTCTGACTTTGTTTTTCAGTTCTTGGTAATTTCTGACCATGTCAGAATACTGCCAAAGCCATAGGGTAGTATTCTGCCATCTGGGATGTAGTATGACCTCGTTGGATCAGAACATCTAAAATAGGTTGTATGAACACTGCCCCTAAAAATGCCTGTTTCTGCCCATTAACTATGACTGAAGTGTCACATGGCTGTCTCGGATAAAGACTTCTAAAGTAGGGTAGAATCTGATGCCTTGTTACATAGCAGGCAGTGTTTGTATACTGACTAACATGATAACCAGACTAAATTTGGCTTTGCAGGGGACTGGAGTCAAGTGTAAGGAAAAAAGACTGGAGAGATGTAGGGCATGTCAGAAGTCTAGTGAAAAGCCCATCTGCTGTCCTGAAACAGCAAGTTGTGGAAAGTTATGCTGGTCATTTTATTTTATAGCATCCTATAGAACATTCTTGTTCGGGAAACATGGTAGGGGGCTCACCAAAACCTCTTTTGGTTAATGTTTTACTTCTGCTGCTTCCTTCTGTTCAGAAAGGATGGGAAGAAACTTCGTGGTGACCAGATATTGGAGGTATTTATTTTTATTAGAAGCATATGAGGTACAGAAATATGCAATCTGGACACTCCTTTCTGAGGGAAGTCCCACCTGCTTCTGGTGAGTTGAGGAGTGGATGTTTGTAAATGTTCTCAACAGGCATCTCTGTTTAATTTTTCATTAGACTTTATTTAATGGCAAGTGATTTGATATAAGCATCAATTCCTGGAGCATTTAGTGTTTCTGATTCATTACTTCTGTCTGTTTTCAAGAAAACTGTGTTTTAGTGAAGAGTTTATGTACTTTGGGGACTTAATTAATTTTATTACTGAGCTCTCTCTGGAGCCATTTGAGTTTTAGATCTCCCTGATGAAAGAAGAACCTCTAGAACCCTCTAGATGGGAAACATCACACCCATTTGGGAAACATTGCACCCATTTTTAAAAAGGCTAGAAAGGAGGACCCTGGGAACTACTGACTTGTCAGCCTCACCTCTGTGCTTGGGAAGATCGTGGAACAGATCCTCCTAGAAGCTATGCTAAGGCATATGGAAGACAGGGAGGTGATTTGAGACAGCCAGCATGGCTTCACCAAGGGCAATTTCTGCTTGAGCAAACTAGTAGCCTTCTGTGATGGAGTGACTACATCAGTGGACAAGGGAAGAGCTATGAATGCTGTCTGTCTGGACTTCTGTAAGGCCTTTGACACTGTCTCCCACAACATCCTTCTCTCTAAATTGGAAAAATATACATTTGATGGTGACCAGTGGTGTGTCTCAGGGGTCCATATTTGGGCCAGTGCTGTTTAATATCTTTATCAATGACATAGCAGGATTGAGTGCACCCTCAGGAATTTTGCAGATGACACCAAGCTGAATGGTGCAGTTGACATGCCTGAGGGATGGGATGCCATCCAGAGGGACCTGGACAAGCTCGAGAAGTGGGCCTATGTGAACCTCAGGAGGTTCAACAAGGCCAAGTGCAAGGTCTTGCATATGGGCTGGGGCAACCCCTGGTATCAATACATGCTGGGAGATGAAGGGATTGAGAGCAGCCCTGCGGAGAAGGATTTGGCGATACTGGTGGATGGAAGGCCGGACGTGAGCTGAGGATGTGCGCTTGCAGCCCAGAAAGCCAGCCATATCCTGGGCTGCATCAAAAGAAGTGTGGCCAGCAGGTCGAGGGCAGTGATTCTTTATTCTGCTCTGCTGAGACCCCACCTGAGCACTGTGTCCAGCTCTGGAACCCTCACCACAGGGAAGACATGGACCTGTTGGAGCAGATGCAGAGAAGGGTCACAAAAAATGATCAAAGGGATGGAACAACTCTCCTATGAAGACAGGCTGAGAGAGTTGGAGTTGTTCAGTCTGGAGAAGAGAAGGCTCTGGGGAGACCTTATAGCAGTCTTCCAGTACATAAAGGGGGCCTATAAAAAAAGGTGGGGACAAACTTTTCATCAGGGCCTGTTGCAATAGGAGAAGAGGTAATGGTTTTAATGTAAAAGAGGGTAGATTTAGACTAGATGTAAGGAAGAAATTTTTTATGATGAGGGTGGTGAAACACTGGAACAGGTTGCCCAGAGAGGTGGTAGCTGCCCCATCTCTGGAAACTTTCAGGGTCAGGCTCTGAGCAACCTGATCTAGTTGAAGATGTCCCTGTTCATTGCAGGAGGGGTTGGACTAGATGGCCTTTAAAGGTCCCTTCCAATCCAAACTATGATTCTATGATCTGATGTACAAAGAATACAGGAATATAAGTTTTCATTTTGTCAATAGTGAGCTATTCTAGTGGTTAAAATTTTTATTATATTACTCTTCTGAGAAACCAGTTTGTTTAGTGTTCTGATTATGACTCTGAATAGATTTCTGTCTGCTCTTGTGAGCTTTAAATGGGCAGAAGTATTTAAGATCTACAGCAGTGTTATAGAGCCCAATATTGCCAAAGCACAAAGTGTTGATTTTAAATGTGACTACCTACATAATCAGGAAAAAGATGTAATCTAAGATAAAGAAAAGATTAGGTATATCTTCAGGTATATTGAGAAACTGGCAACGAATCACTGGATTTACACTTATTCCAGATCTGTCTGATTGGTTGAAAGGCTGATTTGTGAATGACCAATATATTTGATATGCTAAAAATGACAAATTCAAAACTTTGTTTTGGATGGATTTTTTTTTCCAAAATATTGGCCCAGAAGTTGAAAACAGTGGAAGTTCAGTGAAAAAATGTTTTTAGAATTTGGATACTTAACTTTTTAAAAATAGGAAAAAGTTTTAAGTGAAAAATATTAAGAATTAAAGTCGATGCATGAAATGTTTCTGAGCTTTCAGATATTCCCCCCCACCCCC
>JANZLQ010000078.1:24496010-24516621 GCA_026212715.1 Elanus axillaris | reverse complement strand
CCCTTAAAAAAATTGTTAGCAAACATTTATGGAAACATTTCACTCAACTCTGTTCAAGAGACCAGGAAGGCTTAGGTATTTTCCACTCTGTATACTAACGGCCTCCAGTCACCTTCTCTTCTCTCATTTATATCTAATAGAAATACAGAAAATAAATATTTCAGACAGTTAAGTCCTCTCTTCCGGTGAACAAACCTCAAAGCAATAGCATTAAGTGTTTCTCCTTAAACATACTGAACCAGGTCCTCAACTCGTGCAAAATGATTTTATCTCAATGATTTCCTTTGTCTCCCAATTTAGTTAAACCTGGTTTTTGGTCTTGGAGAATGACAGCTTTTGCTGTCAATGGGAACTGGAATGTTTTCAGCATGGAAATTAAATTTCTTTAATAAATCTATTAATTTCATTTTAAGGTCATTTGTATGCTTTGTTATGGAAAATTTAGTTTTGAAACAAAGCACTAGCAGCAGGAGAAATAATAGTCTGGCAAATAGTTAAGTGTGTGAAATGAAAGTTATTTTTCTCTAGTTTTAATAATTACAATAGAAAATAAATAAGATAATTTAGCTCATTCTTAGCATGTTTCTTTGAGTCCATAAATCATGTAAGCCTGAAAGGTGTTAGTCCAGTGAGTTATTTTTAGTATCTATAAATCTTGCCTCTGATACAGTTAAAACAGAGAATTTTTTTTCGCTAGAATGGAGTGTTTCAGTAATAGTCAGATTTGTTTCTAACATATGCTGAAGGAAGCTCATGTTTTATTTAAAAAGAATATGGTTTTAATATTTCATTCATTTTCCTCTGCTTCAAAACTTTTAGTGCATCACTGATGATGGGAATTAGAACCTGGAATTTTACCAAAATCAAAGGAAAATATTCCTTTGCTGAAATGAGCTGACGGTGTAAAATCACAGCAGGAACTTCTTCCGTGTGGTGCAGTCATCTCTAGCTGCTTGGGAACTGGATGCAGTACAGCTGCTGCTGTAGCATGAGTCCTCAGCTAAGTGAATTTATTTGGCGAAGTAGTTTGTATTGCAAAGTCAGTTAAACAGCAGTACTTCAATATCTTGGATATCTCTCTATGACGCTGTATGGAGCAATGTAGACATTGGGTCTGTAAATAAATTGACTGCAAAAGCCTTCACTTGGAATTATAACTTAAGTGGCCAAAGTCAAATTATCAGATAGGAACTTTTTCATATTATTGGATATTTGGTTTACTAGAGATTTTTTTTTTTCAGTTGTATGCTGATGTTATGACAAGTGTCTCAGAAATACCGTACCAAAGAAGTCAAGTAAATAGTCTTTGTTTTGCCAGTTGGCTATTAAATGGTAAATACTAGTATAGTAAGGAAAAAAAAAGTAGCTTTACACTGGAATAATACTTTGAGAGGGAAAAAGTTAGCAAATGTAGTCCCAGGGTTAAACAGGACATTTATCAATAAAGTTGCTTTACAAATAAATAGACCATTTCCTTTTTGTAATCGTTAGGATGACAGCAGTAAACTCTGTTTCTGTACTGAGTTGATGGCTGAGGTTCATTGTGCTTACCAGGCTGATTCATGTTCTCTACGTAAGTGGTGTAATAGCTGGCTGTTGTTACTACCTTGGTAATGAGCTACAACAGTGATGGGGAGATGTTGTCTGTCTAAGGGAAAAGACAGATATTTCACCTAGGAAAGGAAAGCTTGGAAAAACGTATTTCCTGTTTGCTATTTTATTTGAAAGCGCGGATCAGAAAGAAACATGTGACTTGCAATTGCTTTATATCAGCCTTATCTTCCTTTACTTACCAGTTTTTTCTTCTTTGAGGCATGTGTTCTTTGCAGCAGAAATGAAGCAAATATTAACAACTGTCCTGACCCTGATTTGGAAATAAATTACTGAAGCATATCATGTCTTAAGGGTGTTTGCTTTCTGTATATTTCAATTATTGTAGGGATGTATACTGTTGAAAAACAGAGGTTATTGCCCTAGTTCTTTCTTAACTTGCTTTCAATTAAATCTGATTTTTGTTACCATAGCATTACTGGATCGTACGCTGCTCAGTCCAGTGCTGGTCATTTGTGCATATTTTCTATTTGACTGTGTGTCTGTTCTTGTTCTGAACTAACAGCCCCTGTCTAGTATTTTTGGTCTGTGTGTGGGATGGTCAGGCAGCTGTTTTTCACAACTGATGCAATTGCTAATGTGCTTCCTATGCATGAAGGCAGACTTCACTTCAGTACCCCTGGGGACTGTAAACATCATTTTTATCATGTTGGAACTACAGGCTCTGTCAGCCCAGTGAAGTTGTTCTCAATTAGTATGAGGCAGTCCAATTCAGAAGGGAATAGCTGCTCCTGTTCAAGCCCGTTTTTCTTTGAGTGTTGCCTACACTGATTTCCAGCTGTTACTGTGCAGCCTTGGGGGAGCTAATGGGGTTCATTGGGAACATCTATCTCAAAAGAACATGCCTGAGTCAGTGTCTAGTTGAATGACTGGAGATTTTCACACACAAAAAACTGGTTAATATCCACTTAGCTAATTATCTCTCAAGGTACATGATCATCCTTTCCAGTCCAGTAATTAAAGAAAATTAAGTGGAACGTTGCTAATTTGCACTAATGTTGGGAACAACCTATTGACAATTACAGAATTCTGTAAATTAGTGCAAATGAAAACAAGCTCTTTTTACAAACTATAGGGTAACATGCTGAACTTTATCCAATAACGCCATGTTATTATTACACTCCAGTAACTCACCTGTACATGCAGGGGAGTTAATATGTTATAAACTGAGGACAGAATTTTTCTTATGCTGAAGTTCACCCTTTTGTTAATTGTGTAAAGATAATATACTGAGGTCTAAAGTCATATAATGCTTCTTGAATGCCATTCTCCTGTTTTCTCATAGACTTCAATGACACCTTTGGAGATCTCCTTACATTCTAATATAACTTAAGTTCCTCCTCTTTTGAAGCAGCTGCAATTTTCCCCATGGCTGCTGGAGCCAGCACAGCATCTTGCTTTGATCCTTTTGAGCTGTTGCAAGGGGCCAAGAAGCCGGAAAAAACAGCCCTTCTGAAAATCCAGTGCAAGTGAAAGAACATTAACTATTGTATTTTCAAAATGCCTCTGTTACCTTTTCCTTCATGAAAGTAGTTTTGCTGACAATTCCCACGTGTAGCTGCATTACAAGCCTAGTCTTTCAGAAGACTCCTCCTCCAAGCCTGTTTATAGTGCCAGAGCTAACCCTGTGTTTCCTAGACATCCAGTTTCTTCTTGGACTTGGTTGGGTAGCCCCTAGAAAGCAGGCTGCCTTCTTGCCCAAATCCTTCATACTAGCTCTACCCATTGCTTGTGGCATGATCACTGTCCAAATCCCAGTAAAATCCTAAAGCCCCTGGTGAGCATATGCTAAATAACTCCTGGCTGTTGCCAAAAAGTTAGGTGTCACTTGCAAACCTAATCATTAAGAGGCAAAAGGCTCTTCTGGCACATTTTGAGATTTCTGTATCATCCCTGTCTCCCTCATCTGAACAGCAAATAATGGCAATCTTAGCATGTTAAGCTATAATTTACCCTCATGTGTTTGCATCTGATCTGAGACTTGGTGAGAAACGACCAAGACCACCTTGCACCAGAGTTTATTAGACTTCTGCTACCTACTTTCAGGCACTATCTTTTTGTTGTTTTCCATTACTTTTGAAGATAACAACAGCAAATCGGAAGCAGAAGCACTTCTTCCTATCTGTGTTCTCACTCTCTGCCTGTCTTTATGGAACTTCTACTTCTGAAATGAGTTAAATTTATCTTCAAAGCCAAAATTATTCTTTTTCAACTTTAGCTTTGCAGTGATCCTCTTTAATCGCTGTGCATCTTTCCAAGGCCTCTCTCCATCCAGTCCAAGGTTGTATCTGCATTTCTTTTACTGGAGGCTCTGCAGTCACAGTGACACAAATTGGTTAAAGCCTGGATGCCTGTAACTTTCTAGAGCTCCAGCTTACAGATAGGAAGGTGAAACACTGTATGTAGAGCAGCCAGATAGGCAGTCTATGACCTAATGGCATACCTATGATAATCTATTTAGATGACCTGCTTTTAAGTTTGGGCTACCTTTTTTGTTGAGACACCTAGTTATAAGAAACTGCCTGTAAGCTGCAGGTTCCAAATGCCTGAAGGTATTCATTTTATATGATGTAAATTTAGGAAAATGCAAAGTGGGAAACTAATAAAGATTGTGTTTCTTTGTGTTCTACCAGCTGTCCTTTTTGGTGGTGGAAGAAGTTCTACTGGAATAAAAATGATGTTTGGTTCCCTTAAAGTTACGAGGAAGGAATGAAACATAAAATAAGGTTTTCTTTTAACCCCACTCCTTTACATTCTGACTTCCAAGCAAAACAGTCAGTTCCCCCAAGTGCCTAAGCCCAATTTATTTTCATTACAACTGGAACACCTGAATATTTAAATCAGTCCTAAGGATTCAAATTAAGTTGCTTTTTGAGACTTAGTCTTGTAAGTCATGTAATAGCTTCTTGAAAAGCATATTCTGACCTAAGGTAATCATTCAAAAATCAAAAAATCCAAGCAAATTCCATTAAGAACTCTGCTTTAACAGTCTCATTCCATAATTTTGATACAAATTGGCTCCTGGGTTTGGTTAATTAGAGGTAAAAAACAGCACTAAGATAAATAGTACATAAAAGCCAGTGTAATTTTTTTCATAAAATCAGATATTATGCTTGGGATAGGTGATGTCTAAAAATGAATACTCTGCTCTCACTGCTCTTGCTCTCCGCAATCCTCCCAGCCATCTCTCTGTAGAGTAATAAGGAGCTATACCAAATTCATAATGCCTTTTTTTTTTTGGACAGAAAAGCAACAAATTGAAGCTGAAGAAGAATTTATGCAGTTCTACTGAATATGGCCTTTTTTTTCTGATTTGGCAAATGTGAAACCCACATAGTCATTTCAGGGTAAGCAAGGTTGAGAATAAATATTGGTTATCTAGCAATTAAAATTTGCTTTGGTTGAACACCTAGAACAAATCCATTAAACTTAGTCACATTTCTGAGCTGTCATAGAAGCTGAAAATGGCTTATGAAAAATTCTGTGATGGATCTTATGACATGACTAGTATGTTCTCTGCAGGGTGTAACTGTTTATATACTGATTAACATTTTTTAAAAGGCCTGTGTAGTGGAACAGTTGTGATTGGGCAAATTGATGGCTATATCCAAATGTTGTTTATGTGCTCAAGAAGAAATATTACGAACAAGTTTCCCCATGGAAGCATTCCAGCTGTATAGCTTGGGATGCAAATTTAGCTGCAGCCATACAGTATGGGCTATTCTAACTCTGGGTCTGCCAACATGGATCAGGTTATATGGTTTATTAAGAAAACTTGGCCCATAATGTGCTAATATGCTATATGGCAGACTGTTGTTACAACAGCAGCCTAGAAAATAAGGATAATTGCTTTAATATGACATTACATGTGATCGTCTTGTGTGTGTTTGTGTAGTTTTGTAATACTGGAGCTAATGCAGAAGGCCTTTGGTTTGTGCAGAGGTAGTGAAGTGGTGTGAAGCATTCCTTGCAAAATTTGAGCTTGTTGGTGAGCGCTGGAAGATAGTTGGACTATTTGCTTGGATAGGGTTCAGTGGAAGGCTACTGTTATGGGTTAAGTCCGCTAAGCAGCACACAGTCTCAGTGCTCTCCCGTCCCCAGTGGGATGGGGCAAGAGAAAAGGAAGAGTAAAAGTGAGAAAACTTGTTAGTTAAGCTAAAAATAGTTTAATAAGCAAAGGAGAAGTCAAAGAAGAAAGGAAAACAAAACAAGTGATATAAAAGCAATCTGCTTACCACCTTCTATGGATAGACACTCAGACGGTTCCCTCTAAAAAGATGGCTAACGTACCTAAACACTCCTGTCTGTTTTATTGCTGAGTGTGACGTTAAATGGCATGGATTATCTATTTGGTTAGCTTGTGTCATCTGCCTGGGTGTGTCCCCTCCCAACCTCTTGTGTACCCCTGATCTATTAACTGGTGTTGTGGAATGAGAAACAGAGAAGACCCTGATGCTCTGCAAATACTGTTCGGCAAGAGCTAAAACGTTAATTGTTTGGTGGTCAGAAACATGAAATACAGCACCATACCAGCTGCTGTGAAGAAAAATAACTCCATCCCAGCCAGATCCCCGTACAGCCACAAAGATAATCAAAGGGCCAGAGAGCTTGACATTTGAAGCAGGACTGAAGGAACTGGGTTTCCTCAGCCTGAATAAGAGAAGGCTAAGGGGAAATCTAATCACAGTTTTCCAATAACTAAAACGTTGCTACAGACAAGGTGGAGGTTCTCTCTTCATAAGGTTGTGTGGTGGTAGAAGAAGCAATGGGAATAGTTGCTTCAGAAGAAATTCTGTCTTGGGTATAAGAAAAAACATCTTCACCATGTGAGCGATTAACCATCAGAGTAAGTTGCCAAGAGAAGTGGTGAAATCTCCTTTGCTGGAAAAATTCAAGATTTGGCTTGACAGGACCCTGGATAACCTGGTCCAAGGTCACACTTTCAACAGAAGGTTGGACCAGATGATCTCCAGCCTGCTTTGCAATGATTCTTCATGGAAACAAGGACTGTTGGTTTGGAGATTTTTTTGAAATAATTTTCTGAACACAGCTGAAATGTAATAAATACATAAAATACCATTACGTAGATTCCAGGGAATTTTGAAACAAATGATATTCCCACAACTGAAAAGGAAGTAAAATTCAGTAAACAGGGCATTTAATATAAATCAATGTCTGCTCTGGTAACCAGGGTGCTTAGTTTCTTTTCATGTGTTAGTTCTGTGACCTCTAAAATGAAGACAATTGTCTTGTTTTTAACACTCTAGAAGAATAATATCCAATAAGCACTATCTAACAATGAAAGTGCTGTTTGTGATAGTTGCTTTTAGCCAAGCATTTCTTGAATTTAGCAGATATTCCTCAGGGACAGGCCATTTTGGGTTGAAATATGTTGGTATTTAAACAGTAGTGAGATTTCTTTCTGCCTTGTAAAATAGTATAATTTTAAAGCTTAAATAGGATACAAGCTCTCCTGGGACTTACGTTGTAGGTGTATATTTTTGTGTTCCTGTTGATGTAAAATTTTTGGAGCTGTTTATTTTTAGTTTGTAGGGAGTATTGCTCAAATTATGCTTTAAAAAGCTTTATTTTTGAATTTTTGAAAGAGGTAATAAATTCAGGCAATAAAAATTTATTCCTGATATTGATAGATATATATTGATTTTTGTATTGCAGTTCCTGATAACACTGTTCAAGGAGCACAAATTGTGAATGCAACAAAAACCATCAGACAAATACTGTCAGGAGTGGGAGGAGGAGTTCACTGGAGTTCATGGAGAGTGTCATGTAAAAAACATTCCCTTGTGTTGATCTTTTCCTTCGAAATATGATGAGCATTTATTGTAGCACATACATAAAAGCATGGGTTTACGTGGGTTAATACGAGAAACTAAAAGCAAAATTGTGGCAGAATGATTAGATGAAAATCACATGTTTACATAAGCAATATATGCCATAAACATTTGTCTTGTCATTTTAAAATATAAACTGAAGCAGGACAATAGATCAGATTCAGTCCATCAAAACAAGAGTGGATTAAAGCATCTGAATTATGTGTATACAGCACAGTAATTGTACAGCAACCCTTAAAACATGTAAGGCTCACAGATACAATGTTTCAAAAAGGAAGAAAAGAAAAAAAAATCCTCCAGATTAAAGCAACTTCTTTTTTAAAAAAATGGTTTTAGTCATAAAATAGAAAGAAAGAACAAGGAAGAGGGTTAACTGTTGCCTTCTTCCCTCCTGGGAAATTTATCAGACCATATGTATGAAAATAAGAAAACTTTCTTCCAATTCTATGGCAGCTGACGTTATAAAACTCTTAAGATAGTGCAGTACTGACCTCCTGTGTTTCAGGATATAACAAAATAAATGTGTGAGAAAATGTCGTGCAGTTATGAAGTAACACATTGATGGCTTTTTGCTGATGTGTAGGAAGAAAAGAGAAACCAGTAATGCTGTCTTCTAGTTCAGCATTATAAACACACTCATTTGTGACTTCAGATTTACCTTGCAGGTATTGGGCAGTATACCGATAGTAGCTTTTGCCAGGAAGCTATGTAGCACTTGTATTATCATAAGAATAGGTGAATCCATGGGTTTTGGATCTTACTTTCTTCTTTAAAACATTTACCATCTTAGTATTGCTCCTATTTTTCTTCTACAGTCTGGGGGAGCGGGGAGGGGAGATCAAGTTAAATCACCAAATAAAAGCCTGAATTGTGAATTAGAGAAGCAAAAAGTACTTGTAAAGGAGGCTGATGCTGTGAAGGTCCTGAACGTAGTCCATCTGTTATTTACTATTAAAATTTTTTGTCTTGTGACTCTGTTAATCTTTTTCAGTTAGTTTCCTTTTGTTTCTAGTCTTCCATTAACAAATTGATTTAATTTTTCACATTTCCCCCTTATCACGCTTTTCAGTCTCTTGACTTTTTCTCTGATCTCTTCTAAAAAGAATTTTGCATGTACTCAAATGACATAGTTATCTGTGAAATGTATAGCTATTTTATCCCTAAAATTTTTTTCAAAAGTTCATGTTTGCTTTTGTAAAACATATAAGGAAAGCTTTATGTTGGAGACTTTTTCTGTGGAAACCTTTGGTTGTGGGTAGTAATTGATTGTTATGTTAAGATGCAGTGGAATCCAGCTCGGGAAGGATTGATTATAAGCGTAAAGAAAAAGGATCCATTGCTGCTGATGGGTTAGGGGGGGAAGGGAGATGAAAAAGAGAAGAAAAAGCATGAGAGTGCGGGAGGAAGAAGAGGTTAAGAAGAAAAAACTTCAAACATTTAGACCTCTCGAAAATGTTCTTTCAAGGATTGTGGCAAACAGACCTTTTTAGAACATGTTCTGTGTTCTTGCTAATTATTGTGTGATACTTGTACGCTAAATGTGATAGGGGCCGGAGAAATAGCTACAATGGAGGTAAATCCACCTTGGCGTTATTCACTCAGTTTCTCAAGTGTCCATGGCATAGTTTGTATTAATAATGATCGATAGTGTTTCTGACTTATTATGGAGGGTTTTCAACCCTTTGCAGTGTTACAACGTCAGGTTTTGGGTGGTGAATATGTTTATAGTCATAATTAGTTAATGCTGTAATCAGTGCTCTCTGCAGCATGGTAAGGGAAGACCGAGCATTATATATACATTTCCAACCTGAACATTTAGGATTTATAAATGGGTAAGTTAATTACAAGAAGTGTTGTGATTCTTGAGTGGGGTTTTTACACTGCATCTGTATTGTTTTCAGCAAAGAAAAAAGAATAAACAGATGGTATTTCAGAGTGTGCTGCAAAAGGTATCCAGGAGCGAACTCTGCTCCTGCCTTCTGCTTTCTCCACATTGAGGGTCAGCCGATAATGTGAGTGATGGCTCAACAGGGGCCTGAGAAGCCTTTCTCAACCTCATCTAGAGTCCTTGTGCATCCCAGTATGGATGGAGATAGCACATCTGGCAGTATTTGCTTTGAAGGCAGGAAGCATGAGTTTGGGATTGTGGCACCGTCTCTGTTGCACTGGCTGGCACAGCAGCTTAAGCATGTGAAAAGCATACACTGCATCCATTCAAAATGTGGTCGAACATCTGTAGCCATGTACACTCCCTTGAATTCCTGGCAGAAATTCCAGCTGAATCAGCTAGAATTGCACCTGGCACTTGCATCGTGCTATGGTAAAAGGAATGGGCTGACCTAAACTCCAGATTTATGTGGATTTAGTTATGGAACTCTTAATAAAATCGGTGCTAACTTTAAGGGCTGTATATCACTTTGGAGTAGATAATATATACTGCGCTTGGGTAATTTTTTCATTTTTCTTGAGGAGTAAGAATAGTGTCCTGTTTTGCTTACTGAGTCTTTCTTGGTTGTGAGATATGTATGTAATTATTGGAGTCACGGAATTGCTTTAGTGTAAGCTGAAGGAATCATAAAAAGGTTCATGGGAAAGATGGTGTTTCTCTAGGCTCTGCTGAAGCTTTTTTGACATTTAAAGAAGCAAGATGTGGTGTGGAGTTCACAGAGGATTTCAGGCTGTAGTTAAAAGTAAGTTGGAATTTGTTTGACCTTTTTCCCTGTACATTCTTTCCAGAGCATTAGGTGGCTGAGGTCAAACTGAAATGTGTCACTGGTCAGTGTCTGAATTTAATTAGTAGGCAAGGACTTGGAGAACTCTAAAGTACAAGATGCTTGATCACCATGTAGCCATTTCAAATACAAACACAACATGATCTGTTTGTGTTTTCCTTCCACCAGCTGGTACAGTTTTCTTGAATTTGTTTGTTTCTAAATTCAAGATTTAAATGTGGGAAATGTTACAGAAAACTGTTGCGCTACCAGGCTGGTTACTCAGCCTGGTTTATGACATCTGCAATGGTTTATGTAGACAGTCACTACTATATATTACACTGAATAACAGAAATTATGAACGGTTACCATATTTGCTGAACTGATTTCCTTACTTCCTAGTCAAAATTGCAAGCTTTGTGTTGACTTACAGATAAATCTAAGAAAAATTAAATTCATACTTTTAACTCTTTAAGAGACAGTGACTATTGTAGATGATTATGAAGAACTGTGATATAAATACCCACTGACACTTAAAAAAAGCAACAATTTCAGCTAGTTGAGGAGGGCTTTCCTAAGCCAAAACACAGTAGTAACAGTCTGCATCTTGGTAACAAATATGCTTGCAATAACTCAAACATTTTTATTCCTGCAACTCAGCCTGCCTGATTTTTTTTATGTACTACTCTCAGCAGTTAAATAATGGTAGGCTTGAATAGCGCTGAGAGAATGACATGCCCCTAGTTTGAAAACACTATGCAAGGACTTGGAATTTTTTTACATGTAGTCTTTTAATAGTTATCACATCAAAGAGAGCAGAAGCAAGAACTTCTAGGAGATTAAGTGTGCATGATAGGGAGTTTTAGTAAAGTAATCCACCTTTGATATTTATTGATTATTTCCATGTTACCAAAGTGACTCTCTAAATCCTTGCCAAAATACAATTTAGATATGGCCTTTAATTCTACGTCCTCAGGTATTTGCTAACCAACTTGGCAGCACAGATATATGTCTACTTTTTCCCCATAAAACTGCAAAATCTTTTATGTTGACTATTAAAGAGTAATAGAAATGGAAATGAAATTTAATAGATTAGTTTGAAGTGTAGGATTATATCAAGAGTGTTTTCTTAGGTCATTTTCAGTTCTTTCTCTGAAGAGCTCTCTATATTGTCACTTAGTCATATATTTTCTGTGTTTTAAATTTTAAATTCTTGACTCAGCAAGGTGATGGGTGGCTGAGAAGAGACAGGGTCATTGGTCTCCTGTAAACTGGTGTTTCCACAATGTAGTTATTTTTATCATGGTATCAATAGAGTAGATAGGGTATTGATGCTATGGTGCTCCAATTAACACTTCATTGTGCATTTGATAAAAGATGCCAGTGCAGTGTTCTTGATACCAGATTTGAACTGGATTCCCCTCAGATGCCACAGGGATGCAGCCCTGTGGCAGTGCTGCTGTATTTTCAGGGTTCCTGATGTTTATCAGAGGTTTTTTTCTCACTCTGTGCCTGGTGTGTCCTTCGATCCCTGTTCAGCAGGACTCCTCTTATTAGCTTGAACTAATAACAGCCTCAGTTGGCATTTACCAGTAATTAATAATTTCAGAGAATAAGGTATTTGTCAGATATTTAGGTGACAGGTGGAAATGGGCAAAGCAAGTTTGCCTAATACAGTGCTGGTGAAAAGAAGAAGTTAATCAAAAGAAAAGAAAAAAATCAAGTTACCAATCAAGAGTTATCTCACAGCAGGGTCGTGTTTAATCTTCTTAGTGCACAATATGACTGTGATGACAAGTTTCTGCACATATACCATGATAAATGGATGCTATTCTTTGATGGCAATGATTACATTATACATGTTGGCATTTATGGGACATAGTTGCATTTTTTTAAAATATTCAATCTTCTCACTGTGTTTTCATCTATTGTTTTCTCTGACAGCAGGAATAAGACCATGAAGTCAAGTGGCAGAGGCCATAAGGGTCTCTGGTTGCTGAACTGCTTCTCTGCTTCGATTTTCAAGTTAGATTTTCTTGCTATAGTTATCATTTTTCTGTTTCTACTTGGTGGTTTATTTCATCTCTAAAATAAAAAAGCAAACACTTTGTGCCCAAGTCTTTAAACTCTGCCTGCAAAATTGTGATTAGATACCTTGTGGGTGTAATGTGCAAAAGCAACATGTAACATAATTGCCTACTGCATATGTGCAAACAAGGTTTTTCATGGAGGCAAATAAACCTGCAGATCTCTCTCTGCTGTCCCCATCTGAAAAATTAGCCTTGCATACACTTTGTATTTTAAAGTAATAACTGATCCTGGTTTGGGATGGTAATAACCATTTTGAAGCAATGAGACTTCAGAGGAGTCTTAAATGCTTTGTGCAGTTGCCACTATCTTTGACAAAAAAATTTCATATGAAATTCAAATACAGTTTCTTTTAAATTAAATTTTAATTAAATGAAAGATCAATAAACTTGGGTCTTTGGTTTGGTCCTTTGTACTCACCTACAGCTCTGGCCCCGCTGCTGTTTCCCTCCTTCCTCTGGTTTTTCTCTTCTGTGTTGGGTTCCCTTCTTTGTAATCTGAACATTTCTGTCTGTTTCTGCAGCTCTTTTACTATACGGCATGTGGAGGAGCTGGAGGGGAGGACAATAATAAACCATTAGCAAAAATATCATAATTCATGTGTTATATTACAAGCATTAAATTAACTGCTATTTAGTTATAATTCAGGATGGCCTTGCCTTTAGGTTTTTTTTTTTTTTTAATGAGTTGCCATGAGTTTAACACTGCCATCCATTTGCTGGATTCCCTTTGCTTTATGGTAGCTTTTATTTGTCTAATTGTGTATATTTTAATAGTTAATATTTCCTATTTCTGTCTCATTTGATGCTGGTGCTATTAACAAAGACAAAACTGAGACCAGATGGTTGCCAAACAGTGAAGCCACCTGGTATTCTAGCAGTGCCAAATATATTTTCCCCTCCATTTTTCTTTAGAAAACTACTGAGACAGGTCCAGGATTTTTTGAGGATCCCTAGAATGTTTGCATGCAGCCAGACAAATATCCCAAACCCTCTTAAGTTTATCCTTGCAATTCTCTTCCCCACTGTTCTTCTCTCTCGGGTAACTCCATTTCATGCTCTCTTTCCGTTGTCCAACTCCCATCTCCCGTTCGAGTTCTGTGCTGCTGGCGCTCAGGCGCACGGTTTGCAGACCTTGCTCCACCGAGCTGCCTCTGAGGCTGCAGGTGAAGGCCTGACCCTGACCACTGCTTGCTCCACCACCTCTGCAGCCACCAGCTGCACGAGGAGCTCTCATTGCAAGCAGGATTCAACAGGGTGAACCTGTCAGGAGTCCTCCAGGAGCTTCTCCCCACCCCTTGGGCGATTATGAGTGCCTAGCAAAGAAGAAAAACCTTGAAGAACAGGGTGTTTTGGATGCAACAGCCTGTGGCTTACCATCTGATGCCTTGATTTGAGGGCCAAATCTGAACTAAAGCTGTTGTCAGGGGTATGGCAGTGTGAGTTGGGACTGACGTGATCATAGACTGAGGATACAGTAGTGCACAGTTTTCTCTGAGTGGCAGAAATTAGACTAAGCTAACCAAAAATATTTTTTCTCTGGTACAAACTGCATGTACGCTCTGCTCCCCATGCCAGTGCCGTATGCTGATATGAGCTGCACCATGTGCATAGTGACAGACGAGCTGTTCAAATATGTGCTTCTCACACATTTCAAAAGTCTGGTATAGGCAGTGCCTGTTTCAGTATTGATACATTTTTGAGACAAGCAGTGTTAACACACCATATTGACACAGGTCTGGGTCAGGGAACTCCTCCCTTAGCTGCTGCCAGTCCTCCTTTGCCTCCTCTCCTTCCTTCCTCTGCCTTTGTACCCAGTTTCCTGGGCCCTGCCGGTTTGTAGACCCCAAATACCTTGAAATGACACTGATGTGAACCCCTGGGCACTGTGGCTCATTGAGTGTATGCGTATGTCTGAATACCCTGGTTGAATTCTGGCAGAGAGAATGGTTACCACTATGTCAGCTCTCAGCAAATGCCCAGATTACTGCATTATTTGGTGGCTCTGGGCCTAGCACGTGCTATTAGGAGATGTACAAATTCAACACAAACCCCCCCCAGTATCTGCCTGAAAAGAGCTTATACTCCATCTGTAAGAGTCACAAGACGGGTGTAAACAGATGAGAAAATAAAATAAATATTTGGTATTCAGCAGTGTAACAGTTAGCTGTCTCTAATGCTGTGTGTATGATTTACCTGTAGGGTTTACTCATTTCTTATGATTCCTTTCCTGTGCTGTGATCTGACAGTGGTTATGGCAGCACTGGACTTGGAGCCCTCTGGCTTGTGCTGGGCATGTGGTGTCTCTGTTTCTTTGCTCTCTGTACTCTTAAATTATGTACCTGTTTCCAGCATGTTCTGGAAGTGTCAGAAGAGGCAGTCATCCTTCATTTGGCAGGTTTTGAGCTTCACTATTGCTCTACCAATCATTGCCTCACTGCTAACGTCATCTCACTAGATGGCTGCAAGCCATCATGCAGAACAGTCCCCTTCAAACGCTGACTCTAGCTGAAGCTGGGTTTCTAGAGGTCTGTGTTCCTACTTGTTACAGTAGGTTGGACACAGTTCCATTACAGTGCACACAGACCAGTTCAGCAGCAGATCTTTCAGGGAAAAGATATCAGAGTGGCCTCCAAATGGAAAATACTCCTTCATATCTTTCCAGCAGGCAGGACTTACAATGTGCATTTAAGCTTTGTGATAGGAAAATAACATAATAACAATGGCTTGGTGGAAATAATGCCCATGAAGTGCCTGTCCAGTGTTACTCCTATTTGGCCTGTTTAAGCAACAAGGCATAATGATTCAAATGTGCTTTACAGAGGCAGTTGCATGGAGTGACAAGCATGTGGCTTTTTGAGGCTTTTCTGTTGTGAAGAGACAGTGTTTTTCTTCAAACTTCGTTTCTGTATTATATTAGAACTAATTTTGCAGTCTTTACCATATCTCAAAATACATGAGTGTACATTGAAGTTGACAGGAGACTCAAGGATCAAACTTACTCCTGTGAGTAACTGTGTTTCCTCGCAGCAGAAATATTAAAAAATGTCACGGAAAAGGACAATCATTGTTTGGAATCTGGGAAGTTTGTATCTCATCCCTGTAATTCAAATAAGTATGTTGGAAAGCACATTGTACAATTGCCAGAAGTTGTTCCTTTTCCTATTATGCCAGTCCATGAGTGTCCTGTGGGCTTTGGATAAAATTCTCTGCAATTAATGAACATTTCAGTGCATTTAAATGCATCTTTTTTTCAGCGTGTTTGATTTGTTAAGGCTCGCTGTATTACTTGCAGAAGCTGTATTTGCCTTCTGTGGCATACACCTCCCGCACAGGTGAATTGAAAGGGCAGACCAAAATCTTGCCTTAAGTTGCATCTTACCTGTAGAATATGGTGTTTCCTGAGATATTAAAAAGGGCTGGCTGAATGGCTGAATGTAGGCTGAGCCTTCTCCCTTCCAGATAAACAAATCTAAAAAATATGCAAACCATTTTAAGAAATTTAGTATCTTTCAGAGTTTTTTTAGCATTGTGTGTCAGTCCTCCTATTTCCTTGCATACAAATGGTGCATGCAGTTTGCATCATTGCTGTCATACCATCCCTGCCACTACTCTCCCTTCCCTAAAATAAAAAGATTAGGTTGTCTTGGGAGGGATTAAGTTCCTGCTTATTAGAGGTGAGCAAGAAAAATAAACAATACTGAAAGTTATGAGAGTTATTTTCATCAGTCTACTTTGTTTCACAAATGGAAGGATTTATAGTAATGATAAAGCTCATCTATGTAGATGTTTTCAAAACCTAAAAGCAATCAGAAGGTAGGATGTATACAGAATTAGGAATGTTGTTCCTCTCTTTATAAGATGCAATGACCTCTTTCTTTGTTTTCCCTGATCAGTAATGGAAAAAAAAAACTCAACCCAAAATCCAAGCCTGTGGCATTTAGTGCTTAGAACTAAAAAATAGTTGGTTTTATTATACATTTCTAAGGGAGTTTTGAAAAAGCAGCACAGAATAGTATTTAAATAACAAAGATCCTTCTTTAAATTCCCACCTTCTCTCCAGTAATGGCTATTTAACAAAGGGAGCTATTTTTACAACTGGTGTGATTTGTAACTGTTCTCCTCTTTCTC
Source organism: Elanus axillaris (assembly GCA_026212715.1). NCBI lineage: Eukaryota > Metazoa > Chordata > Aves > Accipitriformes > Accipitridae > Elanus > Elanus axillaris. The sequence goes on along the minus strand of JANZLQ010000078.1, from coordinate 24,500,229 downwards.
TCCTCTCCTTCCCCTCCTGCTCATTGTTATTAGCTACCATCTCTGATAAGAAATACAATGTACACCCCCTGTCTACTTCTTTGGGATGCCTGGTCTTTCTTTTCTGGAACAGTGGGTTTTTTTGGCATTGTTGGTGTTTTTGTTGTTGTTGTTGGTTTTTTTTTTGAAGTCTTCATTTCTGGAATTTGTGGACCCTTCCATTTCTTTCTGCTTTTTTCTGTGTGTAACCAGGCCCTGCTGCTACACTCTACTTTTTGCTCTGATCCCAGCCCAGCCAACTGTCACTTTTTAGCCTGCAGGGAACCTTCTGGTACTAACATTCCTGCCTTGTTTTTATTAGAAGGGCATCTCTCACAACATATCCCTTGCTGTTTGAAGCAGAAGTCATGTGTATTCAGTAGGAATGAATAATGGATATATTTAAAGGGTACCTTGCCCTTCTCATTCCTTTGCACATCATAAATAACCACTCTTTTAGTTTGGTTTTACATATTGCTCTACAGGCACAGTTTGAAAAAAATCTGGTGATTCAGCTCTCAATTTAAAAAAAAAAAACCACTGTGCTGTATGCAGCTGATAGTTTCTGTGTCCGAAAACTGATCCCACACCAAACTCAGTACTGGCATCTGTGTGCAGCTCTAGAATTCTGAAGATTTGGGAAACTGGTTATGAATCTATTTTGAAGCAGCTCACTAAAATAAGAGCATGACAGGAGATGTAGAGACAACATAATGGGGAGTGTTGGAGCTCTGGGTAGGGTTCATTTCACCTGGCTTTAGATGTCTTTTTAAGACACCTAAAGATATTTTAGGTATTTTTCAGATGCATTTTTACATTTTAAGGTATTTAAAGATGTTCTAAATATAAGTATTTTAAAGATGTTTTAAGTACCTTCTTCAAGATGAGCTGAGTTGTTCTCTGAAAATGTCTGTTTCTATCCACTCAGTATAAAAGCAGGTTGGTTGATGAGGTTATGTGTAGGTGTCTGTATTAGAGACATCTGCTTTTTGTCCGATGAGCCTGCTCTTCCTGGCCATTTATCACCATCTGAGGAGTTCCCTGGGATAATGGCACTATTAAAGGATAAACTGAAATTACTTGGAATTTTCCTATTAACTGTAACAAGCTTTAGCTGTGGCTCCCAAAGAAGATCCTAAAATTGACAGCCAGGCTTGGAGGATGATTTAATAATCTGATCTCCATTTAAGGATGTTAAAGTGAGAGTCTGAGCAGCAAATGTTTTTGATGGGGGTGGGATGAGGGGACTGGATGTATTTTTATTGCCCATTTTACTTAGATAACTGACAAATGGAATGGCCTAATTTCCCTGTTACCATCAACAGTGCAAAACTATCCCCAAGTTATCATGTTCTCATTGTAATGCTTTCCCTTGAGCATGAGGCTAAGATTTTTTGATATGTATCCTTCGGGTCTTGTAGCTTCAGGAGTCAAGGACAATCTATGTCTTTTTCCCCATGAGTTGTGGCAGAACTGGGTTCTGCTTCCTGATGTGCATAGGGAAATGTGAGCTCGAGTCAGGGTCTCTGGGGTGATGAGCCTGTATCCTCTTTGTGAATGAGATAGATTACCTGTGTAAGCATTTTCTAGGTGTAGAGGCAAACAGTTTGGAAGTATTGGAAATTGTATACTCAGATGATTCAAGCATCAGAGTGCATGAAGAAAAGACAGAAACAGGTTGCAACAATGAATTTACTGGTGGCCTTTGGCATCTTCTGCTCTCAGTTCATGTGGCTGTAATTTTGGAATTGAATGACTTTACTATGTTTCTAACGGTTTCACTTTGCTTGTTGTTATAATGATATTTGAGAGGCTGATGATATAAATATTAGATTTGCATTTATAGGAGGCTGCCTACATACTGAGTTCTGTAAGAAATTATTCCCTCTAAGTGATTCAGCTAATGGACTACTCCAAGGATTAACATTTGCAGAGATTCAGTTGTCTTCACAAACACCTGTCTTTCGATAGTCTTTGGAATATTAGTTGGAACAAAACTATTTTCTGTGGTTCTCCCCTCTGCAACTGAAATTTCTTAAGAATATCTGGCATTCAGAGTTGAAAATAAATGAAAATGTAAGCATACAAGGCTGAACTGTCTGCTATGTGTTTTCTGGTATGAAACTGCCTTTCTTAAATGTATCATTTTCCATTCACCTTCCTTTTCTTCCCGCCCTAAAATGAAGAAATAAATGGAGAATTTACAGTCTCAAAAAATGGAGTTTACTATCACATTCTAGCTAGAGTTTAATTAAAACTAATCTGTGGCTGCCAAACTGCAGGCATTAACTGGAATTTGATTTTATGGACTTCCATATTTTTTTCCCTTCTTACTTCCAACTTTTGGAAAGGAAGTTCCTTCTAAAGCACTAGGGTACCTTCATAGTGCTTTCAATACCTTGAGGCTTTATCTTCATTACTGAGTGGCAGAAAGATAACTTGGAGGGTAGAAAAATTTTAAGGATTTCAGAATCTGCTTACAGTTAAATGGAAAAGGTAGGTAGTCTCTCTCCCCTGTCCTTGGTTATACAGAGACAGAGGAACTGACTGCATGAGACATCTATAACTAATTGTGGTGGTGTGTTCCCCCTTGCCCTTTTCTGCTTAAGCAATAGCTGCCAGTGGCGGTCGTGATGGCTGCATCCGGCTTAAGTTGGACTCTGGGGAGACAGATAACAACACAATAGCTAAGGGCTATAAATCTTGCTCAACAGCTGAGGGCTAGTTGAGCATGTGCCAACCAAAATACGGCTGGTATGCAAATGTGGCTATAGGTGCCTCATCTTACTCCATAAATAGTGGACAGTCCAGGGCCCCGTTGAGCACTCCTGCATAGCAGCGGACTGCATGCCAGGATCTTCCCTTGAGTAGGGACAACTCTCAAGGTTACTCCTTGAGGTTGAGAGAATCTTTATTGTGTCAGATACTTGGTAAACAAATTGGGAATAAGCGTGCTGAAACTTTGTAGTTTTAGCTAAGTGATACAAAGGATTGTGCATATATATTCCTCTAGACATAAACTGTTGACCAAGTCTAGGATTAAGTTTGGATCCAGCTGCACCTAGACTCCCCTCTGAGAAGGAGTTTAGAACACAAACGAGTCCTCTCTGAACCTCATGACTCAATGGGAGGGTCTCCTTAACAGCTTTGCCTGACCCTGTCAGTAAATGCAGTAAATAATCAAGTGGACCTTGCCATCGAATCTTGTTAAATCACTGTTGCATTTACCATTGAATTTTGTTAACTCACTACTTTATATCAATAAAGTATATTGTGGCTTCTCTCTTACAAGCCAAGTGCATCACTCTCTGCGACATTAATATGGCAAAGGGGGCACAGGGTGTGTAGAAAGGGCATGAATTTTGCAACCAGGGTTGCACTGCAGGCTTCCACTTGATATATCAGTTTCCAAGAAATAATCAATAAATGGCAGAGTAAACAGTTGTAAGGAGCTTCCATAAAAGCACCTAAAGACAAAAGACTTTGTGGAATAAGAGATGGCATGTCCTTACCAAGGAAGTAGACTAGAGGAACTGTAGGATAATGAGACATGAGGATAGTTACTAATGTGAGTGGTATATAAGGTGCCAGCTACATGGCACCTGAGTGACAGACATGAGAGACCCCAAGTTTGCTAACCTATCAGCAGAGGCCAGAGGGAATAACTGCAGTGTGTCCCATTACTTTCTGTAATGCCTGCGTGCCTGCATGTCTGCATTGCTCAAATCTCGATTTTTCAGATCCTTTTCCTCTGCACTTTATTCTGGGCTGCATTCTGGTTGCTCTCAGTTGGACTCATTTCAGCCTCTTTCTTTTGCTACAGCAGTGAATGTTCCCTGATTTTTTGGCAGTTGTTCATGAAACAGATTTTTTTTCCCCCCACATGTCATGTGCTGGCTCTCTGCTGCCTGTTAGTGTTTGTTTTGGTTACCTTTTGTAATATATGACTACAACTTGCACCCTTGGTCTGTATTACAGTTTTCTGAGGTCAGTCTTCTTTACATCCCTTCTAGAGTCAATCTTCTACATCCCGTGTTGTATTTTTTAGTTCAATTTTTGGCTTGATTCTTTGTGTGAGTTTTATACACTCTTAGGACCAATATGGCCCTTGTGTTATTTGGAAGATTTATTAGGTAGGTTTTGGGGGTTTTTATTTGGTGGCTTTTTGCCAGGAGGGGAGTGTTTGGGGTTTCTTCCCCCC
>JANZLQ010000078.1:24463627-24486133 GCA_026212715.1 Elanus axillaris | reverse complement strand
TGTAGCTGACAGAGTCCAAGTCATGGACTCTATTAGAAATAATTTTGGAGGTTAAAATGAAATTTTAAACTGTGCATGATAAAAGAAGTTGCATTTCATTTATACTTACACTAAAATAATAATTTGATTTATAGCATTGTATTGTAGAAAGATAATTCTGCATAAGCCACAACTTGAATGTAATTAGAAGGCTCCTGTATTATAGAAATGCATTCCACACGGGGTAGTTTCTGTATTTATCAGATAAACAGTATACATCATGGACAAAGGACCTAATTAAGGTTTCAAGACACTGAAAGGTAAGCACTTTAATAATTCTAAAATAATTTTACTTTTCATATACAGCAAAATGGAAGAATACTAATATATATATATTTAATTTTCAGTTTTGTTTTCATTTTACCTCGAAGTATTAGAAACTTCTCAAAGAGCCTATTTGAAACAAATTCATAACAACTTCATTGAAGGGGTAAGTGAGCACAGTTAAGTGTGTAGCTATTCTTGGTGAAGATAAATAACAAAATAAAACTAATGATAATAGATATTATTTAGCAGAAATCTTTGTAAAATATTGTCTTTTTGCCCTGATACTAAGTTTTGCAGCATACATGAATATTAGCATAGTGCTCTGACTTTTTAAAGAATCTCTTACACTATCAATATAAACCTTGTGAGGAAAAAAGATAGTGTGGGGAGTGAGAGGAAGGTGGGTTGATGGAGGGAGTTGGATTTCAGTTGCTATTTTGCCACCAGCAATCCTGCCTCTGAAGACAGACCAATCTCATGGAATTTATTTTGTGGCTCTATGGATGTATCAGGAGCAGAATGGATTTTCTTAGAAAAGAATAAAATTTATTCCAGTGTCTCATGTTTTTTTAGCATTAAAAGCCTAATTCTGCAGATGTACAACATGCTTGTTAGAAAGAATCACAAAGTCTCTTTGGGACATTCAGGTTCAGCTGCCCCAAACTACAACTGTTACAGGTTCTTAGCACTGAGTTAGCTTGAAAGGCATAAACCACATATACTAGCATTCAAGTCTAGATTGATGTAAGGAAGGCAGCATAAACTAAGCAGCTTTTTTTACTGATGAGTTTGCAGGATTTTAGCACCCTTTGCATGACTGAGCAGGCATTGTAAAATTTAAATAATTTTTATGAATTAATATGTGTGAAAATATTTGTAAGTATTATAAAAAGTATATATGTTTATAAGTATTATAGAAATTTATTAGTATTTTTTCAGTTATACCAGATATAAAGTTGCCATCACTTCTGCTGCAGACGCCACTGTTTTTTGGCATTGAATTTGTAGCTAATACACACAAAATTTATACTGTTCACACAGAGAAATGTGTTAATTTTTTAGAAGACCTTGCAGTGTTTTTCATCCATCTCGAACTTTGAGAGGATTTTCAATATGAATGCAAATATTCTCAAAATGAAAAAAATACTATGTATTTTTATAGGTGATTTTGCCAATAAGCTAACTGTAAACTGATTTTACAAGGGAAAAGTTAAGGTGGGAAAAGGAAAAGAATAGTGGAAGAAGATGGCAAAAGGTATTTATTGATATATCATGACACGTAGCTCAATGAAGAAGAGGGAACTCAGTCTAATAATATTTCCTTCAGGGAGATGGAACACTTTCAGCAGTTTGCAGCAATGAGCTGCAGCCTATTGCCACTGCACTTTTATGTTTAGATATATAGCTTGAAGCATGTTTTATCCTATGTGAAATAAGTTGCTCTTAAATCTGTTCCTGGTAAATGTCTGCAAAGTATAAAGCAAAACAGGTGTCCATACAAATTGATGGAGTGAGAAGCTTTCATTAAGATAAAGGCCAGTTCTTGGGTAGTAGGGGTTGCTGACTTGGTTGTATGGCTGGAAGGGTGCATGGAAGCTTTCACAGTAGTTGCCCTCATTACAGTGAGAGCTTGTGTAAGCATTTCTCACTTCCACATTCATGCTATTACGAACTTAAGTCACATGGGAGCAAAAAGCAGCATACATCTGTGGCCTTCTTCCCTTTGAGAGCTAGCAAAGTGAAGTCATGCAGTTCACTTATATGTATGTGACTTGTTTTCCAGGGTGTTTGGATTGTATACAAAATGAAAACTATACCTTAAGTTAAAAAAGGAAAATAAGAAAACAGATTAAATCTGGTTTACAAAGCACATTTCCAAGTTATCCTATTTTGATGAGGACCTTAAGTTACCAAGGATGGTAGACTTACTAAAGAGAAGGTCACTGAATCACCCCTGGGGGGTGGGGGTGTCTCCCCCATATACTGGGAGTTGAACCCCTCACTGAGTTTAGTGAAGCCTGTATTGGAAGCAGAGAGAGAGAGAGCGCACAAAAATATTGTAATATTCTCAAAAGCACTGTATGTGGACTTGAATGAGAAAGGCTATGTATGTATTCATAGTCTTTAATGAAATAGGGTGCATGTGTTTTTTAGTATTAGGGGTCACATTCTACCTCCAGTTAAATTTATACAGCTTTAGGGGAAGCAGCAGAGGACAGGATTTCCCCCACAATTTGAGTCAACTAAACACCTGTTTTCTGGAGAAAGGCACAGATTATAAGGAATTGGGTACTACCTCAGATGTGACATAAATATGTCTTCATGAAGCAACTAAATGAGGAAACAAGTGACTTGTGCACATCTGCACATCTGAAATTGGAAACTGTCCCTAACAGACATTGAGCCATGGCTCCATATTTAGAAGCTATTGTCACAGGTATTCAACCTGTTTACTTGCTCAAACATAAAATGGTCTCTTAAACTGCCGAAACATTGTAGAGAAAATTGTCAGGACAAGATGTTAACAGCAAGGCCTGGAGCTCCATTTGTAGGATTCACAGTGTAAAGCCTGCAGAGACACATCTCTAAGGGCTTTTTTCCCTCCATTGAATTCAAGTGAAGGAGAAGAATAGCATGACAGGGAACAAGAAAAAACTGACAGCAACATCAATGTCTACATTTCAAAAAACCAACCATGGCACATCAATGAAGAGACTGGGTAAGCATGTTAGATTGCATACAAAAATAGCTTGTAATGTTCTAGGCAATGCTGGGATTTTCAGTGCTTCTGAAGTGATTCACACTTTATCTGACTGTCTTTATATTCCGAAGCATGATTTTTTGGTTGTTGTTTCATTTGGAAAATATGCGTTTAATCATAAATGACAACTGCGTCTACTAACATAGACAGAATAGCACTTGCTGACCAGTGTATGAAGTGCTGCATGCCCGCAGCAGGTGTAGAAGGCTCAGTACGCCATGGTACTGATTGCTGCCTTCTCCCGTTGGTTCCTCTGACAGTTTAACATGAACTGCAACTCCAAGAGCTCTTCATTATTTGGTATGCTGTAGGCTTAATTCCACACAACTGCGTTTCAAATATGCTGCATATAACTCATGTGATTAAGCATCTGCCAATTGTGTTCAACAGTATTTTTTTTTTCTGGCTGGAAGCTAGGAGGTGGAATATGTCATTCCTATTGCTAATACAAATGTATCTCTGCAGGAAGATGGAGTTCCTATTGTGCTCCTCTACAGTGAACATACAAGCACAGAGTCATGTCCAACCTTGTCCCTTTTCTGAATTATCTTCAAGTCTTGCTTTGTATAGATATATACAAGTGGAAATTCTGAGAAGCCCCAGATCCTTTGGCGCTCTAATATTTCTGTGTTAAAGTTTTTTGACTTCTCATTTTGAGTAAGCAGAAAAAAAATCTACCTTTAAATGTAGATTCCTAATAAATGCTTTAGAAATGACTTAACAGAAGAATCACATTAATTTTCAATGACTATGAATATTTTTTGCAGGTTTTTATATAGCTTTCATATACTGTACAGTTTTCAGAAGTTTGTAAAATGACTGAAGAGATTCTTAAGAAATGCTGAGTCTAAGGAAATGTAAGATAGTACTTGTGCTAAGCGAAGAGCTGGAAACCTTTGAGAACACATTTCAAACCTCAGTGTGTATGCTACTTAAAAACGGAAAATCTTTCTTTAACGATCATTATCAAAGTATTATACAAAGCTAGAAAAAGACAGCATTAATTTAGCCCCAATGTATATGATTTCTTTACCTACACTTTCAGTAAAAAGTCTTAAATTATTTAATGGCATGAAGCTTTGTCCTCTTCTTCTTGCCTTGATCAGTGTGTAGAACAATAGTCAGCAAGCATTCAGTTTTGTAATATTTTCTTTCATTTACTGTTTATTTATGGTGTGGTATGATATTCCGTACACCATAAAATGTTGCAAAAACAACCTGTAACTTCTTTGTGTAGTTTTTCTCAAAGCTCCTTTCTCACTTCTTTAACTCTATTGAATGAAATTGTTTTCAGAGTTGGCTGAGAAATGGGGAGGTATTGGAATCCCCTTTCATGCGGCCCTTATTTACACGAAGAAGCAGAGCACAGAGATTAAAGTATTCATGCTAATCCAGTAAGTGGCACCTAGAGTAAACCATTATCTTCTATGTCACCCTTCCATTAGAGGTAGAGGGAGGCACAACTTTTGCTAGGGAATTTTACACCTGTTTGCTGGGGAGGAAGAGATCACTGAGAATCTAGAGCAGTGTGTTCATGATTCATCAGGGGTGTTGCTGACTTCTTTTGTCCCCATAACTTTTTCAGATTCTCTGTTGGTTTCCCTTTCTTAATCCTTGTGATATACATGACAATAGCTCCCAAGATGTGGGAAGAAACAGTATTTTTAGACCCCAAAATGTCAACTTAAAGGATACTTTTTGGAATGTCAGATACTTATTACAGTTCCTATGTATGGTGGAATTTATTATGTATTCAGGTGGAATTGAACGATTTAGTTGACTTTAACTACTGGAAAAGTTTTGCTGAGCAGGTGGACTTCCAATTTGCAGCAATGGCTAACTCAGTCACTTTAGGTCATATTCCATGGGGGTAGTAAAACAGATATCCCTAACACGGTGACATTCTTCACCTGCTGAAGATCATCTTCCTGGTCCAGAGCTGGAAAAGTGTTAGAGTCTGTCAGTGGCATTGTTATAAGACTACTTTGTAACAAAGGTGGAAAAATGCATAACTCTTCACTAGAAAGAACAGAAGCATTTTACCATTGAGAAGCTGGAAAACAAACCCCTGTCCAAGAGAGGCAACTGCCTTTGGAAAAACTGTTAACATGAAAAATAGGGATTTATAATGGGTGTTAGTGAGTTGTTTGAGCTATTATATCCCATACTGCCCATAATAGCATTACATGTGTAAATTCAGATAGGCATTTGGGTAAGACCATTGCAACACTAACCCCAAATCTATACTGAGATTCTGGTAAGCTACTAATGTGCGAAAGAAATGCCATATCAGCAAATTGTATAAAATGGAAGTGCTTGTCTATCAGACACAAGTCTATTTGGACTTGAATGACATGTGACCTTGGGACAATTTCTGCTTGGGGAAGGCTCCCTTTCAGCAGCCCTACAGTGAGGATGGATAAGTGACCTCACAAGAACCCTCACAAATGTGAAGCTGAAACTGTCCTCAGAGATGTAGGGGGAAATATTTTAGGTTAAGTGGATCTCTGGTAGACAAAGCAAGCAGGTATGATGCCTACACAGCTGCCTTTTATATGGTCTTATTCCATCTGGCTTTATTCTATAGGCTTGGTTAGAAAAAACTCTCTTCTCTCCTTTTTTTAGCAAATATGATATATATTATTGTGGTTTATTATGTTTTTTCTAGTATTTCAGAAGTCTTTTTTATAAGTTTGTAGAAGAAATTGCTGTAACTATTGCTTATTTCCTTCTGCATCACTGCTTTTCATATTAAATTAGTTGATTACAAAAGTTATAGAGACATTATGACGTTAAAATACATCTCAAAGTTTCAAAAAGTTTTCAGTGAAGTTCCACAGGGAATACTATAGTCTTTCTGATTCTAATTTAAATAAATAAGTTTGACAGGATGACTGTAACCTTGCTCACTATATTGACAAAATAAAATGAGTTTTGTAGTGGAAGTAAAGCAAGCCGTCCAGAAAAATCCCCAAAGGCATAGATTTACTGCATTGTGTAAGTGGGTCAACTCATGCATGAGAAATGAATGCTAATTGCAAACTGGTTGCAAAAATGTAGGCTTTAAGTAGAATTGAATGAAATGATAACCTAAATATTTTGATAGACGCCCTGTCATGCGCCTCTAGAAAATGGCAACAAAGCTGATCATTACAGAGAAATAATTAAAATATATATTTGTGGTACGTTAGAACAGTGTCATTGAACTCCAAAATCAAAGGCGTTGGATTCATTTATGTCACTAGCACTGGTAAATTTGAAGTTGAACCTGTATTTGGTTAAACCTGTTTTTGGGTTGATGGGTTGTGTTGCAGGAGATACACTTTAATTCTGTAAAGAATGCTCTATTTTCAATGATGAAGATGTTCAATCCAGTCTAGAAAAATACCTCCTGGGCATTTTCTGGTTAAAATAACAATAAAATAGAAATACCTAGTTAGGAGATATGAAGGAAAAATATAGATATTTCTGTCTTGTTTCATCTTCTATTTGTGATATTCATATTGCAAGGCAAGGCTTATATAAAAGGCATCAGTAGTTTAAGAAACTACTACATAATCTTCAAATATATAACGTAACATTTCATGGACTTCATTTTTAATGCACAGTAATTAACATATCTTGTTAACAGATGCATGTGTTACAGAAGTAAACCTCTAGGTCAGTATGTCCTCATTTAAAACTCTGAATGTCCTAATTGGAGGCTAAAACAGCTATGTAAATGTGAGCAATAAATTGACAGTTATGCTATTTTGACATTTTTCTGCAGTATTGACTATATTGCACATGCCTCTGTACTGTAGTTTATGGAATGAAAAATTCCAAGCTGTAATGAAGACAACTATACAAAATGTTTTGTGGCAACTGTTGTAAGCCCCTGTCTGTCATATGACTAGGGACTTGAGTTTCTCTTTAAACACTGGTGACTTAAAGACTTAATCAACTTGGAACATTTCTGATATTTAAATATATGGCTTTTTCTGTTGTGGTACTAAGCAAATAAATCATAACAAAAACCCCCAAACAACTTTTTCCTGTGTCCCTTGAATATATTTAAGCAATATCAAAATCACTCACTATTTTTAATGACTACATATTTTTGAAGCCAGTGTTTTTTACATATAGTAAAAAGAGAATGAAAGTAAAAACCCTTCATAATAGCTCAACTTGAGAGCTAATTAAAATGAAGCTTTTAGAATGAGAAAAAATTAATTAGCCAGAAAGTTGAGAAGCAGGAGTTAGCACCTTTAGAGATCCTTGAGTATTTAAATGCTTGCAAGGAAAAGATAATTTCTAATTTCCTAGTTTTCCTACATTGTTGATTACCTTTTTATCATTTCAGCTTTTAATTCTGTCTTACCTGATGCTTTTGTACTGTGCATCAGTTGTTAGGGCAGCGCCTTAGGCAGTAAAACTGCTGCTGAATGAAGAACAAGATGCTCTGCTTCTGAAGCTAATACTATCCTTAACCTTGATCCCTGGAGATTTGAATGTTTCACCCCTATGATGCTCACAGATTTCATTGACCTTGTCAGCAGGGGTATCTGGTCCTCTGTGGCACTCAGTTATTTTTTTTGCATGTTAACACATATGTCTGTGATTTACTTAGCCTGTCAGTAGATACATTAGTTGTGACAAAGCCAGCACTGTAGTAAGTATAATGATTAAACTTTTTAACCATCCTAACATAAGAGGGGAAGTAGCAAAAGTTTGCCTGTAATGTTTCTGCCTGTGTCTACAAAAATCTTGGAGGGTAAGAGTTTACTTTTCTAAAAAGCAGGTTAGAGTGACACAAGTATTGCTTTCTAACCCTTTCTGCCCTTGGTATTATTCAAATAATGATTTAGTCCCAGAAATGCTTGTGTGCTTTGTTGAAAGGTTCTTTCTGTAGCTCACACCAACATACTCTTGCTGTTAGCAACCACGATATTTTAAGGGAAAACTGAAGCATTTTTTCTTCAGATCTGCCGTGAGTTAATTTCTTTCTCTCCTGTCTTTTTTCAGTTGGTAATTAGTGACCCTGTTCAGTCCCCCAGAAAGAGGTATAAAGGGGCAGATACTGAATATTTCACTAAGTGAGTCCCAGCCAGCAAATAGAGGGAGTCTGAACCTCAGTCCCTATAGTACTAAATACTGGACTTTGGGAAAATCTAGTCCGAGGAAAATGTCACTTGAGAGGTGGTTGTTTTGAAATTCGAGGCTGATTGTTTTCAGCCTTTTTGAGCTTCACTCCTGCTGTGCTCCTGCTTTATATTGGCTTTCTTCACTAGGGTATGATGGTGTAAAGTGAACCCTTACCCAGTTTGGCCAGTCCAGCCCTTTTCCAGCCTTAAGAGGAGAAATATACTCCAGAGTGTGTGACTTATGTTGCTGGGGTTAACTGATTTTTATAGAGTTTGGCATAACAGGGTAGCTGTTCCCCATTTCCAAAGTAGTGAGTGGGTAAGCAGCTGAGGAGGATAGTGTGGCTGGTGTGGGTTTTGGCACAGCAGAGTTGGTCTTTGGGGAAAAAGGGGAGGACTGGCTTGCAGGGAAGTTGTGGCATGACCTACATCAGGGTGAGGTCTGGCTCTCTTCAGGCTGTACCTCAGGGATCGTGCTCCCTCCTCTTCTCAGCTGGTGGGACAAAGGCACTTTGTCACCTTTTATCTTGAATGATATTGGCTACATTTTGTTGCAGAGCTGGAGCCACTCTGTAGTGCTGCTCCCTCAGGCACCACTGATGGGAAATGAAGGATTCAGAGGATCTTGGAAGGTGCCTCCATCTCATCTCTCACGTTTTCTTGCCTGCTCATCAGGGAGACCTGCTCTGGCATGGACTGGGCTGCCCTTGGCTGCAGTGTTGTGAGCACAAGGGAAATGGCTGAACGTTTTCTTTGCCTGTGCCAGGAGAGCTGTAGATATGAGCAGGGCAAGGGCAGCATGCGTGGAATGAGGTCACTCGTTTGGCATCGCCTTTTGTTTAGCATTCCTTTCTGTGCAGTGTGTGTTTCTGGCTCAGATAATAGCTGGCATGCTGTCTTGAATTGAGAAGTTCAGTTAGCAGTAAGGTTTCTTTTCAACATAAATGAACGGGATGAAAGGCTCAAAAAAGCTTGGTGGTGATAGAAAATTAAGCAGAACTATGAATGAAGGTGATGGCAAAAAGTTACAGAAGGCTCTGACAGTACTGAGGGACTGGAGAGTAAATGATCAGCCTATATTGAAAATGAGTAGAAAAGATACTGAGAAGACACAAATGGGGATTGAGCTTTCAGTACAAAAAAAAGATCAGGTGGAATAAGTCTATACAGTCACAGGTAGCATAGAGCTGGAAAAGAGAATGTGATTATGTGCTGTTTCTTATAAGGCAAGAACTAGGATCAGGAAGTATAGCTTCAGGCATCTACTTGAAAGAAAAATATGTGGCATATAATCAAACTGAAACTCATTTATACAAGAGACAGTGAAGTCTAGAAGTATAAAAAACATTAAAAGAAGGATTAGACAAGATTCTGAAAGTTAAATCCATTGGGAAATATTAACTGCTGTGACCCAAATCCAGTGACAGGGTCAGGAAGTCTCTGGTATGCTGATAGCAGGAAACTGGAAGGATCTTAGGGGGGGAAGACTGTTTCATAGGTACCCTCCCTAAGCATGCGTTATTGAGCAGTGGCAGAAACATGATAGTGTCATCAATGAGACCAATTAGTCTAACAGTGAGCTTAGTACTTTGTGCCATTTCTAGCCACAGCTGTGGCTTAGCCGTACCAACCAGTGACCGCTTCCTTGGTTATACATAGCTGGGTTGAATTTACAGAGTTAGAGTTAAAAAGGATTATTAATTATGCGCCTGACCCTAGACAGTCTCCGATATCAACAAACTTCATTCATAACATCTGGTTGTCTTCTTGGTCTTTCTGTTACAAACTAGAAAGCCTTTCTGAGTCTTGAATGGCAACTTTTTGAAGATGTGGCTGAGGTGCAAAGGTAACTGGGATATGGCAGATATTCCTTACATACATGCAAGTGTTCTTGCATGGCCATGGCTATTGACAGACCAGGTATTAGTCAAGAGTAAGATGTTTTTGGCTCACTAGCATTTTAGTGGTTTTCAGGTGAATCTCCCGATCATGCTACTGCACTTCCCTCGTCATTGCAGGACTGTCTTGGAGCATACAAAGTGGATTCATTCCAGGTGAAACTAAACTGAATTATGCACTCCAACCACCAAAGTGTATCCAGTCCATTGGACCAGAGTAGAGCTAAACCATAGCTACTCCCCCTTGATGTAAAATACAGACTTTACGTCCTCAGAACCATTTCATTCTAGAGATCTGCTCCTATTTTGCTGCACTAGTTGCTAATCGAAACATTGCTTATGTTATCCTGCTTAGGAACCAGTTGTCAGTTCAAAGTTGTGTTCCTGTGAGACTGGAGAGTAATATTAACTATAACTACAGGCTTTAAAATTCAGAAAGTGGAGAAGTGGAAATTGTGGGTGCTGAAAATCAGATTGTTGCATGACCTCTGTTTGCCCTGTCAGGGGGTCACTGAGACTTGTCTGGTGCATGCACTAAACTTGTGATTTATGTTTGTGGAGGATGTCAGGAGGAAGATTCATGTCTGGATGTGCAGGTGCTCCATTAGGACTTAGAAAGACATGGATTGATTATGTGGTTATTGCCACATGCAAAATTAGCCTGGTCAGAGACCCCTGACAGGGAAGCTTGGTGCATAACCAGTGAGCCAGGCTGCAACTGATAGAGCCTCAAAATCTTAGCAGTACATAACTAAGATAACTTTGGGAGCTATCGCATCTGGTATGCTGGGTCTGAACTTTTGGAGATGACATACTGCATCTGTTAGATGTGAGAACTGACTTTCGCCCTGATTTTGGGGTCTGGATCAGCAGAAGATAGGCACACAGTCCCTATGTGTGTGTGTGTATGTGTGATACTGGAGGGAAGGCAGGTAGCCAGAAATGTAGCCGTGCTGGTTGCTGTTGCTTTGGGAGCAGTGTATAAATATATGCCAGATGTATAAATGAGACTTGGGAATTGAGTGTATCCCACAGGTATAAATGAGACTTAGGAGTTAGCTGGTGGGCTTGTGTCTGTAGGAAAAGATATTCCTATGGTCTAGAACAGCTTGAGGAACTTGGGCAATCCAAGGAAATCTGGTCCATTTTAGCAATTTGTTTATATTTTGCAACATGACCTTTGCTGACAGCAACTCCAAATAAAATGAGAGGGTTGAGAGCTGAGGCACACAGTTGTCTGTTAAACTAATAAAGCTGGCTGTTAAAATGTATCCTGTGGATCTGGCATTCATTCACATGCATATCCTGCTCCGTGTTTGGTTTCTGTTCTGTGTACTGCACAGAAATGGGGCCATTTGCTCAGTCCTGTTCCTTACCAATTTTCAAGGACTGGCTGGGCAGAAGAGAGGGATTTCAGGAAGCTTTTCCTGTTGAATGAGCACTTTGACTCACTCCAGTTATGAACATTGCATTGTAAGGGCCACTGAGTCAGGTCCTCAGCTGTCATCAACGCTTCCTTATAGAAATCATCGTATGTGTTTTGAGCCTGATCTTAAAAGCCTTGAGATTTTTGGCCTTTAGTGTCTAACCAGGTGTTAGGTGTTTCTTGTTCATCATACAATTTCTCTTAGACAAAATGGAATGCATGGATTAACCATTGCTGGTTGTACTAAGACAGGGCAATATAGCTTGTTACACCTGGATCTGCGAGGTCTGCTCTTTATTCCTAACCTTGCTGATGGCATTCTTCACTGCCTCTGGCAAGCTACATCACTTCTGTTTCCCCTTCTTCAAAATGGGGATAATGGTGCTGAGGGCCTTTGGAAAACTGTTTAAAGTTATACTGAGAATGGATAGAACAGCCGAATAGTATGGCTGCTGGTTGTTGTTACTTATGTGTGCAAATTTTGTTAGTGGTAACTTGGGAACATAGGAAACACTACAAGAGGGATTGTCTTGAGTCATCAGCTCTAGTCCTCTGTATTGCCGACAAGCATATCATACAAACTTCTTAAAAACCATGTCAAACTCCATACTAATCTAATCAAGGCTCTAACCCATTTTTTTTTAAGATTGACTTCACCTGCTGGAGGTTAAAAGCCTCATCCAGTTTCCACAATAAATTTCTTTGTGGCAGGGCTATGTCAACTTGTGTACAAGCATTGTCTTTTTGTTTCATGGCACTTCTACCTCCATTACATGTTTAGAGAGAGATGTCATTCTCAGACTTTTATTACATGATGCTGAACAAGTAGGTGGTTTTCATGTGCCTGTGCAGAGGTCTCACTGTTCCACAAAGTCTTACCTTTATGTGTTCTGATGTGAACTCACTTGAGTACAGAGGATGAGTGTTTTTCACACTATTGTAAGTGAGATTTTAAAAATATCTTGCCTGAGTAATTTCAGGATTATATTTACTTTTCTTCAAGGCCATTTTGGTGGCCTGCAGTCACTGTGTGATTGATTCAGATATGCATACACCTCTTTCCAACTATCAAACTTATAACACACAGCAGAAATTCTCTGAAGAGCATATTTTTGCATTAAGTAATATTAAATTCCATCCTGTTACTCCAGACCTCAAACTCGATCAGTTTTTCATAGAAAATTTTATAGCCATACTTTGTTAATGAAATTACTTAATAAACTTAATCTCAATAAGGCCCTTATGGTAGTTCCTCTTGGGAACCCTTCAGCCTTTCAGCATCATTCTGCTATCAGAACAATTTGTTGAATTGTTTGTGCAGTCAGGTGATCCCCTGCTTGTTTCTGAATTTGCCATTCTTAGATCAATCTCCACATTTTCTAACTGAATACATAAACCATATTCTTTTATACTTCTTCTCTGTGGTTGCCATGCCTGATTTGACAGATTCTTAGTTCTTATTACGAGATTTGTGATTTCAGAGTGGCAGGCATGTATTCACTGCTCTTGGTTAGTTATTTCCAGACTCATTCAATTTGGACACATAAAAATCTGAATTTTAATTCCATTTCCTGTTTGGTAATTTCCTTTGCAAACTCCATTAGCTATCTTTTTTTTCCTTTTGTTATTATTTGTTCCCATCCCCATTATCGTCATTCTTACTGAAAACTGATGAAGAATATAGTTCTGAATTGACAACATTCTTTCTGTCTTCTGTCTGAAGAACAGCTACTTTTTTTTTGTATTTTCTTTTTGTATTTTCTTTTTATTTGCATAATGAGGGGAGGTTTTATTTCTTGCTTTCGTATACTTATAAAATCTGTTTTGTAACACTAACCTTGTCCCTTCACTTTCTAGTCTCTAAGATGCATTTTTAAACTTTTATTTACTTTTTTTTTCCTTCTAGTCTCATTTGTTATTCCTGATACCTTTTTTGAAATGGATATTTGTGATGTTGGATATGGAGGCTTTCTTTAGAGATTTTTACTTTACTTTGGATGGATGTTCTAGAAAAAAATATTTTTAATGTCTGAAAAGAAATTCTGAAGCTCTTCTAAATTCAGGTCAATAGGCTTACCCTTTCAGCTGATTTTACTATCCAGTTTGCTTAATTTCTCATACTGTATTCCTTTGGAAATGGAAGTAAATGCAATGGTAATATGCTTTTGATTTTCCTTCCAACACTCTGGTAATTATTCAGCTCTTCTTTCTCAAAATTGTCCTAAACTAAGCCAAAAGAGTATTTTCTCTTTGCAGTGTAAAAAAAAAAAGTTACATCTAAAATGTCTCTATCACTCTTACTATCTTTAGCGTTATTAGTGTTTGTTCTCTATGCTGTGTTTTGATAATTAAATTCCTTTTTAGGATTCCATTCTTAGACCTGCATACCTCCAGTAACAGGAAAGATATTTTATAAATGCAATGGTCTAATCTTGCCAGATTGTGGTCTTTGAATTTTATTCCTGAAAGATGATGAACATCTGCTTTCCCAAGTAACAGGTCAAAGTAATTTACCAGGGTATTGATATATAACAGTGCTTGACAATTATGTGAAAATGTCCATGTAATGTTACAGCTGGGCTGGTGGAATTGGAAGCTCAGTGAAACTAATTTCTGTGATAAAAGTCTCTACATTTGTCTGTAGCTTCAATGTATTCCACCTTCATGAAACTTTCTTGACTCTCATCTTTCCATTCTGCCTAATACCTATGTGACTGATGGATCTTTTAAATAGTGAGCTTTTAATTCCTCTCTCCAGCAGTACTGTTCCCACCAACTTTTCTGCCAGCACCACTGGATTAGAACAAACTTCTCCATCATTGCCTTTTGCAAAATAAATGGAGAGTTTTTAGCCCTTTTTATTGGCTTACTTCCATTGCGGTCTCTTAGTGTGCTCATGCAGCACAGCCTACTGAGAAATCCTTCTGTCTCTTCCTGTTGTTATGCATTCTTGCCCTACCTCTCATCATCCTTGGTTGCCTGCCTTTGTAGCAGACAGCAGAAGAAATTCTGAGTTAACCCAACCAACTGCCAGTAGGGAAATCAGTAAAGCAAGTAAAGCAAAAGAATGTAGAGGAAAGCAAAATACTAAACACTAGAGCATTTTGCTTCAGCCCATGCTAAATTCCACAGGAAACAATTGGCAGATTTTGAAATCCTCGTAACCGTGGAGTCCATAAAACACTGACAGAGATTGACCAGTAATTCACAATTATTGCAGTGTGTCTGCACACTTAGGCTTCATTTTTAAAAAGTTTTTCAGGTTCCCAGAAAAGCTAAAAAAAAATCTTTTTTTTGTTTTTGTTTTCAGATTAAACCTGTGATTTTTGTGAGAACAGTTCATGGGCAACGAGTGAACTCTAGGAGATTCCAAGGTTTGATGTGAAATTTAGGAATGCATAATGCTTTATGGTCTATATGTATCCACCTCTTTCCAAGAGGCATTTGAAGTTGTTACTTTGACCCATAAAGTCCTAAATATTTTGGGAGCTGCCATCTCCTTCACAGGTTTATAATATTGGTTTGAGCAAGAGATCACTTACTCCAGAGTTGTGCTAGAAAACTTCTGTCAGGTTTTCTTCAGTGGAGTCACAAAAATCACACCTAGGACAGTGGCAGATTTTATTTGCAGAGTAGTTCTATCCACATTCCCCAAATTATTGGGGGAATTGTACTTGGCAGAAATACTTTTCCTGCTGTAAGTGTATGTGAAGTAAGAATTTTGCTGGAATTAAAATGCTGTAAAATATCACAATTAACATTTTTAGATTAAGAAGACACCCAGATGATATTGTTCTTTGTTTAGAAGAAAGAATATCTAGCCAGGCCACTCCACTTTCACTTCTTTATTCCTGGTTCAAATTTCTGGACTGTAGGCATGCTGTAAAGCTTGTTGTATGAAGTGGAAATTTGGGGAGCTCAGCTTCTTGTGATGGGAGTACAAACGTGCTGACATAGGAAAACAGTTTTTCAGGAATGGAAACAAGGACAGTTCAGCTACTCATTGACTCTCTTGTTGATTTGTTCTAATTTTCTCTGATTTTGATTGCATTTGTGATGACTCATCAGTGAGCTTAAAGATACTAAAGATACTTTTTCAGAGATGTTTGTGCTAAAAAGACCCAAGGGAGTTCAACAGTGTTGTCTCCCATTCTACAAGGTGAACTGATAAGGATTTTAAAGTAAGTTAAATGCATACCTTTTTTTAAACTTAAGTGACAGGCATATTTTTTAGATGCTGCAGAATTTCAATGGCTGTGTAGTGGTTTTCCTAAATAATGACAGACATGTCGGAGATCTAGGAGAACATAGAAAATACCAATGGAAAACCTTTATCACAAGGAGTTACAGTCCTTTACTTGAAAAAGGATTATAAAAAAAAATAGTATCAAGAAAAAGAGATCATATGGGAATACAGGCTTTGAGAAATTCCTTGCCCGTTGGTTTCATACAGCTTTTTGTAAAGTTCAGGTAATTCTATTTCCTTGCTTGATGTGAATATGTGAAACAGTATAAAACTTAAAAGTGATAAACCTTGTTAAAATTCTTACTATCCTTATCAATAATTTTGCTGATGGCCATATAACTATAGATGTGATGTAGTTCTTGTATTTAACCCATTTCAGTAAGAGTTTCCTGGATACTTTTTACTTTGAAAGATACTGAAATTTCACAAATGCTTTTCCTGCAATGTGGAGCCTTTCAAAGTTAGGCATAACAGAAACAAGGACAATCCTTCTGTGCTCAGAACGTGTGATAGTCTATTTTGTGGGGCACTCATTTCAGATGTAGGTTGCTCTGTCTCTGTGCTGCCTATGTAACTCTGTCATTGGAAAAGTTTCATTTTGCAGACCTATTTTTCATAAAAAAATGGAGGCAGGAAAGAGGAGAAAGGGAAAGAGAGAGAAATCAGAATAGTTAACACACAGTTGCTTTGAGTCAAAGCAGAATTCAGATCTGAGTCCCTGTTTTGCCTGTAACACTTGAAGATGGGTCTTGCACCTGTGTATGTGATGCCTTAAATCAATTTTATATAGAATTTTATGGAATTTCCATGAAAGTTCTCAATTTTAGGGTAAAGTAGTGTGCTGATCATCGTTTTCAGTCGTACTGGATAAGCAGTTAATTTGGCGAATAAACAGGGTGAATAGTTGGCATAGACACTTGGGTTTGAAATAGCAGCTGTAACTTTACATGCTGCATTTGTACATGCAAACCAAGGAGGCTCCAGGTTTAATGTGTGAAGGACCATAGCTCAAGATCTCCCAGTCTCCTCTATCTTTTACTGCAGAGATCTGGTATTTGGCTTTTCTACCAGACTGGAGTCTTCCCCCTCTTTCCCTTTGTCTGTCTCCAACTCCACCAAGAAAACTGAAGCTGAGCTTCTGTGTCTCCCATTCTGCTGATGCCCAGCATAAGACAGGAAATCTAGATGGTCACAAGAATTTTGCCCTCACAGGCAAGTTCCTTTTTGTCCTCTCAACTCTATCCAAACCATGGATGGATTGTAAAGTGATTTCTTCTCTGGAGGTGAGTGGTGTAACTTCCAGGTGAGACCTGAATTATAGACATCTTTGTCCAGTTTTGCCAGTGAGGTATACTGACGTGCCTCTGACTGTCCTGCATTCCTTTTTCACCTGAGACTGTCCTCTGCCAGCTCCGTGGTTGGTGGCATTCTCCAGAGACTCTCTGGTAACATCTCACTGGGGTGGAGTGTGTGTCTCAGGATGGGATTCATCTCATGTTACCCCTGTTATTTTCATTACAAAAATGCCAGGAAATGTAGGGGCACAACTCCATTCTCATACTGGTTTACTGAAACAACAAATCAGCATACTTGTTCCAAAGGCTTTTAGTCATCAGGGTACAGGAGGTCAAACCTCTTGGTAGATATGTGTGGCCAGCTCCAAATGCCATGGCAGCAGATTGTTGCATCAAGTTCCAAAATCCCTCAGCTTGTGTGCAAGCTTGAAAATGAGGGGACATCCTGCTACTCTTTTTGGTCTTATTTTGTCACATACGCTTCACTGCTAAACTGGGTTCTACATTGTTTCATCTTCTGTGTTCATTTTACAAACCACTTTTTACAGTCATACTAGGATTATGCTTCAGTGAACCAATAGTAGTTTAAGTCTGTGTGTGTGTGTGCTTAGTGCTCTAGGTATGATCTAGGACAGTTTTCCTGAAATGGACTATAGAATATTGTTAACATTTTTAGATTTTTCAGAAGTTTTCTTGCACTGACACATAAGGATTGTTGCATTTATATGATACCAAAGCAGTATCAAACCTGATGACAGAAAGCATGGTTCATGTTACTCAGATGCAGTCATGTAACCCTCGCTTGTCTACAAGCAGACATATTTTTAATGGCTAAGCAAAGTTTATTTATGTTAGTCATTGCTCCAAATGACCTTGGCAGTTTACAGTCCCTGTAGCTAATAGCCTTCTGAATAGAAACAGTGAAGCTTGAACTCTGTAGGTGAATAAATTAATGCTTTGCGGTGTGTTAAGAGAAATTTTCAGCTCTGCTTTTTGTATGGTTTAATAACAGCACTCTACTAAAAGCTATTTAGTCTTTCTTATCAACAGTTAACACTGATGTCCCCGTAGACATTCAGCATTCATTTGTTCTAATTTGCTTAGTGTGATCCCTTCTTGTTGGTTGCTCATTTAAAAAAAATTCTGTAGTCTTCCCTTTGCTTTAATGATAGTTCTTTTTAAAAAGAAGTCTTCCACCACATGCCCAGCAATAATCAGTCTTTTCCCCTTATTTCCTTTTCTTTTTTTTAATGTATTTCCTTGATTACATAATTTTTTAATCTAGAAGTGGAAAGAGTAATTTCTTATTGAAATGATGGTTTATAAAGACTCCTTAGTCTTTTAAATGAAATTTCTTTTTGCTATCCTGAAAGTCTTGTTCTTGTACAGTTTTGCCAACATCTCTGCTTTGTCTGTGGTTTCCCACACAGATGCCTTCCACACTTCGCCCTCATACATCTGTAGCTTTGGCAGGTTGGTTAGAAATACTCTTAAGTCAGCACAAAGGAAATAAAGGCTTTTTAAATACTCAATTTTTTTTCTTTCTTGGATTTGCAGGCTCAGTCTTAATTCAGTAAAATTTGCTGGAATTTTATTATAGAAATGCTATGTTAGATAATAATGATGATGAGAATTTCCTGTTCCACTGCTTTGTGGAAACCTGCTTGACAGAGTGTTAAATAAAGCCTTAATAAAAATAACTTAACGCTATTGATAGAAGTGCTAATAGCTGATGTGGTAACAAGCTGTGCTGTCTTAAAAAAAAACAGTTTAGACCCCCTAAATAATCATTTAATTCTAGAAAGTCTTTTTTATTCTGAAATCTATAAGCAGGTCTTACATATATGAAGAGTACCACATCATGGATGAATTTCGCTTTGTAGAACTGAGAGGAGATATCTGCCTGTAAGATTCACTTAGAAAATTTGCTGTAAGAATAGAAACATTGACAGTGTAAGAGATCTCTGAGTAGTGAAGAAATCTGTGGTATGTGTTTAAAAAGCAATGCTGTTCATTTTTGTCTATAATAGACCCTCGCATCAACATTTGCACGCACAAATAACCATTATGTAAGCTTTTTAGGTCATTAAACTGGATGTATGTAAGATTGTGCAGAAAGGATGCATGAACAAAGTATTCATTCATCAGTATTCCATAGTAATGGTCTGCATGCTTCCTTCTGGCACTTTTACTCCGTTTCCTTCTTAAAGGAAACAAGGTCATTCAAGGTAGACTAGTCCTCAATTAAGGAGGTGTAAAGTATCTTACATTTTGCAAAAGTGTTATTGTTAAGAACTTGCCAGTGTAGCTTCTTACTTCAAATTTTTTATGGCCAATACTAAGAAAATATTTTAATATTAAAATTTGAATAAAAAGAACTATTCTTAAGAATTAAGAAAATGGTAATTAAGAAACTTTGGATAATTGAAAGCTATATAATTCATTTGGAAGCAGATTTTAGTAACCAACTTTAACCTATATGAGGACATTTTATAAATTTGACAGATGGGAACTTCTTAAGCCAGTCCCTTAGTCGATATTGGTGACTTGATACCAATTTTTACTATGGTAGAGTTAAGAATTAACTAGCAATTTAAAAATTAGTGGTTATTATGGCTATGATCTAATTAAAGTACTTATGTGTGAGCAGACCATGACTCCAGGCAGTACTGTGTTTATTTGGACTTTTAAAATGTCCTATTTACAAAGCTTAAAGCAATTAACTTAGTGTAGCATAACTGTAACCAAATTGTAATATAAATATGCAAAATCACACTGCGCAGAATCAGTCTTGGTTAAGACGTGATATTCATAAGGGACCTGATAAAGGGGATAAACAAAGAATGGCAGACGTTTGTGATAATTCTAAGTTATTCAAGGTAGGGCAAGTGTAGAATGTGAAGAATTACAAAAAGGCTTTGTAAGAGTAACTGAACAATGAAGCAGAAAATTAGATTAAAAGCACAGATAAATGCATATGTATAGCTTATATTTATAAAATAATGGCCTCT
This sequence comes from Elanus axillaris, assembly GCA_026212715.1. Taxonomy (NCBI): domain Eukaryota; kingdom Metazoa; phylum Chordata; class Aves; order Accipitriformes; family Accipitridae; genus Elanus; species Elanus axillaris. Next base: position 24,466,067 of record JANZLQ010000078.1, on the reverse strand, counting down.
GAACTGACTATTACCTCTCACGAGGTACTCCTGTGAAGACACACTCTCAGTGCTTAACAGCAGTCAAAAAAGCAATTAAAACATTAGAAATAAATAGGAAAACATTGGAAGGCAAAAGAAAAAAAAAACTTGATTATACCTCTGTGAAAATCCCCTTTTCACCCGTTCTTTGAATAATGTTTTTCATTCTGGTATCTTCAACTTAAAACCAAAAAGTTTCTGGGAAGTCACCAAGGATGATCAAATTCAGTAGGAGGAATGAATGAGTCCAGGCTTCGGAGCCTTCAGCCTAGATAAAAGGTGTTTAAGAATTTGCAAAGGCATTGTAGGAAGGTCTACAAAATCATCATAGAGACTGTAGTCCCTGTCTTCTAATGCAAGAACTAGGAACTAACAAATGAAGCTTGACAGAAGCACAATCAAATAAAGCAAAAGGAGGTGGGAAGTATTAAAAGATGGATTTTTGTACTAGAAGATGATGTGAGTGCAAAAAGTTTAGATTAGTTCAAGGACAGGGCAAACACAGAAGAAAAAATTGCTGTGGAATGAGACAAACCACACCAGTCTCAGGAAATACACCAGACTAAAACAGTTGGAGTCAGGGAGTATGTAAGTGGGGGAAGTATCATATATGTTTACCCTGTCATATGGCTTCTTACTAATGCTTGTGGCCGTTCTTGGATAAAGAACACTAGGCCAGATGGACCTTTGGTCTGAGCCAGTACTAGAGACTCTTAAATTCTTTCTTAATATAGAAGCAGTGATAAAACATTTATATAAAATATTTTTATAAAAATATAAAATTTAAAACATTTATAGAATAGATGGAAATAAATTGATGCTGAATATAAGTTACTAGCTAAATACAAAGGATATGTAAAGTGAAAGAGTCCATTATAAATAGCTAACAGAGTTAAAAATAATAAAGCTTTTAAAATAAAGGATCATTATAAGGTGCAGTTTTTAGTTATAACCAAGATAACTTCTGCCAATGTAATCTTATTTCAAGTCAATGGAATGTGGTTTCTAATCCAATCCTTTCCAATTTGTCTTAGTGTTTTGCATGTTGAATTTGTATTTGAAATCAGTAAGCTCTTATTTCACATTTGGGATTTAGACTTTTTAAAGTTACAACTAGGAGATATAAAAAGTTACAGTATTTTTGGAATGAAGCAGAAAGATATGTCCATCCCAGTTCCTCAAGATATCTGAAGCTGGACCACATGACCACATAAAGAGGGTTTGTTGTCTGTGATTAGCGAGGCATATGTTAGATGGCTAACTGGGAGATTTCAAGATGTAGTTGTTACCAAAGGGATATCTCAAATGCGGATGCTTTTAGTAGTTTCCCTAGGGGCTAGTCCTTGATCAAAGACTTTTTTAAAAAAAAAACCAACACATTTTTATTGATACTCTAGTGAGATGAGATGTTTGCTGGTAAATTATGCAGATACAATATTAAATAATACCAGAAGTAAAAGGAAACTTGGTGATCTTTCAACAAGTACCATCATAGAGTGATTTCAGATTCTGGGTTAAATGGTCAAAGTTTGAAAATAATTATTTTTAATAGTCAGATGTAAAATAATAGGTTTATGAACCTGAAAGGCAAATGATACTTATCACAGGATGAGTTGGATTTGAAAAACAGAAAAATGTAGAATTCATTCTAGTTACTTGCTTCTCTCATCATAACACTGGGGGAAATAAGCTAATATCCTTGGAGGTACTGTGAGAACAATGCTGGGTAGAAGGAGGAGAATGTATTCAGCAGAGGTTGCACAGAATCAGAACTGATGCTAGAGTACCGTGTCCCCATGGTGAGGTGAATTTAGAATAATTGGTTAGAGTGCAAGTGAGGACAAGAGAAATGATAATGATCCTGAGGATTGTAAAAATAATATTAAGCTGTTGGAGTGACACCTATTCATTCAGGTGTGAGAAAGAAATGGTTTTAGTACTGTGTATAGATATTTACATGAGAAAAAGATATCAGAAAAGCTGGGAGTTGACAGCAATCTTGACAGAGATATGACAAGGTCTTGTGGCTGTGGATATAAATAACTTGTAGCTTCCTAAAGATAGTTAAATGCAGTTTATGGTTTTATTTAGAGATGACATGGCTTGGATCAGTGCTGTTAGATACTACAGAGAACACCATCTTAAATGCAGTCCTGTTGTATCTTGCTCAACTCAGCATCAGGCTAATAGGGTTTGGGGCCTGGAGATGTTTTCTCCCACACATATTTGGAAGGACCTGGGGCCTTTTCACTTTCTCTGCAGCGTGGTTGTATCTTCTCATTCTGTGCCAAACTGCTTACCATCCTCAGACTGAAATTTTTTAACGTGGCCTGCGGGGAGAGTCCCCGACATAGGTTCGGGCCTGAGAAGGCGGAGGAAGAAATGCAGCCGACCCAATATGAGTGATAAAGCATACTTC
>JANZLQ010000078.1:24440495-24463527 GCA_026212715.1 Elanus axillaris | reverse complement strand
TCTGACCGGGAGTAACCGAGGCCTCCTTCAGTTAGTAATTTTCCACTGTGTTGCTCTGACTCTAGCTAACTGAAACACACCTTCCTGATACAAGGGATCACTAGACCCATGCCCTTTGTCTGCAATCCAATCCCCAACAGTGGCCCAATGCTTGGAATTCAGTGAAGAGTTTTGGAGTACAAAATGAAGTCTTGTACTATGCAGAGAGATGCAAGCAAGCTGCAAGCAAAGTGTACATGTGCATGAGAGAGAGAGGCTCACAACCGCTGAGCACTAGAGTCGCATCATCCTGGTATTCTGTCTATTTTTCCATGGTTGTTTTTTTTGTTGGGTTTTTTTTGGTGTCTTTCAAAGGTTTTATGTGTGCCTTCTCTATGTGCTCACTGTGGCTTGCAGTGTATAGAAAATCAAACTTGCTCCTCTTCACTTATTACCACTCCTTCTGGAAGTAGGAAGGATTGTAATTGTTTTCTTGGAGCATACCCAACATCCCTAGAGCATCTCTTCTTTAAACTGTCCAATTTACTCTTGCCAGTGCTTATGCTTTGCTTTCATTTGTTCATAATCTTTGCTGACTGCAAGGCCAGAGAGAACTGGAGAAATATATGCTATTTATAAGGTCTTCCTACATAAACTGTTGTTGGGTCTTTCAGCACATTAATAATTGACTTTCTGTTTTGAAATTCTGCTGACAGGGCATAAGTTAAGCAAGGTATGAAGGACTTGCACAGAGATGAACAGCATCCATGATGTCTAAGAAGTATGGTTTCTTAGGGCATCTCCAAGAATTGGAGTAACTGTAGAATGTGAAAAGGAAAAAAAGTTAAGAAACTGCCGTTCAAAGTAATTGCTGTGCTCGGCCTGTGGACGGTACCTGTATTTTTGTCCTTAGGTCACTTTCTCTTTTGACATTGTGATTGACTTGTAACATGTTCACAGATACTATAAGTGTTCTGACCAGTGTGACAGCAGCTGAGCTGGAATTTGGTTATGGTTTTTGTTGCAAATGGGGAAATTTTTACTTTTTTATTAAGCTGTATTTGTGGAATTCCAATGGATGCATGTTGATTATAATATGTTGCTTATAATTTCTATTCTGCTGTAAGGAGTGGTAAATATTGCAGAACTACTTTGACAATATATAAATACCTGAAGTTCATTGTTATTTCTTTAGGTCCTGGGTAATCTGCTTTTGTCTTGTGATTGTTCCCTTATTATGTAATGGTAGGATTCCTTAGATCAATGATCTCCTTATCATCTTGGCTAAGATAAATTAATCAATAAAGCAAAGGAATTGTGAACAAAGACATTCAAATCAGCTTGATATTTCTATGACGTATTCTTATGTAGATGTCATTATCTTTCTTATATAAGCAAAGGAGGCAGATTATTGTGAAATACCACTTTCTTTTCTCATTGACTGTTACCTCCATTTTTTTAATACACCTTTTTTAGTATTTCAGCATTTAAGTCATTGGAGCTATCTATTTTCTTCCAAAAAGTTAGTTCCTGGAGCAAACAAATAAATAGAAGACCTAACAATGTGATGCTTGAATGTGAGTTGGGTTGTGGCTACTTCAGTAGAAGTAAAATGATATGCAAGATGGGCATCAGTTCTTATGCAGGGACCAGAAAAGTTAACACAATCCTTATAGGTATAAACCTGTGGATGTCATTGTCTCTTCCTCTATTAGTATTAATGTTCCTCTGTAGAAGCAGAAGTTTCAGTTCTGGTGGATACACTTGAAAAGCCCAACAAACTAGAGAAGGTTTGGAGAAATGCTAAAGGATCAATCTAAGGTGAGAGTTTAGTTCTTAGAGATGGTAATGCTTTTTTTGTTGTTGTTGAATAAAATACTGAAAATATCTCATGATTTTGAAGGATCTTGTGAAGAAAGAGGATATTTGATTGGAGAAAGAAATTGTATGTATTGAAGAAAACAAGAACAGATCTACCATCTGGAAGATGAATTTAAGTTAGAAATTAAAGTGTGTATTTTCAAGAGTAAAGATACTTAACCATGGGGATTGTCAGAAAAAGTTATTTGTTACAGCTAAGGCTAAGTAATGCTTATGTTTCTCTGAGCAAAAGCTCATCTTTTACAGCAGTTTGGGGTTTCATGGCAAGAAAACTTGTCAAAAAGAGCTGGTAGATTTCAGAAGGGTTTGCCTACACTTGATAGGAGTTAGGAGTGACAAAGAACAAAATTTATAAAAGTGAAACACTATTCTGCAGGTGTCATTGTGCATACAGGGCTGATGGTTGACCAGAAGGATGCATTTCAGGCTGTGGTGTGATAGTGATCTTGAGCTGATCTAACATTATTTTGCTGTTTAAAGAGGTGTTAATGCTGTTTGCTGTGGCAGTGCTAGCTACATTACCATCCATCTGTGCTGGAAGTTAACACTTGTGAGTTGTGTGGCAAGACAGGGAGAGGACAGGATTGCTCTTTTAAGTGATGATGAAGTTCTGAATTGGTCAAAGAGAATTGTGAAACTTCACTCATATGTTTAATATTAGCTAGGATGAACTAGGAAGCTGGTGGAGGTGGGTAGCAAGATTACTTCTCATACTGCTGAAAGCAATTTAAAAGCCCACATGGAAAAGTTTTAGCTGATCTAATTAAATTAGATTTTAATTTGGTTTAAACTAACACAATTGCTGTGCATCTGGAGACAGATTCACCAAAGGTGAGGTTGAAGAAGATGATCTAGTCCCTTTCTGTAAGATGCTGGGAGGCCTAATAGGCATATCAGACAAATAAGTTTACAACCTTTAGTGCTCCTCCACCCTTTATGTTCATCCTTGATTCTTGTGTTGTAAGGAATTGTATTAGTGCCTTGAGAATTTTGGTTTAAGCTATGCCAAAGGTGTGGTGCATCACTGTGTGCAGAATTAATGCTGAAAGAAAGAAAAATGTCCCATCACATAGGTTATTCAGCAAATTCTCCTGACATACTGTCCAGTCCTTTTTCATTTGTCTGTACATAGGCTAAATGTGGACCCTGCTTATAAGGGCTGTGAACCCACAAGTAACCCAAAAGTTTTCTAGTAGCCTTTCTCCTGCCTTTCTTATGTAGGCAAAATTCTACCCAAGTGTGGAACTGGAGTTCCCTGATACACACGCTCAGAGCACCTTGAAGTAACAGAAAAATTTTAGTATTGGACATTCCTGCAAATTCAAAGGGCTTTATGGCTTCCAAGCACCTGCTTTGTAGTGGGGATGAGAAGTACATCAGTGAAATCACTTCTCATGGCTACAGGGGATATAGAGCTGTACCGGTGTTTGAGGCTAGAGTTCTTCAGGCAATGGAGAACAAGACATAGGGGAGTAGAGGTAGGCCATTGTTGTAGTTGAACCTCAGCCAGTAACTAAGCACCACGCAGCTGCTCACTCACTCCCCCACCAGGTGAACACCCCCAGTTTATACACTGGACATGACGTCCCATGGTATGGAATATCCTTTTGGCCACTTTGGATCAGCTGTCCTGGCTGTGTCCCCTCCCAACTACTTGTGCCCCTCCAGCCTTCTCGCTGGCTGGGCATGAGAAGCTGAAAAATCCTTGACTTTAGATGTTTTAATAATGTTGTCAACATTATTCTCATACTGAATCCAAGACATAACACTATACCAGCTACTAAGAAGAAAATTAACTCTACCCCAGCTGAAACCATGATGGCCACTTAGGAGAAAATTGTCCTCTGTAGCAAAGTCATTAAGGATTTCAAAGGGCTTCAAAGGTGTAAGTACATTTTCAAAACAATTCCTAGTTCGTTATGTTCAGAAAAAAAATCACAAGTATTTGCTGATTGCTCAATGTCAAAGAAGACGCTTCTAGTAAAGAAGGATATTAAAATATTACCTTCATTGTGTTACATCTGTCATTTGTGCCTTCTTCATTCACTTGTCTTTACTATTGGATTCTTCAATTCTGTTTGCAGAAAACACTTCCATTTTTCTACTGAAGTTTTTAAAACTATAGTTGTAAGAAAAAGGTAAAATTCAGGCAAAAGTGTTCCTCTTTATTTTCCCTTTTCATGAATGGTGAAAATAAGTGAGATAAAAAACAACAGAAATAGAGGCTGAATGTTTTTCCATATCTTTAAATGGTAAAAATGGAAATTTTAAAAAAGTGTTTGCCAAAGACTGTATTTACACAGTTCCTTCATGCACTTTTTTTGGGTGCCAGTTATAATGAAGAATAAAAATGAGAAGAATTTTAGTGTTTAATTGGTCAGTTCAAAGACAATATGTGAGATAGTACTGAAACTGTATTAAACGTCTTAAATGAAAGTATGCTGCAATTTCATCCCATTTGACTACAGAGAAAAATTGTCCTATTATAATCTGGTTTTATGTAGATAATGGATGAAACTCATTTTGCAGAGACTTCATAATTTTGTTTTGGTGTATGAAATACCACTTTGTATATGCCTTTTGGCATTTTTCATGCAAATTACCTTTTCATCAAATGTGGTTTTTGTAGTATGAGCTCTGATTTTCAAAAGATTAACATGCAGAATAAATGGATGCATAAGTATTGAATTTGTGCAATTAAAATGTTCTCCAAGAAGAGAGAGGAAGTCGTTGAAGAGTGTGCTGAGATGCTTATTGTGCTTATAACTGCTGCAATGACAATAGATGCTTGTGTTGACCCTCTGTTACTAATTTAATTGCTTATAGGAATATAAATTTTCCCTTAGAAAGCAATAAAGACAATGTTTTTGTAGAATCAGTGGCAAACATTGAGTCATCCATTGTATTTTGTCCATAATGTAAAACATTCTCTCATCAAGATAAATAAAATCAATTAAATTCCACATGGTAGTGGCTGGGGTAATTTGTTTCTTGTAAGCTGGAATCAGAAGTGGGCATCAGGCTTTTATTTTCTGCACAGTCAGAGGATGCCTCTAAAGTCACTGCTGGTTGGCACTCTGGTTGTTTCATGCATAAGTGTTGCAAAATACAAGTCATTATTTTGTGGCTCGTATAACCTGCAAGTAGTTTGAATAAGTAGAATATGAATCATATTTTTAGAGAGGCTTAAACCAGGTCTGTTTCTATGCATGGAGCAATCTCTGGATTATTCAAAATTATAGAGACTATTTTTAGTAATTACCAATTATAGATATGTATTTTTCCCTTCAAATTACATAGGTAATTTGCATTTATTGTTTCCTATTGCATACAATTTTGATCATAGTGTTAAGCACTGCTCCTATGAGGAAATTCATATGGGTGCACAATTTTGCCTGTACGGTAAAGTCCTTGGTACTTTGGATAAAGGCAGATCGTCACCTGTGTGGAGCTCATTGCAAGACTGTAGCTGTAAAGACTACATTAAAAAATCTGGAAGGTATCAGAACAGAAGTCTTGTGTAATTCCTATGAGAAAAAAAATCCTTCTGAAGATAAAGCAAAGTAGTTACTCGCTTTAAGTTACTCTAAAGATGCTTAGGCTGTATTCTGTTCCTGCATACTTCATGTTATGATTATGGTTAAGTAGAAATGCCTGTAATTAAAGGTAACTTCATCTCTGCTGATGCATACACTTCTATATAAGAATATATACTTATACTGTGCTCTACTGACAGTCGTGGAAATCCCTAGGGACGTGAAAAGTTGTTATACAGAATTCCAAGCAGAATTACAGCCATAAGTTCAATTTCCTCCTTATGAGATTTTTTTTTTTTTGCAAAGAAAATACTGGAAAATGAATGGAAATAGATTGAGATTGCTGGAAAATATAAGGACCATGCCACAAGAAGTAAATTTCTCTTGTTCTTCCCCCAAGGAAAAACTCTGTAGTAATCAAAATAGACAATGAATATAAATTCCTCAGCCCTAGTATTCTGTCTAGCAATGCCGTGGCCCCTATCACTGCCAGGTCAAAATTTATTAAATGATAACAAAATAAAAGTAGATTAAGGCTTTTCATTTTCAGATGTAATTACAGAAAAATGCATTTGTCTATTTATGCTATATAGTGTGATGCAGGAATTATTATATAAAATTTCATGAGTTTTCATAGGCCAAAAGTTAAGAATACATGTCACAGTGGTTTCTTGGCTGAAAATTCGTGATTTCAGGATTGGTTTCTTTTAAGTTTAACTGTAACTCTGAATATTCTATGTTGATATTTTATTTTGGGATGATTAGAACTATTATTGTTGGGGTTTTTTTTGCCTAATCTCCCTGAGAAATGTGGACCAGACACAGCCCTGGCTGTTTGTTGTTAAAATTGTGGATGGGATACAGGAAATGCTGGAGTAGGTCCAGAGGCGGGGATGGTGTAGAGGTCTTTGGAGAACTGACATCGCAGCTGGCAAGGATTGCAGGTCTGAGGAAAAAAGTCAGTGGGAAGTCAGACCGTATCTTTTCTGGGACTGATGAAAAAATCAGTTAACTCCTGAGTTACTGATAGAAAATTTCAGTCATATCTCCAGCTTAATACAGCTTTGCCAGGGAACCTGAGATTTTTGGTACTGTTTTCTTCACTTTTAAAGAGTTCTAGTATTTTGCCCTCCAGTTAAGGTACATTGACAGGGGGCTGAGAAAATGTAGTAATGTCATTTCCATTACCAGCTGAAGTTTCAGTAGTCAGTAGAACAGCCCCCCACATAAGTATTTCTTTAATTTTATTAATGTTTGTTTACAATGTTTCTTTATCATGCCTGTTACCTAAGCCCAGATTTAAGGCAGTTTCTTTTCTACTGCTCTTGTAGAGGTTTTCAAAACTTCTTTGTTTAACAGCACAGTGAAGGAAAAGTAATAACTTTAAGGTGCATCTAAACTAACTCAACTAAACATAAAAAAAGGAAACTGTAATTTATATTTGTCTTTTCAATAGTGTTAGTGTTAACCATGGTTTTCTAATTTTTTGAATTATGAATGAAATGGAACACATCTTCTGCAGTATTTAGTGACTTTATTGACCTTTCAGTTGAGCTTGGCAGTCTGTGGTCATTTATTCAGTGTCATTTTGGCATCAGTTGACATTTCTGTAGGAAATGTCATTACCAGTGGCTCTCTTCCCTTAGAGAGATGCCTAGAGGGGAAAGTAAGACTGCATTATAACTTAAAAGAAATTACAGTGATCAATACAGAGTTCTAGTATCAGTGTGCAGTAGTGAACATTGTGTATGGTCCAAATTAGTTTTTCTTGGAGAAAGCTCGAAACAGTTCTTATTACTTAGGGGAAGGACTAGACTGCTTTTTGGGCAATGTGTGTTACTTATGCGTAAATGGTTCTGTGGAATATTAACAAAACTGCACCTCCTACTTGGGTGTTCCAAAACTGCTGATATGATAGTTTCTGAAATTAAACAGTGCTTTTGAGACCCACAATTTACAGATCTTCATTTTGAATTTAACTTTTGTGACATTCCTCTATTTGAGTTGGGAGATGTTTTTTTATATATACTTCATGGGGGAAAAAATGTAGTGTTATATGGAATTATGAAGGAAGGAATTGGTTTCATATGCCACTGCTTGTATGGAAAAATGTTTCAAAAAATGGAACCTAGTTAGCAGAGACATGAGATTTATTCTGACGTTAGCACGTTAAGAGTATCTTCTTTTTGCCTTGTTTTTTCAAGGACACCAGTAAAATGCTGAGAAGGCAGAGAGCTCACAGTCATTTTGTTCCACCTTTTTTTTTTTAAATTCTTTTCATAGACTTTATAGAATTTTAGAAATGTAAAAGGAGAGTAAGCGGAAGAAAATTTGTTTCAAATCCAAAGCAGAATTGGGACAATAAATTAAAAAAAGATCCCAAACTGGTAGGTAATGGGAGGCATACAGATGGACTTCGTGTTCTGGGATGTTTTGAATACAGCCGTAACTTTGAATTTCCTATACTGTTGGCCAGAAAGAATACACTGGGAAAGAGGAAGCGCAGTCCTGTGTCCAAGGACTTAGATATGTTTGCTGGTCTTCCACAGGGTTTTCTCTGACGTCGGACAACTCATAATCTTCCTAGATGAGGAAAAAACCCCATCTGATACAGAAGCTGCCATTCACATTTAAGAGGAGTTGGCATCCTATGACGAGGGATGCTATAGAAATGTAAATGAATTATTATGCTTTCATGTTTATTCTTAGCAGAACCCAAATTGTGCAGGACAATTGCAGAGTACAGAGGATACACAATGGTGAAGTTTAGGATTTGATAAAGGCTGACATCAACTTGTATTTAGAATACAAGCTGTTTAGGGGGAGGGAGTTTTGGCAGCTCTCAGGACCTAGAGCAGTGGAGGCCTAATTGCAGATCAGGACCACTCAGCAGTGCCTCAATAAAATCTGAAAGCAGAGTTTGCAATTCAGCCAGATAGTATGTTATCAATTAAGAAGAATATAAACATAATTAGAGAAATGGGGGTGCCAAAGTAGGAATATTAACCATATCCAGAGATAATGTGGTGATCCGGTGACACTGAAGCATGATTGATTCATAGTTTCAGACTTAATTTTTTTTTTTTAATGGACAGAAAGAAAAAAGAGAGTAGTTAATGACAGATTCAGAGAGGAAGCAGGGAGAGAGAGCTGGAGGAAGGCAAAAGCTATTGGGTTAGAATTAGATTAATGTGATTCTGGTCTCTTCCTGTCCTAATGCTGCATTTGTGCATTGCAATAGGATGTACCCAGGAAGAACTAAATGTGACCAAAAGTACAATATTCATTATCTTTGTTTAAATTGAGAGCAAGCATGTTGTTAAAAAGAGAAGGTCCTGTCTGGAGTTCTTTTTGTTTTAGAGTACATTGTGATAAATGAAATACCCCTAAATCACTGTGTCAGTCTTACTTATTATATTTTAATATACCCAATGATGACAGGGTTTACTTTTATCCTCTCNNNNCAAGATTTCATGTGATTTACTAAAAGACCTTGAAGTCACAGTACTTGCCAAGATTTTATTTTCATTGGAAATAATGATGGTCAGCCAAAACAACATGTATTACTTTTGGATATACTGGTTTAGATAGGAATAGACTATAGTCATTGTGTCTGTAACTCAGTGAGACTTGAAGACAAATGCTAATTTTATTTATTTGTTTGTTTGTTTTACTGGATGTAAGGTAATAAAATTTGTTGAGTAGTATGTTTGTCAAAACAATGGTAAGCAAGTTCTCTTCTAAAACCAACAATACAGATGAAAGCAGTATAGCTCTTCAGTAATGGTGGCTCCATTCCTTTTCTGTGGCAAAATGTATTGGTGGTTTGTAATTTCTCACCTTCAGTCTAGTTTTGCTACAGTTATCTGTTTCCATTGCTGGTAACTCTACCTTCTTTCATTGTGTAGAGAGTTTCTCCACCAAGTACAGGAGCTTTTCAGCAGTACTTATCAGGGAGTTCAAAGGTGAAATCTGATGCACAGGTTTGCTATTAGACCTGATGGTGCTGTCTTGCATTGTTTGTCCAACACTTTCTATTCCAAATGCTTACTTTTGTCTAACTTTGCTACTTGAAACTGAAAACTTCCATGTCAGTTGTCATCCTGGAACAGCTCTTCCAAAGGATGAGGAAAATATATATTACATTGCTTACGTTTTAAAAATTTATCTATTTTTTTTCTTTGAATAACTTAATTATCTTTTCTGCTGTATTTGCTATTGTCAAAAAAAAAAGAAATGGGGCACGAGAGGAGGAGGATTTACGTGATGCATGAGTGTTTGTCTATTAAACTCTGTCTAATTTGCTTTAGGAATATAGCATAGCTAGAATTTGCTATCTAACTCAGGATTGCCTCTGCATTTACTGCTGGATGTTGGACTGCTGCATATTGGACCAAGCTGAAAAATCTGATACAGGAATAGGGAATTTCTTCCTTCTGTACCATCAATGCCTTGACAGTCTACTGGCTGCAGGTGGTTCCTGTGTAAAGGAGACAGAAACTTGTGGGAAGATGTAAAGAGAAGATTGAAGAAAGCTGAAAAGGAAGAGCACTGAAATTGGGACTAGCTATTATTCAGTGGAAATAGAGGAAAGTAGGACAAGCTAGACAAGGAAATTGGGACTATAAGTTTGGAAGGAAATATTAGTGTTTGGAGAAGGATATAGCAGAATTGTTAACTTTGATAGGAAGCTATTTTGAGCCTGGCAGGACTAGCTGACTGAGATGTGTGGCAAAGGACATGACAGTCTGTTCTTAGTTTGTCAGCTCAGGTGGCAGAGATCCGTGTGATGGGTTTAAATGCTGCAACCTGGGTAGAGACCATGTGAGTGTCAGTACAGTGCTATCTAATGGAATTCCTGCTTTCTTAGTTTTTGGGAAAATAAATAGAAAACTACATACAAAATACTATAGAAAACATTACTGTGAATGCATTGTCAAACACTTGTCAGGTTAGGGTAGGAAATGCCAAATTTCAGTTTGTCTCGGCATCCTCAGTAAAGACCATATCTATGGTGATATAATATAAATTACATAAACCAATATTTTTGTGTATAATATTTTAATGTTTTTAATAACCTAACTACTGTATTTGCTGTGTTTTCATTGTCAAATACTTGGGTTTCCACCCCATGATTATGTATCCAGGACTGACCTTCAGTTATAAATATGAAACATGAAGTTCATTCCAGCTTCTAAGACATCTTGGCTCATCTTGGCAGATCAAACATATCTGCCATAAATTTCCTGCTCTTGGCCCATAATTGATCCCATGAATCCTTACCTGGAAGACTGTTTTTTTCTTAATTCTTATTACTGATTTTGTGTCATTTCATATGAGCTGATTTAAAAGTTGACCTAGACCTTTTAAAGTTCTTCACAATGTGTAAATTTTCTGGAGAAGCATGTTTTCTTTTCACACTGCTTTTGTGAAGGGTGTTTTGTGCTAAAAGTAGCATTCTCATCTGAGGAGTGACAATGTAAAACTGACATTTTGAGACTGAACACATCTGCTTTTTGTGTACTCACGATCATCTGTTGATTTAATTTGAAAATGAATGTTCATTGCTTTATATCTTTCTTGGTGACATTGACTGATTTATTAGGTAGAAAAGTATGCACTCAGTTGAGCTCCCTACAGTATGTTTTTCATAAGATAGCCTGCTCTGGTCATGGTCATACATTCTTTGTAGGAATAGTCGTCTTACTGTATGCCAGCATCTGCTTGTTAGGGCAAGTCTGAAAAAGGTCATTAACCAGAAAACAGTGGAATTAAACTACCCAGGTTGACTGCACTGGAGCATATTTGGTATGGAAAGAGATTTTAAAGATGGTAGTCTTTAAACTCTCATGTGCTCAGAGGGAGTGTGCTCCAGCTCAGATGTAAGGAGGCTTGCACGTGGGGCACCTGTGGAAGAAGGATAGCAGCAGGAAAGGAATGGGGATGATGTGGGAACAGATGAGAGGTTAGCCTGTGGGAGCACTGGAAAACTAGTTTGCAGTTTTCACTGTGGCTGTCTTCATCTTGGCAATTTCCTGAGAGCTGACTTTTCTTCCCCTTCACCTTCCAGCTCCTTGTCATAGAAACCATGTGTTAGTGCAGACAGCATGCTCAAGATATTACCATTCTGATGTTTTGGACCAGCTCTGATTTTCACAGTGTCATGGGATACACAGTATGTTTTCTGTGTAGGTCGTCTCACCAAAATTACCTCTGAGCTGGTATATGGAGCTGTGGTAATGTTTGAGAATGGGCTAATATGGCATGGCCTGTGGGTTATGTTCAGACTAAATGGACTTGGGGAAGGGAAGCATGAAGTTGGTGATTCTTGTGGTTCATTCAGTCTGGCCAGGAGGAACTTAGCGTTGTTTAGGGTATCTGGAGATTGGAGGCAGGATGAGAGGGCAGAGGGAGAGGATGTGTAACAGTCACTCTGACATCTTGAATTGCTTTCATACCATGTCCTGTGCAACGCTGAGTATATGGTAGCAGTCTTCAGTAAATAAGGTCTGGCTGTAGGATTTAAGTAAAAAACATTTTTAACTGCACCATACAAGTACAAGAACATGTTACTGAAAGTATCAAACAGTGCCATGTTTTCACAAATGTTTTCAGCTTTAGATTTTGGAAGAAGAATTGATGTTCTGTACCGCCAGCTTTTTATTCTGTTTGTTTCTTCCATAAATCTGAAATGATAGTGGGGGCTTCATGTAGCCAAGCACCACTGGTGAATGGTTGTTGGAAAAAAGAATGAGAAGCCACAGTGGTATGGAGGAAATCATGTGGCTATAGTTATCTGTAGGAAAAACAAACATCCTTTATACCACTTCCCCACAAAAATGTTTTTGTATCTGGAAAAAATATGGAGCTGAGGTGGATAGAATACTGAAAGGAATTAACATCTATATACAAAAGACATTGCCTCATGTAAATGCAGGATTTAACAAAACATTTCACCTGAGAGGAAAAATCTGTCATTACAGATGAATTGGGGAAGTAAAACAAGTCCATGGAGGGGAATATAACAATATGGTTGAAAATCAAATTTAAGTTAAATTTCTTGCAGTACTGTGTACAGTCTAAAAAATATTGACAATAATACGTGGAAGGTAAAAGGAAGAAGAATACATAAACTTACTGAAACAAAAGTGTAAACAATGTATGGCTGAGCTGAGGACTGTCCCAGGTTATGAAATATTTTCTTTTCTACGTTTTTGTATCTGTGTATTCTTTCTTTTTTTTTTTTCTTGTGCAATATTTTGTTTGCCATCCACAATCGTCCTTGTCTTAAACTGTCTTTATTTTGTATTTTTCCAATACTCACTTTCAAGTGTAGAGGTGCAAAGACACATTTTCAAAATCACAATCTAGGTCATGGAAGGCATGTTATTTAAGCTTACCATATGAAAGACTTATTCAGAAGACAAAGATATGCTTTAAAAATGTGTATTGTTGTAGCTACTGCCAGCTTCTGATTCAGCAATGACATGAGTATGTCTCTCCAAGTGGAGCATTTTTTCCAATAACATAGCATTCTGAATGAATTTTTGATGAAAGACTGAGCAGGAGTCATTAATATTCAATCGGAACAAAAGAAGAGCTTTACTAATGTCAAATCTTACTCCATTTTTCTCTTTATTCCAAACACCGTCCATCATTCTGAACACTCATTCCACTGGACTGCCCAGGGTAAATGCAGAACAAATTCTTCATGCTGATATGTTTCGAACAAATGCTTCTCAGTTTTTTAAAAAGACAAACCTTTTAAAAATTATTTTATTTTATTATTATTAAATGAAAGATTAGGACACCTAGGTGTCTTGAAAGGAGGTGATGGGAAACTGAGAAACCATGTGGAAAAACTCAGGGCTGTCCAATTAAAACCAGAATATACACTCTCTTTGGTTCTTCAAATGAGCGATGTAGAAGAGATTTCTGCATCTTTATGAATCTTAAATGCTGGCAGACAATATTTGGCATAATTTGACTCAAACCCTGTATATTCTCTTTCATAATGAGCAAATATGTGAAAACCTTTTGTCTTTTTCTGTTTAGATTTGAATCAAGATGAATAATGCATATTTTAGTATATAACAGGTGATAGAGGAATATTGTTCCATTCCAAATTATTTTTCCCATGGATGGAGAATATATGAATAGACTTTCTCCATACCAGTGAGTACATTTACTGCTTTTGGCAGGATATTATCTGCAATTCAGGGTGCAATAAACTAAACCATACTGTGGGTAACACATCCTGTAAAAGAAGGAAACCTGGGTTATTAGTTGTAAACTGAGATTTACTTAATGATCTCATCTTCTATTTATACCTAATTGATTTTGAAGTTTAGCTAACTTTAGCCTTTTTTCCAAGCTCTTCCCAGCTCAAAAAAATTTAATATAAACCCATTTTTTGACTCTGGAATACCTATATTGATTATGTTGGAAATCAGTACATATCAGCTACTGTATCTCTCTTTCCAGCTTGCGTGAAAAGGTCCTATCTTAAAGGGTTCTGACAATAAGAATTATGTTGGTAGTGATGTCAGCAGTTTCTTGTCTCAATGCCTTAGATAAAATGACTAACTTGTATAAAGGGGTTTCTGAAGACTTGTGTTCTTCGGGTTATTGTGATCTGAGTGTGAGTTGTTTCAAAGCTTGCATGAAGTTAACCTGTTAATAATGAGAATTGTTTTTCATAAAAACATTTTTTTTTAATGAATTATTGAAAGCAGTTATCTTGAGTTCAGGATAGTCTATAAGAGGTCAGGTAATATTAAACTGAGTACAGAATTTGTGCTAAACTTTAATATTAACACTATCTTTGCATTGTACAAGTACATATTCATGCTTTTGACTAAAATATAGGTATTGAAACACAGAAAACTAAGCTATTGTTTCTTCAAGCATAATAGTGCAGACGCATAGCCTATTATGCTATTTTACATCGCTTGGGGATAGTTATATAGTGAGTGCTGAATGCCTGTAATATTTTCTACTATTTATGGATTCTGCCATTTTCATACATGAGAATTGTATATGGCACAGAATTTCACATATATTTGGTCTTAAACATAATTCTGGTTTTGCAGAACCGGACCCTTAGGGATTACTTGTGTGGTCCTTATTGATGGAAAGGTAAAGGCTAGCTACATGGGATGAAAACTGTTGTTGCTGGGTTTTTTTTAGAAATAGAGCATGTTTATTTTTAAACACTCCTTTCTGTCTTTTGTGGCTAGAATACAAGGGATGTGGACTAAAGCACATAATTAATTTGAGTCTCCAGCAGAATGGATTATAATTTGCAGTGGACAGAAAATCTATGAGGAATGTCCACACTCTTGCATTGTCTGGAAGTCATTTTACACTAGAAGAAACAAATCACAACAGAAAATCTGTGCTTTTCAAATTAAAGCAAAGCAGCAAAGACTGATAGACTTGAGCAGGAAGTAGAAGCAAACCAAATTATATGTAGCAAAACTTGATTTTTATTAAATCAGACAAATTGCAAATTTATCTAAATTTCTCTATATGGACAAAACTCACTTACCTGCTTGCATAACTTGTATCTGTACATCTATTAAGTCATACCCAGGTTGAAGACAACATTTTTGCAGTTAAAATGCAAACAGAAGCAGCCTTCAAAGAAAAAGCTAATTGAAGTTGACTCGAGAGTGCAGACTTAAAATACTTAGTCATTTTCTCTAGTTTACTTATTTTTTTTTTCTCTTATGTTTTTGTATTTAAGGATTTTTTTAAAATTCTATGAGATTCAGGAGTTATTTCCTTGAAGTGACCCCATGGTTCTTAAAAGTTGAGTCTCAGAAATTGAAGTGTCACTTCTCTAGACTTGCTCATGACAAAATGGTAATTATTTATTCTCCATTTTAAGATCGTTAACAGTTTCATGGAGGGTGGTTTGTGTTATCCTTTTTGAAAGTGACTAACAACTCTATACAATTTTCATTTGGTAAATAGCTGGTTTTATTTTTAAATTTTTTATCTAGCAAAGTTCATGAGCACTTAACTTACACTTTCTAAATTTTAGTCTCATCATTTGACTTTAAATGCTGCTAGTCTGATAAATAATACCTCTACTGCCTCTATGTCATTCTGAAGTTATCAAATACTATTCAGAGAAGCTACTGGTGCTGGTCCACCAGTCCATCATTGTAAAAGTTTTTATTTTAAAAAGATTCCAACTGCATGTTGGAATTCCAACTGTTACTTTGTAAACTGAAGCCCAGTAATCTGTCTGTTTAAATTAAGAAGTTGAAGATCATGGCATCCACAAAAGATTTGGATGCTGAGGTGACACATGCACAGAATATAATTCTGTCTTATGACATGTATGAGCAGAGAGTAGAGTCTGCAGATGTGTTACAGCATCATGCAGGTATTCAGCATCCTCCTTCCAAATGGTTCCTTGTCTGCCCATTGCTTATATCCCATCAAAGTCACTCATCTGGAGTCATTAGGTTGAATTTGGAGCCTGCCTGCCTGCCTGCCTGCCTGCCACCTCAGTGTATGTGTTGCAAACATGCTTGCTCAGAAACATGGCCGGGTGTTTAGAGAGGGAAAGGCTTATGACCATTTTTCTGTTAGTTCAGGTGTGATGGCGTTCCTCTAGAAAGTGTTAGATATTGCTTCCAGCCCAACAGGTGTTTGAGCCCACGGTTGAGTGGCCTAATCCTGAACTGTGATGGAGGTCCTTACTGGCATTTTGCTGAAGTTGTACCATGACACAGACAAGAACAGAAAGTGTCACAGGCAAGAGAAGGGTCTCGGGCGGAGTCCTGTGTTTATCACACAGTAGGGCCAGGGTGGCTGCGTTCTGGCTGCTGCTCCAAAGCCTGTTTGTATGTTTAATGATGGTGAAACTATAAGATTAAACTCATTATTAGCCATACAGCCAATGTGAGATTAACGACTTGCACTCCAATATTAACTTTTTACCTCAGTTTGATTTTGAGCTGTAGAAAGTTCTAACATCTTAGAAAACCCCTGTGGGTAGCATTAGTCAAGTAATGTGCTGTACTGGGTGTTAATATCCTAGGATTTAAATATAAGCTTGGGGAAGCAGAGTCTGACATATTTTGAATGTCTACACAGAACATATTATAGCTGCATCTTCATCGTGTAAAGAGACGGTTTAAAATTGTTAAAAGGAAGTGAAATGTGTAGTTACTTCTGGGCCTGCAGAACAACATCCATGTATGTAAGATTAGGCACTTCCTGCCCCCAGGGTTTGCAGTTTTGTATTACAGATTGTTGTTATTGTGTACACTTTCCTGATGAGATTGAGAAATTTCTTTAGCTGTAGTGTAAAGCTGCCAAAATACATTTACCACAGACCTGAAGGCAAATATAATTCTTCCAGAGGCAGCCTCTGGCTTCAGAGGTTTTTTTGCTGAAAGGCAGGCTCAGACTTCCCATGACATCATCAGAGAGATAAAAAGACTAAAAGCTCTTCAAAGCTAGGCCTTAGGCCCTAACATAAATTAATTCTCTGGTAATGGTTTATGTGTGTACAAAATGAATAAATATTTACAAAAATGCAATTTAAATAGGACCTTACCTATCTAGACTTGAAGTTAACTTTTTAATATCACCTATTCTTTTGAATTCAACATAAACCCATCTTAATATAACTTTAATTTAGACTTCAGAAAGCGAGGAAGGAACATGGTATTTTCTTTCTCTTTCTATATGCCAAGTTTCAGAGAGGTTATCTTGCTTTTTTCATGCCAAATAGTTACTACCCATAACTCAGTAGACATTGAAATTAATTTGCATAACAAGTAACCACATTGCTATTCTAACTCTATGCTGCATGTTAAGTCACTTGCTTACTAATTATAATTTAGTATAAGCTTCTAAAGGAAAGACTACTCTGTCTTTTCTCCTCCCACTTTTTCCTTTTTTATTTTTTAAGTTATATTAACACTAAATTTTGTGTAACAGATAGCAAAATGTTCTAGAGAAAAACCCATCTTCAATGCTGTAAGTAGAGTATATAAGTTAAGAGCTAGTTTATGCTTGAAATGACTTAACAGAAATATCACTGAAAAAGAGCCAGGAAAATCCTGCTGAGAAGCTCTGTGAGATCAGCATTAAAACTAGGGCTGGGAGTCAAGAAGCCTTGATTCATTATAGGCTTCCTTTCTTACTGTGGAGATGCTGCTTTACTTCATGACCCCTTGTTCTGTAAATCAGAATTATAAGATGATTAGGTATCTTCAGGTGTATAGCAAGGAGCGATTCTGTAGAGTAGTTATTTATCCTGGTCTGAATTCTCTTTACAAAATTCCAGATGTTTGAGGGAGACTTAAGACAGCTTGTTCCTGAAATCAAGCCTGCTGCATCTCCCAAACCTCTGGCCATACTGTGATTGTCAAGTAGCCATGAGTCAGCAGTATGATTTTAGGCAGGCTTTTTGGTTGGGCTAAATTAGACCTACCCGTGGCTGGTATTACTTAAGCCTGACTCCAGCCTAGTCCTTGAATGCCTGAGGACAGGAAGAGGACTTGACTCACTTTGTGTCAGTATCTTCCATCAAAGACTCTATCCCTGTATTTATAAAATTCTTTAAAATCTTCTCCACAAGAAGCTGTATGAGTATAAAGTAGTTGTTCTTTAATGTTATTAGCAACAGCAAGTGATCACGCCCAAAGGTATTATTTCTGGATAATTTGTAGTATACAAAATTAGTGTACAAAAACATAGCTATATTATTTATTTTGCCTTCCTCTTCTCCAAAGGTACTTACTGCATTATTTCACGTGGTGCAGGCATTAGCCTTTCTTGATTTGAAAAACTGTAATTCAGTGTGCTTTTAATGCGGTAATTTAGATGTACTGTTATATGAAAAGCACTGTCGGGCTAAATTTTTATTAATAATTTATAGGAACTATTTTTTCTTAGAGTAATATGTGAGAACAGACATTTTAATAAGTATTATGATGGTACTTTATGGATTGAGAAGTATGTGCACCTAGAAGTACCAGTATCGAGATAACTGCAAGTTTAAATTCCACTGATGTCATTGGAATTGCTTGTTTTCAGGGGTTATCAGGTCCCAGGAATGACTATAACGTAGCTGGAGCAAGAAATGCGAGTTCTGTGTCCACTACCATTTTGAGAAAACAATTCAGACTAGAAGTAAGATGATGCTCTAATGTGAAAGCAAATTATGTAATTGATAAAGCAGAACTGCCATATCATCATTTTTTAGCTAATGATGGAGCAAGATGAAGCCAATTTAAAAATAAGGCATTCTTCTACTAAAATCTGCACTGTTTCTTTGGGGAATGCTAGATCAGCTTTTATTTGATCTATGCAAAAGAGATTTCCATGGGGGGAAATATTTTTTAAGCTGAAATTTGCAGCTAAACTATGGACAATGACTAAAATAAAAGGTAAAGTTTTATGTAACTTGATTTAAAAGACTAAAAAAATCAGACCATAAATTGTTTTAATCTGCTTCAGATATTCAATTAAATCCTTAAAAATATGATGCACATTTCTCTGAATATAAAAATATGTTATTAAATGCAAGTTGACGTTTCTAAATTAGGTGCTTGCCACTTCATCAATGATATAAGCAGAAATATATTTTTCAGTGGATGATGGAAGAAGATGTTTTTATCATCTTGTCACTGTTGTCATGGAAACCTGTGTATATCATTGTTAAACAGAGTGTACATAAGGATCTAACATTCCTGTGACTTATTATTGCTACCTATTGTATTTTTAGTGTATTTTCTTCAGCGCTGTAGTCAATGCTTAAGAACTTGTAAGTTGCTCTCCTGAATTACAACCATGAACTCAATTACAGGATTAGGCTGTCCACAGAGGTCTTAGTATAGGGTTCTTTGCCATAAAGTTCTTTTCAGTATAGGGTTATTAACAGTTGTATTTCCAAATCCATTGTAGCCTATTATAAGCACTTGAAAAATAATATTTACTCTATTCAAGCAGACTATTTTGCCACAGCAGCTTTTCAGAAAGAATGAGCTATACATTAGTGATTATAAACTCTCTGTCTTGAAAATTATGGGTATTTTCTGAATGTGCATTTTAATATATTAAGTGCTTTGTCTTCAAATACACTGCTAAATTCATAGTACAGCTATTGTGTAGAGTTGCCTTAAGCTTGACTATGACAATACGGATTTAAACCCTTCTGGACCCAAAGTATGTGTAACTTGTTTTCTTGTTTAAATCTTATGATGGGCACAATTCACAAAGTAGATAAAAGACGTAAACAAGTTTCTCTAAAGGAGAACTATTTAAGAATCATTCATTTTAAGCACGATAAGGGAGTTGTATGTTTTACATAATTACGATTTTATTTTTGTCTTTGTGGGTCTGAAGATATTTCAAAATATACCGTCTCCATCAATTATTTATGACATGAAATTATTTGTCATGTTCAAAAAATAAAGTTACTTGAATAAATTTTTCATCAATGAACAAAGTCACTTCTGTTACTTCAAATGTGTTCATTAAATTTCTTTTTTATCCTTGCCTGTTTGGTTTAATCTTTTCTGTTTCGGGTTTTTTTCTGAAGACTATTCTGACATTTAAAAGCTATGATTTTAAGTACCTGTAAATGAAGAACTTAGTTTTTGTTTTAGTGTTAGTTGTCTGTGGCAATTCGATGTAAACTTAACTTGCTTGAGAATCATAGTAACATGAAATGTTCCAGAAGAGTAAAGTTACAAAGGTTTTTTAAAGGCGTTTGTTACTTATGGTTTTGTTCCCTCTAGAGAGAGTGTGACTGAAGTTACAGTATTAGGTCTATCACAAGAAGTGCAAAAATATGGAGAAGAAAAAACCTCAAATACAAGTAAAATAAACCACTGTGGTTTTAGTTTCTAGAAAAATGCATTCATTAAGTAAGTGAGGATCATAGTGGTGGATGTAATTACAAATGAAATTAAATTTGTAGGAAAGGTCCAATTTTCTCTTCCTGCTCTGGGAGATTCTGTCAGTTCAGGCAGTTAAATTTGAAGTAATGCCACAAGAAAAATTCCTGGTAAGTACACATGCCCAGTCTATATGGCTAAGAAAATGTATGCAAGAGTCTGTATATAGCTAAGTATATATTTCTGTTATTTCAGATTACAGTAATCTGTATATGAATATATAGTCACTGAAAGGAGAAAGGGAGTATCCTTAGCTTTTTAGGATTTATTGAGGCAAAATAACTTATTTATTACTGACTTCATATCTTTTACGTACAATCATTGATAATTTTAGCTGTGATTTATAGCAAGGTAAAATTTCCAAAATCTTACTATATAGTCCTAGCTCTTTCTTCTGTAGGATTTAGGTTTGGATAAAATGAAAATTTTGTGAATGGAAAGCTTTGCTCTATTATCTAAACTTTGCTCCTTTTGAGGAGTTCTACGAGATAAGCTATAACTTCTCTGTTGAATCCCTCTTCTGCTGAATATGATTTTTCTCTTTGGGTTACCTCACACAGTAACCGAGGCAGCTGATAATGTCATTTTCTAGCCATGTTCTGAAGAACAGCCTTATGAAATCTGAGCCGCAAGTTGCAGGGCAGAGGGATAGTTTGGATATGTAGTGCTCCACACCGGTTATAAAAGGACTAGTGTGCAGGTCTCTCGACTACTAGCATACAGGACTAGTATCAGGGCTCCAGTTTTGTAGGTAATAAGAAAAAATGACTTGACTATTCATTGTTGTAATGGCACTAGTAAGAGGTGGGGAGTACTGAAGAACGTCAGCTGCTATGCCCCAGAGCTGTTATCTCTGGTGGACTCCCATACCTGATTGGACACTTGAGTAAGGGGAGAGGGGTTTTACGACACTTGGCAAGAAAGGGAAATGCCACAGCTATGTGAGGAAGAGTAGATTAAACAGTTGCAATGCAGTCAAATGTGGCTGATATTGGTCTCAGATCCTGATGCATCAACTTGTGAAAAGAGCTGTAGGAGTGGTAGATTTTTCAGGCTTCTGGTTAAACTGAAAATGTTGGGGAGTGGAAAGACCAAATTCCCCCATTGTTGAGGATTTAATTTCTTTGCAAATTAAAAATTAGGGGGGGGGAAAGGTGAAACTATATCCTATTCAGGAAATACCATCTTTGAGGGTTAAAAGCTGTTGTGCAAACATAGTAGGCAATTATGAATATTGTCAGAAAAATGAAGCTGAGGTTTTGTTTTTTTTCAGGATACATTAGTGTCTGAAAAAGCTTTGTGCTGGTTTATTTCAGTGTATTGTTGCTGATCACAGCTAAGGTTATAACTGCATGGCACAATCTTGTGCCCTGAGTTATACTCCCACTTCTGAACGGGTTCATTTCTCAGGTTAATTAGCTGTGTGGGAAAGAGTTTAACTCAGGCAGTGTCATGCTAGCATAGCTACACCACTTCTGGTAACTCAATTAGATTGGGTATTATTATGTGAAACTAGTTGTACTATACAGACATCTTATGTGCTCAGTCATCAAGATCCAGTTGGGCTAGACAATGTGCCTGTGAGTATGTTTGCAAAAAATGTCTATATTTATGTATTTACTAGGCATTGAAAATTCATTAGGTTTTCTGGGTTTCACAATTGTACCATGTCATTTGTATTCATCTTTAAAAATACCATTGCCACTCTCTGCTTTACCAAAACCTTAAATAAAATAACTTTCATTGAATGAAAATCTTAGCTTAGAACCATGAGATATTTTCAGGTTTTGAAGTGTTGTTGATAAATGCAGTGTTAATGATCTGACAGATACAAGCTTATGGGTAAGATTTTTCTCTAACTAGAACTATCTTTTGAATTTCTTTTGTTAATTGGTATTTCATGTTCAGGGGAGGTTAAAATCGGCAGGCTGGGATTCCTTGCTTGCTTTCTGTTTGTGATTGTGGTGCTGATAGCCTAACTATGAACTTCCTTATGCAGGGCTGCTAGTAACTTCCAGTCTAATAGATGAGTATTTCTAGAAATGGGAAGTAATTGAATCTCAGCACTTACAAATGCCTTGTGTGCTTTTTGAAAAGAGACCACCAGCTGTGTTGTGTTGAATTAATTGTACTTATTTCAGTGATGTGTGTGTCTGTCCAGTGAGTACAGAAAATAACATTTTCATTTCAGGGATGTCTGTGGCTTGACTTTTAACTCATTGGAAACAGGGTAGTTAAAGCACTAAAACTCTACCTCTGTTCTTACTAGGTTTTCAGTCCAGAATTGAAAGGAGTATATTCATAACATATATATACCTCGCACTATAATGCTGTGCAGAGCCTCCAGGTGAAATAACTTGGTCCTTAACTTGCAGCCTATGTTCAATTACCCTATGAGGAACTCTGCATTAAATAGGTTTAAGATTATGATGTTTCTGGTACATTTTCTATGACAAGAACAGTTTCTGCTGTTCTGTGAAGTGGTAAAGTTCTTTCAGCTGAGCAGTACATGTGAATATGTCAGATCTCAAAATCTTTGGGGATTATGCCAAAGAAGTCCAGTGGTGTTGTGTGTTTAGTGACAGAACTGAGCATCAGTGTGTCATGGTTTAACCCCAACCAGCAAATAAACACCACACAGCTGCTCACTCCCCCCCCCCCCCCCGGGGGAGGGGGGTGAAAATTGGGAAAAGAAGTAAAACTTGT
>JANZLQ010000078.1:24422808-24440395 GCA_026212715.1 Elanus axillaris | reverse complement strand
TTGCTGGCTGGGCATGAGAAGCTGAAAAATCCTTGACTTAGTCTAAACATTACTTAGCAGCAACTGAAAACATCAGACTGTTATCAACATTCTTATACTGAACCTAAAACATAGGGCCATACCAGCTACTAGGAAGACAATTAACTCTATCCCAGCTGAAACCAGAACACAGTGCTAAATTGTTATGTGTATCAAGGCCAAAATAAGATGAAGCTTTTTAACTGTCTGGGCCAACATCTCCCAAATGTATTTCTTAAAAGACTGATTAAGGGACAAGGAGATGGTGGGGCTTTGGCCAGTTGTGGACACTAGCTGTGTGTGATCAAAGCAGGAAGCTGCACAACTGTGTGCCTGAACCATTTGCATGCTGGGCCAACTCGTACTCATGGGGGCTCGGGCTCCTTTATACCCCATGTTTCTTCCCCTTCTGCCTCCTTAGCAGATATGCATTTAGACTAAGTGCTTGAGTAATGATCTGTGCCAAAAAATAGTACACTGACAGAAGCGAATGAAGTATGTAAGTGTTGGAAGATTCAGCTGTCTCCTTTCATAGGAGAAGCCATATAGTTTGCCTCTGGAAGGCTTATCTTCTCTATCAAAAGTTCATACATGATGGAGTTTGTGTACTGCAAAAACTGTGCTTCTGTGAACAATCTAGACAACGTGCAGTTATTTTCATTTTGTTGTAGCTTCTTCAAACAAAATATCCTCATTCTTAAGGCAGGATTTGAACTGAGATGTGAAACATCCATGCAGGGTAGCTGGAAGCAGAAATGTGGAGGTATGCAACATTCCCTTACAAAGTTTGAATGACTTCATATTGGGTACTTCCCTGAGGAACCCATTTCTCCACCTTGTGTGCATATTAAGATACCTATAATGTGATAATAAATCCTAATTTTGCCATGCCCATGCCCTGTATGCATACAAATATTGTGCATACACAGTTTAGCAGTCCATTGGAGTATTTTCTTAAAATTATGTATAATTGGATTTTGTTTAATCTGTGCTGTTTCATGCCAGAACAAATGACTATAGATTGTTCCATTACATAGAATGGAAAATGGTTCAGAAGTGTCAGTTTTGAAGTTTTGGTAAAAATGCAGGTTTTGCAGGTAAAAAGTAATCTTTAATACAACGTACTTCGTATTTTTTGGGGGGATGTAAAGCTCAGCATTTTAACTTGGTCTTTATTCAGATAAGATTTAGTATGTTTAGAGTAGTTTAAAAAATATTTGTAAACATACACAAACATTTGCAATGCCAAACAAGCCCGCTGATCCTAGATTACTTACTGCCTCTTATGGAAGTAACCTAAGCTTGTTCTTGACCTGCAGGATGCTAATAGAATTATAATGCACTTCTAAACCATGCAACTCTTAAATGCTCATAACAAATTCTTCTCTCAGTTATATCTGGATATATTTAATTTTCAGGCTTGCTTTATTTCACAGTGAATGTTACCTGACAGTATTCAGTGTTTCGAGGAGGATGAAAAAAAGGGAGGTAGATTTCTGTGTCATATAGTTTCTTACTGTATCTGTTATGTGAAGACTGCCATTTTGAATAACTTGTGTATGGTTAGTTGATGCTGTGATATTTTTTCCTTTTCTCCCTTTGTGCATAGCATTATATTTTTCTTTTGTATGATGAGTTATAGCAGCTGTCTTGCAATCCCTGTATTATGGAAGTTACATGGGACATAGCATATTTGGACACTCAGTTATGCCTGACACAGATGATGTAAAAATTGGAAAACATGAATTCTATCAAATCAGTTGAAGATCATGCTAAAGAGAAAGCACATCTTTATTATGCAGAAACCATTACAGGAAAAACCACAATTAATACATAAATTTTGGTATGTCCAGCTGCTGAAAAACCACCAGATACAATGTAAGCATGTTAAAAAGCTGAACAGCCCCATCTTCCCCCGAAACCTGAACAGTTTTGACTCTGTCATTTTGAACATATTTGCTTTCCAATGCAAAAAATAGCAAAAGATTTTTCCATATTCAGCAAGCTTTGCGGCTACTAATAATTCTCCTCTACTCTCAAATATTTTTCAATGTCTCCACTTAAAAAAATTATGAAATGTAGGAAGGAAAGGGAAATTAACTAAGCTGGAAGAATATAGTATTTGAAATATTATCACAAAAATCCCCAAATGAAGGCTTCATGTGCATTTCTGTCTGGTACTTCTGTAGGTACTCTGTCTCCCTAATGTGGTCCTTGAAATCATGTATGAATCTGTTGTTTAGGAATATATTTGCTGGGGCCATAATCTTCAAAAATGACCTGTTACTGTGAATACCCATCTTTTTTACCATTACCCATACCATTTTTTTTTCCACAAGGATGAAACATCCTGAGGTCCCAAAGCAGTCAGCATAAGTTACAGGTAATTCTCACCTATACAAACCAGACTTCTAGGTTTCAACCTGAACTTCAGCAATACCAATCCAAATCTGAACTTTAGGAGCTTATATTTTCAGTAGAGGAATGGAAAATCTTGAAGCTTTCTATACTATTAACATATAAAGAAATCTGTCACTGGATTATTATACACTGAAAGCAGTTTGTGCCTTTGTTCTTAATATTTTTTTCAAATTTTCAGACCTTAACTAAGTCAAATGCTGTATTTTTCTTCTTCTTTGAAATGTTTATTTTTCTAAGGAAATGTATGTTTCTAAATAAGCTCTAAGGATATTGTGTTTGGGCACAAGTACTTAAAATTCTTTGAAGAGGTTTTTTGAGAGCACACATTCCTTATATCTTTGCTGATTGCAAGGCTGTGTAGTGGTGAATCACTTTGCTAGATGAAGTTCAAAATCATGACCTCGATAAAATCAGAAGTATACAAGCTATAGTTTGGAAAGAAAAAAAAAAAAGTTGAAATGCTGGTTACTCCAACTGGTCCTGTAATACCTCCTTGCTTGTTTTACGGAAGCAAACACTGTGACACTATATCCACTGGCATAAGGATATCTCAGTTTCATTGCAGCCAGAGTCAATGACTTCATACTGAAATAGTTTGGTTTTGAGACTACACACCATGACAGTTTTTAATGGTGAAGGAATATTCATGTTTGTGTAAATACATAGCCATGTATACTTTTAAGTGTACAGATGTGTTTGTATCTATGTATGCACAGGTTTAACCTTTGGCTGACATAATTTGCAAAGCATTTAAGGAATTTTATATGCTTTGTGGAAAAGGAGTATTTCCTGGAAAATATACTAGCAGTTACATCTACTGGAAAATGAGAAGAGTATGCTTCTTGAAATCAAAAAGCTCTATTCTTGGACCAACAAAATAAACTATTGTGATAACTGGTTTTGGAGTTGGTGATGCCTTGAATCTTAGAACTGGGCAGTTTTCCCATAACCTAGAGTCGATGTTCCCCTTTTAAGCCTATTATTTTTACTAAATCACTTGTTATGAATTAACTGCATCACAGTATTTTAATTCAGAGTGTTCACAGTAATTTTAAAAATAGTTGCCTGGGATAGGTCATTTAATTATATTTTATCTGTAAGAAAGCATTAGCTCTGCTGCGACTGATAGCTAGCAAGGCCATCTGCAATGCCTTTCAGTTCACTCACACTGAATTGTTCAGATAAAGACCGTCAAGTGCTGCCTAAATAAGGAAGGAGCCTTGGCAGAGTTAAGTACACCAAGGACACAAATGAACCATTGATTCCAGGCATGCTGTACGGTCTGAGCTGTTTCCTGCAGTGCTGAACCTTTTTAGAGTTTTCATTGTTGTTTTCTGCAAAGTATTAAAATGCAAGTATCTGTCATTCAGGATCTCAGGGAAGATGAAAATGAGGATGGGGAAAAAGAAGAAAAGGTGAGTTAAACCCCAGTATCTTTGAAAAGTACTTATTTCCTTCTATTGTTACCCTTTTAGAACAATAAACCTGGAATGATTATCTTTCTCTTACAGGTCTTCCTCAAGCCTGTTATTGAGGACAGAAATATGGAGCTGGCCCGAAAATGCAGTGAAATAATAAGTGATGTAAGTAATGGTGACTGTTTGCATCTTTACATTTACATTTCTCTTTTCAAGTAGGTTTATATTTATGATACAAATTTTTTTCAGATATGTACAGTGTAGCTTGTGCCCATCCAAGACTCAAATGGAAAAGCACACAAAAGTAATAGAAAAGCACAGCCTACTCTGGTACCTGAAATTATCAGCCGCAGAAGGATGAGCTTTTCAGAGCACTTGAATGGTATGAAGCATAGGCCCTCGGAAGGAGAATGTTCTAAAAAGTTGGTCTCCTGCGGAGTGTGTCTCCCGTGAGAACACCTTGGCTGATGTAATCAGGAAAATGCAGATTTTTCCTAGTTATAGCCTAATCCTATGAAGTTTCATTGGTTAGAACAGAACTGAGTGCCAGTATACATAGCTGTAAGAAGGGAGGATAAAAATAAAACAGATGAATTTTGTGTGTTATCTATTGGTCTGTGGTGATAGATGCTCAGAACTGCTTAGCATATTACTACTGACTTGCACTTCTAGGGAGAATCCACTGAATGCTAGAATACCTTTAAAAATTACTTAGGTAGCAAATTCTTGCCTTCATTGCTATAGATTTTTAAAACTGTCTATCAGATATAGACATTATATAAACATCATAGATTGGATCCAAGACATTTTAAATTGGAGTAGATCCAATTACTTCAGTGTAACGGCATCAGATTTATCTTGGTGGAAGATATTTCTATGTCCCTCTGGGAAAGTGTGTGTGAAGAATAACTTTGTCCCTTCATGGGAATGGGAGTTAAGAGTGGTATTTCTCCTGTGAGGGTGGTAGCTGGCAGCAGAGGACACATTACTGAGGAGAGAGTGACTTGCTTTAACAAGTGGTGTTCTAAAGAAACCAAAAAATGATGTCTGGCTCATGTTTGTGTTGTAATCTGATATTTAGATTCAGGATGTTATTGTTCGAGGTGAACAAGTATGTTGATTTTATGAGAACAGAACATACAGAATCTATACAAGGTATAAATTATTAGGGGTTACATATCTGAAAAGAATAGGTAACTCAGGAAAACAGTATCTGGGATGTGTAGGTGTTACAGTGCTGGCTTGAAAGTGTGACTTGACAAAAGTCAAAGTTTCCTCTTTGTCCATGTACCATCTGTTAATACTTTAAATTTCACAGAAATAGTGCTGAAAACTGGATAGGTCCTTAAGAGAACCTACCAAGATGGCTCCCTTGTAATCTCAAGCTACTTTAGGAAGTAGTAGAGATTATTAATACTTTTGCTAACAGTTATCTACATGCTTTCTTTGGGAAAAGAATGGCATATGATACAATAAGTGCCTGTCAACTCACATAAAGGCCAAAATGAAAGTGGACCTGGAGCACTTATCTGACCAAAAATACATTTAGTGTCTTCATGCAAATTGTTTCGAAACATGGTTGTCGTTCTTAAAGGCAAAACCTCCTTGACAAATGGTGAAGAAATACTTTCTTTAATTGAAAAGGAATTATTACTGTGCTGTGTATCCATTAGGAGTAATGTTGGCTGTGGCTGTTAATTAACTGATAAATTGAGTGGCTATGTTTTCTCTGATTTTCTGCAGGGGCTTGTGAGCTAAGGTGAATAACTAAGTCAAGACAGGTTTCTGAAGCCTACAATGGTTCAGGGATGTGGGCTTTGGCTGAAAACTTGTGATGCGTTTAGCCTGCAAGTGTGTTAGATATTCTTTGACATATGTAAATCATAATGGCAAAGTATCATTAATGCTTTCAAAGCAGTAATAATATGTAATGGTCCAGACCAATTTCTTTTTAAATAAGAGAATCTGTGTTTAAAAATGGCATCCAGTTTTGGGGCCTTATTCAACCTCTGCTGAAAGCAGTAGGTGTTTCTTCATTGGCTTGAATGGAATATGCAAATGTATAGGGGGTAAATTTTTTTTCCCCAGAATTTTTGCTATAATTGGAATTTCTTATGACCAGTGAAGTCCTTTGTGCTGGGGAGGGTAAGTTCTTCACCCTGCACACTTCATTGTGGAGGCCAATAAACTGCAAGGAATTTTCATTCTTGCCTTTGATTTTTGACTCATTAATGTTCAGAACTTTTAATATATTCTTTAACCTTTTTAGCATGAATCTTTGCACAAAATGCTGTTCGTGTGGATGTGTCATACATTTTATGTGTACAGTGGTTTTACGGGGCATGCAGTTTGGCCCTAAGGTGACCTTGGGACAGCAGCCTGTGTCCTTGCTGACCATGAGACTGGGTACTTGTCCTTTTCTGCCAGTGGAGCTGTCAGCACAGCTCCTCCATCAGAACGCAGCGCCAGGAGTGCTCATGACTGAGATAGTGGCGTTGCATTACACTGGCCCTGCATTCTTTGCAGGCTGACTTTAATTTGGCAATACGGTTTTAACAAAGTGTTGCAATGGTACCCTTAGTGCATGTGTAACTGTCAGCCTTGAACTGTATGTAGGGGAAGTAGTGAAGTCTTTATGTGCTCCAGTTCTTGAGGAAACCTTCGTTTTCATTTGAGGTTGGCAGATGTTTTTTCTGTGGTTGTGATACACCCTGGATTGTTTCTCCCTAAAGCCATTTCATTTAATCTCCCTCCATTATGCAATTTTATTCCACAGATGTTTTTAAAACTGTCATGTGTGCTTGATTCATACTCATTACCTTCCTTTCCAGGCCTTTTGTCTTCCATGTTGAAATTGAGCCTGTCCATTTGCGTGTATTACTTAGAAATTGGTATATTTTCATCTCTTCTTTGTTTTGATTGTGTGGTGTGATGTTGTGAATACTGTTGTAAGCGAAGAGGGGAATTATTATCCAAGTAAAATGGTCATTGACCAAACAATCATAATCCTTTTTGGTAGAGAGGCAGACATTCTGCCTTCTGAAGACTGCTGAATTTTGTTAATGTACAGTACCAGTGCTTCTTTTCCCCTACAGCAAAAAGCAGTACAACTTTCCGTTTAACTGTCCTTTTATGGAATCCAAGTTTGCTTTAGCATGTCTCTTTGTTATAAAGCAAGGGCCAAAGAGACCTAGAGTCAAGTGCAGAAACAGTGCCTTTCCACTATACCAATAGGGTTGTGACCACCTCATTCAGGGTGGAGCTGTTCCTCTGGACTCACCATTACTAGTCACAGCCTCTATCTCAGGAGGACTTCGAGGTCCAAATTGCTGGAGACTATTTAAATACTGTGGGGCAATAATACTGTATGCTTGCCTTGTTCTCATGCTTGTCTCTAGGTTTCTGTGGCCAGAGAGAAGATTTTGTATTGGATAGATCTGTGATCTGACACAGCTCTTAATCTTATGAGAGATTATAAATTAAATGCAGGGTTGGAAAGGGATTCCTTGGTGGAATGAGTATGATGAGTCAGGGAGAAGAAAAGGATCAGGAGACAGCTATTAAAAATTGGGCCTTTAGTGAGCTATTTGACTTCAAAAGTATATCAAAAGAGCAGTAGTGGCTCCAGGCCATCATTTGCAAATTTTTCCTGTTATTTGTTTTTTTCACAAGGCTTACCAGATCTACTCAACCTGAACAGCGTATTTTGTGTTGAAGGGTAAGTCACTTGCAGGCAAAATTTCCTATTCAGTATTTTAGACATCTGAATTTGTAACCCCAGACTTTGAAGAGGAATATTAGTTTCTCTGCCTATTCCTTCCAGCCATTTGTTACGTTCAGTCATAGCCAACTTCTTAAGCCTCTTGCTTAAGTAATTTACAATAAAGACGCTTTTTAAGTGCAGATGTCATGACTTCATTATACTTGTCCCATTTCATCTTCCATCTTTCTGATGGAAGCAATGCTGACACTTTTGTAGCAGAATGGAGTGTGTTGGATCAGAGTTTGACCACACATTTTGTTGTATGTCCTCTCTAAATTGCTCATTTGAGCCTGCGTGCATTTTGTGGCCTCTATGGCTTACTATAATAAATGTGAATAATAAAGGAGTAAGGTGGAGGCATTATCCTTCACTGTGGTTATTTTGAAAGCATGACTTCTACAACAGAATAGCTTTGATTGTTTCTTCTAGTCATGTCACGTGATCCCCCCAGTTAAAAGATACCTTAGGAAGCTTTCATGTTTGATTTTTGAGTGTAATTATTGCTCTGTAATTAAAATGGATGTACTTACAGTCAGCTTCAGATATCTGTGTGTGATTTACCTCACTTGTGAGCAGCAAGACTCTCCATCTCCTCTACCAGAGTCTCAGCTTTACAGGAATTTCTACTGGGAATGCCATCAAACCTAACCAGTAGACAGCTCTGTAGATTTCCCGTGTCCCTTCTCAGCCATATCACTGTGAATGAACATAATTTTATGAAGACTTTTTTTTAAGCTGTTTATGTCCACATGCATACATACAGTTGCAAGTACATGCATGCATGTGTGCAAGTTGAACAGTAAGTGCCTGCTGATGTTTATCATAAAACTGTCCTTTTTGTGTATTGCGCTGTGATTACCTAGGAGTATGGTGTCACACAACAGGTTACACAAACCATTGGATTTGTGGTTCACTGAGTAAAATTATGACATACAGTAATTTTACACCTGTAGTTCACAAAGCAGTTTTTATTTAGAATAGACTATAATCCACAAAGGCAGACAATATGATTCAGTAATGAGATGTAGATTCTTTCAGTAGTCCAAATGTGGATGAGCTCAATAGTAACCAAGATTATTTATTATGTGACGATTATGTAGTCATCAGTTTGAGATGAATTTGGCATTATCTAATCCATTTTGCGGTGTACAAAAAGTTTGCATCGGAAAGTACAGGAGCTGATTCTGTGTAAACTGCCATCCTTCTCATGAATTTTCCAAGTCCCCATAGAGGAGTGTAGACTAGAAGTTGTGATATCCATTAAGGATTCAGAGAAAGAGGAAATTAAGACTGCATATTTCTGTAATGCTCAGATGCAGATCATATTGCTTCTGTCAGTGCCTGTCAGCAAGTCTGGAGTGCATAAATGCAAGCTGCTGTTGTGCAGAATGTGAAAATGAGGTTAGAGAAATGGTACCAGATAATAACCATGAAAGCTTAATACTAAATAATTCAACTTGCATTGAACTGAACTATTCCATGTATGAAGAAAGAAATCTTACTAAAAACATTTAAGGCTATCCATGTAAACTGTCTGCCTTTCTTATTTAGTCCATCTCATCATAATTGACCATCTTTCTTCGCATAGTTCTTACATAATAAAGGTCCCTACACATTTACCACATCCACAGATTTTATCCTTCTCACAGTCTCCCTAATACAAACAGTAATTCTGACTTCATCAACAGTCATGTGATTATTATACCTGCCTGTATTGTTTGCCCCATGGTAAGAAAAAGTTCGTTTTTTTAAAAAAAGAAAAGAAAAAAATGGCTTGTGTTTTGTTTTTATTTGCAGAACATGTCATGGTGTTTTGCTTCAAAAATGGTTTCCTTTGTGCATTACACACCATTTTAAAAATGGCTCAATTTAAATTTTGTTTGGTCTTATATCTGTTATTACTTGCATATCATGACTGTTGGGGTGCTTGGACCAATGATTTGGCAGTGGTCTTCTGGATTTATTAATGTAACTCTTGCATTCGTAAAGGGGCATTTGATTATGGTATTTAGATTCTGTGCTTGCTAGGTCTGTGTTTGAAGTTAGTTTAACAATTTTATCTTTGAGATCAAGGATCAAGAAGATCAATTATTCAATCCTCCTTACTTTAGAGATACTACAACATCTACAACAGTGGTGAAAATGTGCTTTAGATGCAGATAAAAATCATCTTTTTCATCTTTAATAATAAAGAGTTCTGTGACTTACATCACCCTTGTACAGTGTATGAGAACTGGCTGTTTCCCTTGATGGCTTAATTTGATCCAGCTTGAGATATTTGCAAGCCACCCAGCATAGTATCCATAAAAAAAATAAAATAATAATAAAAATTAAATAAAAATAATCAGTTTATTTTTCTGGTTTTTTTTAAAGAGCATTTAAACTTCTTTTTTCTCCTCTTTGTAGATACATTATAAAGAAGAGTTTAAAAAATCTAAAGGCAAGTGCATATTCATACCTGACACCCCACAGCTAAAACACGTGAAAAATCTCAGTGCTTTTATTTCTGAGGTAAGACCTAAAGACTGAAGAATTCTTTTTGCTTCTTATCCTCTCTTAAAACTCTCTTAATTGAATATGGTGGTTTTTAGCATGGGAAGGATGGCTTATTTCAAATAACAATTCTGTTTAAAGCTGAAGTGACTTAAAGCGCTGTAAATAGTGTATACTGTATATGTGAGTCATAATGATTTGGAATTATGCAACACTTTTATTTTAGGATTCCAAGATACCTGCATCTGATGCAGTCCTATCTATCCCATTTCATGGATGGATAAGCTGAGGAATAGGAAAAGGATTTCTTATTACTTATTCTGCAGTGATGAGGTTTGCAAATTATACCTGTGCATAGTTTCCCTGCTGTGGAGAATTCACAGCCTGATATCAAACAGAACTTTTACCTTGGTATCACCCCTGTCCTTCAGCAAGGGGACTGGGGCAGACATCAGGTCAGTTGCCATCTGCAGGTTGCCTGACCACTTGCATGCATATATGTGCATGCATGTCAGAGTTTTTAGGTCTTCACGGATACACAGATACACACACAACTGTACTGGCAAAGAAGGAATGGGAGCTTCCAAAATGCCAGAGCAGAGTTTACTGCCAGCTCTTCATGTCCCAGGTACAAGGTGTCATAGGATTGCATCTCTGATTATTTTCCACAGGTGAGAACAGCAGCAGAAGTTTTACCTGACACGAGAGTTGCTTTTGTTAAGGAACTGCTGGTTCTGAGTGATTTTTCTGTCACTATGACCCTTGAAAGACTTAAATTTTTCACGCCTCATTTTTTGTGCTACCTTTATGATTATGATAAAGAATATCCCAATATCCCTGTCTGGAGTTGTGTAATTTATAAGCATTCTATATTCTATGTCTGATATACATCAGTTTGCTGTGTGGCTACATTCAATATAAATTAATCTGATTAATATTTTTGTTATGTTTATCTTCATTTTTTCTGAGAAAGAGTGGCATGTCCCAAGGGGCATAAATGTGATGAAATTTTACTTTCTAAGAGACAGACTGTTACAGTCTAATAAAGCACAATATAGAAAGAATATTTATAGAATTCATCTGATTCCAAAGAAAAGCTGCTAATTATTAGTCAAGGACTTAGAGATATAAAGATATTTCAAAATTATAAAACCTGCATGTTTTATGTTTATCATGCTGTTGAGAACTCTGCTTATTGCAGCATTACCTGAAGCCAATGATGTGATTGATGATTTATCTTGTAAATTACTGACCTCTAGTGTCCCGTAACCTGTTTTTGCAAAACTTGAACACTGAAATTCTTAACAGCATGTCTACTGCAATGAAAAAGAGCCTCTGTTTTGGGAAACAGCAACAAATGTTACAGCAAATTATTGATATGTATAATACATATGGGGAACTAGCTGTATATTGCACAGTAAATTAATGACATTAGACAGTATTATTTAAGATATCTTTGATATTTATGATTACTTTTGCAGCAATACTTGACATTGTTTTATGAATTTGAGAAACTTAAGTCTGAAGCAAAAGCCTCCCAGATTTTGAACTATTATTCTGACCTGTCTCATAAAACCATTTTGTGAGGAATTGCTAGTACTGAACACTGGAGAAAGTCAAGGATAAATAAAAAGCAATTTAAAAATGAGTCTGTAATATGAAAAGATTAAGTAGAAATGATGGCAGACATGCTATCTTCAATGTTCCTGTCCTTTCCAGTTACATTTAATTGCAACTGCTTATTAATTGGTAAACTATTTTTTGTTGGCCTTTCATTGCTCCCATTGTGCAAAACTTGGGAAAACAGAAATAAGATAATTTTGGGTTTTGGAAATGATTTATAAAAGGATAGAAAAATAACTGCCTTGCTTACTTTATTTTATGCTTCCCCCCAAATTATTGAATTTAATTAGGAGATACTTTGCATTGCTTCATGAATTAGACACATCCACCTAAAGTATTGTAAAGTTATTATTTAAGGATCTGGTTTTGCTTGGAAGTTTATGACAGCATTAGATTTTTCCAGTTCTAATGGTCTATGCCATTTTATTGGCATAAAAATAGGTAGTATCTACATTAGTAGAAAAAATAGGTAGTATCATTACTATATCTTAATTTTTGCATTATATGTATATCACCTTTTTCTCCTCTTTAGGTGAAGTATAAAGGAGCTGCTAAGAAAGACCTTTCCAATTCTCTTTATCAGCAGATGCCAGCCACAATTGACAGTGTATTTGCAAAAGAATTAACACAACTTCAGAGCAAGGTACAATTTTAGAATAACAAAAGTGATTTTTAGATGAATTGTGTGACAGAACATGACAAATTTGAAAAATATATTTGAATGGATACTTGATTGCCTGCTTGATTTATCTGGGTGAGTTTATCATCCGAAGTTTATCACCATAACTTCTTAACTTATAGAACTACTCACTTTTAAAATGTTGACAGTCTTACTTGTTATGCTATTAAATATAAATTTAAAAACTGCTAGTGCATTCATCAATCCAATTAAATCCGTTAGAAATGCATGAATGCAAAAAGGAATTATTGAATTCAGTGACATTGCACCGTGTTTATAGAATAGACAAATCTTATATAACAACCATTTAAATTTGGGTGTTGTATCAGCTTTATGCTGAAGGGGAACAAATAATTCTTTAATGACTTTTAAAAGCACTTACTGGTAGCAGTAAATGTATTTCTGATGGTCTACATACTACCACTCACAACAAATTTATAGAATTAAAAATATGATATCAAGTATATTGAACATAGTGTAAAACTTGCAAACAACCAGTAAAATAGTAAATGCCAGTTCAGTTGCTTCCAGGGCTTAAAAATATAATACCCTTAATGTAGGCAGGTGACCCTTCACTTCCATTAATCTCAGTGGAATTGTGACCGTTAAGTATGTGTAATATGAATGAAGTTACAGATTTTCATTGTTACTCATAAGAATTACAGCTGATAGACAGTCATGACTTTCTGTCCATGAAGCATTTCCACATTTTTCTTGTTTTCCCTTTCTCCTCTCTTAAAGATAATAACTACATATAGTTTAATACACCCAGTCTGTGGAGTGAACACACTCTGAAATCCATATTATTGATTGTAGCTCAATATGCATTCTTCTAATGCAGTCATTTTTTTTCAAAGGCAAATATTCATAACGAAAGAAAGGACTGAAATCTCAGGACAGCTAGTGGAGAAACATTTTGATTTAAAACAATGTGTTAATCAAGGCTATGTCAGGCAAATACAATAACATGAAGTATATTTTAGTTTTCATAGTTTGAAATGGAACATATATACACTCAAGTTAAAGCAACACAGTAGCTGAAATTACATTAATGTGACATTTCATTGTAAAGTGAGTGATTAGAGGAATTACAGTAGAAATAAATTGCAAATTAAACTTGTATAACATTTTTAAACCGTTAGCTTGATTTATAAAACATTAGTTAACTAGTTTGCCACAGATTTACCCCTGGATTCATTCCAAATGAGTACATTCTACATTAGTTTACGCAAATGAGGTTAATTAACATCAGTGATGTGGCAGAAAAGATAAATAACTGAGACTGAGAATGAAACCATTTGATTCATCAAAAAAACTGTTTTAAGGAAAAGACTAACATTTCATTTGATATTTTTTGAAGGTTTTCTTCAATCATCCAACAGTCATAGAGAAACAAATATGCATATAGGATGAGTTATATTTAAGTAGAAACTTTTCCTGTAAAATTCATACCATCCCCTTAGGAATAGATGCATTATAAATCATAATCTACCATAAAACTTAAGGATATGCTGACACATTTTTCCAGCTTGTGGTTACTGTTGCAACAGACCTGAATTTAATGCTGCTTTGAGAGAGATCCTAGGGGATTTTCTAGTGGAAAATCTTCTCTGCAGTATTCAAATCTAATCCATATTGTGCCTATCACTGCGGTACCTAAGTAGCTAATACAAGGATTTCACATTTCAACTGGGTCAAGATATGGCAGAGGGGATTTCTGCTGCATCTATCTAGCTGGGATTGTGAATTTACAGGTCATCATTTCAGCAAGAGGAGGCCATGAGTATGTTACAGGAAGGAGAGAGAACAGCACTGGCTGGCCATTGTGCTGACCCTCCTGCAAAAAGGCTGTTGCAAGCACAGAACTGCAGTCTGTTTCTCAATTATAGTAAGCTGATTTTAAATAGGTGCTGATTTCCTGAGATGTGGAAAATAGGAGTAAGGGTCCTCCTCCTCCTCCACATTAGAACTAATGTACACCTTTGACTCCCTTTTCATGCTTCCTGGATGCAAGGCCAGGCTTGAATGCTTTTGTAGCCAGATCAAGCAGGTGCTTTCTTGCTCTGTGATGGCATGTTCTTGGCAGGATCTGTAGCCTCATGTGCGAAGTGGGTGTGTTGGGATGAGGGGATCACAGTGTGGAAGAAAGAGCCACTGACTCTCCCCACTATTGCCTGCTGGCACAGGAGTGCCGAGGCTGGTACGCCTCTGCCGGCTGATCTCCTTACAACGGTGTGTCCTCAGCAAATGGCTGCTCCCACGATTTGATGTTTGATCCTGAAATGGTGCTGCTGCCCTGCTGCTGCCCAACAGCTTCGTTTTCAGCCTATCTAGATCTAGCCCAATTTATTAATTTTATACACTGTTTCAGATAGCACTCATAATTTAGGCACTAGGGAGGCACCTAGGGGAAATTTCTTTTTTGTCACAAGAAATTATCTGCCACCTACAGCTGCCCTCCACTGTCCTCTCCAGAGCAACCAGACTGTCATAGCACTATCCATCACTTCTGCATGCTTTAACTGATACGGCAGTTGTCATTGACTTCAGCAGAGCCAGGACATCGTTCTGTAGGGTTCCAGACATACAATGTCAGCACTGACAAGAGCTTACCATAATGGAGAGTACAACCCCCTGACAATTGTGGTTCACCTCCTGTGGAACTTTCTCCCCATATCGGCTTTATTGATTAATGCTCAATGCCCTCTTCAAGATGCACAGGAAAGACTAAAACAAGACCACCTCTGCTGGATTTTGCATAAAGCCCACATTTGGTCTTTTGTGTTCCATGTAGAACTGGCACGAACATGGAAATAAATACCTATAGAGAAGGAAATCCATCCAAATTTTGACAAAAATATAATGACACTGTTTATGGGAAAGAAAATGTTTTAGGAGAATGAAAAAGAAGTTTCATAGCCCCACATACTTTGGTGGCTTTTATCAATTTCATTTTTTCCTCTACACAGAAAATTTAACTGTTGCCTTCTACATAGCTTTCTTAAGGGTGATCAACCAGGTTTTCCTCTCTCTCTTTTGTCATAGCTGTCCCCAGGGTAAGCTAGAGAGAGCAGAATTCCCTGTCCTCGCCGTGTAACTTCACCCTCCTTTAGCCTACAGAAAATAGAGTTGATGAGAGCAGTCTAGACAGGGAGCCCTCATTTTGATTTTCCTGAGAGGAAATGGTCATTTTCTGGAAAAAATGCAATTTTCCTGTGGAAAATATTTCTGAAGGAAAATTTCTGATCTTTGCTAGCTTTGTGCCAAGTCTTTTTCTTGTCTGAAGACCAGTATACTAAATTCTTCCTTACACAGAACAATTTTTTTAATAAGGTGTCACAAACAATGATAAAGGTATTTAAAATTGCTTGAGGGGAAAACAATGTTAAAAAAAAGTATGCTTTTCATCACTTTTTTTCATCACTTTATTTCTGCCAGAAGAAGAGATTGCACTGTTTTTCTTCTTATCTGAAAGGAATAATCTAAAGCAAAGTGAAGGCAGTTTAATTTTCTCTTTTGCACAGGGCAATATCTCACATAGTAACTATATGTCAATGCTCAACAGTATTTTCTGTTTGTTTTTAAAGATGATGAGCCAAGTGAATCTTAAGCAATATTTTTAACTTCCAGAGAAAGTTTCAGAGTTTTTCTTACTTGTAGGCAGAATCCTTTTTTTACTTTCTTTCTTTCTTTTTTTTTTTTTTTTACTATCAGAAAGCTATTTATTGTGGTTTACTGCAACATTTACAATCATATTACACATTATCTCACTGTTTTCTGTAATTTTTCATGGGTTTTATGGTATCAAGTCTCATGTTTGAGATTTCCTCTTTTATATGGTAGCAGGTATTAGTCTCCTGGACTTCTCTAGTTTTGTTTTACACAAATACATTGGATAATCTAATTCTCTAGCTAGAGATTAAAGTAGCATTTTCTGTGTTCTTGAACATTTCCTCCTACAAAATCCTACATTGTGGATTTTAAGTTCAGAGCTCAGCTTACTGACTATAAAGGGAAATATATATTAAAAAAATTAATAGTGTTTAAAGTATTCCAAAACAGAGGGTCAATCAGAGTTAAGTTGAAAGAGCACAAAGCCTTTCTTAATGCAGCTTCCTGTTGATACACTGGTGAGAGATAAGAAAAATAAAAAATGAGTACTTACAAATTAGTTCAATCTGAAGTCATACTTACTTAAATAATTGCTTTGTATTTCTTGAGTTAATAAATGGTGCCACTACAGAGTACAGGTTACGTCAGTGACCTATAATACTTGATCTGTCTGTAGAGTAGTTTCATATGTAGATCTGATAAAATTCAGTTTATCTAAAACTTGAAAATTAACATGAAATGAGAAATAAATGTACACATGCTAACATGTAAAATAATGGTTCTAAGAATATTAATGAAATAATCCTCATAAACATTTTTTCATGCTCCCTTGGAACTGATTTACAGGTCTGGAAACAGTTCTGAACTAAACTGTCCAAAACTAAACTAGACAGCTATTGAACTCCTCCTAGCCTGTGATTGCTTCAAGGTTACTTAAGTCAGTTAATAAGGATAATGTGAAAAGGTAGGAGGAACACAGCCATCAAACAGCAAGTCAAATATTCCTATATTAAG
The DNA here is from genome assembly GCA_026212715.1 of Elanus axillaris. Lineage (NCBI taxonomy): Eukaryota > Metazoa > Chordata > Aves > Accipitriformes > Accipitridae > Elanus > Elanus axillaris. Next base: position 24,423,354 of record JANZLQ010000078.1, on the reverse strand, counting down.
GTAAAGAAGCAGTCATCTTTTCCCAAGATAGTGGACACTAAATTGCAATTTCTGTTAGTTTCCTCATGTTGGGAGTTGATGTGCTTTTGTTTTTTGATGTCTTGGTTACGTTGCCCATTTGCCAACAGAAAAAATGTGCATGTTGAACCAGAAAAGTGGCAATGTAATAAAATATCTGTAAATTAGTAGATTTTGGAAGTAAGTGTACAGGTCTGCTTTTCAGAATGGTATTAAGTAGGGAACATCTTAAAAGTGACAATGTGAAGCAGGAAAGTAGCAAAAATTTTTTTGTGACATGTTTATATAGTAATTATACTTTTGCAGGGGATCATTTGTTAGTGATGCTCAGTCTTGTTAAAGATTATTTGCTTTGCCAGTTGCAAGTTGTAATCAGTATAACAAAGTTATAGTAATTTTTTTGTTTCAATTTAAGTTATATTTGTTTCCTCAGAGGCCTGATCATGTTGGATTTATAAGGAGATGGCACATTTTAAGTTTCCTAATTTGATACTTTCATTTATATAGTAGCAGTGCAACCCCCCCCCC
>JANZLQ010000078.1:24325817-24422708 GCA_026212715.1 Elanus axillaris | reverse complement strand
TGGCAAATTTTATGTTTCCTATTTTTATAGTTTAATTTATATAGTAGCTGTGCACCCCCCCCCCCCCCGCCTTTTTGTCTTAATCTCTCAGCCTATATATCATTTTGTAATCTGTGATAGTGTGTGCAGATACTAATATATTGCCTTGGGCACCCTGATTCTGTGACTCAGATGCAATCTTGCTGCCTTAAACACAAATAGATACAGCATTTTCTCACAGTTCTAGTATCCTGTCCTAAAAGAGTCCAAATCACTGTAGTTGAGCGTTCCCATCTCAAAACTTTCACAGTGTTCTTTTATTGCTGTTGAGGGTTTTAGTCTCAAATCCTTCTCCTCCTGACCAGCTTTCAATCTTATTTAGTATTTGCTGTTTTCTTGGGGATTATTTTAATGCTTGCTCCTGAGAGCTATTAGAAAATGAATTTTCTTGATGCTTGCTGCTTCTTCAGGCATCAAAACCTGGTGAATTTTCTTAATGTAAGCCTAAAAGCTTCTGACAAGGATAAGTGCAAGATCAGCTTTTCAGGCAGTTTTAGTATGTGAGTGTGTATATGTAAGTATAACACAGTACAGTGAAAGCTGGATGAATGCCCAACATTGTGCTCAGTTTCTGTTATAAAAATAAATTTATTTATGAACTCACAATCTAATTCCATTTTCCTCTACCATGATGACAATTGAATGTAAATATTATTTTTCTTTTATTATTTTTCTTTCTGAACCTGGGGGCTAGTCAAAATGTGTATTGTGCTAGTAATTTCCTAACAGTGGAAGAAATAGCTGTTTGGGCTATGAGTATTTCATGTAAACCTCTTTGTTTATGAGGAATGCACAAAACCTTTTTTTTTCTGAAAACAGGAAAAAAAGAGTATCCTGGAATAGTTACTTAACTGATGCATTCAGGTTTATTTTGAGCAAAAAAAGCTTTTGTTTGTGCTTTTCCCTGGGCTGTCTTCTCACCTTGTTAAAGTTAATTTTCTCTTTCTGTATATTTCTTTTTGTTCCTCCTGTCTACACATACCTCTGTTGCAATAATAGATGCAGAGGAATCTCTCTGTTGACTGTACCTCACATGTCTCTCTTTTGGGTGGAAGCTGTTCTTGTTTCAGGGTTCTGGTTCCATTAAGGAGCTTAATTATTTATTACATTTCTTCCTGTATACAGGCACACTACGACACTAGGTTTAACCCAGCTCATATTATTATACCTGCTCTGCTGAGGTCACAAAGATGTAATGTTGCTCTTCTCAGGTTCTCTATAAACAAAAACATGATGCTGAGAAAGGAACTTCAGGTTATGCACATATGAAGGAGCCTCCAGATATCAAGCATGCCATGGAAGTCAATAAATACCAGAGTGATGTAAGTACTCCCCCAACTGAAATTTGCTCGTTTTGGATAGACACATCTGTTATAGCTAACTGAAATGAGTTGGGCATGGAATATTTTCATATTTCATTAGCTGGTATTTTTTTACATTATTTGCTCTGAAGTAATTTGGGACACGATATGTGTATAAAATACACTATGAGTAATGGTATGTGACTTTTATTCTAAACTGCAATAGAAAGCAGTTGTTCCTCTTTAGCAGTAATAATTGTTATTAATTGCTAGCGCTTTGAAATAAAATTACAAACGCAGCTTCTCTGAATTCATGTGTACCTACCTGCTTTAGAAGTGTGTGTAAAGCTATTTGTTTACATGAACACCATCATGGTTTCAGTGTCTTACACTGTCAACACTTGAACAGTTCTTAAAGGATTCTCTATATAGGAGAGAAGGGTGCTCTTTCTGCCCTGCTCTTGCACACTTTTATGCACATGAGTAACTTTGTTCCTATCTCATGGATACATATCAAATGAGTTTCAAAGAAAAATTTATGACTTATTTTACAGAATCTGAGCCATGGAGTTCAGTTTGATGCCTGGCATGAGTTTACACCATTGACCAAAGTGTTTGTTCTTGTAGTTTTACTTAGATAATTTACAAATAATTTAGAGTATTTAGCAATAGTTTGAAACTTGGTTGCCTTTTTTTTTTTTTTTTTACAGCTGCTTGTTATCTTCTTTAAGTTCTTTAGGTTTTCACAATATAAAAGCCCAATAATAGTATTTATATTTTGTATTAGTTTCAAGTCAGGTGTGATTTCATGGTTAAGCTAGCTTACACAAGCTCAGTGCACCATTGCTGGGGACAGAAATGCTACTAAGATTAATGTCTTGAATAATACAAACACAACTTTCAAGAAAAATATATGTTTGTTAGTTTTAGGTTTTGTAAAAGCTTACTTAGGAGAAAAGTAAATTTTAGGAGAAGGTTGGCTAAAATGGTTGGGTCATTTTAAAGGCTACACAAAACCAGTAAGAACAGCTGACATGTAAACACCTTTAAAGTTACGATCTGTTTCCATTCTTCTTAGGTAACCAAGTCTAGTCAGGTAGGTATGTGATTTTAAAACTCTTGTTTCTCAGATAAAAGGGATATTTGTTTGCTGCTAACAATGTAGAAAATGAAGCTTGGGTATTCATTTTGAATTGTCTTAAATTTACCCTATCTTCCCTACTGATGGTGTAACAAACACTCTTAGGTTATGTAGGCTGAAAACTAAATGTCAATGTTAGATGTATGTCCATGTGTGCAGAATCTTGACAGCTGGCCGCTGATTAAAAGGCTGCTGGAAAACTTCAGGGAAGCATTATGTTTGAAGAATAACTTTTTCTTCTGCTGGGAAATACCTGCCTTGGAACTCCCAGCAGTAATTTGCAACCTGCCTTGATTACAGAATTCCCTCTTCCTGTCAAAGTCCAGCCGTCTCTGATGTTGGAAGCATCAGGATATCAGATTGACGGAGGGTAGGATCTGGGAATGTGAACTCTCCCCATAACCAAGAGGTTTTTTTCACCTAGCAGTAGGAATGATGGTGGAGTAGTAGGGAAGGAAATAATGTTGGGAAGAGAGATGGGAATCCCTCTCAGAGAAGGTGGTGGGACCAGGAGGAATAGGTGACGAGTTTTTGAATCAAATTCATCACGGTCTGAGGATGCATATGCTAGCGCAAAACCCATTCCCCTTCTACAGCTGTATATCACCTGCTAACAGAATTAAGGGTACAGATGTGAGAGTAAATGAAATTCAGTTTCATCTTCCTCCACCCTTAAACCAAGCAAATAAAAGGAAATGAAGGGAAACATAGGAGGGAAGAATGCTTTGATAAGTTAGAACTTTTAACAGCATGTTAAAAATAATGAAGAATATGAAGGAAATTATTTTCAGCCTGAGCAAAGTTCAAAAAAATCAATCAAACCTTCCATATCCAACATAAAACTCTAACCAGTTAGTCTCATCTGTTTAATAACAGATTCTTTCTGGTTGCTTATGGGGAACTGCAGTGCAATGGGGATATATCTTTATCACACATAGAGGAGCAAGTTATGGAAGTCCAGTTATTGTTCAGTGGAGTTCCACAGCTCCCCTGGGTAACTGTTTGGGCACCATGGTGAGTAGTTGTGGATTTCTTGTTTTGTAAGTACAGGTTTAATTAAGAGCCACATGAGTTTTCATCTTTGAGTCAGAGCATGGAATAGCGAGCATCCCAAATGTGGTGTATTTGTCTTTCTGAACTATTTCAGGCTATTTGTAGAATCACAGCTTTGAAAGTGCAGGGAAAAAGGGGGGAAACTACTGGGGGAATAGAAGGACAAAGCTCTTTTATCCACCACTCATTACAGTATACCTATGGGAGCAGAATGCATGTTTACCTACAATGCTCTGCCAACTCAATTCAACCTTTACACGCAGGGTTTGCATCTAATAGGATTAGGATGTGTTTAAGACTATTTACTCAGCCTTAAAATACGGCTGACATTTATACTCAACTCTGTGAAATGTGCAATTTCCTTTAAAAATTAAGACTGTATTCAACTTACAATACATTTGTGCTGACATTTTGAAACTGTCATGTGCTGTAGGCCTTCACACCACTTTGAATATCATTAACATGCTCTGTAAGTGTGGGCTGAAGCTGTATAATAGGGAAATACTGTAAAAACTCCTGAACAATGTGATCATGTATAAGAAAAACATTTTTCTCTTCTTCATACTTAGACTGAAGAAAATTGCTCTTAAAAGAACAAAAGTGTCTTTTTTAATGATAGGGAATTTACTCGAAAAATTATTTAAATACTACCTAATGCTTGAACGAAAGGACATTTATCCAAACCAGAGTACTTTTCTCTATAAATTGTGTTTATGTTTTGTGAAGTGAATGTTAATGATGTGACTTTGGCACACAAAGGCATTTGGAGAAAAGTGAAGTAGGGACCATCAGCCTACTTTATGTCTGTACTTGGCTGATGTCATTTAGCTCATCTTGAAGTTTCCAAACTTGGGACCAAAATTAGGTGGTGGCCCTTAGAAAACCATCAGGTCACAAAATAGTGGTTTGGCTTATGTGTAGCTGAGGATCACATGGGTGGAAGAAAGTAATTGAACAGTGAAATGATGTGACAATTAAGTTTCTAAAGCAAAGCAAACACTTGCTGCATTTTGCCTGGGGAGAAGCTGCAAATAGCATTTGATGAAGGTACTCAAAGCTGTGGATCACAGTTTTGTCTGTTCCATGACCTGGTCCATCACTGGGCATTATGAATAGCAAGAAAATGTTGAGTATTTGTATGGCAATTTATATGTTCTACTTGGTTAAAATTACTGATTCACCTCACAGCATTATACTATATGAAATAAGGAAGTGGTGTTCTGCTTTTACAAATAAGAGAACTTGCATTGAACTCATCTGTGGACATTTAAAAGGGAGTTTGCAGATCTGAGGTTGGAGCCCTGGTATATTTTCTCTTACACATATGTATGAAACAGTGCTGCTTTTAAAATGTTAGTTGACAGTTGGGCAAACTTATGATGTATATGTGTGTTCTTTGCAGTCCATGTGACATCAGTAGGGGTAATTTATAATGTTTCACTGACCATCTAAATTTGAATATTTAAGAAGTCTGTATTGTCTTAGGAGTAAGCTTTTTGTTCATGTTCAGGATATTGTGCAGTCACAATCCACACAGAAAAAATGTACATTCTTTCTGATAAGAACAAATCAGCAGATCTTAAACTTGATGTGCTTAAACACCATCAATAACATACCAAAATGTTGATGTTTCTTTTGATGCAGATCATGTTAATTCAAGCCTCTTCTGGCTCTCTGTTCAGCATCTGCATTAGAAAAATCACCTTTCACTGACTAACTTTCTGCTGACAGTGGTTGTCAACAGCAGGTCCCCCTGGACCACTTCCAACTGGTGCTGAAAATGATGTGTTTACTCCTGATGTAATTGGGACCAATCAATTTTCAAACCCATTACTGGAAAGGATGACTGCATCAATCTGTAATGGGCCAGAAATGTGTTTGTCTCTTCTACACGAGCCGGGAAACAGTTTTCAACACCATTTGAGTGGGGATCAGAAAAGCTATTGCCAATGATGATTGTCACCAGCTAGTCATTTTCTTAGTGCTGATGGACCCCAAAGTGCAGATGAGAGAAAAGGGGGCAGAGACACAGCTGACAGGCCATTAGTTAGTGGACTTGCAGCTCTTAGAAAATCCTAAGCAGGGACGACCAGTAAGAGACAAACTCTCTTGCAGATAGGTGTGCCCAGCTCCTTGCTGACTTCTGTGTGTGCACCTCAAGACGGTGAAATGTGTTTATAGCTGCTTGTGCTTATTTGAATAATTTATTATCTACAGCTTGGAATAGTTTTGGAATTGGAATAGAGGAGCAGACAAAAGATTGCAGGAAAGGGCTGAGTCCTTTAAACCTAGGCAGGCTTGGGTCACCATGTAGCAGAAGTTTCTGTTTATTGATTGACAACCTGAGATGTTTTGCAGCGTTGTTAGAAATCTGTTTATTTGCAGCACTGCACTGCATTCCAATGCACTGGCACCATCATGAAAGGTGAAGCGTCTTCAGGGCCCTCAGCTGGAGTAAATAGACCAGCATGTTTATCCTCAGTGGACCTTATGCCTTTCTATAAGAGCTGGAGGTTTGGCCCTATTAAAATTAGTCTACTAATTATCAATGAGCCCTGAATATTTTCCAAGCTTTGCAAAAACTACTGGCAATTCAGAGTATGTAATCACATTTTGGATTAAAGATGAGAAATGGCTTTTGTTCAGATTATAATTGTTTTTAAAAAATACTCAACATTGTAACCACTTCTTATTATAATTTCAAATTGGCACAGAAAAACTCTTTAAATTTCATTAGTATTTGTAATTTATTATTTGAAACTTCAAAACTAGAGATGGTACGTTTTTTTCCCCTTTTTGTCCCTGCTTCTTTCTCACTTGCATTTCCCACTGGTCTGCTATAACTCTCCATTTAGGTCTTTCACTGCTTTTAAGTTGTCGGTACCTCAGTTACTTTTTACTATGCAAAAGCCAGTTTGACTAGGTGTTTTGTAGACCTGTGGTCCTCATAAACAGGAGCAATTCTTGAGCCTTTGGTGACGGTTTCTGGTAGAGCCTGAGCAACCCTTTGAAGAGAAGATTGAGTAAGGGCATCGCGTAATGCCTGGATTTTCCATTCAGGGTTTGAGCCTCTTGGTAAGGGGCTGAACCAACTCAGGAGAAAAGATGTCCCCTTCCCTGAGTGATTCTGCTGTTTCTTTCTTTTGTTGCTTGTCCAGGCTTTGTTTTCTTTTCTGCCCTCTCATAGGCTTCTCCACTTTCCATCATCTTGGTATCCATGGGTGCACACAGCAAGCTGGTTGCTTTGCTCTGTCTACATCTGTTCTCCTGCTCTCTTGGAACAGCTCTGGTTTTACTGTTCTAACATAGCACTAAAAAAAAAAAAAATCACTAGATGGAACAGAATAGCAGCTGTGTAATAGAGGCCAGCACACTGTCCCAATGGGAAAGGGTCAGCATCCAGGGATTGAGGTTATTCAGGAAATGGGAAACATATTTTTTCTTTCTTTGGCCTACCTCTGACAAACTACTGTTCTGCTGCATAACATTTTTATTCTCACCGGAGTATGACAAGCTGCAGAATGGAGCAAATATATATTGCAGACATTTGTAAAATGCTAGATGACTTTCCCTCAGACATAAGTAATAGGTATACTGGTCTAGGTGCAGGAAGAATAATAATTCACTCAGGGAAAGCTATAGCAATTGGCCTTGCATCTAATATAATTGGAAATGGTGAAATATAAAGGACTGTCACTGCCTTATTCCCCACCCCCCCCAAATTAACCACAATCCATTATTTCATGTACTGTATGATCATGTCATTTGGGAGCAATAAGTGACCACATTTCCTCAACTTTATCACCACTATTCTTGATTCTGTGTTGTTAAATTCACTCCATTCCTAATTTCTATTTTGAGCACATATGCTGGCCTTTAATTTGCAATTTACATGGATGATAGGGTGCTATTCAGAAACCTGTTTCTGCTGCCTTTGTGGTTTTCACCTCACCTCATGTGGTCATTAGGATGAACAGCATATAATTAACTAAATTCATGTAAAGCCCTGAATTGCAAATGCTTGTCTGTACATCTAGTTTCTTAAAAAAAATAGAGGAAATCTAAACCTAACGAAAACAAAACTTCCAGTGGTTTAAACAAGCTGTAAAAATCAGTTTCTATTTTCTTGGTAGGTGATACTTTGGGCTGTATTCATCCAACCTATTTATTTATTTATTTTATCAGTGATTATACTTGTGTGTCACTCATTGTAGGTTAAAAATTCTAAGATCTATTTGTGGGCAAGCAGCCAACAGTGAAGCCTATTTAGCTTGTCTACTTAGCTGAAGCCATATGGATGCAAAATTACTTTCCTGTTGCCTGTAAAATATTTGCCAAAAAGTAAGATTTTTTCTTTTCTTTTTACAGTAACATTTCTACAAATTATATTTGTCATTGAGTGTTGCAGTTTGAGTTTGTTGCATTGTATCCACAGTGAAACTTTACATTGGAAATAGGAGCTATCTGTGGAGGTTATAAGTGAAGCTTCAAGCTGAGGACTTTCTTGATAGTGAAATACTATCATGAGAGGTTGATTACCTTTGTTAAACAACAGAAAAAAAAAATCTAAAAGACTGTCAGTAATCAAGGAATTAATCTGATACTTTCTATTTCCTGTAGACTTAACTTTATGTTCTCTTACTTTGCCTGAAACTTCAATTTGTCAGACGCTTTTGAATACCAGGGACAATTTTCTTAATCATTCAGAATAATTCAGTAAGACAGCTCTTGGAAATTGGCTTAGATTGGCACATGTGCTACAGCAAGGGAGAGGAAAAAGCCTACAGACCCTGAAGAGGCAGAATAAGGATAACTTGTGGTCTCAGAGATCTGTAATGTCCCTGAGGTCTATGCTGTTCCTGTGATTGCTTTGCTAAATAGAGAATGTTTGGACTCTCCTACCTGTGGTTTAGCCTTCTGGCCAAAGTTTTCTGAGCCCATTCATTATAATAGTGGCTTTCGCACAGATTCAGTCTTGTACTCCACATGCTGGAACACTCAGCCTTCTTGTTCCCATGATTGTGTAAAGGAGCAGATAAGTGGAGTTGTGGGGAGTGGGGGATGCTGAGGTGGAGTTGCGTCATTGAATTACATACCAGCTACATGGCTGCCTATTACTTAGAAAGACATTCCCTGTGGTAGAATTACAGCTTCTGTTCAGTGTAGCTGCAATCTGCGAGGCTGTGGTGCTCAGTTTTGTAAGGGGGTTAGGTTATATTAAAAAAGGGTACAGCATAGAAAAAAATGCTGTACTGTTAGAAGTCCTCTGAAATTTAATGATAAAACCTAGTGTTTGGGTCTTTGCAGTGCTTTCATTTCTTACTACGCTTCTAAGCAAAACCATTTTTCATTTTAATATTGTATTCTATGCTTCTGAATTTCTTCCTTATCCTGTTAACCTGTGTGTAGGTCTTACTAAATAATCCCTGTCAAGCAGGACTGTGCTGGAATAAATTAGGCAGAGTTCTGTTGAATTTGATGGCTGAGTTGATAGGTTATTTAAAGCTTATTTATAAACTTCAAATGTTTTTGTTTGTTTATTTTAAACAAAACTGGTTTTTGTTTGACAGGTATCCTATAAGAAGGATGTGCAAGATACTCATAGATATACTGAAGTGCTGAACAGGCCAGACATAAAGATAGCAACCGAGATAACAAAGATAATAAGTGATGTATGTTCTCCTGTTACTCTATTTGTATTTTTTAGACATGTTATTTTATGTATTCCAATTTCAGTGAGATTGTTTAGAATGCTGCTGAAATTCTCAAATGTCATGAGCAGAAAACCTGCAACCCCAAATATGATATGGAGGTTTGATTAAAAAATCCAAACAAAACCCAACAAAAAATCCCCTTGCCTGTTATGTTACAAACTTATGGGTTTCTTCTATTTTGATGCTGACAGTATGACCTTTGCAGTTATTGGTCATTGATCTAAAGACAATGTTAAGCCTACTAAAGTAGGTTTTGTTTCAGCTTTATTCATGATTACCATTTCAAAATGAGTCATATGCTTGTATGCTGTACTGCACTTCAGGAGACATACCAAACAGTTTTTCACCTCAGTACAAGAGAAGCTCACATCCCAGGACTCCCTTTCCTCCTCCCTTCTTGGCTGGCAGTGACAGGGAAATGTAATTTCCCACTGTCCTGAGAGCTGTACAAACACGCTGCTTCTTGCATGGGGGCTTTCCTCCCTGAACTCCACTCTTAAATTCTTTGCCCTCCCACCGTGACATCTGCTAATGGACAGGTCAAGGAGCAGTTTGAGAAGCTGCAGTGTGGTGCCATTTAATATTTTATTGTAGACAAGTCAAACAATATATAAAAAGCCCCGAGCCAAGATTTTAAGTAACTGCTAACAATTTAATGTGAGCCTGACTAGGCACCTATGGAGAGACAGTTCTAAGAGACCTAAGATTTACCTTTTGAATATTCAGGATTTTCTGAAGACCAAGAACTTCTACGAAGTCTTATGTTCAACACCTAAATTTACTAATTTCTGTTCAAGCTCCCTTTGAGTTAGAGTGGCTTTGCGACTTTTATTTCTCTCAGTCTGTTGTTATGACGTGTCCTTGCTGATTCACAGTGCCTGAGTAATGCAAGAAGCCTATTTTAGGCAATGGGTAATTTAGTTTTTAATATCGCAAAGCACCTATTGTCGATTCATCTGTGCTGTTTTCTAACGCACTGTGGATCAAAAATTGCAACAATTTGCATGGGAGGCAGTTCGGCTGGAAAGATCACATAACATCAACCTTGCGGGACTAATTCTGCTCTGTTACACCACTGCAACCTCACTGACATCCAGCAAGATCGCAGTGGTAAAATCGAGAGTGAAATTTGACCTTACACTTGAAAAAAGCTGCTCCTCAGTCTAGTTTTGTTTCAAGACTATTTTCATCAGTTAAAAATAATTTTGTGTAAACTGCAGACCCTGTCATAAGAAGTGCTGAGCCACTGTAACTTGTTCTGCCTTGACTGGGAGAACAGTATTTCTCAGGCTTAAGCTATGCATTTGGTTAAAGTTGAATTTTGTGAATGCTGTGCATTGTGTTTTACAATAAATAAATATTATGTTGTTAGGGAGCTGAAGCCTGACAAGGGCTTTTTTCAGAGCTGATTAGAACAGTAGTGTCAATGCAGATCACTAAATGAGACTTTTTCTACCAGCTTGAATGCTTACATTTCTCTTGATAAAAGCAAACAATTTAATAGTGATTCATATTCATTTTTCTAAGGCTGAGTACAAGAAAGGAAGGGGAGAGATGAATAAGGTGCCTGCTGTACTTGGAAGACCAGACTTTGAACATGCTAAAGGAGTTTCAAAACTGTTAAGCCAAGTAAGATTCTCTGTCATTTTACAATGACTTCATTCAGATATCTCATTCCTAGTAATGCAAGAAAATATTTAGATTTTTAGATGATTATCTCTTAATTCCATGAAGGTTATGTTCTCAAACTTTTCATATAGTATTGCAATGACTGGTAAATTTAAGATTCTTAGGAAACAGATTATACATTTTTATGCAAAAACACGATGAACTTTGACTGTTACAGCTTGTCTCTTGTGGAGATGGTGTGTATTTATTCAGATTATCTAGGATTTCTAAAATATTAACTGTATGTAATTTAGAGGCAAATTTTACTACTCATTCAGTATGAGTGGAACCTTACCCTGTGATTAATCCCAATTAAGTAACTGGGGTCTTTTGTATAACTGCTTGCTAATGTGAATAATGGGATCTGAATTTGGCCTGACATGTAAACCACCCGCCTTCCCTCCCCCTGAAACTGAACCTTTTATGTACTACTTTCTGTTATCTATTAACCTAAAAAAAAAAAAAAAAGAGGGAAGAAGAAAAATGGAGGGATTACTTTAGTCAGTAACTAAAAAGAAAGCTGAAAACACAAATATTGTCTCTTTTCCTCTTATGAGTCTTCTGCTCATAGGATCTATGCATAAGACTTTACTACAGATCAGCCTGACATTGTGAGAAAGGATTTTTGACTGCTGACTTCCTGTTTTTTTTTTTTCTTTTTTTTTTTCTTTTCTCTTTTTTCTGGAGTAGTTCTTTAACAGTGCCTTGCATAATCCTTGCTAGTAATCCTGTCAGGCTACACTTAGAGCTTTTGTAAACCCGGGAACAAATTCTGCCCTCCTGTAGGAGGAGGATAACGCACTTTGATTGAAGAAGGCTGTGTCAGCCTTCCTAGAACCAGAAAAAAACCCCAAGTGTAATAGTGTATACACTAGAACAATCTGAAAATCAGTATTGTGTAACAAATACTTGTGATTTGGCTAGATGGTAAGCATCTTCCCTAGAACTAGGATAAAATGAGAATTATGTGTCATAGAGAACAAGCTGCAGAAGAGTGCAGTGTCTGTTTGCAAGAGGTTGAGCTCCTTTTGCTGTCACCATATGTTGTCCTTGGATATCTGCTGCATGATTTCCTGTTTCACACTGGACCATCATTAACTTTGAAACATTAACACTGTACAAAGGGAAAAAGAAGAAAATACATGGTTTTTTACTGCTTTGTTAATTGTGTGTTCAGCATCAAAATTACTTTGAGTTTTCCAAATAGATTTTCTTCCATTTTGTAATGGATCATGTGCTCATTCCTCTGCTGATGGGCAAGTCTACTAAGAAATTCTTTTGTGTTTAGCATCATGCAGGCTTGGAAGTCAACCTGTGCTTTATAAGAAGAGCCAGTGCAATACTGCTTAGACCTGGGTGTCACTTATAGGAAAGGGAGCTGTCTGCCATTTAGCAAACACCTTTAATGGTTTTAAAAAGGGTTCATATCTAAATTTAGCATGTGGTATCCTTTATTTCTGCTTAGTGGCTGTCTATACACTCCTTTCCTTGCAGCCTGTTTCAGATTCTAGGCTTGCAGCTGCCTGTTGTCACAAATGGGACCAAAGTGGATCCCTTTCCAATAGCCCTCTCCATTTTGCTAAGACTGGTACCCTTGAGATTGTGGCCAACAAGCACAACAATCAAAAAATACCAGCTGGATCATGGGGTCCTGCAGGCTGATGCTGAGCCAGCTGCATCATAGGCTTCATCAATGCACTTTTTATCTCGTTTTTGTTAGATGTGCTTTTCCTCTGGGACAATGCATGCTGCATCTGCAAAAGCTTTATAACAGAATCTCTTCACCGCCAGGGACTGGGATGGCAGCAGTTCTAGTTGAGATTGTTCTGCAGAAAAGAGCATTTGGTGTGCAATTTTAACCTCTTTAGAGAGTCCAAATAGTGCAGAAGGTGTGGCAGGAGGAGAGGAGCAGTTGACAAAATGCAGCTTGCTTACAGTTTATTTGTAAAAAAGATTCTTACTAAACCTTAGTGGTCCAAACTCTGCAGCCCCTGGGCCTGGATCCAAGTTTTGGGATCCTTCCTTCTCTTTTCCTCTCCCCAGTCTACGCTGTTGTGGCTGCTTGCAGCCACGTACCTTTAGAAAGGGAGGTAGTGCTTCAGCCTCACCCTCTGCTGCCAGTCATCTGCATGCAGCAGCATGGAGGCTGTAAATACCAGGCTGCTTTCAGCAGAGGAGAGGTGCCCTCAGCAATTGTCCATCTCCTCTGAAGGGAAGGTAGTGGCCGTGAGTTGTCTAATATTTTTATATATGATTTGAATCATTATAACACTTAGACACACTGATCATAAATCAAGATCACAGAAAAATGAAGATGACCCTGTGTCCAAAGAGCAGGGTGGAGGAGCAGGATGAGGAATGCACCTGTGCTGTAGGAGAGGAAGAGCCCTAAATATGGGTCAGTTGTGTCAGTCCTCTTCATGCAAGAATCATGAAGCAGGCTTGTCACAATTACAAGATTTAAAAAATGGTAAAGTTAATGATCTCTTTATTGTCTCCAGATTTTCTGGCTTTTAGGGTTTCCATTTGTTTCTCAGCAAATGGGAGCATTATAAACTTTTTGTGCTGAAAGTTGGTAATCTCCCTTAATAGCATGAATCTATAAGCTGCGGCATACAGAGAAATATTAGTTATTTGACCCTCACAGTAAATTTGCAAAGTTGACAATTCTGGTGGATGTAATGGGAAGAGAAGATGATAACGTGTTTTAATGTGGTGCATATGGGTAGGTAATTTAGAGGGTATAGAGAACAGGAGCAAGAAGAGGTCAGGCAGTGTGGGTGTAACAAAGGGAGAAAGCAATCAAGGCAAGCAGGAAGGCAAACAAAGTGAAGAAAATAGTGTTAATGTTTGACTGGCACTCAAGGCTTTACAAAATCAGTGCTCCCCCCCCTTTTAAATATATTTTAAATTTAAGAAAGCTTTTGACAACAGCAGCAGCAAAAATAATAGCTCCCAGGACTAGTATATTTATCCACAGCATGTGGTAACCCCTTTCTGTTGATTTTAAACCAAATTTAAACCAGAAACTGTGTTAGCCCTTGCGAAAACATGAAGTTTGTTAATTTGCTGAATGTTCATTTTATAATTTGGTTATTTTTTAATATTTTTTATAAAAACAAGCTCTTGGGGTTTTTATCAGGGATAAAATTGTTAGAGGTAGAATATTTTTCAAATTGTACCTTCTCTAAGATTACCAGTAACAACACAAAAAGCCTAAGATTTTCTCAGTCTTTCTTTGCTTTAAACTCTGCTAGTGCTTTTAGCAATTAATATTTTAATTTAGATGTTTATGTTATATTTTCTTCAATGTCTATGTGCTCTGACAGGTTTTTCTTTTTTTTAATATGTTTTCATATGGTCATGAGGAAATGCTTTAGCTGCAAGCGTCTGCTTCATCCTGGGATCCCAGTGGTTGAATGATTCAATTTTTGTAGTTTCTTTGTAAATCTGTACAGTGGGTGATGTCATCCACTTCTGAAACTGAACACTCCCTGTGTGAACAGCTTTGAACTACAGATTTGATTTAGGAATGTTGCTGCAAAGCTTCAAAAGACACTGCTCTGTCCAGCTGCAATTCTAACTTTTATAGGTTTTGTGCAAGGCCGATGAGAGGTTTGTTTATCCAGGCCTTATTTAATTCCAGTTTGATTTTTCAGGGCTGTTGTTGTGTTAAAAGTCTGCAAAGTCTGCTCTTTCTTCAGCAACAAGTACAGAGCAGCCTCCACGTATTTCTTTTAAACTAACTCCCACTCCCTAAAAAAATAAACAAACTTAATACTTAATTAAGATGGTAAATAATTAGCCATTTTTAAAACCCTCATTAAAGTAAAGCTTTTAGTTAACGATGAAATTTGTAGATAAGCTTCCACTAACAACTGTCATTTCTACTCCCACTTTTTGTTTGCTTTTCCACCTTATTACAGCATTGCCAAGACCTCCCCCCTTCAGATGCATTAGAAATCATTGATGAAGTATTTTTCTTCCTTGTTTTTAATCAGAACCCTTTCTCTCAGGCGTATTTTCCCCCTTTAAACTGCATTCATAACTTTCTCCTGTTCAAAAGAGGGATAAATACCATGTGCGTTACTTCACAGTGACTCATCCACGGGCTTGCTCTTCACCTCCCTCTCCCACCTCATGCTTTCTTTCAAAAGGGAGAAAAAAACCAAGAAAATACTGATAAAAGAGAAAGTGAATGTGTGTGTGTAGCTTTTAATGAGATGAATCCCCTATGACAAGTCAGAGTTAAATTACTTCTGGAAGTGCTCTTGAGATACTGCCAGGGTCATCTGATATTATTGTGTGGCCTCCATTTTGCCCCAAAGCAACATGTACAGTGGTGTTGGGGAAGAGACCAAAGGCAAGATGAGGCAGCAGGGCCTAGAGGTACTGAGACATCGCTCACTGCAAAAGGAATGCTTACAGTTGGATTGGTGAGCAGTCTCCTTAAATTTGGGACCTTCTTGCACATCGGCATCAGGACGCACAGCCCTGTGATGACTGGGTTCACTGGCTCCCCCTCTTTCCT
The DNA here is from genome assembly GCA_026212715.1 of Elanus axillaris. Taxonomy (NCBI): domain Eukaryota; kingdom Metazoa; phylum Chordata; class Aves; order Accipitriformes; family Accipitridae; genus Elanus; species Elanus axillaris. The sequence goes on along the minus strand of JANZLQ010000078.1, from coordinate 24,407,261 downwards.
TCAGCAGCAGTGATCTGATGTGAAGTGACACTAATGAGGGTTTATTACTGGAATCTCTAGATTGAATTGTATTGCTAAAAAAAATTTTCCAAAAATGGCATAAAATGGCCACAGCTGGAAGATGGCAAGCTAGTTGTGAGGATAGGTCCCTTTGACACTGGTGCTTTCACACTTAACAAGAATATCAAGGACCACATTGTCCATTTGGTCTGTGTGCACAGTTTGTGGTCATTTTGTTGGCTGGGCAGAAGACAGCCTGCAGTAGTTGGATGTTTAAACTCTTGCGCACAATGGCATTATGTTGTGAGATGATGTCCAAAGAGTAAAAGACAATTTTGCTCACCATGCTGAGTTGATCTCTGGTTTTGGAGGCTTTTTGAATCACATATTCCAGTACTGCCTGATTTTTATTAGAAGGCAAGTTTTGGATACACCTTTTAAAAGACAAAATCCCTCTGATTTATTCCTTTGCTGCTCATGCAGAATGTGGATTTGCCTTTGACAAAGGCAGTGTCTTTGTATTCAGATATATGCTTTTGCACTTGATTCAAAGCCAAGGCAAATATCAAACAATATGAACCATATGAATCTACCAGAATGCAATCGATACTCTTTTCTAGTGTTAGTGTGAAAGATTATGAAGTTCATCATGTGTTCAGATAAAGTTTCTCTTTAAAAGTAACAATGTTTTAGAATGTCCTTCCTTTGAAAAATTAATGTAAGTGCTGCAATCATAATGTAGTTCTTGAACATACACAGTTAGTTGCTGTTTGGGTGGCTTAGTTTTGGTTTCTTGTTATCCTGATTAATGAAATACTGGGCTTCGTGGCTAAGCATAATGAGGTTGTGTAAGCTAAACCATGTTGAGAGTCTTTTGAGGCAAGGAAGAACTAAAAAGGAAAAAAAAAAGCCTTCCCACACCAAAGCTGAGAAAAAAATAATTTTTGAAGGAGATTGTTTGAGGTGGTTTAACCACTTTATCAGACATTCATGTGGGAATAGAGAAAAAAGGAGTAAGGAAAAAGCAGCCTCTATTTAATGCAGAGCGTGGTAAATTATAATGGATGTTGCATAGGCTCAGATATCAGGTGTCTGACTAACATTTATGAAAGCAACATAATTCAGGCTGAACTTTATTCTCCTCCATTATGGCCAGCTGTTAGAAAGAAGCAAGGCATGTGTGCAAAGTCTCCAGATGTTTGACGATCATGCACAAGGGGGGCAAAGGAGGGAGATTTACTATTTGTTCAATTTCATATTTTCAGATTCTGAATTCAGTTCTTCAGCATGTTTTATGGAATTTTTGTGATTTATTTACTTTTAATGCCATTGCCTCAGCATTTATGTATTGCTCATTTCCTCTTATATGTATTGTCGTTCCCCCTTTTTCTATTGAACAAGAAGAAAAGAGAGTGAAAATGATGGCAGAGAGTTATTTAATTATGCTTTCTAACACTGTAATGAGGGGGGAATTGTCCCCAAGAAGGGACTGTACTACAGAGAGATTCCTCAGGGTCTCGTGGGAAATTTCTGGCAGAATTGAAAATAGACCTGGGGGCTCTGGTGACAGTCTAGCACAGCATGAGTGACATGTGGGCCTGGTGGTGGGAAGATGGCTGAGTAGGAAGTTTGATTCTGACTTCCCACTTTCATGTGGATGAAAAATTTACAAGTGATTTATTTTACAAGTTTTACAATTTATTCATCTTACGATTTTTTTTTTGTTAAAAACACATTTATGATCTTAATTATGAATTGAATGATTCTCAGTGAGTAGATTATTATTGCTAGTCAAACAGTTCAGGTTTATTTGATTACACAGGTGAGTTATATAGTTTTGTTTCTGTTTCCTTTTTGTACATCCTTCAGCACCAGTAATCATGTGACAATCTTAAAATTATTTTTTTATTTTAGTAAAATTCAGATACATAAAAATGACTTTGAAACCAGCCCAAGACAGTCAGGAGTGTGGCTAAACTGAGCTTCTTTAAACATCTTCATTGTTAAAAGATTTGTGGATAAAGCAATTGCCTTTAATAAGCTGCTTTGTAGTCTGAATTCTCCGTACTTTCTTTAAGTGCTACTTGTTAATATTAGATATGTTTGTTCTGGTGGAAGGTGAAATACAAAGAGCAGTTCAGTAAGGAAATGAAGAGCCACCAGTATAATCCTCTTGACAGTGCTTCCTTCAAGCAAGCACAGATTGCATCCACCTTGGCAAGTGATGTAAGTGAATTTGCTTTGTATTTTACATGCATTTACATCCTGAAAAACTTAACATTTGTTCTCAAGCAGAATTTCTTCTTCCATCTTATGAACTCTAAGCAGCAGTCTCTGCTATACAGTGTGACTGTATAGCAGGTACAGCATGTTATCCATTTCTTCTCTGCTTCTGACAAAGCTCTTCTCCAAGGGCCTGCAGAGTTTTTCATAACCATTTTAGATGAGATTCATCTTGCTTAACTTTGTGTGTCAAAAGTTGTGACTGCTTACTCTGAGCTGGTTGCCTTGTACTTGGTCCCTTTGTATTTGGGAAAGAAATAAACAGGTCTAGAGGGTGATTCTTCTGACCTGTTGCAGATGCCTGTCTTTAGAGGAGCAGAGTGCTGGCATCTCTCCAGTGGTTGCATGAGCAGCTCAGATTTAGATGTCTATCTTTTAGACTTCATTCTGCTGGCTGATCTTCTGACTGGTATTGCAATGTACAGCAATCGCTAGATTCAGCAATGTGTCCCTGCTGCTGGAGCCAGGTTTGAGAAAACATCTATATCAAGTGATAATGCTGTTCGGATGATCTGTTTAACAGTGTGTCTCATGCTAAAAATGTTAGCTCTTCTTTGAGGCTGTGATCCCAGATAGCCAAGAGACAAGCCTTCATTCTGTAGTCCGGTGATTCCAAAGTGTGGGGCACAACCCAACAGGAACAGGAGAGGCTGGCTCTGGGAAGGGTCCAACAGAATATGTAATTGTTTCCAAAATCAAAATGTTTAGTAAAAAATTCATTGGAATAATAATTATTATAAGGGATATGCAAATTTGGCATTGTTGACTTGTAGTTTGCCTGAATCAGTGAAGAACATGATACATGTGTGGAGGTGGCTAAAGGTATTGGTTTAAAAGATTTGTCATCCAAGAGAGGTAGGGTGGCTAGTTTTCTTCCTCGAAAGATAGGCATGCAGCTATCAGAAGCGTGGAAAATCCAACTATAGGCTGATAGGAAGTTATCTTCTGCTACTTCATTAAGTGATTATCTTTTGGCTTAGATGACTATATTACTTGTCTTGGCTGAAAGCAATTTGTATTAAAAAAAATATCCAGGAGCACTTCCCTTTAACTGTTTTATATACAACTTTTTTATTTGGACAGTTAGTGTAATTCCTGCATTAAGAGAAAAAGAACAAGAATCAACAGTGTTTAAAATGAGTAAACTCAAAGTACTGATGAAGATACTCTTGATTTAAGTTTTTGGGAGGGGGTGGGGGGGTGGAAGTTAATAAAGAAAAAATAAATAAAGTGTGATTTTGTTGTAAGCATCCTTTTTGAGGAAAAGTTTGAGTAGTTCCCAAATACTTGCTCAGTAGAATTAATGCTTTATTGATTTGTTCTTTTCCTCCAAATAATAGTAAATGACCACCATCTAGTGGCTGGTAGAGATTGTTCAGGCAAGGACTTTGTGCTTTCTGTTTCTGGATGGCCACACTGTAATATGAAGCTGTGAATTATTGTGTTAATCTTTATTTTACATAACCTGAATTCTCTTTCCAGGTGAACTACAAGAAAGATATGGAAAGCCTACATGATCCAGCCTCTGATCTACCAAACCTGCTATATCTAAACCATACTTTAAATATCAGCAAAATTCATAGTGATGTAAGTTGCCTTTATAAGAATAATCTGAAAAACACATGTAGAAAGCAATGTAGTATGTATAGTCACTGTAGAATACATAAATTTTTGGTACTTGCTTTATGGTCTCATGTGTAGTAGACTGTAGGGTTGTAACCATAGTAGTTGGGGGATGTTGTGAAGAAAAAAGGGCTTTTAGGGAGAGATATTTCAGTTGTTAGAACAACTAATATACTAGGTAAGAATCACACAGACTTCTGGTACTTGAACATTTATTTTTACATGTCTGAAACCTTGTCTGTTTTTTTCCTTTGTTGATCTAAGATACTTATTTTCTTGCAAATCTTATTTTGCCTAAGGTCTTACTGCTTTCATCTTCAAGTCTCTGTACAGAAGTGACCATTATGCTAGTTTAACATTTGGACTTCTACCATAAACAGCCTCTTGAGTGCTAGCTTCCCTTAGAGCTTCTCTGCCTAAACCTTCTTTGCTTCCTAAATGTCTCAGGATTTCTACACTGGATCAGGCGATAGGCTCATACTTGCTTCTGCCACATAACAAGACATGCCCCTTGATGGGGCTGGTGGTCTGATGTGGGATAGTGATGGGGATTGAAATGGGGAGGAAGAGGCAGGAACCCCCCGGCTTCTGTGCAATGCTGAAGCCTCTGTCCTGCTCCAAGGGCACCTGTGCTACCTGCGTGATGCTTGTGGGCTAATTAGCTGCATTTGTCGTCTTTACTCCAGGAACCACAGAAAGTCCGCAAGAACTGCTGTGGAAAGTTGTGAGTTGGTGGTCTTGCAAAGGAAGATTGCTCACGGTTGGCAGGCAGCAAGCGCTTCACAAAGATTTAGCCCTAATGACTAGGAGCATACTGGGTCATATTCTGAGTCAGTGCCTTCTTATGGAAGCTTATATCTAAAATAATCCAGCATTCTCATTCGTACTTGATTTTTATGTTGCTCTTTTGTGAATTAAAGCTTGCTTTTTATCTGTCTCACTCTGATATGTGAAGCTAACACTGACTATCCCCTTTTGTATGGGTAAGAATTGAGTTGATATCTTTCACTTCCTGCATTCTTTGTGTGCATTTTGGCCTAATTCTAGTTTCCTTTAGTGTAAGGTAAGATTGGCATTATTTTTGCTGATTAAATGAACACCCTCAGAATGAACTTCATCAGTTTGTCGTCTTATCTCTAATGAGATAGAAACTGGGACTTTGACTTAAGGTAGCTCACTTCTTGCAAAATTTATTTCTTTCTATTGCCCAGGAAGGGTTGATCATATTGTCTACGCCCTCTTCTGAGGAATCCATAAATACTAAGTCTCTGATTTTTGTATTGTCCAGATGCTGGTGGATATTTTTACTTGCTGCAAGCAGGAAGGAGAATGCTTGCCAATCCCTAAGGTCTCCACTAGCTATTTGTCTTCTACAGAAATCCCATTTTCAAAATCCTTCTCAGATTTGACCTCCCCATATCATCTCTTTGATTTTAACCTGGCTTACTCTCCTGCCTTTCTCCATGCTTTTCCAATACCTTCTTTGTATTCTCCTTGTCTCTCTGCTGCTCATACCAAATCTTTCTTGGTCTGCTTCCACTGTATGAAACTGTCTTCCTGACTGTGCTGTTAACTGATTTCCAAAGACTGATCATATGGTCTGTTTCCCCCCCCCCCTCTGAAACACAGAGCTTCTTGCTAATTGCCCAGTTTTGCTGTTCCCCTGTAGTATACCTTTCTCCCTTGAACTTTATGGTTCTTTTCATCTTTTGCATAACATAGCTAGACTTGCCAGGGTGTGACACGTTGGAACCTGTATGGTTAATTAAACTCATAAACTAATGTGGTTGATTGAATTGGTTTGCTGATTGACCTATAATATAGAATTGTATGCAATTTTATGAAACACATATACTATAAAAGCAATGCAAGGCTGTTATACAAATCAGCTTCCACGGGAATAAATCCAACAGTTAAGAGGAAAGCTTGATGGGCATGTTTGGACACAAATAGACTGAATTTGACAGGTTGAACTCATCCTGTTTTCTTTATTTTGATGAGGAAGAGAGTTTACAAGGTAGAACTTGCCTTTTGGTATACATTTAACTCTTTGGCATAAACGATGGAGACATAAAATTTAAAACTTTGCTATATGTACATCAGCTAATTTATTGTTTTGCACATTTTAAATCTGTTCCTATTGCAGAGGCTTTGAGGTGCTAATGAACTACAAGCTAGAAAAAAAGGGAACTTAGATGTGTTTCACTTTATGGGACAGGGTGAATAAATAGAACTTAAGAGACTCAATCTGGTGCCTGTAGTTTAGTGTAGCAAAAGGTTATGTGATTTATCTCATTTATTTTATAGATTATTTTTAAAAAATTTTATCCCATTAGTTGAGCAATGGAGTGAAAGTGTGAAGTCAGTATCTGTAGATGGGAGATTTCATTTGTTCCACTACAGAAGTGGTTTTGTTGTGTGGCATTTATAATTATTTCCACTAGGAGGCAAACACAGACCATCATATGTGTTTCTTTGCACTTCAAATGTAAATAATATAGTTTATTTTCTAGCAAACATAAACGTTTGACTTTTGGATGAGCAGGACAAGCATTTTCTCATATTATTTTTTATTAAATTATTTTAAAAAATTTCATCACAGATCTTAAATTCAAATTTAGCAGTAGAACTCCTGTGTTGGGAGGCCTAAAATATAGGCTTTTAAAATGCTGTTTTTCCCACAGTTATTTTAAATAGTATTTAAATTGCAAAACCTTCTGGATCTTGTTTGTGAAAACATTCTTGGATATTTTTGTTTCAGTATGAATATAAGAAATCATTTAAGCAAAGCAAGGGCTTCTATCATTTCACCCTGGATACAGCTGAACAAATCCATCACAAAGAAAGTGCAGTGCTTCAAAGTCAGGTATATACAATCATAAATACATCTTGCAAAGAGAAAAATGCAGAATTCTAACAGTGATTAAATGAGGCACAAAACTGCATGACAGATTACAGTGATGTGTAGTGCGTATTCAATCAGAAGCACTCGATGAGGAGAGAGGAGAGTTTTTTGCAGGACCCAAACCTAATGCAGAAGCCTGACAGTGAAAGAGATTCTTAACGCTTTTCTTAAATTCAGATGTCACTATTTTAAAGAGACAAATCAATCAAAATGAAATTACTTATTCTGAATCTAATTTTTTGATATGTAGCTATTTGCTTTCCTTTATGGCTTGTGTAGAACATTTCAACATATCCTGCACTGATTGATTGAGATCAGTAATGTGTTTGCCCATCTTAATCAGAAGAGTGTGTATGAATGAGTTTCCAAACAAAGTGCTTTGTGAGTTAGCATAAAGTTATATGTTGGTGTCTTAACCCTGTGTCCTTCAGTGTGATTTTGCCGCTAGCTTCTAAGGTCATGGTCATTGGTAGCTGTGAGGGGAATGTTGGTGCAAGACCTGACCCTACCGAGGCAGTAGTTTTCCTTCCCTTTTCCCTCCCACAGGTGCAAACAAAAGTGCATTTCAGAATGGTGCTCCTGAGCCTGAAAGAGAGACCTGTGTGCCTGGATGTGAAACAGATTTTGTTGTTGTTACAGTAAATGTGTTGTTTAATGGAAACATGACAGGGGATCCTATTGAAAAGCTGCCAACTCTTCAGACGTAGGCCATTCAGCCAAAATCATGCCATTAGTTTAAGGGTTATGACTGATGCTCCTCACTCCTGCTGTCTTCAAAGTTCACCATTTTTAAGTCTGACATTTTGAAGCAAAGGAATAAAGGACTCCAGAAAAAATTCCTTGTCGAGCTGCCCTATTTCTCCAACAGGTTAAATGTGGGAGGAGTCTTCCAAGTCAAAACCTCTAAGGAGTATGGTTAAGACAGAATTTGTCTTGCCATGGCAAGCCATCAGATCTCACATTCTGTCAGCTGTTAACAGCCTTTATTTTAATTTTCCTAGGTCAAGTACAAAGAGAATTATGAAAAATCTAAAGGCAGAACAATGCTGGAGTTTGTGGATACACCAATGTATCAAGTTTCAAAGGAGGCTCAAAAGATGCAAAGTGAGGTTAGTAAAAAATGTGTGCTTGAGTTAGTAAAGTTTGGTTCAACAGAGAAGCTAACAGACATCTTGTACTCAGCTTAAGAAAATGGATGAAGCAGATCATAAAGGTTTTATAAATTAAGTATATGGTAAATTAGTACTGAGTAATTCTCTGCTATTGTGTAGCGCAGTTCTCCCTCCAAATTTGTTTTTTCTCAGAAGGCTATTGGTGCTTACACTAGACAGAAATTGTATGTAGCATCATTTAATTGAGAAGCAGCTCAAGAGGTCATCTAGATCAGAGATTACTAAACTTTTTACCTTTTGCCTTTAATTCCATCTTTAATGAGGGAGGGTTGTCAGGTGAGAGTGAGTGAAGCTGCAAAGCCCAGTCTGACCCCATGCCTTAACTGGAACATACTTCCTGTCCATTCAGCCTGTGGAGCTCAGCATGGGGGAAGGAGTGTTCCTAGGCTCCAGAACAGCACTGGCTGCCCTATGCCACACGATATTTTTCTAACTTTTTTATTAAAAACTTCCAAAGGTGGAGGTTTCGTGACCTCCCAGGCAATCTAGTCCAGTGCTTCACTACCCATCCTGAGAGTATTTCCCTGTGTCTCCCTTGCTGCAGTTTGATTCCATTATTTTTGCTGTGTGTCATGGAAAACAGATGATTTCATCCTCTCAGTAGAAAATGTTATGTGTTTAAAACCATTACCTTGTGTGCCATTTGTCTTCTCTTTTCTCTACCAAGGAAACGGTTTCTTTCATAGATCAGGTTAAACATTTTCTCTGGAAATATCAAACATATGTATTTTTGTCTAAATTATGTGTGTCTTGTATAGATAATCCAGGTAATGAAATGAGTAGTAAAGTTGCTTATTAATGTGATAACCAATTAAATTATGGCATGGCTCATTTCTGGGTCTGTTTACAGTGTTCTTTCTGAAATATGCTTGGAAATGCACATGCACGCACCACTAATTGTTGTTTTTGCTTCAACAGAAAATGTATCGCAAAGATTTTGAAGAAGGGATCAAGGGAAGACCCTCAATGGATTTAGACAAGACCCCAGAGTTCTTGCATATAAAACAAGTCACTAGCCTTCTGAAAGAGGTAGAGGACTTGTATTTCTTTTTTTTTTCTTAAGCTGTAAATGAACAATAAGCAGCATCAATACAAGCTACTGAGTGCTGAACAACTTATAGTTAACTTGGTAGCTAAATAAAAAAGTGACTTCATGAGTAAAAATTGCTGCATGTCATTTTATATTCTGAATAGTCCTGTAGTAAGAAGCAATACTTTTTGAAGTTTCCTTATGAACATAAGGAAATTATAAAGCTCAGAACACCTGAACCAGAAAAGCAGAGTTAAATGAACAAATCAGATGACTCCATAGAAAATGGATCATTGGCTGGACATTCCCTCTTAGGGCCTCAGTTTTGGAATTTGTTCCTCCTCTGGGCTCAAATAGCCCAAATTTGGTGACTTGCCAGGCATGCTGCAAAAGACATCTGTTTGATAGGGTTTTGGAGAGGGCCTGGAGTTTTCTCGCCAGACAGATGAAGAGGTGGAAAGGAGGACTTCTGTTGGTGTCCACATGGCAGTTTTTCTTTTTGAGTAATTATTTCAGGTTTATGATAGTCTGTTGTGGTTATATGGATGCCTTGAGCTGTGTGTAGTCACTTTTAAAGAATTTATTTGAAATAATTATCTATCATACATGTTATGGATGAAAATAAATCAGAGTAAAATTCTATAATATAGCCGTGACATTACATAATCTGCTTTAAGCAAATTTTGTTAGAAGGTGTGAGTTTTCTGTATGCCCACTTTCTCTTTAAAATTTGTCCAATATTCTCAGTTGTATGTGGCATCATAAATTAAATGACTTTTTTTTGGCATAACTGAGAATTCTTCTGTCTTTAGTCTTTTTATATTGTTATTCAAAACTGTTTTCGTGTTTAAGTTTTGAGTATTGGTTGGTTCTACAGATTAGACTTATTGTTTGACCAAATTTAGAAGTAAATGTATCAGCAACATTCATGGTTAGAAATATCAGAGCTGCTAGATACCCTCCATTTGAATTTAGGAGCCAACAGTATCTTGTTTATATTTATTGTATTAAGAATTGATATTTTTGCTGTGGCCTAGATAAATGAATTGAGGATGCTCGAATTAAAAACTCTTGAGCCTTTTTCCTTTCCTTGTTCTTTAAACAAATTATCCCAGTCTATGCTAGATTTCATATGGGTAAAGAAAAGATTTTCTTTTCAGATATTTGTACATTATTTGCCCTCTAATAAATAATTTATTCCTATAAGCTTGGTTGTCAGGTAGACAAGTCTCAAGCTAGGTCTAGTTTGTGCAGCACCATGCTGTGTGTACATGTCTCATGTATGCCTACTGACTAGGGAAAAAATGCAAATGCTTGCATTTCATTGAGTTAATCTTGCTGCATGCTGAATGTCCACAGAAGTGGTTAGTGCATGCAGTGGTTAGTTGCAGATGTGCTGTGAATATTCATCTTTAAAAATTTTGATGTAACTTCCCTCCATAGTGCTACATGCATTAAGATGTTCCCTAATTCTTAGCTCCTCAAGTTTTATGACTCATTACTTAGGGAGTAAACCATGCTTGTAAGCCAGGGGGGAAGAATATAAGAAAATAAAAATGTTTTTTTAATGCATAACTGCATGAATTTCATACTATTTTAGATCCACATTCAAGGAACAGATTCCAAAAGATTACATGGGTCAAATTAATTATTATCTTTCAAGATTAGGCAAAATGAAGTATTTCTTCATAGTCAGGGATGTAGCTCAGTATTTTTGCATGAAGTTTCACAATAAACTTTAGATAGATACTGCATGAAACAAGAAGGAGAACCTGCAGTTATTAAAAAATGAATTATTTATTCAATGACTTTTTTTTTTTAAGTGCTAGCTTATTCTTTTGCTGAAGCAATTGTAGACAATTCTGCAAATGTTTCACATTTTATAACAATAAGAAATTTCTTCTCTGGAACTGCATTCACAACTTCTTCAGAAGAGATAGCTGAATTTAACAATTCTAAAATAATAGAAGTTGTTTCTTGCTTGTTGTAGGACATACTTCTGATAAGGAGAAGCTTCTTTAAAAATACCTGGTTTCCTTTTGTTTAAATAAAGAGCTTATACCGAGACAAAAGGTGCTCACTGTGCTTATGAAATTTAATACATGATTAGGAATATTAATTCATGTCTATATAAATCCTTCTGAAAAGTATTTTCTTCAATATTGTTCTAGTTTCTTTGCTTAAAAAACCCCAAACCAAACCTGGAGATGGGAGGAACAATTAAAAGTCCTTACAAAACTTAAAGATCTTGAACTTCAGTAGGCTTACATCAGCTCTCTAGGAATTGGGAAGAGGAAAAAGAATCAAATGTCCACAGGCAGGTTCTAGTGTGCTTTTAATTTTATACTGAACATTTGAGTACTCTGGAGGCTGCAGTTGTTAAATGTTGATAGATCCTATCAGTGCAGTTTCTGAGGGGCACAAAGGTGATATGGTAGGAATATTGCTTCTACATTATAACTCATCAAGCAGTTGTTTTAACAGGTCCTAGTATAGTGTTCAGGGCATCCATCCTGATTGTGATGCCATTAGTGGAACAGAGGTAAAAACTGCAGCCCAGCATATACTGGTCTGTAAAAGCAAATGCTACTGCAGTTAAAATGTAGAGACAGCTGAGGCCCCTAAACAATGTGCTAGCGCTTTATAGGAGAGGATTATATTTCAAGAGCACAGTAGGAAAATACTTGACTACATTAAAACCTTTTTCACTTTTCAACATTGTATCTTTTGATTTCATAATTTTCAATTCTATTTTAACTCTGAAACCTGAACTTCTACTGATTCATATTTCATAGAAATTCCAGAGACCCTTCAGACATTTTATAAGTGGCATTTATTTTCAAGATCTTGCACAAAATATGAAGTGAGAAATCTCTCTTTTTTTTTTTTTTTTTTTTTTTAATCCTTAGAAAGAGTATAGAAAAGACTTGGAAGAAGGAATGAAAGGAAAAGGAATGACAGTGTTTGAAGACACACCAGATTTGATTAGAGTGAAAAACGCAGCTCAGATACTAAATGAGGTATGTTATGCTAGTCAAGGTTATTGAAGTCATAGAAAGTTTACCTTTATGTTGTACTCGACTGAAAATATTAAATTCTTTTTTTACATAATCTACAATGAAATACGTAAGTATTGAAGCTAAGGCTATTTTTGTTTTGCTTTGAGAATATAGAAAAGCTTTGGAAAAAACCCAAGTTATGACAGATATTTCAGATTTTCAGGCAATTAAAAGGTTGGTGGAAATTGTTAGTGGGGTCAGTAGGCACAGCATTTAAAACTGGGTTCATTTTTCCATCTATTTATTTGTTCAGCTAGTATAATACTTAATGGAAAAAGAGTTAACTGTTAATGGACTTGTAAAGAAAAGTCAATGAAGTAATTTTGTGTTTTTTGGAATCACTTACCTGTTGTCTGAAAATAAATATTGGTAATGACTGCCAGATATCTTGGGAAGATCTTTTATCCAAATAAACTATTCTGCTTGTGAAAACCTTCTTCCAAAAGTAGAGTTGCTCCTGAAGAAATAGATTTTCTTGAGCTTGCGGTTCATCCAGTGCAAACAGACGGGCGGAGGGTCCTTCTAGAGTATATTTTTAGAACTGAAATTTGGTACTAACTATGTTGGTCTAAGTTGCTCTGGAGGTTACGTAGAAGCACCTAAGTGTGCGATCTGCTCCACTGTGAAGGGCTGGGAGTGGAAAACTCCTTGATCTGCCTACTATCTCTTGAAGACCACCCTGAGGAGCTCAGGTGCTTGGCAAGCCTGTGTGCTCAGCAGAGCTGCAAGCTCCAAAGCTGGCATGGCTGCAGCTCTGTAGATGAACTTGCACAGCCTGCCTGGGAAGTGGCAGTGGGGCTGGAGAGTGTGGGGAGGGAAGAGGGAAGGTGAAGCTTGTGCTGCATGTCATGCCTTTGGGGAGTCATTCTTTCAGAGTAATACCTATATTTACTTTAGATATTTATATATTTTATGTTCATTTAATATGTGTGTGTGTATGTTTATTTGCACGCATGTACATACAAAGCCATAAGACCAGAGGGAATGCCATGCATAGGGCCAAATCTGACCACTGCAAAGAAGTGCAGGAAGACATAGCTGTAACTCCCAGGATTATCTTTTCCTTGGTGTTTTACACAATATGAAGCTGGGAGGAAACATCTGCCATTCCACCTTTAGCAGAGAGGAAGTGAGGGATAATGTCTTCTCTCAGGTTAACTTATACTATTTTCAGAAAACTGGTTTGCAAAAGAGACTTGTTTTACCATGTTTATTTCCACATCAGAGTGAGACAGAGATGGAAGTCTGAAGTCTTTTTGCTCTTGTTCTTGTAAGTGATCAGACCATTGCATTGAGTAGAAGGATATTTTCCTTCTTTTTTCTAACTAATGTACAACCTAAAAGATATTTAACAAACAAGTAAGAAGAATTTTTTTAATTATATGTATTTATTTTGAAAAAAAATCCCACCTGTTTTCCACAGGCAGAGAAAAACTAGAATAAAAAAGAGTGATTATTACTATAGTAGCAAAAATATCACTGCCTGAGAATCTTTTAATTTATTAAAAAAAAAAGTACAACTATTGTACACAATATTTCAGTGTTATGTTTTAGTATCGTTTGCTGATGAACAAGAAATATATCCTTGCTTGGGTATGCTGAAGATGAAATATTAATTTTGTTTCCTGGTTATTGGTTATTTATAATTTATGTTGTGAGGAAAAAGCAGCAATCATGTATGAGTACTACCACTTGCCTAATGGCTGTGGTTCAGGAAAGACCTATTAAATGAATATATTACAACTTCCTGCTCTGAAAGTTCACTGGAAAAAATTCTGTATGGTATTAAATGTCTAACATGTAGTCTTTTCATAAATAAAATATTTTCTTGCAAGTAAAATGTGTTTCGATTAGGCTGGCACCAAGTACCAGCTTATTATACTCTGTTCTGCAGAGCTAAACTTCTTTACCTTAGAGGATAATTGTAGCAAGCTGTATGGATTGATTCCCCCCACGCTCTGCCAAATTACAAATTCAGTGGTAGAGTTCTGTACATTCAGTGAATATCTCCTCAAGTTTTCCTCCTGTAGTTTGTTATGTGTTTTCCTGACAAAACCCTACCAAGAATCTTGAGAGTTGTGACTCTTGAGATTTTTGATTGACTCTAAATCTCAAAATTGGATCTCTTGTGCAAAAATCTACCTGTAACTCTTTGGCTATTGTGAATATAATGTATAAAGTTTTATCTTCACAGAAACAATACAAGAAAGACCTGGAGACTGAAATTAAAGGGAAGGGCATGCAAGTTGGTCCAGACACTCCTGAGATAAGACGAGCCAAGAAAGCTTCTAAAATTGCAAGCATGGTCAGTACCGTACCTGGTGCAAGCTTTCCATCTGACAGAATGCAACAAATTAATTGACAGTTCCAGGAGGTGACCAATCCAGGCAGAAGCAATACCACAAACTTCATCAAATACCTAATCTGTTGAGCTCCATAGAGTCTAAACATTGCATAATCAGCATATAGGGGAAAGTTAAGACTTCCCAGAACTTTGACCTTTCCATCATCTTCTGCAGGTTGCACTTGTTCCTCACGAACCACACCTGGCCTGGGCTGTGTTCAGTAGCTGCGGGCCCTACTGCTTTTAGGTCTGAATTAGCTGCTTGTTTAGTTAGGGCCAAATGATAAACAGAGTTAGAGAGAAGCTAAAGTGTTATGAACCCAGGTCTTGCAAAGCACAGCCGAGGGAGAAAGTCTCACCTACATGTGTCTGTGATTGTGGTTGCTAAAGCTGCAAAGACAGGTAGATGTGAAAGGCTACATCATGTTTGAAGTAAGCAGTCTATTAAAAGAATTTTTTAACTGGTCAGCAGCTACAGTATAGGTGTCTTGTAGGTAGATCGTACACAGGTAATGCTGTTGAATCAAAGGTTATTTGGTGGTTTAAGAATGCTGTTCCGTGGAATCACACAGGTTAAAGTAGGAACAATTTAAGAATTTGGCTGTCAGACATATATTTCCAATGCTTTTCTTTTCAGAAAGAATACAAGAAAGACTTGGAGAATGAAATTAAAGGAAAAGGAATGGGAGTGGGCACGGATACTCCTGATATACAACGAGCCAAAAAAGCTTCTGAAATTGTAAGCCAGGTGAGTACAGAATGAGCCTCTTCAGATTACTTTGGAAGTAAAGCACAGTGAGATGTTAAAACCATAAAATGTTCTCAGACATACTTGGGCTAAAAGGAATTATCAGTGCACAATAAAAACATTAAATTAAAGCAATTGAAGAATTTATCTTAAAGCCTCAGCAGTGCTGTAAGAATAACTTTGAAGACAGCATGTACAAATAACTGTAAAATTAGTTATGTTTTTTTTTCCTTCCTTTTTCTTCAGAAAGAATATAAAAAGGATCTGGAGACTGAAATTATAGGAAAAGGGATGCAAGTTGGCCCATATATTCCTGAAATACAGCGGGTCAAAAGGGCTTCAGAAATAGCAAGCCAGGTAGGCATAGTTCAAAGGCTGAATGTTTTAATTATGTGTTACAATGAGTGCTTGACATACATTGCTCAAAATACTTCTCCTGTAGCTCTGTAGAGGCTTTCATACCTGTATTAAATTTATTTACATGCAGTAAAAAGCCTTACTGCCTAATTCTTATTTGTATTCAGGTGTGCCATGCCATATAAATTGAATTTAATTGTTTACGTCCACTTGCAGGTATTTTTAAATTACCTGATGAGGTTATATATATCCTGACAGAGAAGGGAAATAATACAATGTATATGAGAATATATTACATATATATATACACACTATATATTTTCAGCATGGGACACAATGTCAGATGTCCCACACCGACAATGATAACAATATCATGGAGGAGAGAGGTTGAAATAAATGCTGTACAAGGATGTTGAGGCTCATCAGCAATAGGCATCTTTTGTTGCATTTGGATATTCTGAGCCCAAGAAAGCAGGAAATAGACATTTTAAAATTATTTTTCAGAAAATGTACAAAGATGAAGCAGAGAAGATGCTCTGTAGCTATTCTGCTGTCCCAGACACTCCAGAGATGGAGAGGATAAAAAGTACTCAGAAAAACATCAGCTCAGTGAGTAATAGTGCTCCTCTCTTCAATTGCAACTTCTGAGATATTTTTCACTTTAAATAGGCTCTCTTGTGCTGCAGCATGAAATAGGGAACTTATGAGTAAATGTCCTTTAAACCATTTGCATAATTTTCCTGGCAAAAGCTGTATCACTCATTTCTTTCAGTAAAAAAAATACCCAGCTTTTCTAGGTGTGACACTTACTTTGAATTGCTAAACCACTTATACCACCTTGCCAAGCCACAGTTATTTTTAAATGAAGTTTTTTTTTTCTTTTCCATCAAGCCCCAGGAAGTACTTTATTTAAAAGGACAAAAAAATCTAAGGCTTGTTACTGTGCATATAAGATTTTTCATCTGTTTCCTATCATATATACAGAACATCAAGATTCGAGTACAAAATTAGAACAGATCATGTTTCACAAAGATATATGTTTACTGTTTTCAGGTTATAACTGTATACTGGATATATTTTTAAATTTTATGCTAGATTTAAGTTTCACTTTACCCCTAAATGTAAATTATGAGCTTAGATTTCTAAAATTGCCCAGTTTGGGATGCATTCAGTTCCGTTTCCTTTTTTGCCCATTAATTCTGCTGTTTGTAATTCTGGCTTTGCTTGTAATAGGGAAGAGAAGAAGAGTAAATGTAGCCTCCAGAACCAAAGGCTGTCCAGTTAGTGTCTGTTTTTTATGGCAGACTAAGTAATACTAATAAAGGCGGTGATTTGAGAGAAAGGAATATGTTACTTAAATATTTTAGTATTATCTGACAAAGATGTTCTTTAACTTAGAGATATTCTCAGCTTCTCCAACTCTGCAGGAGTACAAGGTCAATTAGTTTCTCTCAGAGGTGTTTACCTCCAGCTATCCCATATCACTGCAGCTTCACTAGGGGAGTAAGAGCCTGTGGGGAGAGGAGAGAAGAAAAGTCTCTGAGGCTGCTCTAGGCAGGGGTCTCTCCTGTAACGTCTTCCAGCCATTACCTGCTCCTTTTCATCCTTCAGAGGGGAGCAGTTGAAAGTTCCATCTTTCTAACAGAAGCTGTTGACATGCCCACTGGCCCCAATTTTGTTTCTTATAGTCTGTTGCTTCTTAGTTTTGAATGGTGCTCTGCTGCACGGTGGGACAGTGATTAGCTCTGTATCTTATGTCACTGGCATCCTAACATGCTACACTGAAACTCTGTGTAACAGAGGGGATCCAAGCTAACCTCTACTAATGTGCTTTCCTCCCTGCTCCAGTCTTTGATAGCTTTTGATGAAGTCCTCAGATAGGTCAGTGGGTCTGGCAGTGCAGGCTCACTAACAGTTAGATACCAGGAATATAATAACCTTCCACTACTTATTAAGCCTTGACAAGCTTCTGACACATCTGAACCCCTTGCAGCCCTTTAGGCCAGTCTGAACTTTCAGTGCCAAGGCTGACAATTATTCTCTTTGCTAGTGTACTAGATAATAAGAAATGAAGGCATTTTGTCATTGAGGTGATTTGTATTTGCTTTATTTTGTGATCCTTCTTCTGTTTCTGAACTGGATCCTCCAAATGTAGGAAAGCAGTTTATAGTTGTGATTGAATGATCATTTTTTTTTCTTTATGTTTTAATTGTTCAGCATTCTGTGCAATTTAGATTATAAATGTAAGTTACTTTTTACTGAGTTGAAATATAGCTGGGAGCAGCCCCCATATAAAAAAAATTAATGACCCCTAATAGGCTTCTGATTTTTGGATTTTGTCTCAAGTATTTTCCTGCCTTAAGGGACAAAAAAAGTGACTAGCTCTGCAGATAAGATCAGTGCTGCTTCTAGCTCACTAGCTCATTTGGCAGATGATTTACAATAAGATATTTATTGCACAATCATCTCTTTCATAGAAAAATTCCCAGCTCCAACATTTTTTACCACTCCCTCCTTGGTAGAGGAGAAAAGTATATTTTAGTTCAGTCCACTATGTAAATCTTTCTACCTTGTACTGACATGCTGGTGCAGAAGAATTTTGAAGTTCTTACTCTTAAACCGTCTCTGTTCCTACATGGTAAAACAAAATTCTAAATTGTTAAAGGTTTTCTGAATATATAAAAAATGAGTTGTGGACATAGATAATTCAACCACCTCCAGAATATTTGGCAGTACTAGTCACCCTAGGTCACAGAGGGCTTCAAGGAAGTAGGAGAAATGCATCAAGAATGATGTGTTATTGTTTAAGGTTTATTGATAGGAAAAAAAGTTAGATAAATCTTAGTTTAAGAAAGGCAGAAATACTAAATGGTAAAGATATATTTTACCAACTCCAGGATCAGACTTGTTTTTACACCACTAGCCTGGAAATACTTACTGGAATGGCAACAGCTGTGACACCAAATACTGAAATTCAAATAAAACTTGTTTAAGAGTTTTGCGTTGTGAACGGGTGCTCCATGGTTATTTAAATTATAGCCACATTTGGAATTTGTGTAGCAGTTATTTACTGTCTCTTTCAGTAACTTTGAATGACTGATTCTACTGATGCACTTTGTGTTTTATCCTTTAATGAAACAATTGAAATAGAGAGGAGAATTATACATACATGTGTATCTTTTCAGAATTGAGCTTTGTTTTTAGATGCAGTCCTCAGCTTTCTGGCTTGAACCCAGAAGTAAAAAATCACGGGACTTGAATTGTAGCTCTGGCTGTTCTGGTTATTTTGTCATGAATATGTCAATTTTCTAGTCTGTTAAATTAGAAATAAAAATATCTATTACTTCTCAGAGTATTTTAAGATCTGAAGAGTAAAAACCCAATTCAAATCTTGCATGTACGTGCATGTTCAATTACATTAAAATGAAGGAGATTACTCAAGCATAAAGTTGCATTTGTAAACATTTATAGATTATGATCTAAATTTTAATATTGTTTCCAAAGTTAAAACTATCATTACAAATAATTACAAATGTTTGAGGTTAGTCTAAAGGATGATAATAGATTATCTGGGTTATGGTTGAAAACAAACAGAATGTTATTATAGTTACTGATAATTGGTCTGATTTATGAAAAATTCAAGATTTACAGTCAGACCAATTTGGAACTTGGAAAATTGCCCAGCCCTTTTATGAGAACTTGTACTTGCATTGCTAACAGTCTCATAATTACTTTTTCTTTTGGGGAAATGAAGGTGTTTTATAAGAAGGAAGTAGGAGCTGGCACAGCTGTAAAAGAAACTCCAGAAATTGAAAGAGTAAAGAAAAATCAACAGAATATTAGTTCAGTAAGTGTTATTAACATTAATTATTCTTATGTGAGTAAATGGTGGTTAAATTTTTTTTCCATGTCATTTACTAAAAATTCTATGTTGTCATATCATACATCTCATTCAAATACTACCTCACTGGATTTTGGATATAGAGCTCCATTCTAGTAAAGATAGAGCTCCACTCTACTATAGTTGTCCTGTGTCCAAAGGTAGAGCTTCAAATTGAAGCATCATGAAAAACAGGAAAAACTTTTAACTAAATATTTGAGTTTTGTCTTTCAAGAGTGAGAAACATGAAGTGTATTTGCTGATATGAGAGACTGAACAGCCGTTGTAATTTACAATTTAGAAAGGTATTATATCATAAAAAAGAAAAACTGTAAAGTTCCTGTAGAGTCTGCATATATTACATAGGGGTTGGTACAGTTTGCACTTCAAGAAGAGGAAAATTATGTCCAGACTTGAGCTATGTGAAAAGGTGGAGGGTTTGTGCCTCTTTACGTGCTGTTGTCAAGTTGATCTGTGGATCTGATGAGAATAGTTCTGAACTGATGTTGTTTATCTATGGATGCCTAATGTCTTTGGCACTTTAATGGGCAACTCAAAATAAAATATCAAAATGAGAGTTTTCTACAAGTAGAACATCCTCTTCTGAAGTACATGGTAAAATTTGGAAAAAAGTGGAAAAGTGACTGCCAAGCAAGAAAACACTTGTAGCTGCATTGTTCATTTGTTTGGAATTTTTTGTGTGGAGTCCTCTGGGGCCATTTTTATGTTTGTCACATGATTATTCTGATTATTAGATGCTTATTTAAAAAATAAAATTGAAAGTAATGCATAGCCATGACACTAGATTATGTTTAAATATTAGTTGAAATCCAAATTAGGGAGTCTGGACACCTATTCCACTAGAATTTGCTTGTTTACCAAGTAGTGTTAAATACCCTGCTCCAGGCAATTATGGTTTTGGTTTTTTTTTAAAAAACAGATTTGTACTGGTGTTCTAGAAACAAAAACCTAATCTCTGTTACCTACTTGATTTCCAGTTGCCACACACATTTATTTTGAGAGTAGTCACATGCACACACACGTGCACACACACACACAGAGGCTTATTAGGAGTATTCTTACTCTAATGCTTTTTCTCAATACCTTTCAAAGTGAAATGGAAAAGTAGTGTACAGTGCTCTTGCTATTTTAGAAATCCTAAACAGTGTTGAAGAGGGGAAAATTAAAGGTGGATCAGTATGTTAGTAAACACACTTCAACAAAAGCATATCAAGAGAAACAAACAATGCATTAGTAGTTTCGTGGTATGATGTAAGTAGCATGGCCTTTACCTTGCTAGTCTGTGTGTAGAGTTAATATTTTACAAAAGGTATTTTATTACATGCAGTGTATTTGAGATTACTTAAGTCTTGTATAATATTTATTAAAAGTGTAGAATGCCACATTTAAAGGTAATGTGCAAGAAAGTTTTAAATTCTATGTCAGTAAGACGGAAATTATATTGTGCAGTAAGGATGAAATTATATTGTGTAATTTACAGGAGTCCCAAAGGAAGGGTAAATTACACCAATTTTGACTCCATTAGATTTAAACATTTTACACATATCTTTGAATTTAGCCAGAAGGACTTAGAACAGCTTTAAAATTATTTGCTGAACTAAATGAAACTATGGAATGTGAAGTGCATCTGCAGTGTAAAAAAACCCAGAACACTAAACCAAAATAACACTCACTGTAGAACCAAACCATGCAAAAAAAGTCCATTGCATCATGTTCTGAAAGTGATCAGATTCTTTCAGTTGACTTATATTGGAGACAAAGATCAGAATGGTCTGTTTTCAAATCCTAAAAACAAGGTGGTGACAGCCAAGGGGGTTGAGCTCATCTCACCTCTTGTGGTGATTAGTTTGGAAGAAGCAGTCTCCTAAACAGTTGGAGTCAAGATCTCACAGAACTTTAAAAGCAAACATCAGGCTCATGGACTGTAACCGAATCTGAACCAAGAAGCTACAAATGACTAAGAATTTTTTAAAAACTTGTTTATATTGAGGGACAAGCAGGGCTGGACGCAGCACCCAGAAGTCGTCTTTTGGGGGGAAGATTGTAATTGTGTTTTTGTGTGAATTCCATGAGGAAACCTTGTGATATGTCAGTCAACACCACAAAGCTGGGGTCTGATTAAAACTCAAGCAATGGACATTTTGAAGCATTTTAAGGACTGGTAGCACCGCCAATTCTTAAGGTTACCTAATAGTCTCTATTAAAAGACCCTTTTTTTCCAGTGGTTTAGTACTTCTGCCAGTCCTAAACTGTCTGAACTGAAAATTTCCATTCCTGATCTGTGCTTTGGGCTGGTTTGGTTTTATTTATTTATTTATAAATTTCAGACAAGGCAGCTTCCAAGTATGAGCTTAGAGAAAAACAAGTTGTTTGGTCTGTTAAAAAAAATTGGCACTCTCCACAAGTACCATGTCTTGGAGAAGAGAGTTGGAAATTATCTAAGTGACATTTGGTACAGTGGATTTGTAAAAAAAAAAGGCCAGGAGTGAGAAACTGAAAATGTGGAAGGACTTGGTGAAAGTGGACAGGCCCAATGTGGGGAAAGATGAACAGAGTGATGTGCTCCTGTGCATAGGTGCTTCCTTCCAGAGGAGCTGAAACAGGACCCAACATTACTTAGACTTATTACTCCCTCACTGTCAGCGTGTATCTGAGGTGAACCTTGGTCAAATATTTTCCCTTTCTTTAATGATGATGTCCATGGAGGTAACAAATTACGATTGTTCTCATGGGTTTGCGCAGTCAATCTAAACAAACCACAAGGGGCTTAAGATGAAGGCACACAAAGGAATGGACATTCCTATTTTTTTAAATCATGAGAAATTGCCTCCTCAAGAGGTATCTTTACGGAATATTATTAAGGTCACTAAGTCAATACTCAAGTCCCTATGTCTAGACCTGATGATCCATTGCCAAAGTGTATGATTTGATACTCTGCCACAGAGGCGGATCTGCTCTGGTTTTCCATTTTGCAAACTACAGTTCAATGGGAAGTCTTATTTGGATGTAGGTGCTGTATAATCCTATGTTTTTTAAAATTATGTAGCCAGATTAGCTGTTACTTGTCTGTGCTCTCTAGTAAGAATAGTACTCTTCCTTGTCACATTTCCCCTTCTCCTCATTTCATTGCAAAATCAGTGAATTAATGTGTGTGAAAAACTCAGATGCTTTAGTGAGGAGCAAAACAGAAAAGTTCCTGAAGAAATCAGAAATTCTGTCATCAAAGCAGGACCTCAGAGCAATTAAAGAAAAAAAACCCACTCATGGTCTGCATGCAAACTACTTGCTAAGTAAGGGTCACTGATTATGTGTAATAAATGAGGCAGAGTTCTCTTGAGAAAAACAGGTTTTGGTAATAGATAAAGAAGATTATAAATCACTTAAACAGGAAAAGAGTGAAGTAGTATAAAATATATTAAAAGCTGTATTTGAAACATATTTGTACGAGGGGCAAAACTAAGGTTACATTTAAGTTAATTGTGTAATTTTCTGACTTTTGAGTCCTTGATTTTGCAGCCTTAAAATGTATTTAACAGAAGTTTTGTATGTCAGATTAATATAAAACTGTAAAAATTGATTCATTATGCTGTTCTCTTGTTCCTAAAGTACTTTTCCCTCCTTGAGTCTTGCTAATGAAATATGTTTCCACCTATTATGTGTCACCACACACATAATTTTGAATGGTTTTGTGAATTTTGGTGTTTTATTACCATTGTAAAGAAAAAGAAAGCATGCTGCATCACTGTGTCGTGGTTTAACCCCAGCCGGTAGCTAAGCACTGTTCAGCTGCTCACTCGCTCCCCCCCATCCAGTGGGACGAGGGAGAGAGAATCAGGAAAAAAAAAGGTAAAACTCCTGGGCTGAGATAAGAACAGTTTAGTAGAACAGAAAGGAAGAAACTGATAATGAAAATGACAGCAATAGTAAAATGAAAATAATAATAATAAAAGGATTGGAATATACAAAAGAAGTGATGCACAACGCAATTGCTTACCACCTGCTGACTGATGCCCAGTTAGTTCCTGAGCAGCAATCCCGCCCCCAGGCCAAGTCCCCCCAGTTTATATACTGGGCATGACGTCCCATGGTATGGAATACCCCGTTGGCCAGCTTGGGTCAGCTGCCCTGGCTGTGTTCCCTCCCAACTTCTTGTGCCCCTCCAGCCTTCTCGCTGGCTGGGCATGAGAAGCTGAAAAATCCTTGACTTTAGACTAAACATTACTTGGCAACAACTGAAAACATCAGTGTGTTATCAACTTTCTTCT
The DNA here is from genome assembly GCA_026212715.1 of Elanus axillaris. Taxonomy (NCBI): domain Eukaryota; kingdom Metazoa; phylum Chordata; class Aves; order Accipitriformes; family Accipitridae; genus Elanus; species Elanus axillaris. Next base: position 24,383,574 of record JANZLQ010000078.1, on the reverse strand, counting down.
TATACTGAATCCAAGACATAACACTATACCAGCTACTAAGAAGAAAATTAACTCTATCCCAGCTGAAACCAGGACACACTGTAAAGGATGGCATGGTCTACAAGTATTGTTTATTTTATGGTGGCATAAGAGATTTGAAGCTGAATACCAGACAGGTATTTAGTAGCAGACAGTAAGACACAGACAATGCACAGATTTGTCCAAGATGACCCTTTTGGATAGCATATGGAAAACCAGAAAATATGATGCCTTTCTTTTTAGTACCACATCCACTTAACCTTACAGTTTTTTCTTATTAAGTTATATTCCAGTTTTGGTACATATAGTGTATAATTGAAGAAATTATAGTTTTGAGCATCATTCAAATTACGGAGTCTACCATATCCAAACGTACTGCTGTTTAGAAGAGATTGAACGTGGCAAAAGTAACAGTAAATATCTGACAGTGTCTTCAAAGGGATCATCCATCCAAACGTCTGCATTCTCCCTGATGGGTCTGTGTGTTTTTAGAGAACTTGAATGAGACTTTGAAGTCATCCACCCTTTTAAGAAGGGTGAAATGTTTGGTTTCTGAAATGGACTGGTAGACTCTGTAGCAAGATAATAGCGAGACCAAGTCATTGCCAGAGTGATGCAGATCTCAAAGTAGTATATGCAGCATCCCACTTATCATGAAGATAGCCACAATCACATATGACGTATATTCCCACTGTAAGAGCTTTAGGATACTGGACTTGTTATATGCACTCCCTGCTGCATTGTATCAAACAAGATGCATTGGAGACCCTAGCAGCCTGTTTCAGAAATTAAATACAACTGTTCCTTTTCACATCAATAGTGTTGATAGGTGTGGTCTAGCTGTGCAGTATGTGTAAGGGAGAGATGACAAAATGTTGTGTTTTAGTGCTTGTCTGTATCTTCTTTAAATTGCTAATGTTTTGTAATATTTATTGTGCAGATTAAATACAAGGAGGAAATTCAGCATGCAACAACTATTTCTGATCCACCTGAACTAAGGAGAGTTAAGGAAAACCAGAAGAATATTAGCAATGTGTGCCCTATTTTCATTGCTTGCACACTTCTCTCTGCTATATTAAATGCATTTGTGCCTCAGTGAATATGCCTGTGTTGTTTGTGCTAGTTCTTGTTTGTCCACAAAGACTAATTTAATCAATTAATGGTAAAATAATAACTCCTTAGCCTTGCACTTTGATTAACATCAGTGAGAGTGAAGTATTCCTGGTGAAATACCAATTGTCTGTGTCTGAAATAGAACTACAAGAGGGTGAGTACTAAGTATTGTGTGGAAATATGTGGGTGTTTATTAAGTAATGGTGTTTTCCATCCAAATGCAGTGTGCTCTTCAATGATATCTAACACACTGTTGTATCTCTGTTACTTGGAAGTCTCGGTGTAATATCTTCTGCCCTGTCTGCTAGGTTCAGTACAAAGAACAGCTCTGCAAAGCTACGCCTGTGAGTGTCACCCCTGAGATTGAAAGAGTCAAGAGGAATCAAGAGAATGTCAGCATGGGAAGTTGCTCTCGTTTAATCCTTTGTGTGATTTTTGGGTGCAGAGGATGAGTACAAAGTTCTGCCTCCAGAAGCTGTGCCTTTTCTTTAGTTAGGTGTGGACTTAGTAAAGGAATTACATGAAAACCACCTTTTAGGAAGCAATTGTGAAAAGCCATTGCTTGGTTTGGGAAACAGCATGTGAAGCATCACATATTCAATTAAAGAAATGGCTGCAATGTTTTGAAATTTTACTCTCTGTCTTGGATATTTGCAGGAAATCTTGACAGTTTTATTTCTTTTTAACAGACTATCCTTTTCCAGCTTTTTTTTCCCTTTGCTTTGTAAAAAATTGGCTACAGTTGTACTCAAACTCCAGCTCTCTTACCTGTCTCTTTCTGGTTCCTCAGTAACCTTCCTATCAGAGTTTAGTATTTCATGGCTGACATAATCATTAGAAAGTCATACTGTGTGCAGGAGTGCAGGGGAGAAGGTAAGGGCTTTTGGAGCACACTGCTGCCTTCCTGGTTTGCTGAAATTGTACCTTGTTAATGAGTCTTTGGGAGGCTGGCCATTCTCCTCACTGGGAACTGCCATCAGCAGCCATATTTCCTGGGGCTACAAATAGCTAGCATTTCCCTGGGGTGTTTTCTGCCATGTTCCTCAAGTTATTTTAGAGTTACAATTTTCAAGAATACTGTCCCTCTAACTTAAGTGTATGCTATTTATTCCTGGACTTATGTTGATATATCTAGCTCTCCTAGAATGCACACTGTTCAAAGAATCCTGTTTTTCCAAGTGATTCAAACCAGTCTGGGTAGTTCTACTCACATCATTGTTTCCCTCTCACCAATTTTTGTGTTATGCAAATGTCATTGGAAAGATTAAATTGTCTTTCAGGTCACTGGAATAGCTTTGGGTGAAGATTCTTCAGCTTTAGACATTTCTAGAAACATTAAGTCTTGAATAATCATCTTTACAAATGTTAGTTTGCAAGTTTAATCCATTTGATAGCTTACTGTCATTTTTATAAAATCTTAATTTTTAAGTTGGAATGTGTTGATGTGGACAGACCAAAACTCTGTTGTGTGGGAAGAAAATAGCTTGAAAAATATGTATGTTAATGCCACAATGCACTGCAGAATTATAAGCATAGTGTGTCAGTACAGTTATCCTTGTCACAAAACCAAGAGCTTATTAAAAAAAATATGTTTGTGTGGAAATGTTTATTTTACATAAAACTATATGAATTGCATAAATCATGCAAGAACATCTAATTATTTACTAAATGTGTACCATATCTGACTTCCCAGTATTTGGGGACAGAGTTAACATTAGACTGATTGGTCTGTCAATGCCACATCCTATCCTTTATTCTCTTTAGATACCGATCCTGCCTTTAGTGTGCATTTGGTTAATTCATCATTGCTACAAGTGTATTTTGTTAAAAAGTAATAGAGGGGATATTCCTACAGTACATTTAAATAAACACATGGTGAAATTTAGGCAGTTGGATTCAATCGGAAGTTGTCTGATGTATTGCACCCCCTGTGTTTAATCAGCTTTGAATATATAGAATATAAACATTAGAACATGGATGGTATCCTTATGGAATCTCTATGTCTGGACAAATATACAGTTACAGTGGGTATTGCTGAAATTCAGTTTTTTAATTTTCTCTGCATGACTTTAGTACATTATTTGTGGCTTACCCCATTCCAAATATAAGATATCCCTCTATACTGCCAAAGACCTGTGTGGTAAATGTCAAGATGTTGTGTGCCTATGTGTGTATATATCCACACAAATGCATTAATAAGAAGACTATACAGAAAAAATTCAAGGTTATGCTTCAAAAATCAAGTTTTATAAGCTTTAATAAACTTCAAATGCATTTTAGCTTTTCAGTTGTTTCCTGGATGACCTTTTAAATCATACATTTTAATGTAATACAATGTGATATTGCTTTAGCTGAAACAGTATGTCCCATTTTATTCTGTTAAATAATAGGTTCACTACAGAGAGCAACCTGGCAAAGCTACTGCTGTGAGTGTCACTCCTGAGATAGAGAGAGTCAAGAAGAATCAAGACAATATCAGCTCGGCAAGTTGTTTGAATCTTTTTGTCATTTAGATTTTCAGTCATTGTAGGAATATAACAAGGATATGCTTTTCCATTTAGATATGATGTGTCAAATAAATCCAACTGCATCATACACTGAATGGATTTTTTTTATCCTTTGAGTACATGCACTGCTCATATGGGCAACGAAAATACTCAGACTTGCCTGATTATGCTTGCAAAAGTAGATGGTTGTGTTGGCACCAGTATTTTTCAGAGAGAATCAGTAGAGGTCTGTCATTCTTTCAAGAATCTTGGTCTCTTGTTACCAAGTTTTAGTTGCTAGATTGCAGGAGTAAATTACAGTAAAGAACAAAGGAAATGAGAATTTAACTTTAGTGCAAATTTAATTTTTTTGTGATTTAAAGCATGGAAACATATAGTCATCCATTCCACCCTGTGACATGCCAGCTATATTAGAGCTGAGTAGTCCTAAATAGATCCTATTACTAAACACTAAGGAGTAAAATACTATATTTTTCTTGGCTTTTATGGAAATACTTATTTTTTTTTAAATCACCACGACAGTGGTGTAAGAAGCACAGGCAATTCTAATAAGAAGCAAGGAAGAAGTCAAATGAGCATGGTGGAGTAAAGGACCAGACTACTTACACTGCAGTCTGTGTCCTCAACATTGAAACAGTATCAATGACAAAGCCCCTGCAGATGGTAAATGGAACAGGTTTCATGCAGAGCGACTGTCTCAAGGTGGCAGAAGAGAATGAATAGTAGTGAACACTAGAACTGAGTGTAGGGGCAAAAAGTAAAGTAGGTTGGATTTGTCTGAGGATTTGTCTAAGGACAAAGGAACAGAATCTGACCTTGTAACTACATATGTCTTAAGTACGTTCTTAAAATGCTCATGCATATCTACCGAAGTCAATTAGTTTTGAGGTGCATAGTTAAAAATAAGAGGGAAACTTCCCAAAAGTTCTAGACTTTAAATAATTTTTTTATTTCTGAAAAACAAGCTTTTTTTTCCCAAGTGACTCCTTCACTTTGTTTCTCAAGATTTACAGGGTTAAACACTCTTCTATGTTAATGAGCAGTAGATGAAAATCAAACTACGTTGGCTGTAATTATTCTGTCCAGAAAATGCCTTGTATTCAAAAGCATATGTAGCTGAATATATTTGCTAAGAAAATTTATTGTTTAATTAAGAAGGGTTTGAAGAATATGGAGTACCATATATTTCTGTTTCTCTGTACATTACTTCAAACTTACTTATGAAACATAGACACCAAGACTCGTATTTTCATAGGTATGTTGTGCTTAGCTAGTACGTAATTTTAAGGAGACTTAGACAATTGCACTTGGTTTCTCACATCACAAATACATGTTGAAATAGATTTGCACAACTGATTTTAGAAGTAGTACTTTGAATGTGAATGTATAGGTAAATCTAAAATATTTATTAACACTCAGTACACAGGTTACAATGCAGTGTAGGAGCTAAGAGTCCATCAGTAGAATTCAATCAGTCAGCAGAAACTGTAAGAGTACTCACGCTAGAACCAACAAGTAGGAGCAACTACTTTTACTGTTTTAGAATTTTGAGTGTGGGAAGGTTTTTGCCCTTTTTTTAAAACAGATAATTAACCTTGCATCTTTACAAGCCTGTAAAATGCCACAAAAGAAGCTAATTAGGAGGCATGTGACATAGGAGGTTCTGTACTTACTGATGCAGAAAACACAGAGCCCAAATGTTCTCTCTGAAAACAGCATATTCAGCTTTGTCCCAGAAGTTGCTTTTGTGCTGCTAGCAAAGACTAGCTACCAAAGAGGAGTAAGAAGGACTGATCTGCTTGTAAGAGTTGAATTCCCTGGGGACCCATGGGTTCCTATGCTAATCCCAACCTGGAAGCAGACAGGACAGAATCTAGCTCTGTCTGGGTAATAAGAAGGGAGCTTATCATCAGCCATACAAATATGTTTTAAAGATGTCCAAGTCACAGTGGTGTTTTCTTATTATATATCTTATTTTTCAGTTGATAAATGAATTATCTCACTTATGTCGTTTAAACAGTCAAGAGTTTCAGCTTTCAGGTAAATGCTATTTTTTTGAATAAGTGATTGAAGCATTAAATGTGCCCTTTGGCCCTACCGAATTACTAGCTCATCTGTATCCTCCTTCGTAAAGAAAGAAACAAGAAAAGTGCTGGGCATTGCGATTTGGAAAAGATACCGTTGCATGGTATGATTTCATGTGTGCTGTTGTTGGTGTTTTACAGGTCAAGTACAGCAGTGATCAGAGGCAGATGAAAGGTAGATGTAGTGTGCTTCTAGACACACCTGAGCTAAGGCATGTCAAAGAAACACAAAGCAACATCTCAATGGTAGGGTACTTTCTTCTTATAACTAGAGTATACTAAGGAATGGCACTTGACTTCCACTGGATTTGCCTTCCATTAATATAGGTAACCGATGAAACTCTCTGCTCAAGTATGGAAGGAATATTTTCTTATGCCTTTCTTATGTTGAGGGAGTGTTTGCTAACTGCATATGACTGTAATGATTATTTTCAAAATACTAATAAACAGTTTTCTAACAGTTGAATGTCTGTTCTTCTGTTTGGTTTTTTTTGTCTTTAAAAAAGTACACACCTCATTTGAGCATCACACAGTTTGACTGGATTAGGTGACACACTTCACCTTGTGCCTGTGCATGTTCCTGGTTTCTGCGTGACTTGTTCTTGGAATGAGTTGTTTTGTGTGCATTTGTGTGAGAATGTTTGTCAATTTAATTCTTTGATGATTAAGACTATTTAAAAAGTAAATATGCATAATCAGGGATACTACTTTATAACTCTTACTAATACTGGTTTTGTTCCAACACTTGATAATATAACACTTTCTACCCTAATGTCCTTGTTTTTAATTTATTTTTTTTTGAAAGTAGGCTGCTTATAATAACTGGAATTCTTTCTAAAAAACTTAAGTTTAAAGCCAGATGGCATATGATAAAACAAAAGAGCAAGAGTACCTTTTGTATGAAACTGTGTATATTATGAAAATTTTCAGTGAATGAAAATACTTGAGTTCTTTAGAACTATTACTGCTGGAACATTTTTTACTGGCAGATGTAGTTATCTACATCAGTAGAGAGCTATCCTATCTTAGAGAAGAAGGGAATGGACCAGATGACCTCCTGAGGGCTTTTCTTGTCCAGTGAGACTGTAAGATGATGCTTTGCTGCTTCAGTTAATGCCTAATTCAGTGGCAATGGAAAACAAATGCAAAAATGATAATAAAATATCAGGAAATTAAGCTAGGGAGATAGGCTGGATGGCCGGCCAGGTCTTTTCTATCTCATGTGTGTAACAATTCTATTATGGTGCAAAACTCAAAGAACATAAGTGGCTCATAAAACACACATATATATGCATTCTTGCATAGAATAACTATTTGCTGTCACTTACAGCTTGGGGAAAAATGTAATTCTTCTTGTTTTCCTAGGTAAAATACCATGAAGATTTTGAGAAGACAAAGGGCAGGGGCTTCACCCCTGTGGTAGATGATCCTGTAACAGAGCGGGTGCGGAAAAACACCCAAATTGTGAGTGATGCAGCATATAAAGGTGTGCATCCACATATCGTTGAAATGGATAGAAGACCTGGAATAATTGTTGGTAAGTTGTTAAATACTGTTGCTATTGAAGACACTGTGGGAAGATGAAAGCCTCTGCTTGCGTTCTCCATTATAACCAAGAAAAAGTACTTCCAGATTTCATTTTCACTCTTTTCTCGGTATGAAACTTGTGTTGAACTGCTGGTTCAATGCCAGCTTCTAGTGAAGTAATAATGGGAATGAATGAGAGATACATTGTCATTTGCTCTGTAATTTTTTTCAAATATGGGTAGTCATTGCTATTATTTCAATTTTGAATTTTGATTCCTCAAGAAAGGCCAAATTATCTGCAATAACCTTCATTTTTCACAGAAGAGAGATGATTAAAGCTGTGATTCTCCAAGATTTGAATGTTTAAACATTGCAGACCAGTTTGATGTTTCCCCTTCTGTCAGTCAGCAATTTCTCCAGAGCTGCACGTGCTCCATTTACTTCTTGTTTTAGAATTTCACACGCTTTCAAAATATCTCAAGCTATAATTCATCAATAACTCACTATATCTCTGGTAAGCCAAACACCAGTGTTCAGAAGTGATGTTCTAAAAGATGGTCCAAGATAAGACCAGGTACTCAGCGGTAGAATACAGATTGTTTTGTATGTATTTGAAATTTAAGAGATATTTGAAATCTCTTAAAAGTTAGCAAGTCTGCTATAGCATAGGAAATGGTGACCTGACATTTTAATTTTTTTCTCCTTTCCTTTTCTTTTGGCATGTTCTTTTTCTGTTTTTCTGTGCTTTACAACAGTGTAGACCGCGGAGGGTCTACATAAGGAAAAATATGCTGAGATAGCACTCTAAAACCCTTCATACATAGTAATAATAGCAAGGGTTGACTTTAAGTCTATGTCTCAAAAATCAGAAAAATTGCAGGTCAAATGGACTAATTGGTGGGTCATATAGTCTGTCTTCCTGCCCAAACCAAGGTTAACTATAGCTATATCATTTCTGGCAGATGCTTCTTCAGTCTTTTCCTTAAAGTCTCCAAATGAGTCTCCACCAAATGAAGAAGTGTAATTCTTTCCTTTTGTATAGCCACCTTTTACATGTTCATAGCTACAGCCTTGTGTCACAAGGGGTTTCTCAAAAGTGAGTATTTAGAGAGCCCTGCCTGGGGAAGGAACTGATGCTTTTAAGACCATGCAAGTCTCAGAGGGTCACACATTCTGGATCTAGGGCAACAACTTGTTCAGAAAATCAGTCTGTAGAGACCCAAGCACTTGAACTCACTTCCATAGCTAGAAGCGGTGCAGCCAAAGAGAAAGAGAAAAATTCACGCAAAATTGCAGTTTAATACGCAGTTTGCAATATGCTGTTTAGTGCACACTTCAGACCTTGTACTCTGTACTGCACTGCATGTGTGCTGTAGCCCTGTGAAAGAATTGTGTGCAGTCCTGTGTTCAATAACTGAAGGCTTGCTAGCACAAACAGATTAAGATTAAGAACATCCCTGAGCTAAATTCCTGAGCTGTAGTAACTGAAATATTAGTACTGTTTATGACCTTAAAATACTCCAGGATCAAAACACACTGGAATTCTTAACTCCCTGTGCTTGCAAAACAGAAAAAATAGTACAACTATTTAAAGAAAAGAGGCCACGACAAACCGGTAAGCCTAATATCCAGTGACATTTCAGCTAATGCTTTTTCAGAGTGAACTGCAATTATAATATCTGCTTTTTTAAAAAGAAGCAGTGAGCTCCCTGCTCATGGAATGTCCTTGGCAGCTAGAAAAAAAATCACAGACTGAAAAAAACAACTATGAGTCTCTTGAGTTTTTTCCGAGCTGGTAATTGTTCAGCCAGTTAGGAAATGTACCTCTGTGTTAGAGTCCATCTGGTTGGTTTTTTATTGATGAAGCTGGAACAACTTTTTCAAATGCCTGGTTGCTAAAATTAATGCCTCTGCTTTGGAAAATAGGCACTAGTTTTAACCATGCTAAACCATTCTAAACTCATCAAGATAAATTAACCTAACTGAGCTTTGGATCTGTGACTGAAGAAGCTCCATGACTCTCATGTGAGTATAAGGATATTTTAAATTGGCAGAAGTTACCAGGAAGTTAAAATTGATTGGTGCTATAAATTGCCAATTTCTAACTATGTTATTTCAGATTACAGAGATAGATAAAATCAATACAAATCAATGGCTGCTGCACTGATGCTGCCATGAAGCCATACTTACTATGTTTTTACTTACTAAGGCATAATCAAACAGGAGAAGTTGGGCATTCACCAGTTCCCCCACCCCTCTCATGCCTGTCAGTGCTTTATGTAGTTGCATAATATATCACCGTTAGGACTAACACATAGTTTATCAAAAGATTTTGCATTGGCTTTTATTCATCTTGTCAAGAAGGAGTTAGCACTATGCCTCACCTTATGGGAGTTGCAGTAGATAACACATAATGTACATACAATTGAATGTATTCTAAAGCCATGGAATTTATTTTATTAGCTCTGTCTGTTCATTCTGTTGCCTCTAGGCTATTAATCATTTGAAACATGACATATTTGGGATACCCACAGTCCTGCTTTACCTACAAACCCATTATTTAGCTTGATACCAGTCAAACCAGCAAAAGGACCAAGTTGGGAAGACAATTATTTTTCCAACTTCCAATGCATTGAGTAAATCTTGCAGACAGGTCTGCCAAAGGAGCAAACCACAAGTAAAAAGGTGTGATCTGGTAGATTTGTGCTTTAACTGATTGTACTTTACATCAAGGTTTTATTTTAAACTGGTTTGAAGAGGTTAAATGATTATTATATTTTTAGACATAGCAGATAAGAATTGTATATATTAGATTGATGTGAGTAGATCAAGAATTTACACTGTAGCTGCTTCTGCATTTGTTATAAGCCTCCTTTTCACTTGTCCAACACTGTACTTACTTGTTAAAGGTTTATTAAAAAATGGTTGAATCTGTATTCACTTTTCTGCTGTGATTATAACTTAAACTCAGATATGAAATTAATTATTTCTTATTGACTCTTTTTTCTTTCAATATCCAGTTCAGGCAAGTGAATTAAAGAGATATTAATAGCTTAGTTGTATGAATTAAAGCTGGAGATCTGTTATTGAATCCATACATTGAATTCCAAAAGTACTTTTCAGTAGTGGATCAACAGTAAATCTGTGTCCCAGGAAACAGATATTTGGAAGACAAGGGGAATTACTACTTAAGAGTGGGCTTCATTGTACCCAACTGTAGATGTCTACAATGTAGTTTTTCTACAGCTGAATTTGTCACCCTAGTCCTTTTTTTGTATTAATTAATTAAGATAGATACTTCATATGAATTGAGCAACTTGTAGAAGTTTATTTTGGATAGGATGAGCTATGCCCCTGATTTTGCTTATTGGGCTGACTTGATCTCTACTGTATGCAAAGGAGGGCCTGTAGTGCCTTTGTCAGCTGTAGAGATGTATACTGACAGCTGTCAGCTATAGGGATACATACTGAGTATCTCTGTGGAGTAAGGATGCTGTTGGTGGACTGGGGCCATAATCTTGTAGCTCTGATAATTTTGGTTCTTCTAGTGGAAAAGAGCTCCGGTATGTGTTTTTTAACTTGTTTCCATTTATTTAAACTTAAGAAAATATTATGGTCATATTTAGAAGAGGAAAACAGAAATTGGGAGAAAAAGTCTCCTTAAAATAATGTCAGTGCTTAAAATGAATGCACTAAGTTCCTTTAAGCAGGAAATTAATGCTTTCTTGTCCTTTTAGGTGAATATCTAGATCTTTTGGTTAATTTCTAGATGAAAGAAATTGGTCGCCGATTGTTAAAACTCATTCCTTTCATGCTTTTACTTCCTTTGTTGTTTGTCTGTCTTATCATTTCTGTGCTTTGGGAAAAGATCTTAAAGTTTGGCGCACAGATCCTGGCTCCATCTTCGACATTGATCCTCTGGAGGACAATATTCAGTCTAGGAGTCTGCATATGCTTACTGGTATTGCTTATATCCTGACTTTTCCCCAATTCAGCTTTTTATGTTTATGAAACTAAGTTGATACAGTAAATTTTCAGCTCAATGTGCCAGCCATATGTTTTATAAGTATGTTTTCATATATACATGTAACTGTTAAAAGCAGTGTTTTATAGGAACTTCAGCTGTAATCACATGTGCAGATAAGAAATAGTGAAATAAATCTTATCCTAAAAAACAGTTTTTCATACAGCTTACAAGTAGTCACTTAAAAAGCATTGACCTATTTTGTCCTCACTATAAGTAGAATTTTCAAAGAGTTGGACCTGACTAAAATTTCAGAGATGTAGAAGGTGGATTATTTATGAAATTTATTTATTTTCTAAGCACATTTTGCTTATATGGCACGTGATATTATGCCTTGTGCTATTTGCAACTCCAAGGTGTTCATAATTTAAGGGTAGATGGAAAAGGAGAGAAAGTAATGTAACAATAGGCAGCAATGTTTTTGCTCTACAAGTTTTTGGATTTATTTTCCCCCTAGAAGTGTTTATTTTGAACATTTAATGCTGCACATGTATTTTCTTTGCTACTAATAGTGGAACTTTAAATATTCTTTTGAATGTCCTACAGCAGTACTTCCACATGCACTTGTATGATCAACTTGTATGCATGCTAAGATAAAGGAACACTTTGATTTTCCACTGGAAATTTTCATATGCTTCATCTTCATCTCCTTTTTCCCCTGTATCTCAATCCTACCTTCCATTTCTGCTATTCTTTTAAAGCAGAGAACATGCTTAGTTGTATCTGATTTTGAAACAACCTTTTGAACTAGTGGTGTTGAAAATGGATACAAAATTGTGAACAATTCACTTTTCGCTAATTTTAGTGCCATCAGTGTATGAATATCAATGTTAGCAGTGTTGGGGTTTTTGTTGTTGCTCATTTTTGCACTTCTGTCATCTATTTACTGTGATATTCTTTCTTTCTACCTTTGTAGAAAGAGCAAGCCGTTACAGTAAGCAGTATTTACATTCTACCAGTTTGGGAGATTATAAATCAGATGGCTCTGACACGAACCCTACCTTTTCTTACTGCAGTGAGATAACAAGGCCATCTGATGAAGGAGGTACCCCTTATTCCCACCTTCTTCACTAATGACACTACAACAGTGTGTTGAGACCTCACAGGCCTGTATTAACACCATATCCTTGTATAGTCACAAATCATTAGAAACTCCGTAAGCCATTGACTGATTGATTAAGGAAGCAAAGCAAAATCTCAAGACTGCACAGTTTCCTGCATGCCGTATTGCTTTATTGTGTATTCTCCTTCACCATTTTGGTAATGCTGTCAGTCCGAAAGCCCTGCTAACTCCCATTTACAATGTTTAATAGAAGGTGTGTTGTGTTTTTGCAAAATGTACATGAATCCGTTTTTTTTTTTTTTCCTCTTGAAAGACACAATGTAACTGAAAGAAACACCTCTGAAGTGGAAAAAAAAAAAAGAAAAAATTACCTTGTGCTTTCAGTGAGCCAATCAAGCATATAATAGTATTTTAGTGACTGAAGTACTTCTTCCCATATTAAACTATGTAGGTGCTTGTGACTCTCTGTTTCCATCCCAAAAAAAAGTGTATCAACCTGTAACTTTCTCACATATGAAAGTTTTCTTATACTCTCAGTAGTTTGGGAACCAGGGTTAATATTCAGCTGGGAAGTTTATATAGTCTAATATTGTTTAACATGGATTAATATTTGAATGCTTTGATGAATCTGCATTCCTAGGTACAAAACCACATCTTACATCTGTTTGATGCCATAGATTAAAACAAGATTTATGAAAATGATGAATAAAGGTCTAGACATCCTAGTGGCATTACAGTGTGTACTGGATTGACTGATGAATTGTAAATATTCAGAAACATTTTGTTCTAAATATGTATTTGTAAAAACTAGTGATTTCTACTTCTCAGTTGTGAAAGGTGCATTGAAAAAGTTATCAAAAAGGTTACTAATTTTTTTTTTAAGAAGGTGTTAAGAGTAAAGCTATTGCTACCATTTAGTTGCCTGGCATCCTTGAATTACTCATGTTTTAGAAGTTTTTAAGACATCTTAATTGTAGAGTATGCCTGTTTATGTTCTCCCACCCACCAGAGTAATATGTTATTATAGTGGCTAATATTTAGGGAGTCTACGTTGTGTTAGGTGCAATGTAAATACATACAGGCAGCTCTGATCAAGAACCGGTGAGGAAGAAAGTGTTCAGACTGAAGAACTAACTCTGAACAAAGCAACAAACACACATCTTTGACAGAACTGTAATCCCTTATATCATGTCTGTTCATCTTTATTTGATATTTTAACTATATGCCCAACTCTTTTAATATATGATAGCAATAATGCACATCATGCTGGGTTTTATGTCTCCTGTGAAGTAGGCTTCGCAGCCCAGTCCATATTGTCTCTCTATATCTGTTCTGATCTTTTTTTGTCTCTGTTCCAAGCCATTTTAACATTGCTTTGTCAGCTTGATTTGATTGTTAACAGATATTTTTTTATTACTTGCCATATTGAGAATAGGAAATGGGCTTTATTTTCCTGGTTGTTTTGGCACTAGCAAGCTTGCTTTTTGTATCTCTATTTAAATCTATTGTTGTGGTGATGTGTTGAGTAGGTCCTTGCCAAGATCAACATATTTTAGCAAGATATTGTTTCCGCTTTTGACCCAGCTGGCTAGCCAGGGTTTGAGCACTTGCAGACAGTTCCCATTGCAGGGGAGAAATAAATGCCAGAGCTAAGTAATTTGACATAATCCTAATGGTTTACAAGAAAATGCCACTTCTGTGAACACACTCAGAAGAAAACAGCAGAAGGGTAGCATCCTTGGTCAAAACTACCAACCTTTTTCATGGCAGGTTCCTATCCAAAATGTTGTTTAGCACATAGCCACAAGATGGGCTTGCATTTGACCTTTATACAGTATGTCTTATGGCATACCACAGTAAATGAGAACCAAATGCATTTTGCTGAGATTTCATGGCAGTTTCTCAAGGGGTTTGTACTTTTAGATCTAGCAGTGGTTTTTACTGGCAGTTGTTCAATCTAATGGCGTGCCAATATGAGACAGTTGCAGAGCTGTGACCAATTTACAACCTCTAAGTGTCTTTGGCCTTGTCTTATGATCTTTCAGATATTTCTGTGTTGTTCAATTGCTAATTTATTCTAGATATCTTTGCTGATATTTGACCCACAATTCAAGTCTTCTACTGCCACTGCTGATGGAATTGTTCCTTAACCACCCCTCCCAGCCCCTATTTGGGTCCCTGGCTTCATACCAGATGTTAAAGGTATGAACCTTTAGAACCTAATAGATTTATTTGGATCTAAATAACTCTCTCTTGTCTTTGGGGAATTTCAGTAACAACATCACAGGGAGGCTACTAATGTTGTTCACTAGAATTACTTCTTCCTATTTGATTCCCTGACCATTATTTTAAGATGATGATGTTGAGCTGAGCCAAGTGTGCCTCCCAGGGAACTTTCCCTGCAAAATCAGTATATTTTTGCATGATGTGAGTTCAGAAAAATCCATGCTCTCCCTTTTAGACTACTGCAGGTAAAACTGGATAGGAAACAATTGTTAATGCTTTTCAGCAAGCCTGATGCAATTGATGAACTTATATTTTGATTCTCTTTTTGAAATTACTTTTCAGCTTTGTCTGTCCTTTTTGCAGCTTTTCCCTGTTAGTGTTTTTTCAAGGTTGACTTTATTACTTCATGGTATCACTGAATTTTTTTGCCATACTGGACAGAAGGTGTTGCACTAGAGCTTCTCAGTCTACCTAAATGCTTTGTAATTAATTACTGCCTACACAAAGATTTCCATTTTACCTGCAAGCCATTCTGTAGCACTTCACAGAAACAGTTGGATGCCACATTAGTTCTTGCAAAATTCTCAGCTGTTTTTCAAATAGTTATTTTCAGCTTGGCTAAAGAGGAACAGAAGCTAATGATTTCTCTCTCTCAATCCTGCTTTTAACACTGGTGTTGCACCTTCTCAGACATGGAGCTATTCGTTCATTTTTGGGAAGCTTTTTTAGATTATTTTCATCAGAAAGAGAAGTTGAGATATATGGATGTCAGACTTATTTTTGTTTATAAAGACAGACCAGACAGTTCCTTCTTCACAGAACACTGTAGGGAAAAAAGCAATAGAAAAGAAAAAGAGACAGTTTCTTTGCTTTCAATTCAGGTCTTTCTAGAGAGCCTTGTGTCTGACAAATTTCTCAGCTGTTTTTTGTTTTTGAGTTTCTTTATAAAGTCTTTTCCGTCTGTCCTGATTTTCTGTGCAGTCTTACACACTGTTTTTCTTCTAGTTCTTTTCACACTCACTGTCTTGCTCCTCTTCCTCCCTTACAAGTAAGGTCCCATCCTGTTAGTATGCATTATGGCACGAGGAGACGATGATCTGGTTCATATGGCTCAACACCTGTTCCAGTGTTGCATTACTTTGGACAGTTGTATTTGTATTTCAACCACCTACTCCATCAAGGAGATGAATTGCTTTTACACGTAACTCCCATTTACATAGAATGATGGAGTTTTCAGTGTCTGATGACAGAAGGGAACACAGGTATTGCCTAATTGGAATTTTTGTATTCATGGACTCTACAGAGTGTCTCAGAAGTTGTGCTAAACCATATATTTTTATAAAGATATCTTCTATTTCAAGGTCTCCATGTAAAATTGATCTACCGTCTTTTGCTAATAACTTACTTCAGTAAGTGAAAATGGCATTTAGCTCATACCCTCATTGCTCAAGACTGTTTTGTTTAGTTCTATTCCCCCAAAGGCAAGAGTAAAAATGCTTGAAAGTAGCACCAGTTCACAATATTGGAGACTCTTTTTTTTTTTTTTTTTTTTTAAGGCTTGTTGTTTTAGAACACTTACTTTATATATTCTTCACAGTATTTCCATCTCCGGACACCGAAGCGGGGAAAGGACTTCTTAACACTAGAGTGTTAATATGTGGTATGATGTAAGATATGGAAATGAATTTGTGGTGTATGATCCAATGCCAATCACAGAAACCAAGCTCAGTTGCTCGAAGCTGTGTGTGTACAGGTATAGACAAACAGTGGCAAGATAAAGTGAAGGCTGCAAGTAAACCTTTAAGGTTAATGCTTTTCTTCAGGCCCATTGTAAGCAAAGAAACAAAATACTGCAACCAGAGTAAATTCTGGTTTAGGATTAAAGTGTCAAACAATTTAAGTCTTTGAGAGTGCAGAAGCTTGCCCTTAAGGAAGTTGACCTAGTATCTCAGCTACTCAGGGGTCACTCAGCTACTACTGGAACAAATGCCAGGCTTTGCCATTATGGCAGGGAAGTGATTGTACGCATTTGTCTACTACTAGAACAGAGCATCCTGATGACGGGCCAGATGATAGCAGATGAGCCATGGCACTGCTACTAGGGATACTGTTTTTGTCACTTCTGTTTTGCATCAGTCTTTGACTCATTTTGAGGTGAAGAATTCCTCATAGTGTGTTTGCAATGGGAAGACCCATCTGCAGTAGAGAATCAGTTATTCTCATTCCACTGCTATTTATTCATTCTGTCTCTCTGTCTTTTATTATGCAACAATTTGTGTACACATTTTGTTTTCATTATACTTCAAATGAAAGTGTTTTCCATAGGGTTTCTCCTTTTGTTTTAGTTCTCAAAGTCCTTTTACACTGTTTTCCTTCAAAGCTGTTTCACCTGCAGAATGTTTTCATTTCATTTTCTAATATTCTTCCTTCTCTCAGTTTTTACTTTAATTATCTTTCAATTTATTGTCTCTCTGTTTAGCTCTCTCCTGTTTTTCTTTGACTTAAATCAGCAGGATTTTATTTAATATTACCAAGTTTTGCTTTCAGTCTGAAGGTTTCTACTTTAAAATGATCTTAATGAACATCCTGCAATAGATGAATTTAACTTTTTTTGTCCCTGATACATACACCCTTTTTTCTTTATAGTTGAAACCTTTTACATTGTTTTTCTCCCCTTTTGCTTTTGACCTTCCCTTTTTTGTCTTCTGTTTCCTCTTACCTTCTAGTTTAATTGGCGTGCATCAGCATATAGACACAATACATACATTTTTCCTTACCATATGTTCAGAATTTTTCAGTGTATTGAAGTGTCCCTTTATTCTTATTTTAAACTGTGAATAGTCTGTAGATGGAGAAAAGTCAGAGGTGAGTATCAGTTCCTTACAGTTATGGGTATATTGTTACTCTGCTGGGAAAAAAAATGGATTTCTTGGCTATTTTCTAAGTAATCTTCATATTATCTTAAAACCTATATAGATTTCTGTCTGTAGGAGACAGAAATTAAGTTGGCTGTACTGCAAAAAGCTCATGTTATGTAGGTAACCTTAGTGAATATTAGGCAGAATTTTCAAGTGCCTTTTGTTGCATTTTAAAAATGAGTGCTAAAATTTCATGTATTTGGTTGGAACCAGTATGTTACTGATTGGCTACATGTTCACAATTTACACTTGTCTTCTTCAGCCTAAATTCTTCAGATTAGGTTCACCTAATCACCAGACCAAGTAGTGAGAATTAACACAAAGAGGCCTTGATCTGAGGCTTAAGGTCTTCCTTTCTTTATTCTGATGAAAAGGGTCTGCTGCTAACACTTAGGTCTCTCACTTTTTCTTTTACCTGGGAAGCTACCTTCTTTTACTCACACTGGAAATCCAAATACACAAATTTCAACAAACCATGAAATTCCACTTATATCTTGATAGTCTCTTAATTTTTGTCATCAACCTTAAAAGTAATCTGTAGGTTGCTATGAGAAAACTGAAAATTCATATAAGATACTTCATTGATACTATATAACAATTGGTCAGATCCAGAAAAGATTAGTGCAAACAACCTTTGAGGAATAAATATGGCAAAATGGGCATGCTGGCAATTTGACTCCAAAGTCTATGAAGACTGCAGAACACACAGTACCACGGTATCTTCCTGTGGGATATGGGTACTTAAAGTTTTGAAGTCTTTATATAGCTTGGAGTGGAAATAAAGTGAATGAGAAACAGTAAGTCCTTTCATCTCTCTCCTTAGTGGTGTGTCCTCACTGTGTGATATGAGCCTTCTGAAGAAGAAAGACTCCAGAGTAGCTGAACCTGCTCCCCTCCCTTTCTCCAAACTCCAGGGGTTATCTTTCTCCTTTCCTCGCTAAGGCAGGAACATGTTGTAGGCCATTAGAAGAACTCTTGTTTGAACAGCAGCGTAAACACAGCCCTGCAAAGAGCAAATGTAGACTTAATGTGTTACTGTGTATTACTCACAACAGCATCGCGCTGTGCACCAGCTCATGGAGAGGGCTTTTGTTCCTCAGCCTGACACTGACATTTTAAATACTGATTTCACAGATGTCTCTTTCTCTTCCTCTAGCACAAACCAGTATCTGTGGCTCTGTATCCAAAATGTTTATTTGTAGGATTTGCCTGAGTCTTTGACACATACCCATATGTACCACAGAAAATTTTAGAACAAGGAACTGTGCTGCTACTTCTGCTCCTGGTTAGTCTCATCAGAACACAAACTGGTTAGATGACATGGAGAAAAAAACAATTTCACACACTGGAATTGCAGAGATGATCCCTGGTACATTGGCCAAGGAGTCTGCTTGTGTTGTGACAGTGGTAATACTCTTCTCTTCTGCCAACAGATAGTAGAAGAAGAGGAAAATAAACAGGATTTGGTTCCCTTCCTTGCTCTGTCCTTCCCATAATTTTTTATTAAAAACCTTGTGGTTTTGAGTATGGGAAGAATCACCGTTAGTAAAAGACAAGTCAAATTAAAAAAAAAGAGGCAATAATACCTGACTGCTCTTTATATTGTAATACAGAGATCTGTCTTCCATCTCCAGGTGCAGCTGGCAGGAATACAGGGCAGAAATCCTTCACCCCTCTTCATATTCAGTTGCTAAGCTCTGTCATTTTAAGGAGGTCAAGCAGAGTGATACAGAAGTTGTATTTTCTTCTCTGGCAGCCAAGGAAGAATGGTTCTTTTATGCAAGGTAGCTGAACTCTGTTTCTGTAACATTGTTCCCTACAGTCCGGTAATCAAATATGGCATTTGGAGGGAGAGAGGAATTGTAGAATTCACAGGAAGAACTATAGGCTTTTGTGGGTTTCTTGTCCCTTTTCAAGTGTATCAGCAGGCTGCACTGCCACAGAAGGCAGAACACATCAAAAGAACGCTTTGTGTACTCTCTCTTGGTGACAGTCACATCCACACTTCCCTTATCTACCAGACTCTTACATCTGTTTCTGAGTTTGGGTTTTTTTTTTTTGTTTCGAACTAGATGGTGCTTTGGTTTTGCTTCTTTTACATGCAAACCCCCAGCAGGTTTGCCAACCTGAAAGATAATGCGTGGGAAAAAATAGTCTTCTTCCACTCAACAGCATCATGGTAAAACTGTGCTTTTCCATCTTGGTAATGAGATGATTTTCTGTTCCTAAGTGTTTAATGTAGTACAAATGCTTGCAGACAAATAATAATTACATCACCCAGAAACCTCTTGAAATATTTTTGAACTTGGCTAAATACTTCTCTGGGTATGTAATATTGGCACAAGTACATGCATATGTTTGGTACCTGTCTGATACCACAAATTATTTACCATGAACAGTTTCTGTTATTGTAGAGCTTACACTCTTTCCAAACTGGTGACTTCTAGTCTTCCCTCCTCAAATAGATTTTTGCTGAAGTGATATAGTTTCTTTTGTAGAGGTTTGCTTCAACCACACTGTACCCCAAAAGGACAGTGCTTGTTCAGGCAGCAAGACAGAGCTCTTTCCCTTCTGAAAACTGTACCTTTCATTTGAAGATGTGTCTTGCTTTTTCAGCTTCTGCCTCCTGTGTTGCAGTGATTCCTGATGCTTAAAAGGGCACAAGTTTTTTGGGTTTTTTTTTTCTGATTAAAAATAATGACATTACAGCTGGAGGACTTTTTGAAAACAGTGGGATGTTTTCCGGTGTTAGAAAGGTGATACATTTTCACCTCTAGATTTGAGGTAAGAAGGAAAATTAGATGCAAGGTTAGTTGTGAGAGTTCAGATTTCAGTTAGAAACAGAGTGGGTGTCTTCCTTACACATGTGCTAAGTTCTGTGTAAATTTCTGTGAAAAGATTTCTGACTACTTAGTGTATGATTTGGTCTCCTGTGGATAATCCATTTCAACCTTTTAAGCCATGTAAATCTAGGAGTCCAGAATGGTAATGGGACCACATTTATACACTAGCTTGAGGATTATCAAATCTCTCTCTCCTAGTCTGGACTATTGGACTTCTAGTGTCCTCTGCTGAGTGCTTTGTTAATGCAGAACATGAGAGAAATTAGTCCAGAAGATTAGATTTCATTCTCTTCCATGACAAAGAGATATGAAGTATCTGCAAAATCTTATTTTTTAATGTAAAACTTGAAACTTCATATGGCACTCCAAGTGAGGGTTAAATTAAGTTTTGATGAAGGTTTGATTTAGGGCTCTGGGAATATAACTGAATATCCCACATTGGTTGTAATACATTAAGAGATAAATCATGATTTATCTGAAAGCACATTTTCATTCAGTGTATGTTCACTGAGGATGAGTTAATGTTCCAGGGAGAGCTTTACATTTCACACTTCCAAAATATTTTTGCTTAGATTCCCTCTGCCTATCTTTGATTCCCATGCTTCTCTCCCACACTTTGACATCTGGCAGCACCAAAAGGCAATTCCCACACACCCAGGTGGAGGAGAATCCAGAAGAGATCCCATTTTGGATTTCTGTAGTGTGGCAGCAGTTCAGGGGATCCTTCTGTTCACCCTGCCAGTCTGAGTTCGATGTTCCCTTTTCCTTTAAACAGTTAGTGAGCAGAAAGTGGAGGGGAAATTTTCAAGTGACTCAACAGTTGGAAGTGTTAACGGCTCCCTTGGCAAGCAGTTGTTTCAGTTATTCAGTGTGATCCCCTAGAGCAGCTTTTGATAAACTTCAGAGGATTTTATATTCAGTAGACAATAAATATCATTAGTAAAATTATGTGCAGTCACATACTTGATCCTGGTTGATGCTATCCTTCCACCATTACTCAGGTTGGTTTTACCTAATATGCAAATAAATAGCTGCACAGAAATCAAAGCATGGCTTCTGTGAGAACTTGCAGGCTTCTCTCTTTAATGCAAATGGGCAACAGTTGATGTTCAGTAAATGTGAGTTCAAATTGTAATTGAAGGCGTGTGGGTAGTATAACATGTTAACATAACCTTCATTTTACTAACTCTTCACATTTGTAAGGAAGCCTAGAGCAAAAACCTGCCTATTCACAATTTAAGAAGGAATTGTAGCTTCCTGTGGTGCACTGTGGCCCCACGAGGACCAAGGATTCCTCAGGCTGGTGTTCAGACATTTTATGCCTTTATAAATAATATAAATAAAAGAATGTGATGTGGTGTGTGTGGAAAGGAAAGGCATACTGTACTCTGTTTTCTCAGCTGAGACATGCTGCAGCTGAGGTGGAATGTCAGCCAAAAAAGTCAGCTGGCAATAGGATTTGTTTGTCAGTGACACCAAATCCTGACTCCAGTTTGTATTTAGAACTCCAGAGCAGGATACCCTGTGATTTGGTTATGTTCCAGTTACAATACCAGTAGGAAAAATGGGGATATGTTTAAGTATTATGATATACCAGTTACTAATAGATACATAAGCTAAACTCTTTGGACTGTATGGCTACCATTGACGACTAATTCCAAAATAATATTCATTGCACTTTCTGCTATAATCCATATAAAATGAATGGGGGCACTCCTTTTATATTTGAACTGCTAGAACAGTTCCTAAGACATAATATAATGTCAAACATATATGTGGGAATACATGCATTAGATGTAGAGATGAATTGAAGACCTCTTCTTTTAGAAACTACAGTAAAAAAATATATCATTTTTGCAATCCAGATAGGTCAATGATTCTGCCAAAGCAAAAACAACCAGCCAAGCCCCTCCACGCTCCCATGGCATCTGTATAAACTGTGCTCCAAATATACAATCCATTCTCCTCTCATCCCAGTTAGTAATTCTTTTGTCCCCAGGTTGCATAGAGTATTTAATGTAATAAATCTCCTTTTGTAAGGAAAATAAGTGAATTAAACATCTAGAAAAGATTTTGTAGTTGAATATTCAAAACATAATTTGTTGTCAGTTGCACTACATTTAACTGGTGTAGAATATTCTGTGTTCATCATCATAACTGTAAAGTGACATTTTAGGATTCAAAACTGGAGACAAATAGGACTCCAGTTTCAGGGTTAGAAGCCAAATAGTTGAGGTAGTTTTATTTTTACAGTGCTGTAGTAAGAACTGGTCAGTGGGATCTGGAAGGGAGATGGTTTGTATTTTAAGTGAATTAAATTGAAAGTGGCGTAGATTGTTATAACTGCCCATAAAATTCTAAATGTCAGCTATAGAATTCATACAGTTTTTAAAATCCCGAAAACAACTGTTCATAGAGGTTGGATGAAGACAATAACTGTTGCCATTCATTCTAAATTGTAATTTTGTGTTGTGTTCACTTCTATTTTATCCTGGTTTTTAGTAAAAAACCACAAAAACATGTCAGTATGAGTGAGCACTACTAACAGCCTCTTCCTATGTTTTTAAAGGCTGCTAACCTGTTGAAACATTTTACTTACTGAATTTCCTGGGAGATTGTTTACCACCCTATTTTATAACCAATACCTTTAGCATGAAGAAGCTTATATTTTAAGGGGCTGCTATGGAATTACATTTATCAAATTTGTTCTTCTGAGTGTTTTATGGTCTTACAGTCTTAAACAGCCTTTCCAAAGGCAGTCTTGGGAAGCTGATGGCATTTTCTGTTCAACAAAATTGTCTGCACTGCCAGGACAGGACTAGCTCCTGCTCTTTCAGGCTGTGAAGTTGCCACTTACCACCTCACTGCTCTACAGTCAGACACAGCCACAGGCAGGGCCTGTTTGGCATCCAGCTGCTTCTTTCCTGTTGGCAGAGTACAATATTACATGTATTTAATAGTTTACAAGTCTGTGATGCTTTACAACTGCAATAATGTGTTAATGACTGCAAAGGCTTTTCAGCTGTGACTCAGTATCCTTCACCCCCTGTTCCTCAGTAGAAATGATGCTCTAAGGAATATCCACAAGCACTTTCTGGCAAAAATATTCCCTGTGTTATTGCCTTTTGATGATGAGGGTGAATGTTCAGTTGACTGTCCTCTGTCTTTTAATGTTGACAGCAGAAAACAGGACATCCTGTGTTCCCTTCATTATTCTCTAGTCTATGACATTTAATACTGCTTGCAGACATGGCTTCTGGAGACTGTGCCAGCCTAGACTTTCTCTGAATATACTTTTGTGTAGTTCCTCTGAAGGGGAATGAAAGCCATACTACTTTTATTTAAAAGAAAAAATGTCCATATGAGAGACTGGCTTTTGCAGTACAGAGATTTAGACCCCTCAGAGAGGCCAGAATGGACCTCAAGAAATAGATTGCTCAGAAAAAGAGTATAATGGAATTGGCTGATCCACTGTTCCTCAAAAAAGGAGAAGGCCTGAATGACCAGACACATAGATCATGATGTACTAGAGAGGCAGTTTGCCAACTGTTCTTCCACTGGACTAGCTAGTACTTCCCAAATTCCCACTCCATCTGCTTTTGGATGCATGATGGACTTAGACAGCAAAGACCAGTGTAACCAGTATTAATGATATTGACTGTTCATACAAATCAGGAATTTTGGAACAGGTGAATTTTTTTTTATGTTTTCTCTCAGGAGTAACTGAAATATGAGATAGTCCCCCCCTAAAAGGAAAACAAATTACGAATAATACAGGATTCCATGTGGCATGAGCACATTAGATGTTCTTTTTCTCATTCCTTTCAAAATCTCTTTGTTTTCTTTGACGTAAGCTAAACAGTTATGTGTGACCAGTTGTGATTTCATTCAAAATCAAATTTTAATTTCTTTTATTGAAACTGCTTTGAAGAGTTATAATTGTATGATTCTGCATTTCCCGTAATAATCTACTTCAGTTTACATGGTGGGTATATATAGTTAGGCCTAATTATTGCTAGCTGATAAAATGGTGTTATAAAATAGTGGTGTTTAAAACAGTCTAATCATGACGCTAATGAACTTTAGTTTAAAACATTTTATTTTATCCATTGTAGTATGTCAGTAAGTAGTCTTGAGAGTAGAGATATTTTGATTTTTTGCATCACGAGTAATTAATGTTACTTATTTTAAATACAATATTAATAATTTTGTTGATTCCCCCCATCATTTTTTTTCCCAAGATTAAATGGTTTATTTCTTATATCTTTATAATTTAGGTTATGGAAACTTCCTAAGCTTATAATGTTCTGAATTTGCTACTGTCTCCAAGTAGTTCAGAGCTTCAATTCTAATGAGGTCAGTGAGCATGGCAAGTATTTATTAGCACCCTGTGTGAATTAGGCCATACTTTCAGGTTGTTATTTCAACAACCTAATTATATCTGGGCTTGATATTCTAATTTACTGACTAATACTGACCCCTGTAATGGATAGTATGCAGACAAACTGCTGCTTCAGACAGCACCACTGAGAGCAACAAACCTGGTAGCTCAGATATCCATGACAGCAGCCTAACTGAGAAGTAAAGGGCAAGAAAAAGAGGAAAAAAAAAAAAGAAGAAAAGAAATGAAGGGAAAGTTACTATTACAAGAAAAAATGCCAAGATGCCTTACAATGTTGTTTTCTACTGTTCTAAAAACAGCACTGTTCTGTATCAGGTCTCACCATCTGCAGTCTTCAGGTTAGTGTTTTTTATATGCTTATACGGTCTGACCTATTCCCAGTAAATATGACTGTGCTGTGCTACTCTTGCTGACTAGAAAATAATAAAACCATAATAGATAAGAGTTATAATCAGTTTAGAGTATGCGCTTCTATTTTCTAGCTTATATGAAAAGTTAATGCTGAGCAATTTAACTTTAGAGATGGCTGGGAATTTTTCAATATTGTTCATTGGAAGATAGCAGTTTAATGCCAAACTTCTTTATAGGAATGGATCACTTGTGATTACTGTCTCAATGCTAAAAAACCCCATTTTATTCGGTTTTGAGATTGTTAAGGTTATAGCTTGACATTTTTCAAACAAAAAATCAAGCTTTATGTTGAAATATGTTTAATTTTGAAGAGTCACAAATTATATTAAACATTGAAAATTATCAAAATTAAACCTAGATCTTTTGTACTGATTAGCATAAAATTATTTCTTTACCTGATTTTAAAAATTTTGTTTTGCATGAACCTTTTAGGTTTTTTTTCATTTCCTCCCAGTTTTGGACAGGAGCATTCTTGGCAATCACTTCTGCACTGGAAAATTATTACTGAGGTTTTCCTGATTTTATCTGTATCTAACATATCTGTACTCCCCTGTTTGTTCTCTGTACTCCTGTGACTGCTTTTTTATTGTGTCCTTTAGAGCCTATCCCCTTTGTACTATGTAGATGCTGCAGAGCTCTGTACCTCTTCTCAGCCTCTTCACCATCTCTATCTCTGGGCAGTCCTTGCACACTCATTAAAGTCTTTAAATTCTGTGATACCCTTTTTTACTGTCAAGTAAACAGCTCTTGCTGGCTGCATTAGGCTTAATCTTCTCTAAGCTTCTGCCATGACTTTTTTCAAATACTGTGGAGACCTAGGATATAAGTAGTTGAACAGTGCATTCCACATGCTACTACACAGGAGCATTCTGCATTACACGGGATGCATTGCTTGGAGCTGGATGCTGGGACATCTGGAGGGAAGCATCTGTGAGAGGCTCAGCTCTTCTGAACTCCGAGCTTGCATAGAATTGAGGTGCTTGAAGGGGCATATCTTGGGACAGCTGAGCTGATCTAGCAGTTTGCTGCCTTCTGCTGCCTGTGGCCTTGGGTACCTGGTCCTGCCTTCTTCCTTGCATTGTATCTGTCACTGGTCTGATCCCTTGCTGAGCTGACTTAGCTCACCAAGCCAGCGGAAAAACAACCCAGCTGAAAGGAAGACAAAGGTTGGTGGGAGTGTTAGATTGCCTCAGCTAACTCATGGAGCATCAACCTCAGATATGCCATGGGAGTCAGGGATGGACTGCCTGTAGCCTCTTTGAGACTTAGCACCTCATGACTCCTGCCAAGTTCTTCCAACACTCTTAACTTTAACAGAGAATGATGTTTAGCACATCGTCTTTAAAAGCCTGCTAAAAGCTCATCTGTCATAGCAGTGAAGTTACTTTTCTTCTCTTTTTATGTCTTTCACATCTTATCCTCATCCTATCTATCCTGCCTTACTTGCTGGCAGAGTATCAAGATTATTGTTTCTGATTAGCCTGTGATACAGGCCTTCTTTAAAACTCATTAAATTCTTGGTTGACAACAATTATGTTCCATTTATCCTGCTGTTTGTGAACTTCTGCAGAATCAATGTGTTAACTTTCTTCAAATCTTTCCTTAAAACTGTTTCTCAAGATGCTTGTATGTTTGATGCAATGCTGGGCTGAGCTCATCTCAAGAGTTTGTACAGGAGTATACACAGCACAGGAAATAAACGGGAGGAATTACAGGGTTTGTGGTTGCCCAAAGAGTTGTAGTGAAATCTCCATCCTGAACTCAAAATTGACAGGCCAGGCCCGAAGAAACCCAACCTAACTGGAAATTTGGCACTGATTTTAAATAGGGAATGGACTATATTATTTCTAGAGGTCTTTTCTAACCTAAATCACTTAAAATATTTTAATGATGGGGAGCAGCAGCCAATGTCTGGGGAAAAAGATAGAAAACAAAAAAAGTACCAAGCCAGAGTTTGTAACCAAAGTTACCTCCATGACACTTTCTAGAGAAGGCTTTAAAAAGGTATCATTGTTATTATCCACCCAGCTTCAACACAGCAGTTACAGATTACCCTAAGGCCGTACTTCCTTAGCTACGTATTCCTGTAACTTGGACTGGGAAGTGGTCAAGGGGGTTGTACAGTTTGGGCAGTGGCCCATCCACAGGAACAAGTGGGGAGTACCTGAGCACCCCAGAAGTGTAATCTAGACCTACACTTACCACATCTGATTACACCCCTAATTTGACAACGTTTTCTGCTACATGGGACATAGCTGAGTAACTTCTAAGGGAAGGGCAAAAGAAAGAAGGAACTGAAAGCTGTGGGAGAAGCCTTGTAAAGTAAGGCCATGAGGCCTGCTCTAGGCATTGAAACCTGTGGAAAATGAGGCAGCAGCAAGGCAAAACAGGGGAAGGACTTCAACATGTGTGGAGCAACATGATTCCTGTAACAGCTTCATCTGTTTTGGGGGAGCTAGTCATAATGTCGGTAACACAAAGATGTATGATGATGCTGTGTTCTGGCTCTGTTGCAACTTTTGTGCTCCTTGGAAAACCTACAGCTTGATTTCTTAGTGTCTTACATGCACTAGAATTAAGCACATAATAATCATTGTCCTTTTTCACCTCCTGTTCTCTCATGTTGTTATTTCAAAATGTTGCAACGTTCTTTGTGAGTTCTCTGAAGTCCTAGGAGTGAAACCATGAATTTAGATAGCATCAAAATACGAAGTGAAATAAATGCTTAAAACTGCATGATGTCTGTAAGTAAATGAAGTTATTGTTATTTTACATCTGGTCTAGTAAATGGCAAAACTGCAGTAGTTAGCGGGGGAATACATTGTTTTACCAGGGATAGTCAAAGTTCTGCTGTACAAAAGAATGAAGGAGTTTAAGTATGGTTTTGAGAAAATATATCTTGGAACCTACACTTTAAATGATTTTTAGCATAAACTTTTTTTTAACCTTGTAATTATACAATGCTCTCTTAATTATTCCTTTCCTGTTTCCAGTCTGACCTTTCTCTTTCCCAGTCCTTCTCAAAGTATGTCCTGATCAGTACACAGTCTGCAGACCCCCTTGTCTGCTGCAGCAAGTTGATACTTGTTATCATTCTTTCAGCTTCTTCTTTTTCTTGGAGGCTTCCTCTCTGTTTGCCTTTTATCATGTTCATTCGTTTTTCTCTGTCTTTTCTCTGGGGAAGCCTATAAAGACATAGTAAGAGATATACAATAAATTTCTTCAAGTAGATAATTTAAAATGGATATCTGGCTTGCTTGGTAAATGGGACAAGAAAAAAATTAAGTTTTGATACATCAGAATGTGTCGGGTAAAGTCTTAATGTAACGAGAAAAAACATCCACCTCTACTTCTGGGAGCAATGGTCAGCTCTCAGCTCCCTCACCAATAAATCTGGCTTCAGCTAAATGAATTTCATGTTCCACCACTGTGTTTTATTGTTCCCTTAGGTTAAGTAAAACCATTGCTTTTTGCTGCTGCTGAAGTCAGTGATGTCGTAGAACTTTATACTTTGGTCTGAGCCAAAAGATTGCAGTTAACTATGGGTGATGATGACGGAGGAAATTCAAACTCTTTCTCTGCATCATTTAATCTCACCTTGAATTATCTGTGCATCACCAGGAACACAGCTCAGATCTGTTGTGTCTTCACTAGCCTGCTTATTTATGTGATTCCCAAATTATCTTCCAAATAGGCAACCATCTGGAGTTTTCTTAAGTATTTTTTGTAAAAAATTGTTAAAAACTATTGGTCATTTTTTGCAGCCCTCCTACAGAATTCTTTTAATGGAAAAAAAAAAGGGTGGAATTATTCAATCAAGTGTCTTCAACACTGATATGTGATGATATTTATGCTCATATATATGATACCTAAATAAAGGACTAGAAGATAATTAGCAGAGCTAATCCTAGAAATTCCTTCTTTTTGTTTGTATAGAATCTTTTCCTAATATTTCGGTTTCTAATGTTTCCTCAAATTTCTCCCTCTTTGGAAGAAATGCTTTATTTCCCTGGGTTTACAGTTTCCATTGTTGCAGGTAAATTAGCAAACAGGTTTGCTGAGACAGTTTGACACAATTCTCTCAGATTGTGAGAAGCTGATTGCAAAAGAGGAGAGCACATCTAAGACTTGCTGCTGACGGTTGTCACATGCAGGAGGCATGAGTTATCCTTCCCAAAATAAGCCCATCGATTTGGAGGCTATAATGAAGCTGACCATCAGTACGCTTGCTGCCTTATGCTGGCAAGGGATGATTGGTAGGAACTGAGAAAGAACTGTTTTGGGGAGAAGGAATCAAGGGTAAAAAGTTTCTACCAGCATCTTCACTTCTTTTAGGAAGGAGAAAGGGACTCTCTGGGTGTTTGCCCTTGCCGGGGACAAGGGAAAATCTACCAGCCCTTTGTCGCTGCCGAGTGGGCAGTCACTGATCAGTGGCCATTGTCAGCTTAAGATGCTTCTTTCTGTTAAGTGAAAAAGTTCAAGCTGTTTTCAGCTTGTGTGTTTTCAACCCACATAACCAATTTACTGCTGGTATGAGGAGATGAGACTCTGCTGGCTTCTATGAACTGACCTACATTTATGCTGGTGGTGAATTAGGCAAAATACATTCATTCCAGCTTGATCGCAGAGCCTTTGATTAAATGATGTTTTCCTCTATTTTCTCATGAAGGGCTACAGCTGGTCATGTAGAAATAGCGTGTAACAACACTGAAACATAAATTATTTCATGAACTACTTAGGACTATTCACGTAATGCATGATAGTCCTGCGAACATGTTAACGAGCAGCAATTCTCTGATGATTAAACTGCTTTAAAATGTCTTTGTACTCATATGTCATTAGAATGAACTTGGCACTCCTGAAACATCCATTATTCATCATATTCCAGTGTTGCATCTGACTGTGTATCACTTTAATTTCACTCACTTAACAAAGCAATCTATTCATTACAATAGTTTGAAACATGTTTTCTAAATCAGAAAAACCCTAGTTAAATATACAGCATTACTTATCTTTACAAGTATAGTAGAGCAAAAAGTAACATCCCAAGTTGTAATTATATACTTGGTGCATTTGAATATGTTAACTAAAACTAAATGGATGTTTTAAGAACCACCTTTGTTAAAATCAATGGTTTTGTTAGCTGGGGAAGCAAGATAGGTAAAACACCTTGCTGAAAGCACAAGGTTAACTTTTCTTTCTGGAAGAGTTCAGCAAACATTTTCTTGGTAATTCTGTTTCACACACATTTATTGTCCTGATCACTGAAGAAGCAGAGAAAGACAGATATTATTACTGCAAATATAAATACTTCTTATAATTTTTTTTTTAATGGAGGTTTCCTGCTTCTCCCACATTTTTTCATTTTAAAAATCCTGGGTCCTTCCATACATTTTGAAGCCCATTAAATTCTACATTAGCTTTGCTCCTTTTTGAATCTCTGTTTGATGGGTGCTCCAGAAGTGGTTCTTACCTCCCAGCAAACACAAGAGATGTATCTCAGAAAGTGTCAGACTGCTGAATGGCTCCATGTTTGAAGATTTTTGACATATGGGCTGCATGGTCTCCATCTCCTGTAAGCAAAAGATGGCTTTTGTCAGAGGAGTTAGAATACCAGCTAGATGGACCACTTGAAGAAGTTGCAACAGAAATGCATTTTCTTTTCAATGTAGCTAAATGATTTTCCAGTTGAACTAGTAAAATTCTAGTAAACATGGGGATGTTTACCAGATGGGGAGATTGGCTAATAACCTCCATACAAGCCAGAAGTCTTTATTCTCAGAGCACATGAGAGTCTTCGAAACATGCACAAATATGCGGTGACTAAACTTTTAATCTGTAGATTTTGAAAACCACTTCAGTCTCCTAATTTTTCTTTAAAAATGCTTATTGGGTTTGCTAGGAAAATAGTGAGTAGTCACTTACACTATGCTTATTTCTCACAGATTTTTTGATCAACCATGTTTTTAATGCACTCTGATTTGGTCTGTTGCTGAAGTAAGGTGTTTGAGCAGATATGGAAGGTTTGTGAATGCTTTCCTAGTAAGCCATAGAGGTAGGGAGTCCTTGTTGGTTGTATTAATAACTCTTCCAGCAGCTCTTGGTACAATAAAAGTCAATGTGTTAATGATTAGCCTACAGAATTGTTAAAATAATGTACTTGTTAAAATAATGTGAATACAATATGTGTGAAGAGATGGAACAGTTGTGTGGTAAGAGGAAGATACTGAAAAAGGTGGACTTGGAAATACTTAAGTAAGCATTGATCTCTGTGTTTGGCTAAGAAAGTTGGTGGAATCAGAATAAACTGAGGAACCCAAGAGTGGGCTCACTTTTTTACATTTCTCTCTTCCTGTGAATCACAGTCCTTTGTTCATAGCCCAATAAATATGAATTAGTCTGCAGTGAGTTAAGAACTAATTGCAGAGAATTTATACTGAAACATTTCAAAACTGTATTAGTATATGGCTTTTTTCATCATTCTTTCCTTAAAAAATGGCAGTTTATGGCACATGATATTTAGTGCATCATCTATGGCAGTATCAAAATTGAGTCAGTGGTGTCTCAAGCTTTTATACACCTTTTTGTGGTTAGACTTCTTAAGATATGTTGAGCTTTCCTTTCCAAATAATCTTGACAGTTTTTGTGGATATATTGCTATGGCTTTGGCTACATTTATGTGTAATTCAAGCTATGGAAAGCCTTAGGTTGTATATGGAAATCATTCTGAACTTTTTCATGCTGAAGAACTGTTATTTACAATGCAAATAATCTACAGTTTCTACAAAATGCTAGATAAGGACTTTTTTTTAAACTTATTTAATGTGTCTGTATTTCTTTAACACACAGCCCCTGTTCTCCCTGGGGCATATCAGCAAAGCCAGTCCCAGGGATATGGATACATGCACCAGACCAGTATGTCATCCATGAGGTCCATGCATTCACAGCCTCATTCAGCAGGTCTGGTGAGTATTGGATTTAAAGAATGATTTTGTTTGGTAAGCAACATCATCAGCTGTTGTGAAATCTCTTAAATGAGTGAATTGGTACATTTGAGTTCTGTAGTTGGACTATTTGACTGTCCTAGTCCTAAATATAAATGATAGATCTCATGTATAAAAAAATATTAAATGACTGAGGGCAGCGGCAAGAACTTTTATGTCAGAATGCATTAAAAAAATATTT
Source organism: Elanus axillaris (assembly GCA_026212715.1). Taxonomy (NCBI): domain Eukaryota; kingdom Metazoa; phylum Chordata; class Aves; order Accipitriformes; family Accipitridae; genus Elanus; species Elanus axillaris. The sequence goes on along the minus strand of JANZLQ010000078.1, from coordinate 24,351,253 downwards.
ATGATCTCCAGAAGGCAGACAAATAACTGAATCTTCTGTCTACTTAAACAGTAAATGCTTGGACAGTATTTCACAGGCTGAGCTTTGATGAATTCAGGCTTCTAGCACTGGATGAAAACCACAGTCTCTTAAGATGACCCTGTTGGTTTAAATTTGTTTCAATTTTTTTGACCTGCTGATTTTGTACTTATATAAACCTAACTCAGACTCCACATTGATGTGCCCTTCCTAATTCAACAGGAGAGTCATGCATGCACTTGTGCCTGATCCAAATTGAGTTATTCTGCTGGGCAACTGAGAAGAGCCTTTATCATGAAACCATGTCCATAGTCATGAAGTTCTTAATTGTGCTGCATGGGAATGTAAAGCTGGAGCGAATATTTTGTTTTAGAAGTAACTGGTCATGGAAGGAGAGCTAAATGGGTATTCAGCTAGGTTTTTTTTAGGAAATTGAGCTTCTTTTTCCTTTTTGAACTCTTTACATATAAAGTTCAGTTTTAATGTTTATCATATTTTTTTATCATATCACTGCTTAGAGATTTCATAGTTCAGATCCAGTCACCTTTACCTTAAAAATATTGACTTGTAGTTTTGAATTTTAAGCTATTTTGAATGGATGTATATTTACTACCTCGGTCACCTTTTTAGAGATGAAGTATTTAATTATGAACTAAACTTAGAGCTTGCTGAGCTGAAAAAAACTGTTTTCAAGCTTAGCTGAAACTTGTATTTCTCTTTAAGACTGAAACTCCATGGCATTTTATGTTGTAAAGATCATGATGTTCTGTGAGCTTTGGGTGCTTTCAGGCTTGCTAGTTTCTCAGCTGTTTGGGAACTGAGGGGGCTAACTTGATGGGAAGTCTGGGATCCAGATACCTGCATCTTTGGGTGAGCCAATAACCTGAGAAACTCTTTCGACACCTGCATGACAGCTGTGAGGCAGCTGATACTGGAATTAACCATTAATTTCCAAGGATATCGCAAGGCACCTGGGGAGCTGGCTGCTTTCCAAAAGGGCCAGAGTCCAAAAAATGGGAGACCTGGAAGCCTGGGCTTTGCCAGCAGATTTGCTAGTCAGTGGGGAGCAAAGCAAACAGTCTTCAAATCCAGCAGACAGAGAATGGAGATGCCTGCAAATCTTGAAATTCACTTAGCAGCCTTCATAGCTATGTGGGCAGGTAGATGGCTACTATTTCCCTGATATTTCTGTCTCCCAGTGACTGACCTGGTGGGCGACCTGTTGAAACAATATCATTTCAGTCATCTTGAGAATCATCATTTGCCTTTCCTTCTGGAACAGGGAATGCAAATGTAAATAAGAAAAGGAAGAGAGTGAAGTTAAAACATTTAAAAAATAAATGATTGACTGTCTCCTTTCAACAGGATTTCTTATCCCTCTGTGAAACTCTTATCATTTGACATTCTTTTAAGGGATGATAGTTGCTTATCATGGGGAAAAAGGAAGCAGCACCTGATCTTATCACCCCCCATGGTGATGATTCTGCTCCAAAAGAGGTTTCTTGGGTACAGCTAGAAACCTGGCATCCTCCCTTGCCTTTCCACCTTCACATAAAAAGATTGTCTTTTCTTTAGCTTGTGCACCTTGTCCAGGTGCTGGGCATGTTACACTCAGCTATTGGGGTGGCACAAGGGGTTCCCAGTGTGCGCTAGGGAAAACTGGTTGGGGATGTGTTTAAGTGTAGCAATTTGCATAGACTGAAGGTGGAAGGCAGCCTTGGAGTGCTTTTCAAATGCAGCGGGGACAGATGCTAGGAGATGAACACTGTTAGGTTCATTGCTTTCAGCTGCCTGTTCAGTTCTGGGCCTGGAGCAGTACTGCCAGAGATGCAGCTGTGTCTGTCTAAGCCAGGCAGAGGGAAGAAAGAAGTAAGAGAAGAAAGTAAGAAGCGGAAGAGACGGGAGGAAAGAAATCCCAGCCTGAATACTGGTCTCAAAGCACAAGCAGTTTTTGAGACTTAACTAAAAGCAATGAAGGTGACAAAGTCACCCACAAGTTTGGCCAGGACATCTCTAGGGTCTGGGTAATTAAGATCCCATGGTTTGTATCAAGGTGGGCATGATTGGAGAGTTAGCTGCTGTAGTAAAACCTACTCCTTTCAGCTGGTTTCTTGCACTGTTATCATATCAGGGTCTCAAAAGACATAAGTTCATTTTATTCTCATGTCCAGCAATTTCCTGTACTGAGAAATAGAAATTTTCTAATTTCTAGATTTTCAAATTCTGGTTTATTTAATTTTGAACATGATCCTAACACAGTCTCTGGGTATATTTTTTTCCTAGACAAATTATGTAATTTTCTGATTCTTAACTTTTGCTCACTTTCTATGAGCAGTTTTGCATAATGGGCTGAATTATGTTGTTGCTCAGAGTACAGGATGTTTTATAACAGACTCCTGAAGGCTCTTTGCCTTTTTGGAAGATAACAGAGGGTGTTCTCATGTCTTTAGATAACTAAAAGTGATAGGAAAACAAAACCTAGGCTGTAAATTTGCTTTCCTTGATAGCTGTTCTATGTGAAGGACACTGCAACAGGTACTTTTCTTTGCAAGGAGCAATCCATAGAATAAGTATCAACTAGTGGATGAAACGGAAATATGCATCCGTCAGCTCACATCTGGCTGGGGTGCTGGGAATATGAGAGCTGGGCTTCAGTACTTCACACACATAAGACTTACTGTACTGTCTAAGGAGTAGCTGCAAGTTAGACCTTTGAGGAGGTGGGAGATAAGTGAGTATTTGACTGTTTTACAAAAACCACAACCTTTTCTTATACCCTCTTGTGCTCTCAGTACTTGCTAAACTCACTACTGACAGAGAAATAATTCACTAAAATGCATTTTAAAAATCCCTGCTTGGAGTCCTTTCAGCATTGTAATTCTCAATTATATAGCCCAGACTACACTCTGAAGTGATAATTAGGCATTAAATGCTAACAGGATTATTATGGAGATTTCTCCTGACAGCCATTTAGCACCTAATTAGGTGTTAAGGCCATAAATTTAGGTTTCTCGGCAGCATTTAGGGCCCTAATAAATTTTTTTAAAGTTTGAAATTACTAGCTTTGTCTTCACAACTGTGCTACCACAGTGATATAGTCAAGCTGCCTTAAAGGAGACAGCAGCAGTATGTCCTATACCATGATGTTCTAAGGATGAGTGAGCATCCTTCTGGGTGAGTAAAAACTTAACTGTATTTTTCCAATTATATGTTACTTTAATAAAACATTTAATCTCTTCCCCCAGTCTTTGCCCATTTAAGGGAGACATATAAACATGGCTCAGAGGAAAATCTGTTCTCTGCCTTATGCCAGATATGGACTTACTACCATTTTTCTTAAATGGACCTTTTTCTGAAATAAATTCTTTAAAGGACTCACTGTTGCTAAGCTTGTTGTAATAGCATATTCTCCACTGTTTTTTTCTGGAGTGAGTTTAAGGCTCAGTAGAGAGATCAGCTGAAATAGTTGGAAAAAATAAAATTCTCAAAGGCACAGACCATTCCTTAGTGTCTTCTGACCACTAGTTTTCTAGTTTGTGAATCTTTAAGGAATTTTTGGTGATGATAGAACCCTCCCAATTTGTTGCTTCCATGTAGTGCATAAACGATGCTTTTTTTCATCACCTTCCATGAACACTTGGAAGACGTTAAGGAACCACCAAGAAACCACATACCTCTCTGGTTGAAGATCACCCTTGGTCACAGCCTGTAGGGCGGCAACACTACAAGGCATGGCAGGGGACAGTTATAAAGAGCAAGACTCAAATACAGTCCAGAGTAGGCTTGTCAGAAAAGGTAGTGGTCTCCAGTGTTTAACCAGGAATTGGTTTCTCTGTAGTGTTTAATCTGCACTACCAATGATAAAGGCAGAATCAAGGCAAAAAGTGTATTTCTAGCACAGGAACAGTAATAATGCGTTGCCCTATAGTGTTTGGATTAGATGATCCCCCATTTCCAAGATGTGACAAATGACTTGCTGTGTGTGGAGGAATCTCCATCTTTTCTGAAAATAATTCCATTAAAAACCGTCAAGCCCCCATATATGAGATGAATTAAAACTAATCCAGAACTGTTTTCCTCAGCTGGGAAGCAGAAAAAAAATTTGCTGTCTCTTAAAAGGTTCAGACAATAGTACTAGGCATTAACTCATACATTGACTGTTTTTACCTTTTTTCTCTTTAAATCATTGTACCAGAAAAATTGAGCTAGGTATGATGACATAAAAAATTGCTGGTAAGGAGATTGAATATTATCAGTGATGCTTAAACTGCTCTTGACTTCCGTTGAGAGACAGGGTAAGGAAAAGAAAATAGCCCTGGGAATTTTAAAAAGAGCTAGTTTTGTTCTTCTGTTAAGATACAAGAGTAGACTATTCCCTCTGAGTTTGAAAATCCACTCTGAATTCCTGTATATGATAGCATTCTATTGGTTATGAGTGGAAATAAATGCTCTTATTTAGAAAGAAAATGAAATCTTGGCTTACAGTAGACAGAGTTGTAGAGAAATTTGACTTAGCTAATGGTAGGCTTTGTTGTTCTGTTTAGATCGATCTTTCATCTGAATATGCAAAACCGAGTATTCATAAAAAATATTTTTACAGACTTTTAAAAATCTTGGTTTTTTTTTTTTATTAGATAGTAATATATTCCTAATTCTTAATTTGGGGTAAAATCCTAATGAAATGAAGGACATTCAGTGAGATGGCAAAGGTAATGACCTGGATGAAGAATGTGTTTCTTTTCTGTAATGAAGACATAGGAGAAGCTATTTGGGAATTGTGCAAATAGGGAGTAGAAGCACAGCTAGCCATGGCTGGATGTAATGAACTGTTACTAGTGAATATATGAAACAACAGTTGGAATATTTCAAGAGGCAGTGAATGGCTTGAAATCTGTTTGTATGAGGACTTTGGACAATGCAGGTTCACAAAAATAATTATTTTGGTATGTGGAAAAAGGGGCTGTATTCACTGTTTGACAGGGTGGAGGGCGTACTGGTTTTCAACAGGTAACTTGTGATTTCTCTTTCTGCCTTGTTTCCTCTGTTCTTTTTCCTGCTCTTTCATTTTCTTTGTGCAAAGAAGAGAAGGAATCCATCTCTGTTTAGGCTTGAGACTTTACAGCCTTGTTTTCTTTCCCTCAACAGAGAACATACAGAGCTATGTATGACTACAGTGCTCAAGATGAAGATGAAGTTTCCTTCAGGGATGGTGATTATATCATCAATGTGCAACCAATTGATGATGGCTGGATGTATGGTACTGTTCAGAGAACTGGGAAAACAGGAATGCTTCCAGCAAATTATATTGAGTTTGTTAACTAATTTTTGTGTCTAGTCCTTTGAGCTTTATTATGATTTACTCAAAACCTAACCTTTTAGAAAAAGTCAGAAGAATCTTTTAAGAGTACATGTTCATTACTTTATCATTGCTGTAACAGTCTGCATTCTCACTCAGAATCCAATTTAGAGTCTTTCAAAGTAAAGATAAATAATCAACAAGAAGCTCAGAGCTTTGAAAACAGCATTGCATATAATAGCACTCCCTCAAAATGGAAAACATATATGAAAGCCTGGTGCTGCCAATCCTATAAAGATTTCAGTCAATTAGCTGTAAAGGGGAAATACCTTTTCCCTACACCTCAAAGACGTTATTTCTCTTTATAATAACAACCATAAAATCGTTTCACTTCTTATGGCAATCTGAAGTCACAGGAGGTTAACACACTGAGTCTGAACACATCTTCAGATTATTAGGGAAGTGTTTAATGTTTGAGCAGTTAGCATCCGAATAAAAATAAAAATGCTGAGTAGTTAATTCAATCATTTGAAATAACATCAAGTAATATGCTACTAAAAAAACCCAAATAAAAAACCCCTACTGCCCAGCAGCCTTACAGTAAACAGGTCTATTTTGACAGCAAAAATTTCTTGACTCTTGCATACCCACATTTATTCCTGGATTACCCATTTTCTCTTATTTCCAACAGTGGCCTCTTCTATCAGCTTTGCTTGCATCCCAGTCCATCAGTTAGATCCGTGCCTGGATTCATGGTTCTTTGGTCTTTTCCACAGAAATTTACTTGCAAAGACTATCTAGAGTATAAAACCTGTCAACTCTTCTGTTTCCTTCTGATAATACTTAGCATTTAAATAGAAACTTCCATTAGGGCAATGTACAACCAATACTTCATGTTAGTTTACCTTCACCTGCACTGCTGTAAATAAATATCCTGTGTGAGGCCCAGTGCTGTGCAGTCACACAAAGCCTGCAGTTACATCCCTCCTTCTTAGAGCAGGTAACTCGCTTAATGGCTGCTTTGCTGATGAGCTAATGTACTTACCCCTGCTGCAGAAATACTTGCACATCCATCAAGGAGTGAAGGAGAGCTCTGGTTATTGTAGTGTATTTCAGCTCAGTGGCCTATTGCCTCAGTTTCCTCCAGAAACCTTGATGATCCAACAGTGGGTTGTACGCTTGCCAAATGATTAATGATGGAGAAATATGTTTTCTTTTACCAATTTAATCTTTCTCATAACTGACACTGAAGGGAAAACTAGCTAAACAGAAGTCCAACATAATCTATGACATCATGCTTCAGTTTAGCCATCCATGGAAAACAATAAAAATATTTTGCTGGCAAACCTTCAGATATGCTATTTGGTGTCCGTTAACTTATGACCAGAACTGAGAAATCCACGTCTTGGTCTGTGAGGCTGAGGAGAGGATCAAATAACTGGTGACATAATGGACCTGTAAAAGGGACTGTATCAGCAGGCTTGGGTCACAGGGAAGGTGCTTTTCCTTTGACTGGGTGTCAGGAGGGTGCTGTGTTCCCTCCCAGGGAGAAACTCTGGGAGGAAGGACAAAAGAGTTAAAGATTCACATGTGGATGCATACATGTGTAAGGAAGAAGATGTTTTTGCTGATAGTATTGTTTGTGGTGTTCAGCCATCTGCTAGAGAAGTTAATTTTGGAGTAGGTCTCAGAATGTTGAGCCTGCACTGGCTTTCTTCTATTTCTGAAATTCTTAAAGTAGAATTAAATATAGAGTTTACAGACAATTTTGTATTTCTCGTTTCACAAAGTAAGCAAGCCTGCAATATCTATTTAAAGAATAAAGAAAGAATGCAGTATGGTGGTATGTCAACTGAAAGTTATCAATGCAAATACCTGCTAGTTCTATTTTTACATGCTATTAGGAATTGGAAAGCTTATGCAATTTTTTTTTTTGTGTTGCTAACACAGGGCTGATCACAGCTGCCAAACAGAGTGGAATGACTGCTTTAAAAAAAAAAAAAAGTTAAAAAATGACCATGACTGTGGAATTACCTGTGCTTACTTGTCAGCTGCCTAATTTCAAGGCTAAAGCTGACCAGGAGCATCTAACTTCAAAAAATGTGGTTTAAAACTAGGAATGCAATACTGTAAATGTGCAATCTGTATGGATGCTGTCGTTTAAAATTCTTGAAAGTTTTGCATATAGAGCTGCTTCTGTGACAGACCCTTATGCATTACTGGTGACTTCCACATTAAATTAGCAAGCTTTGCAAGTCAAATAGCTTTTTCAAAAGGCTGATGTGGTAAACTGAGCTAGAAGCTCTGAAGCAAGCAGTCTGCTTCTGTGTTGGTTTTCATCACCAGCCATCAACATCAAGGAGAGGAATCCCATCTTGTGATGCTGGCAGATTTTCTGATGATGCCTGAGGCAGAATTGGCTACCCCTTGCTGCTGTGCTGCTCTATTAGCTGTGTAATGCTGACAACTATAAAAACAAGTTGTCAGTTTGTTAACCAGATATGAATAAAAAGAAATGTAGGGAATAGATATATTGCATCAAGTTACAATTTTTAATGACTTATAAAAAAGAAAGTCTCCATGTATAAATACACTAGCATTCTTCCTAACTGAGGAGACAGCTTACAGTGAGCGCTGTAGGTATAGTGAAAAGTAAATCAGAAAATGAGCATTTGATGACATTAGAGAACTATGTTATGCTAAACAATGGAAATAGAATTTCCTTTATGAATTTTGAATATTCGTTAGCCTGGCAAAGCAGCTAAAGCAATTTGCAAAATAAAAAAGGTCGAGAAAACAAAACAGTATGTGAATTGTATTTCTCTTGAGAATGGTATGTCAGCAGAATTATTAAGAACTGTTTTAAGTTACTTATTCATGTAGTCAGATTTTTATGTTGTGTATGCTTAGTAATTTGTGTTCATATGGAATGGTTCCTTCTTTTTTATATAAAACAAACTTTAGTGTCATTATGCAGCTTTGTTCTAAGCAATGCTATCAAAGGCCCAAAATTATCAGAGTGCAATTACAAAATTTTTTTTTAAGATCTAAAATTTGTAAGGTAGCAAAAGTAAGTCAGCAATTAAATTGTGCCAGCACAGGTTTTACAAGGCATATGTTGGAGCCTGTTACATGCAGTGGGATATAGGGGTGAACAGATGTCATATGCTGTCTTGTCACCTTTAAAGTTATGTATTCCTTTTTAACACAGCATGTTCCCCTCACTGTACTTTCTTCCTGTAGACAACATTTTTCTGGGGAATGGAAAAGACTTTTAAGGAGCCAAATTTCCCAAGATGTTTCAAAGTTCAGGTTGGAAGTTCATACATTCCCATTTTAAGCATTTTAAAAATAAAGAAGATACAATATGCTGTAATTCTTGCTAACACGAGTATAAACGTGGAAAAAAACACAGAGCATATTCATACATATATATAAGAACAAATGGGTGCCTTGCTTTTCATTACTCTTTCTTGCCTGGCTAATCTTCATTTTCTAAACAAAGCTACTTACAGATACTGCAGCTGTAATTTTTCATGATGGAACATTAGCATTTAATCTTGATGAAACAGGGTTTCCTTGATTACATTTGACATACCATAAACCACTTCAGCAGATTGGGATTTGACAGAGAATCACCTCCCATGGATTATATTTTTGACAAATATGCCCCTACCAAGTGTTCCTCGGGGATATGGAAGGTCTCCAATACTTGGGAAAGGTAATAATTCTAGTTTTAATTGTACAGTGACTGCATGTCATCTTGTACAATGAAAAAGAAATGACAAATACAGAAGTCTTTGGCAGAAAGTGGTACAGGGTATAAAATGTTAGATTTTAGTTATGTTGATTAATACTTCATTTAAAATACAGAATACGCTTTAGTTAGTAAATGTTTAAATAATATACTGAAACAGACAAAAGATGCTGTTGAAAGAAGATCTCCAAACTGATGTGCTGGCAAATGCAAAGTACTGGTGAGCTGTAGAAGAATAAACCATTTTGCAATGCTTTAGTGATTTTCTCCAGCTTTATGCCATAGGAACCCCATCTCTCCTTTTGAAAGAAAACCTGAAAGCTATATTTCCTAAACTGCCTGCACTACAACAGTATATTCAAAGGAATTTCATATGCTTCTTGTGTCTGATAAATAGGATTTGCATATTGTACTTAAGTTGTAATCCAGTTGTTGTTGACATTTGTTTAATTATTATTATTTTAGGGGGGAAATAAGCTATACTGTAGCATTTCAATCGTGTATTTAATATTACTATTAGAAATTGCTAGACCATTGGAAGACAGCAATGACTGTATTGACATTGATTAGCATGATGTGGAAACTCTCTCAGCTGTTGGTTTTTGCAGTGTGACATAAAAAGCAAAAATGAACCGCTGTGCAGTTTGGCTTATGTTTGCTTTAAAGTGTGTAAAGTTTTAGTTATTTTGCAAAACTGTACTGTTTTTGGGAGTATACAGTTATGAAGGTAACAATTGTTTTTCAAAGGACAGATATACTTACTCTTGGATCATATGATGTATCATCTTAATTTGGCTTTTGTTATGCAGAAAGTTAACACCAGCTATTAAAATATATTTTAGTAGAAATGCTTTAATTCCTGTTTCTTCCTCTACACTGTGAATATTTAAGCCTTGGTGGACTAGAGCAACATCATGCTGCCCAAAATACTAACCTATGCAAACTAGTTCACATTTTAGTTGATGTCACAGTGGATGTAACATAACAATTTATTTTGCATAACATTAAACGTCATTCAAATAAAATATTAAACCCAGTACTATGTATGTATTATATTCATAAACAATACTCTGCAAAGCTACCATACCCATTAATATAAGCTATCAAAGATGTATATTGTTTTAACTAAGGAAGCTTTGAGTTTTCAAACTTTGGTAGAATATTTAGCACTATTATTCTTCAAGCTTGATCTCAGAAAATAGTTTCCTAGAACACCATTTTGTTTCAGAAGTGCCCTCTCCTCAGAGGGTTAATTTGCTTTTTCAGTCTGTGTTTGTAACCCTTCAATAGAACAGGGAGTTACAGTCCATGTCCTTTGGTTTGTTTAAATCAGCAAAGATAGTAAGTGAAGGAGGTCTGCTGATTTGACTGATACCAGTTTGCTGGTCTTTGAATGGGCATTTGGTTAGACATGCTCTCAGTGCAACACTAATGAAAACAAATCAGATTACCGGCCTCTTCAAGACAATTTTATATACAAATGTGGTCCTTGGGTTATCTTTATTCACGTGCACAAGTAAATTATTTTTACAACATTGTAAGAAAGTGTAAGTTAAAATAAAATCCAGAATTATTTTGGAACTTCTGTGCCTGTAGTTGAAGAAGATTATTATGCATAGGGCCATGTTTTATTTATTTGAGTGTTAAGCATACAGTCCAATGAACTGCATTAGAATCTACTAATTTTTATCGAGTGTTAGTTTGAAGAAAGCTGTTAATGAATGAGGACAAATGACAGCTACAAATGGAGCTGGTTAGTTCATTCTAGGTAAGTGATGTACAGTTGCTACCACACTAATTTTCTCCTTAAGAAATACATGTTAGCATTTCCTATGAAGTTTAATTAGTTACAGAGCTTTGATTCCATGTTCTGTGGTGCTTTTATATGCTGAAATGCTGCCAGTATAGCAAAGTCCAGTTTTTTATATATACTGTGGCAAACAGCAGTTTTCAATAGGAAAAAGATTTAACAGCTGGCAAAATGGACCTCAAGCACTCGGAATGTGTTTTATTTGTAAATCCCTCCATAATCTGCTAGAGCAACTGGAGTATTAGATTTTCTGTTTCTAGCCTAAATACATATTTCAGGTGTCGGTTCTCCTCCTGAGAGCCACTGATTGGAAGTTGGTAGGAGTTGTGTGTTTGGCGTCTGAAGGATTATGTCCTTATTCAGTAGCAGCATCAAATCTAACAAATGGCTGAAACGAAGAAGGCTTTCCTGTCTTTACTGATGCCATAGAATATCATTATCTAAAGGATCTATGTACTGGCACTTGAAAGTCACATGGATACCCTCCACACTGTATATTGGATAGGTTGAGAATTTCTAGCTATCACTGCTTTTAGGATGCCCTCATTTCTGCTCTGTCACAAAACTGGGCTTTAGATTTTCTCTGTTGTGTTAATTAGCAAGAGTAAGCCAATTTTACATAGAGTTCTCTGTACTGAGGGAATAGTTGCCCAATGTACTGGCTGTGACAAGTACTGCCTTCCCTCCCTCCTCCCACTCAAACCACCAAGCCCAACCATGTTTCCAATCCTGTCCTGCAGTGTACCTCTCTCTTCTTTCTGTGAAGCTACCTGTGGGGCACACTGAAATGGTATCACCAAATGATCCAGATTTGTTGTTTTTTTCCAAATTGTTCCTTTTATCATCATTCTTTCAGTGATTCAGTTTATTGCACAGGCTCAAAACCAGTAATCTCAACAGAAGGAATGAGGTAGCATGATACAGGAGGGAAAGCATGGCTGAAATGAAAAGCCATAGATTTCTTACTCAGGTTTTGCTGCAGAGGTTAGTACAAGTCAACCATATGTCTGAGAATGCCAGCTGAACAACTAACCTTTAAGCTGAGCAATACTGTGTAGATATGCTTCACCTGTCTCTATGTGTTTATCTGTGCTGTAGTGTCAGAGGTGACTGTGGGGCAGTGTGCAGATACCTAGGCCAGCTTTTGAGGAACTAGTCTGAATCCCAACGGCAGGCCATCCACTGGCATATGGCATTCATAAGGGCAAATTTATCCTTCCAGAAAAGGAGACTTCAGATAGTACAATGGGAACAAATTGTCAGTGCAGTTAAATTGAACATTCTCATGCCCTGTGGGAAAGAAATCCCTTGTGTACAGTCAGATGATTGAGCCCCATGGCACCATAGCAAGTTCCTAACTCTGAACTGTGTAAATACCAGGATGAGAAGTTGTGCCACAGAGCTCACCTGCTCCACAAATTTGATACTGCATGATGTGCTATGTGCTGGGCACGTGTTTAACAATGACAGCAGAAACTAAAGATTCATCTTTATGCACTAGTCCTAAACAGAGTCTAAGCAGTCCTTGATTTTATATATTTTAACTTTGGTTTCTTTCCCACCTGCTTCCTGTTGATAAAATCTACGTATAGAGGCCTGTTCTCATGCAGACTACTGGCTTGTGGCTTTGACCACTTGTGTCTACAAAAGAGAGATCTCCAGGTATTAATATCTGGCTCAAAATATTTCTTGGCATATAAATAGCCATTTTCAATGATTTTACAAACAACTGGTAGCTTTTGTGATTGTTCTTTGACTCAAGCCATAATTTTTCTGTTTTTCCTCCTCCTCCATCTTTCTTCTCTTGACATGCTTGCAGCCCCTGGGACTGTGTTGCTTTGGACAGCAGCTTTTCCAGGACCCAAAAGAGATGTTTTGGCATTGAGAAGCATTTAAATTGCTTGAAAAATATTAGTCTTATCTCCCTATTAAGCTCTTCTTCCCCCAGCAGTTGTACACTGGCTTCACTGTACATCTTGGCCTTTTGCCTCCTTTTCTTTCAGTCAGGCTCTGACATCTCTGTCACTGAACCTGATGGGCTTGGGGCCTCTCTAGTCAGGCCTTCAGACCACTCTCTGGCCTCTATAGTTCCTGCATTCAGGATTGGAACTTTAGTGTGGCTTACCTCCCTATTCTCCTGTCAGGACCTTTGAGCAGGACTCAGACAATATTGACACGTGCCCATTTACCCCAAGGGGTGTTACATTTCTGTTGGCTCAGCTATGAACAATTCTCTGTGAAGAGTCTTCTTGACTGTGCTTCCACTGTCCCTCCTTGCCTCTGGGTGTTTCTGGCTTTTTCTTTTTCAGCTGCTGATTTCAGAAAAGAGGGAGATCACATTTTTCACTGTCTCATCAATACCCAAATAAGTTCTTGTTCATTCTGTTCTTCAGAGGATTAGCATCTTCATTCTGTTATCCCTGATTTCGGACTGAAATCTTGATTCAGGAGTCATTCTCTCTCTGTCAGTGTTAGAGTGAAGATCTCATGCCATGTAGATGTATTGCTCACTGTGGAAGCTGTGTTGATATGTGCTATCCTGCTCACTGGAACTTTTCAGTTCCTAGCACTGCTTATTCTGAATTCATCAGACAGGATCTCTATGAGACATGACTATCTGTACCAAAATCCAGTCTTTCTATAAATAAATGTCATTATAGAATAAACACTTTTCCCTGACTTACATCTCCTCTTACTGAAGATGACATTGACATCTTCCAATTTCATAGCTTGTACTGACCTTAAGAAGCATACATCTAAAATGAGTTAGATGACTTAGGCTCTAAGGGACTGTTTAGGCAGGCCTTGATGACTGCAGCTATTATTCAGTGTAGACACCTCAAGTTAGATGGCATAAATGGCATATCAGGTCTTGCTGGCGCGTGGTTCAACTGAGAACTGAGTTCATGTATTTATTTGAGTGACCCACCTATTCAAGAGACCGCCATTTTAATTTCTACTCCAGCAGTTCAAACCAAATACAAGAATTAGATGACAATTGTTTATAATCAGCTAATTAGCTGTGCCACTTAAACAATTCCTTCATCAACATGGAAGTGGAGAAAGAAGTGAATTGGATAGTTTTGGCAAACCACGTGCAAGGTGGAGCAAACAAGCAGGCTGAGTGTTGGGCTAGGCATTTCAATTGACATTCAGCATGCTTGCACTTGCAATCTTTATCTTTCTGCTAACTTTTTAAAAAAAGCTCTGCTCCTTGCAGCATGACTTAGTGTGCTGTTAGACAAATTTATCTTTAATGGAAGAATATAATCAAGGGCAGGTATAAGGTCTTGGAAGACAACATTTTACAGTTACACTTTCAAATCTTAAAGTTACTTAAACTTTTACTTTGGTCCTTTGTATTTTCTTTTTGCCTTCCGAACCCAGTAAAATTATTTTGCTCTGCTCTACTCTCAATGTTGCATTCCTTGTGGCAGTTACCTTTGTGAGAAGGGAGAAAGACCAGAAATATTGGAGTACTTCAAATAACTTTCTCTTCCTACATTTTTTCATTGCTATGCTAAATAACATCTGTGAAATATCCTCCATTCCAAGGCTCTTTATTCCACCCCCAAGCAACTTATCAAAACAAGTTAATGTACTCCCTGTCCAAATGCCACTGGCCATGATGCTCTGTTGCACAGCTGTGATTATTATGAAAGGGAGGACGTGCTACAATGACAACAGCTACAGTCTTGACATGAGAACAAGCACCTAGCAAAGACTCCCGTGAGAGCTTTCTTAGCTTGTCACCCCTTTGAAAATAGTAGCCATCACTATGGTACCAGTGGTCTATGAGATCACTAAAGTTGCAGCTTTGCAACATGGTTTATTTTCTGGATGCTATCAAGTAAACACAGCTGCAGCTGCTTTTGGACTGATTGATTTTAGATGTTGTTTTGACAAGTTGCTGCTTATGTTTTTGTTGTTGTTCTACTGCTTTCTTTTTCTGCTTCTCATGATGTCGTGGCCAAGCCAGAAGAATACATCAGATCTGCTCATTTGAGGGCCTTCTGCCAGTCTAGAGATGCATGTTTTCTTATTTTAAGCCATTCTTCTTTTTCCCAGCACTGCCAAACTGGTTCTCAAAGGTCAAGGATATATGCAGGAATGTATTCATTTTCCTATAAGAAGGCTAGAACTGTGATCTGAGCTGGTTACAAAATGACTCAAAACAAGGGCACATTTAAAGGTCAAAATCAAGCTCATTTGTCCCCTAAGTTGAACACATGATCCATGAAGGACCAACAGTCCGCTGCCACTAAAAAATTTTCTTTCTCTATAGTGACTATATATTTTAGAGTTACATGAATCCTGTCTGAGAAATGCACTTTTTTTTTTTGGTAAAATAACAACAGGCTTTTCATGTGCTACTGCAACATGCTTTAACCCTGATGACCATAGTGAACCTACAACTGGACCAGAACTTCACAGCTTAATAAGGTAGGTGGAATAAGCTTACATCTTACGTTAGTTTATTTTAGAAAGCTTTTTCTCATTTGAATTCTGTACTAATATGTAGTGAAGGGCTCTGTACAGGACTGAACACTTAGCTGGTTTCAGAAAGCAATGCTGGGAAACCATGGATCGTATCAGAGTAACTGGACCTTGTTCCTTATTCCAGACTGAGTTTTCTTAGAATGGATTGGGTTGGAAGGAAATAGAAGATCATTCAGTTCCAAACCCTCTGCCATGGGCAGGGACACCTTCCACTAGACCAGGTTGCTCAAAGCCCCATCCACCCTGGCATTGACCACTTCCAGAGATGGGGAATCCTGGGCAACCTGTTCCAATGTCTCACCAGCCTCATAGTGAAGAACTTCTTCCTTACATATAATCTAAAACTACCCTCTTTGAGTTTAAAGCCATTTCCCCTTTTCCTATCACTACATGCCCTTGTAAGAAGTCCCTCTCCATCTTTCTTATAGGCACCCTTTAGGTACTGGAAGGCTGCCGTAAGGTGTCCCTGGAGCCTTCTCTTCTCTAGGCTGAGCAACCTCAACTCTTTCAGCCTGTCTTCATAGGAGTGGTGCTCCAACCCTCTGATCATCTTCATGATCTTCCTCTGGACTCACTTCAACAGGTTCTTGTCCTTCTTACATTGGTAGCCCCAGAGCTGAATGCAGTACACTGCACTGTGGGGTCTTACAAGAGCAGAGTGCAGGGGCAGAAGCACCTCCTTTGACCTGCTGGTCACACTTCTTTTGATGCAGCCTGGGATATGGTTGGCTTTCTGGGCCGCAAGTGCACATTGCCGGGTCATGTTGAGATTCTCGTCAACCGACACCCCCAAGTTCTTCCCCTCAGGGCTGCCCTCAATCCACTGCCTGTATTCGTACTTGGGATTGCCCTGGCCTATGTGCAGAACCTTGCACTTGGCCTTGTTGAAGTTCATAAGGTTTGCACAGGCGCATCTTTCAAGCCTCTCAAGGTCCCTCTGGATGGCCTCCATTCCCTCCAGCATGTTGACTGCACCACACAGTTTTGTGTTGTTTGCAAACTTGCTGGGGGTGCACTCAATCCCACTGTCCATGTCACTGACAAAGATGTTAAACAGTGCCAGTCCCAATACTGACCCCTGAGGAAAACCATGTGTCGTTAGTCTCCACTCAGACTTCAAGCTGTTGACTGCAACTCTTTGAGTGAGATCACCCAGCCAATTCCTTATTGGATACACCGAGTAGTCCATCTGTCAAATCCATATCTCTCCAATTTAGAGACAAGGATGTCATGAAGAAGAGTGTCAAATGTTTTGCACAAGTCCAGGTAGGTGATGTCTGTTGCTCTCCCTCTACCCATGCTGTAACCTTGTCATAGAAGGCCACCAGATTTGTAAGGCATGATTTGCCCTTAGTGAAGCCATGTTGGCTGTCACTGAATGTCCCCAGCTTGGAGATATTTGGGACCTGGTTTTGGCCTCAGCATTTCCTACCTGCTGTCAAGAAACTGTGAAGGGGCAATATATAGCAAATAGCTCTGACTTAGCATGTCCTGTGAGGCCAGACACATCATTGGTCATTTTTAAATCGTGTTATGTGGAATGGGTGGGAGAATGCTCATGTTGGCCTTCAACAGATAGGAAATCCTCAAGCAGAACTGGGCCACCAGGAAGAAGTGAGGGCCAAATCCTAATTTTATGTCCCAGCTTTGTTAAATGTATGGGTGCTCCTTGCAAAGCTCTGAAAAGTGAGAGGTTTTGCCCCTGATGAGCTGGTCGTTCCTCACCTGTGCTGGTGGCAGCAGGTCCTGAGCACAAACCTGCTTGGGGCAAGTCACTCCAAGTGGGTGGCCTTGCAGGCACCTTCCTCAAAACTTGCAGCTCAGCCCTGCCACTCAGCATTGCCTCAGATTTCTAGCAGATTTCTGAACCATCCTTTTAATTTTTTTTTTCCTGTAAGTTGCTCTTTCTACTTTGTTGCATATTTTTATCTCTGGCAGCAGAGCAGTAGCTTTGGCAGGAGGAACATGGGGACGTGTTATTGCAAGGTGGGAGAGCAGCTATGGAGGCAGTGGAGCCGGAGTGCCGGGAGGGGATACGGACCCAGCGGAGGCAGGAGGAGGTACAGAGCTGGAGGTACCCCAGGGGGCTGTGATAGACCAAGTTGCTTGGGAACTGAGCTGCACCACTTGCTCCTGCTCATGAGGGGCAGGAAAGGGTGGTGTGTGTTCAAACACCATTTCTCTGAGGTGGATACATAAGCACTTGTGATGAATACTTTTCACAGTCTCCAGGCCAACTAGAAGACCTGTAGGAACTGCAGAAGGAGCATTCCTGGACTAAAATTTATTTATTTTTGCTTCACATAAAACTATCCTTGAAAGCACTTGATGCCTCCCTTGGCCTACTGTTTTCCAAGCATGGTAGGTTTTACCATGAAAAAAAGCCTTCACAGTTTGTTTTCTTTCTTGTTGAAGTGCAGAGCAAGCTTTGTCTTGTTTCTTTTTTTTTTTTTTATGTGGGTAGTTTCCTGCTGTGAAGGGTGCAAAGGTCTCTTCACCTGGTGCAGTGAAGACATTCAGAAACTGCCACTGTCCACAGTCACTTGCTGTAATCCTTCTGATACATATACCACTGATAGCTATGTACCTATCCGCATTTTTCTAAATCTCTCTGCATTTTTAGAAAAAAATGTCTAGGAGCCGAGATGGAGCTGTACAACAATATACCTTTTCCTCCTTTCTATTGTACACTGAAAGGGAAGCTGAGAGCAAAATACCTGCATGTGGGCTTTTAAAATGTCCATGCAGAACTGGGTGAGTCATAGTTCATTAGTCCCCTTAGCAATAAAAAAAGGCAGTCATGGTAAACTGGCACAAGGGGGCAGATGTGCACCGTTAAAAGTCTTCATAGTTTAAGATTGAAATTGTGTTTATGACTGATCAGAAATTAGCTGCAGGATATAGTCTGTTAGCTGTCTTGTTATGTACATAAATGGCTATGTAATTGTGTTTAAAGTGAAATTGTACTGTGTATTTAGTTAGAATGAAAACTCACATTTCTACATAAAATCAAAAGGGTTTAGCAGTACAAATTCATTACAAAATTTGATTTCCAGTACAGATCAATAGCAGAGATAACTAGGGAATAAAAATATGTTTCATTAGTATTTTTTTCTGGATCAGAAGAGATGAGCCATTCAACTCTCTTAATTCAACACTTAAAATATACACATATTGGCACCATATTGTTGTGGTGCTTAAAGGTGTCCTAGTACTTAAAAGTGCGAATGTGTTCTCTGAACAGTGATAATTACTTAGAAACCTGTGGACTGTGGACGTGCCTATGGTGGTGTTTTAGGATTTCGTAGTGTTAAATGTGTGTACAAAATGCTGTATATGACTGCAAGAAGAAGGCCAGTGCAGGAGGCATGGTCATTGAAAAACTGCAGTAAGAGATGCTACAGCAGCAGAGGTTTCATTATGCTATTAAGATAAATTAATCTGATGCAGAGACAACTGCTCATGCTGTGACAGGATTTCCCTCCCCAAATGTCTCCTTGGTGTGTTGTACACTGTATCTTCATTAACTGATCTATTCCACATTTCATCAAAAGCAAATTAATATTTTTGATAATTTTTTTAAAATTAAAAGACAAAACTCAAATGCTAGAGATAAAACCAGTAATTTTATTTCATGTGATTCCACTAAAAATGAACTTTTATTGCTGGCTGGACTTTGACTTAACACTTTGTTGCTCAAGCAATGCCAACTTCAAAATAATCTCCAATTTAGATTCATCTGAAATTTTTCAATATGCAAGATATGGATAGGAAACTTTGCAGAAACAGAAGTATTTAATGAGAACTTTACTATGGGTGAGTTGAAATTAATGGAATTAATGCAAGAGAATAAGGTATTTACATATTTATACAGGGCGAGTCTGCAATTCAGTGTTCATTTGGGAGACTAATTTTCTGTGGAAGGAAAAGGCACTCAAGACTGTTTAAAATCTCACTGTTTTGTTGTTATAATACCATTGTGCCAGCAGATGATTAAAACATGCCTTGAAGCAGTGGAGGCTCTGTTCAGCTGGAGACAATGCAAAGGTGAGTAGATGATGCTTCCCTGCTGCTTTTCATGTTGCCAAGCACATTTCTCAGCCTCACTTGGATTGTTCTGGGTCAAAAATGAGGATGTTCCTTTCCAAACTATTGATATCTGACTGTCAGAGTCATCCCTGACTGATGTTCCTTAAATATTTGATTTCTTAATTTTACCTAGCGGCCTGTATTACTGACATGATGAAGCAGTTCCTTTGCCTTTTCTTTATATAGATGCTTTCTACATGAGCATAGCTTTAATCTCTCTTCCACAGTTGCCAAATGTATTATTTTCGTAAAAATTTCTTCATATGCCAGTTGCAAATAATTTCATCTCTTCCCTGAATTTCCTCTATTTTCTCTTTATTTCTCTCTTTGCCTAAAATGAGTGCAAGGATTAAGAAAGCTTCAGCAGAAGCACAGGAAAGACAACTTCTATGTTGCTTTAAGAAGTGAAGCCAGTTATGTAGGGCCTAGCTGAGGTCTATGATTGCAATGAAGACACGAGCCTGGGCAGCATCTTCTCCATCAGACACTGCTAAGGCTTCGCTTCTGCTCCCCTTGGGTCTCTATAGGAAATCTGCTGCTCTTATAGCTCCACTTGTTTCCTCATATTTACTAGTTCTGCAAAATTACATCTCCTTCACTGCTTTCTTCCACCTTGGGTGCATGTGCCTGGGTCCTCTGTGGCTCTTCCCTACACTTGGGTATCCTGGTCTTGGAGATCCAGTTGATGTGCTCCAAACTAGAATTGGATGACATGGCAATGTAAAAATAATGTTGATGATCACAGCATTTGGGATGAAAGTGAATTCAAACTCAGGCCAATGTGGAGGTCTAGATGTGGCTGTGTGTCTTCACTTCTTTGAGTAGAACTGAAGACTGGCTCCAGCCCCTGGGAACTGGCCTCTGGGAGGCTGTGCGTTGAAGGCCTCGTTCTCCTAGCTTTCTGTGTGGCACCATACAGGCTCCTCTCCTTTATTTGAAAGTGTGATAAAGTGGCTGCTAAGTGGTTAGCTGCCACGATTGCCCTTTTCCAAGCTTTGTGTGTAGACACTATGGTTACTTTTAAGGAATCTCCACAGCCTTGAATTTTCAAAAGTAATTGCTTGTGGTTCATTAAATTCCTTGGTTATGTCCCTAGCTTATTAGCCTGACTATCACTGGCATGCATTTTTTAACGCTTTTCTACACATTCTCTTTTCCAGTCATAATAACTATCTATTTCTACATAATTTTACAAGTAAGTGTTCCAAAGCTCCTTTCAGCTTGTATTTTTGTTATGTTTTTTTTCTCTACAGACAATTTACCTAATTAGTTCTGACTATGGAATTTCTGGATTCCTCCGCTGTGTTTTGTGAATGTAATAAAGAACAGAGCAGAAGATATGAGAGCTTAAGTTTAATTCCAGATTTTTATTTTGATTATAGCTAGGTCATTGCCAAGATGTTATAAAGACGCTTTGATTAAAATAAAAAAAAAATCATTACTGAAAGGAGGAAGACTGGATACTAAAATAAAGCTACTTAGCATGTTGTAATCTTTTAAATTCCAGTTACCTGCTGTGTAAGCCTGGGCTAAAACTGGCTTCTTTGCAACACGATCCAGTTCCACAGGAAATGTGCTAACATTATAAAAGTAATTTTAAACTTTGTACATTATTTACACAATATGATCAAGACCATTTTCAACTACTTTGATGAAGACTTAATTTATGGTCTGTGAAGAAGAAATGTCTGTCATTGAAACAATTGCCCTGCTTCATCTTTCAACCCTAGTTCATTTTCTTTCTCAAGTTTTAGTTTTTGGTGTTTATTAACCTACATTTGACAAGACAGCTAGTTTTAGCCAATCCATTCTTGTAAGTTCATCATCTTTGTCCTGGCATGTTGTACAAGTTGTTTCTAATCTCAGTTCTCTGAAAACATGGAAAACCATATTTCCTAAGATTTGTGATAAACATTATGGTATTTACTGAGTGTTTGTACAGCACCAAATTATGTTCAGTGAATAACTGTTTAATGCTGAAGTTCAGCACATCTCACAGCTGGAGATTAGCTAATGAACACAAGCTGGTCTAAATGTAATAGCTGTTTATCCTCTCAAGAAAAAACCCCAAGTTTTATCCCAGAAAGCCTGAGTGAAGCTTTTAAACCAGATAGTTTGCAGACATGTTGTCATTCCTCAAATTAAAAATATTTCTCCACCACCTGTCTGTGCTGGAGAAGCTATGAATGGTGACTCAGTAAAGGACCACCTTCTGTGGCTGGTTTGTTCAAAGGTCCTGCCGCAGAGTGCTGTAGAGTAATACTCCGACATGCATAAAACCAAGTCATTAAAATTGTGCACATGCTCTTAAAGTACATTTTAGAAGAGGAGGGGTACTATTCCCTGTGTCATGACCCAATTTGTGTTTGTGTCATTATTTTCTATTTTCATAATTCTAATTATTTTCTGTATTCATAATAATCTATTATGGTTTCAGTGGAGAGGACACTGATTTTGTTGGCATAGAATTTTGGTATACAAGTTGGGTCCAGGCTGTTGCACAGACCACTTTTTCTGGTACAGGGTTGGGCTGTTGAGTTCCATATTATACTAGAATTGCTGCTGCTTCCCAAGATCGTTTGTTGGTATATTTTGTAAGTAATTAGTAATTAATAGAGAATTTTTAATGACTTTTGCTTAAATAGTTATCTCTGATGGTGCTATGACTTAGAAGTCATGCTGTGAGAAGCTTATATATGCAATGACTGGAAAATAACTCAATGAAGCAATACTAGATTTTCCAGTGCAAACTTGGACATTTGTTTCCTGAAGATTTTAGTGACTATTTCTCTTTTTTTTTATATATGTGCTTTGAAAAGCTCTTCCTAAGCAGACAGGTGATCTGCTCAGTCAGACCCAGCTTTAAACTCTGAGAGAAGTGACAGGTGGAAGAAAATAGAGAAAACAGGACAATGGAACATGTATCTGTCTTATACAGTTGAGAAGTGCTTGTGATTTTTTTTTTCTTTTTTTTTGCCAGATCTTCAAACATCACCTGTCAAACAATTTAGAGGAATTCATTCTGTAAGCCTTGTTGACTCTGTGTAGCAGAGTTCAATGAGGATGTGACAGGTGTTTTGAAGTTGCACCACAAATCTTGCGTTTTACCTCTTGCTTCCATGGCTGAAAACATCATCACTGCCAAACAACTATCAGAGATGGTAACTAATTTTTAGGTCCAGAACTGAAGAGAATATTATGGCCTGTAGATAACTCTTTCAGTTCTTGATTCCAAATATTCAGTGCTTCATTTTGCTCGTGGAGTGAATTTGCTGTGAAATGAATCATACATTTACATCTCTACATTCTGACTAGAGATCTTACTAGTAGCACTGTGCATCAGATGTTAAATACAATATCTACAATGGCATAAAAAGAGAATCCATTTAAATGTTGAGGTCCATGAATCCTTAATTTCTGTCCTACATATAAAAAAGGTGATCTATGCTGTCCAAAATGAAACCTAAAACAATGTCAAAAAGTAAAAAGCAATGCCAAAATATGTTTGGATACCTAACATCAAGAGCATCTTACTAAATCTTAGAAATGTCTTATATGAACTCTCCCTTGGAAGAAATACTGAGAATTGGGAGAAGAATCACAATTTATTAATAGCTTATTGGTGACTGAGTAGCTTTTCTTGGCAGTACGTCATGGATGCAAAGCAAATTCCTCAGTGACTAATGTCTTCTAGCTCTCATTTAAATGTTTAAAAATTATCAAAATTATCAAATGATTATTACATACTGTCTGTTGGAAGAACGTTATGGGGTGAAGTTCTGACCCTTTTACTTTCCTTAGGTTCTTGTTCCTACCAAGAGTTTGTATACAAGTTGGGCAAGTTGCTTACTTTTGTATAAACTACTGGAGGATGGCTTTTGATATATGCACTTTAAAACAAGTCTTGTAGTAAAGATGCTGCTTTTGTTGCTTTTTAGAAGCTCTCATTTCAGCTTTTTTGAAGTGGATTCTGATATTATATGAGCATGTATATATACCTACCTCTTACCATTGTAACAGATAAATGAAAAGCTAACTGGGACTTTGATGTTTAGAATTTAATTTTGGTTGTGAAAGACAAAGTGGAAAGCAGAGATAACTTCAGTTCTGTGGGTTGTTTTACCTAATGTGATCTTTGTCAGTAAGAAAAGGAACCAGCCCTGCCTGACCAGCTGTTTGTTCTACCCTGTAACCCTCCTCACTATTAAGCCAGCAGAAATGTCTGTACAGCCATACAGTGAATCAAATCCAGCAACAGAGCATGACTACAGCTAACCCACAAACAAAAGAAGTTAGTTTTAACCTTGATCAATTCCCCATCCCAGGTCCTGGCATGGCTGATGAACGCAAGCTGCTACTCAGTAGCAGAGGTCAGCCAGGAAAGAGCAAAAAACCTGACAGAGCTTATTAGTAGAAGATAAATTTCTGGGTAGAGAATCTTTCTTCAGTGACATTATAGCATTGTTTTCACTATTGTTTCCCAGAGTGTAGGACACCTTTCATTTTAAAAAAAGTAAAGCATCTAGTTAGATTTGTGTAGGTTGTGTTTTCTTTTTTTTTTTTTTTGTAAAAGGTTTTTTTCCCATCTCAGCGTATTTACAATAAGAACAATGAAGTTTCAGTCTTGATAAAGAATTGTAATAGAAACAGTAATAGTAAAAGCTAGATGTCCTACCTTGCTATCACCAGTTTAATTTCATCAGATATAGACATACAGGAAGCTCTGGTGTGGTGCGGTGTTTCACTGGAGATTGTCATGTTGCTGTCATGGTACATTTGTCCAGAGTAGATGAGATTTGAGACAAAGCATAGCTGCTGATTCACATAGTCTGGTATCAGTAAGAAATTTAAAGTAAAATTTTGTGTGAAAGTAGAAACATAATGATTAGAATTTAAATTCTTCTGACAATGTTTTGAGCTTGTTCCTACTCTGTAAGCCAAGCAGCCTGCTTTTTGAAGGAAGTTTGCTAAGATTCTTAAGCTAAATATGGGATGTTTTGCTGTGCAGCTTGGGTAAATGTATTTGAGGTATGTTAAGACAGTGTACTGGGTTTCTGTGGCAAGGTTTTGGTAGCTGGGGGTGGGGGGGCACAGGGGTGGCTTCTGTGAGAAGCTGATGGAAGCATCCCTTGTGTCCAACAGAGCTAATACCAGCTGGCTCTAAGATGGACCTGCTGCCAGCCAAGGCCGAGCCCATCAGTGATAGTGGTAACACCTCTGTGATAACATTTTTAAGAAGGAAAAAAAGTTGTGGGACAGAGAGAAACAGCAGCTGGAGAGTGAGAACATGTAAGAGAAACAACTCTGCAGACACCAAGGTCATTGAAGAAGGAGGGGGAGGACATGCTCCAGGTGCCGGAGCAGAGATGCCCCTGCAGCCCCTGGGGAAGACCACGGTGAGGCAGGCTGTTCCCCTGCAGTCCATGGAGGTCCATGGTGGAGCAGATCTTCACCGGAAGCCCGTGGAGGACCCCACGCCAGAGCAGGTGGGTGCCCAAAGAAGGCTGTGACCCCGTGGGAAGCCCGCGCTGGATCAGGTTCCTGGCAGGACCTGTGGGCCTGTGGAGAGAGGAGCCCATGCTGGAGCAGGTTTTCTGGCAGGATTTGAGACCCCAGGGGAGACCCACACTGGAGCAGTCTGTGTCTGAGGGACTGCACCTTGTGGAATGGACTCATGCTGGAGCAGTTTGTGAAGAACTACAGCCTGTGGGAAGGATTGAGGTTGGAGAAGTTCGTGGAGGACTGTCTCTCATGGGAGGGACCCCATGCTGGAGCAGGGGAAGAGTGTGATGACTCCTGCCCCTGAGGAGGATGAAACGGCAGAAATAACTGACTGTAAACCCCATTCCCCATCCCCCTACACCACTGCGGGGGGTGGGGTGGGGGGGTGTAGGTAGAGAAGCCGGGAGTGAAGTTGTGCCCAGGAAGAAGGGAGGGGTGGAGGGAAGGTGTTGTGAGATCTGGTT
>JANZLQ010000078.1:24297539-24318109 GCA_026212715.1 Elanus axillaris | reverse complement strand
AAGGCCAATAGCATCCTGGCTTGTATCAGAAATGGTGTGGCCAGCAGGAGCAGGGAAGTGATCATCCCCCTGTACTCGGCATGGGTGAGGCTGCACTTCAAATACTGTGTTCACTTTTGGGCCCCTCACTACAAGAAAGACACTGAGGTGCTGGAGCATGACCAGAGAAGGGCGACGAAGCTGGTGAAGGGTCTAGAGAACAAGCCTTATGATGAGCGGCTGAGGGAACTGGGGTTGGTTAGTCTGGAGAAAAGGAGACTGAGGGGAGACCTTATTGCTCTCTACAGCTATCCAAAAGGGGGTTGTAGTGAGGTGGGGGTCAGTCTCTTCTCCAGGTGATGGAATGAGAGGAAACAGCTTCAAGTTGTGCCAGGGGAGGTTTAGTTTGGATATTAGGAAAAATTTCATCACTGAAAGGGTTGTCAAGCATTGGAACAGACTGCTCAGGGAAAGTAGTTGAGTTACCATCCCCGGAGATATTTAAAAGAGGTGTAGATGTGGAGCTTATGCACATGGTTTAGTCCTGAACTTGGCAGCATGAGGTTTACAGTTGGACTTGATGATCTTAAAGGTCTTTTCCTACACAAGTGATTCTATGATTCTGTGATTTTATGATTCTATTCCATGAATTGCTGCAAAACTGACTTACCTAAGTTGGACATGGAGCTCTGGTCTCTGTCTTTTCACAGAAAGAGAGAAGGGAATAAGGTTAATTCTCCTTCAGTTTAGGACTTGATTTGGGTGCTTACACACAGCTCACGTGCCCTGGGGTTTCCCACCTGGCCTCCAGCTGCTGGTGCAGCAGGGCATGAGTCTCTCTTAGATCCTCTGTCATATCTATAGCCCTAAATAAATAAACTCTGCCCAAGGAATCAGCCATGCAGATGCCAGCTTCAGCTGTGCTGATCACTGTAAGGGTATCTATAGTCAATGCAAAGACCAGAGCTGTGAGGTGAGAATCATCTGACCTATTTTAAATGTCTACCTTAGGATGAGAAGAATTGCACCCTGGAGTCTACTGAGCATTAACTTGTTCTCCATTGACTGAAGCAGGCTGGGAAGGCTTGATCTGCTGTGTTTACACTGGAGATGTGTGTTGTTAATCATATGAATCTTCTTGAGTGTGACTGAGCACAGAGCAGCCTGGAGCAGTTTGGGGCAGCTGATCTATCACTTTGTTATTGGTTTCTTGGGACATCTCTTTGCATTATATCTGAATTAAACTGCAGAATCCCTTCTAAGGCCAAGCTGGTGTGCAAGGAAATTTGCCAAAAGGTTCCTCAGATACAGTATATTCAGCTGCTCTGTAGAAAATTTTGATTCCTTTTTTGGCCAATGTAGAACCAGAGGAATTTTTAAGCATAGAATTCAGAATCAAGGTAGTTCTCCTGCATAAAGCTGGCAAGAACGTGTAATCAGTTCAGCTGCTGTTTTCAGTCAGAATTTATCCATCTGTACCACTGATTAATATGGCTGCTGACTTAACCAATATTAACAGGCCTTGCTGAAGAGATATTATTACAGTAGAAGTGATTAAAGATATATTCCAAGAAGCAATGATTCTCAGAACCGTACTTGTTATTGGAATGTTGACAACATTGATATCAGGATTTTAATATCCTGCTTGATAATTAAACTTCTGCCTGGCAAAGATTTCCTCTGGGTCTGCAGTATGGGAACTGGGTATTACTTCTCAGTTACTGAAGTGAATTATAGTCATGTACTGGTCAGTGAAAGATTGCCACTAGTGCTTTTGTCCTGGTAATGTTTCACAAAGATGAGCCTGAAGTTTCAAAGAGCAGCTGCCAGCTGAGGAGAAGAATTCAGGTTCTCCAGTCTTTGAATTTTCTAGCTTGTCTTCAGTTCCAGGCTAACATGCTTTACGGTACTCTGTGCTGTCAGATTTTCATTGGGCAAGGGGGGGTGGTTAGGCTAAGGAAAAGAGAGAAGCTTTATAAAACAAAACAACATCAAAAAATGATGAGCTCCTTGCAGATGTCAGTGTTGTGTGGTACAATTTACATGAATTATTGGTGCTGTCAACTCTTCTGCAGAAGTGCAGAGAAGAATGGGCTCTGCTTCAGCTCACTGCTCAATTCTTGATTTCCCTTAAAATAAATGAAACAAAAGACAGCTTATTAAAGAGGAGGCATTGTTTGGAGGCTGCCATAGAATGATAACTGCTATTTTACTGTTTTTCTAATGGATTTCTTATTTTTTCAGACTTTTTAATTACAATATCTTTAGTGTGGCTTCCTAGGGGAAGAAGGGTTGTAGTAACACACTGCATGTATTTGCATAGCTTTCCAAATCCTCTTCTGGATAAGTCTGTTGACTAATATCAATTCAATGTAATGAAAAGGGAAAGTGCTCTGAAGAATCATAATTTCCTATATGGTTTAAGAAAATATACAGCCAGGCTGAAAAGACAGGCCCTGCTTTATCCTTATTGAGAGAAAGACTGCAGAGAGAATTCAGACACCAGGTAATTCACATGCAACAGAGAAAGTAGTGGCTATCCTGTTTCTTGAAAACACATCATTTGTTGCTCACACTTTGTTAGGTATCAGAGGTGAAATTCATATAAGCTAACTTTAAACATCTGCAGTGGAGACAGGTAGACCTGACCTGCTCACTCTGAAGTTCCTTTACAATCAGTGGAGAAAAATATGCAAATTGTGGCTTGTTTTGAATGGCTTTTTTACGATAAGAAGAGTAATTTTTATTAAGGGTCTCATCAAGAGTTTCTAGGAAGCTGATGCCTCCAGCAGTCAGACTGAAAGCACACAGGTATGCCACAAGCATTGTCATATCTGCCAGGGATATCTCATATATTCTAGGGCACGGCACTAAATGCCTATGCTTGAGCATCTAAGTTTAGCCCTACCGGTCCTGAACTCAGTTAATGCTTCCTGGGAATGTATATATCCTCTTATGCCGGTTTCCCAACTCTTTGCCTGAGCACAAAATGCTTCCCCTAAATCATTGTTTTGCTTCATGTGCTTCTGGGTGCTATCCAGAGTATCTTGGCTGAGCATTTCCCCTGCCTCCCACGCCACAGTACAGGCCTTCTTTTCGCAGCAGCAAAGGCCAAACTCAGTTATATAAAACTTTAAAAACATACTAACTCAAGTCCTATCTAGAATACTTTTGAAGCACAATGTGCAAGGTATTGAATAACTGTCTCTAACAGACATAACGTCATTGGAGAAGGAAGAAGAGGAAAAAAAATCAACTATAATTATGGGAATCTGAATGGCTGATGACAGGTAAGATTACCAGAGTCTTTGCCCCTTTCCCTCACTGTGCTGGACAGCCGTACTGTTTGTCATACTTAGTGCTAACTGGGTTCACCCTTAATTGTGACACCTAATGTTGTTTCTCACCAGCTTCTCCTGCCTGGGTTCACTGTTAGCTGCTTGTGGAGCACTGCACATAGCCAGCCCCATGGTTTGTCAGCAATGGCAGAAAGGAACAACTTACTGAACAGAATTGTTCTTTTCCCTCATATACCCTCCTATCCCAGTGTTATTCACCTGGAGGTCAAGCTGCATGTTCCAACCCACAAGAACACACAAATGACTGGTTAGGTGGGTATTTTTTCCCTAACTTTATTGTTAATATATATACACTTCAGAACCACCAAAATCTGCCAGTGCAAAAACCCACCAGGCAAGAGAAAAAAAGTCTTGTTTTCTGTGTTCGCAGTGAAACTTGCACAAGTTATGAATGTTCTCTTCTTTCTCAAACATTGGTCCACATGTAGAAATTACACTAGATACCTAATTGCCATTGATTTTCAATTGGTTTCAGTGCAAGTTGGTCACCCAGACAGATATTAGATTCCCAAGTACCTTCATGTGGATCTTACTTCCTATTCCCTCAAGACCAAGCTGAGAAGGAGAATGGAAAAGGAGAAAGAATAATAAGTTAAGATTTTTTTTCTAAGATAAACTGATTTCCTTAGCTGTTTTCCAGGTCATTTTGAAATTTATTTTGAGGCACTTCAGTCTCTGCATACAGAAAATGTCATTCTAAGTGGTTAGTGCAAATTGTATTATTCCAGTTGCAGATGGGAAAGGCAGTATACAAAAAAACTATGCCTGTCATTATTTAAATCTTAATGTCAGGTTTCTAGGGATTTATGAGTGGCTGGGTTTAATCTTGAAATGGGAAATTCTAATGTTCTGTATGTAGCTGCTACACTTAATTTATAAAGATATATATTTTTAAAGCTTTACCAGATTGGGGCTTTATTGAACAGTTTTGCCATTATTGTTCAGAGTAACATTGCATAATTATATAATTTTGAATTCAAAAGGACAGTCTTCTTTTTCCTTTGATAATAACATATTTAACAGGTGTATTGTAGACTATTAATTATTCTGCAAAAAAATGCCTTATTCCTGTATCTAGTAGTTTTTATGTCAAGCTGAAAAAGAATGGGTAAAACTTGAAAGGGGTAAAGGAGAGTGATCATAATTATGCAAATACAACTTTGCAATGAAAAGAGGAGTTTTTGCTTTCTAGTGGGGTCTGGCAAGATTTTATGTAGCAGAAGTTTGGACGATTGTGTAGATAAATGATAATGATCTCTACACTTCAGCATTTAAATCTGCAGCTCATCCATTTTAACAGGATTCTTTGGATAGAGGACTCTTTTCAAACCTTTGTTTAGAGTTCAGAAAGTTGAACATCTGATTGAGCCAAGGTGTCCCACTGAGCTACAGAAAGGCCAGTTTTCTGTGGCTGACAACAGACAGAAACCAGTACGGCTATCATCACATCCAGCTGTCTTTGATGCCTCAGGTCTATTAACTTTGTATTATTTATAGCTTCATAGAGCAGGAGTTTGCTTCATCATGAGTCTGAAAGGAGGTCTGAACTCTTGCCTTTTCATCTGTAATAAAAATAATTAAACTGTGTTGTCACAATATCTTCTTGCTCAGGGATTAGTGTGTAAGTATATGCATGTTATGTGTACATAAAATTTTCAGTGTACACATTGATAATGTTATTTATCACAGTCTTGCTTGAATAGACCATGTGTCATGATGTAGGCAGCCTGGAAGGTTTTGAGTTTACTATGTCACCATAAAATTAAAAATTATTCTTGTCAATGAGGGCAGGTTTTAATTTTTAAGTTCTTGGTATATATGAATGTATGTTATTGCAAAAAGTTCAATGGCCACTCACACAGAGGACACATCCAGTGTTTTGAGGGAGACTGACAGAAATGGTGTATCTAGGGAAGATTTAGTGATCTCAGTTTAAAGCAGTTGGTGTGTAAGTTCCTCCCAGTGGACTTTATTAAATATTTTGACAGAATTCAAAGTCGGGATTAACACTTCCACTTTGTTGCAAAAAGAATGCAGAGGATCAGATTCCTTGGGCAGCTCTGGCAGCTTTGCACTGTGTCAGCAATAGAAAGCAATAATAAAGCTAGTTTAACTGGCCTGTTAAACCTGGTTTACAGCTGCTTCGCATCACTGGAGTGGTACAAAGCAGCCGGCATCCACCAGTGAGTCTGGCTCCACATGCTTAGTACTCTGCTGCTGGTGCTGGTAGCGGCAAGATGGCTGCGAATGACCCCAGTGTGAACTGCATGAGTGGTGTTTGGTAATGTTAGTGTTGGACTGCTGGCAAGGAAAAGTTCCTAAATTCTATTCTCTAATGAGTAGATGGCTAAGAGCCCTTTCTGAATGGCTGTTTCTTGTTTGTTTCCCTTTGAAGCAAAGAAAGGTATCAAAAGGCAGAGAAAAGCTTTTCTAGTGCTAGAGCTGAACTGACTTGCAATGAAACTTAAGGTCACTTTTTCTCCTAAGGTTTCATATGTCCTGTCCAGTGTTTCACAGAGCTCTTTGCTTTCCCTGTGGACCAAGTTTCTCTTAAGATAGAGCATTTTTCAATAAAAGGGGAAAGCCTCTGTCTCTAGTGCCTCTGCCTTCTTTTCATGGCTTCTCTAGTCTGAAGTGGCTGACACAGCAACACTGTGTGCATCAACCCTTACCAAAGCACTGTTTTGTTATTCTGTGGCATTTCCTTGACCTGAAATCACAGGCATGCCAAAGCTCTGCGTGACTCAAGGGCAAACCCCTGCATTCCACTTGTGACAAGGACAGGTCACCTTGTATGCCTTCCCTGTAGATTTTTTCTGGAAATATTTGCTTCCTAATGCAAAACTATGTGGTCTGTGTTTGTGAATTCTTGTGCAGTCAACATGTCCTGCTTACAGACAGGGTTGTAGATAAAAGCTTTAAGTTCATGATGCTGAACGCCTCTCATGCCTTTGTGAAAATGCTGCTTTGTGAGCTGAGGATACAGTGTTAAATAGTGGCTTCAATATGCTTCCTCTGTGTGGAGGATGCTGACCGTAGGAAGCTGTGGCCCAGGCTGGGGGCTGGTAACATCTCCTTTGGAAATCTCTGGCAGAAATCTGCTATCCCAGAATGTGCATTGGTTTGTTTAGAGATTGAATGAAATGCAATGAATTTAACATCCACAAATGCTGTCAACCTTCAGCTATTTGTGAATTTACTGATGAGGCAGCTAAAAAGTCACTTTGGCTCTAAGGAATCATCTTTTGGCTGAGCAGTGACCGCTTCAACTAAACTGAACTGAAATGGAGAGAGAAGGCACTGGAAAACTACCTGGGACCTTGTTTCTCATCCTCTGAAGCTGCCATTCATCAAAGCGCACAGCATCTTGCTGGCCTCCTCACTAACCTGGGGTAACTGGGAAATGTCAGTGTTTCAAATTGCCTTTTCTCACCTCCAGCTTCTCAAGAAACAGCCCTTCTTTTCAAGCAAAGAGCTATCCGCAGCAAATACTGAATGAGCACATTTGTCACTGTGAGCCATTTGTCAGCTCCAGTTGGGATTACTGTATAATGCTCTTCCTGCTGGTACACAATATGGCTCAGGCTACCACATACTCCAGTTCCCATAGTGATTGCTGGACTCCTGGTGACTGTTTAGTGTCATGGTTCACTCGTCAGAGCTATCGGTGCAGCAAACGTCATTTATTTTAAAGGGTCTTTTCCAGTTTGATGTTTTTTAAACTGTCATAGCAGACAGAGAGAAGGACAAGGTTTATAAGTACCTGGATCAAAGTTTTCTCAGTTGGGAAAAAAAAAAAAAGCTGTGAAGCCAAGTTTTAGAGCAGAATAGATGAATCAGCAGTCCTACTGTTTTCTAGAGGTGGCTGCATAACTTTCCTCTCTCTAACATGGTAAGAATGATGCTCTCAGCCTCTCAGCATTAGCAGCCCTCTTTATCCTAAATCCATTCAAACAAGGAAAAGAAAATATGGCAAGCAAAAAACAACACAAAATCAACATACTCTTACCAGCATTTTGACAATGGAAACAGAAAAAGTGTTGAATATTGTACAAAGTCGTCTGGATACCTAGACACAGGTACAGAGTGCAAAATAATTAGACACGGTGGTGATGGGCAGCAATACAACACAACAGGTTAATAATTCTGGCATCTCTTTTGTAATTGTCCTGTAATGCTCTCATGCCTGTTAGGTAGGATGTTTGTGTGGGCATATACATGTGTAAGAAAGAAAGAGAAACAGAGTAAAGCGAGGGACCAAATCTTTCATGTTAAAACAAGTTTGCTGACAAGGCAAAGAAATGCGTGAAAAGCCCTGCAGCAAACATTCAGTATGCTCTGGTTTACACCAGAGGACAGCTGGTACACAGATGGCCTGGGATCAGAGGAGTACAAAGCTGCTTTAAGCCACACATGCTTTCCCTCGTGAGTTGGCACGTGCACATCATAGCTGTAAGCAAAGTTTTCTTCTGCCATCCCAGTCCAGAGGGGTGGGACAAGGCAGATAGTGAGGAAGGGGTTGCATTGTTGCCTAACAGTCTTTTTGACCCTCTTGGTTAATTGTGTCAGGTTTTGGAATACAGTATCATCTTGGAAAGTTGGCTTGAGCTATCAGCATTTCAGAAGAGCTTTGTCTTTTGCATGCAGTGTTTTTGAAGTAGGTGGGAATGCAAATGATTTTGCTTACTGTATTTCTTTCAAAAAATCTAAAATGCAAATGAATACTTCAGACAAAGGGTCTTAGCTGAATAGAGATAGCACCAGTCTGATTCTTCGAAGATTCTTTAAAAAGAAAAGGTCTGTGCTTATTTTCCTTGTCCATAAGTGTTGCCCAGGAGTCTTTGTTATTGAGATTCTCTGTAGAGACCACTAATCCTGAGAAACTGCAATGAGAGTGAGCAGATTTCCACATCCTACTATGTGCCAAGGATGGATAAGGCAGAACAGTTCTCTTTGTGTCTTAGGTTTTCCTGTGAGGACGTAATTCCTTGACATGTAGTAAAATTTGTAGGGCAGTATCTCCTGTTCAGTTCTAACCTTATCTGAGAATGAATGGCCTACCTGTTTTCTTGATATCATCTTTGCACATTTGGGGAATTTATCTTCTTTTAATGATTAGAGGCAGTGGAGGGTGGGAGGATGGACCATCAGTAGTCAGAAGGGTGCCTCTGAGCAGGGATCATTGACTCAGTGTGGTAACAGTCTTTCACACCCACGAGTTAAAAGGCTCATGAGTTTTAGAGTGGAAAGATAGTAATGGCCAATGATGCGATCCAGATTCCCATCATAAAATGCCAAGCTCTGTGTTTCTGATTTCACATTATCTGTTGCTTTCTACTGGCATCTCTATTCCAAGAAATATGTACAGGCAATCCTGGCTCTAAATATAAAAGAGCTGAAGTGTCATTTTCCATGTACTTAAAAAATATGGATACAGTGACACTTGCAGTGGATAACTGCTGATTTTTATCATATAATCTTGTATTATTGAACAGCATGTTGGTGACATATACAAGAAACCCTGAAAACCCCCCAACCTTCATCTGAAATTCATATTTTGTTCCAAAACAGGTACAGCTGCTGCTGTGGAAAACAGATTATCTGGGATATGTTTCTTAAATTTATTATCTAAGCTACAGAAGAACAATTTTTTGTGTTCTTGGTTTTTTTTTTTTTTAATTTTATTTTTCTTTCCAAGGATTTGTGATTTGTGCTTGCTAAGGAAAAAAGTCTCTATCTCTGCTCTTAATTCTATTTGTTTATAGTGAGTCAGGCACCACCCTGGAGAGTCACAATTATTTTGATGGAAAATTTGTGGAGAATGCATATCAGTTGTGGAATTAATCCAGTGCATCTCTCTTAATTAATGAAAATAATAATAATCTCATATTTATGTTCCTGTCTTTCATTTTAAAGCAATCAAGAATTTTCTCATATTATTCCTAGTGGCCAAAGTGTACTGGAGTGACAATTCACTTTACAAGGGTCACTTATTGAGTGTACTGGAGCAGACTTTGGAGTGATTCATATGAACTGCTTTGTGCTTTGGAGCAGCCTTTTTGGTTCATATCTCTATAGGGTATCTCTAGGGTCATAAACCACTTGATATTTAGACAGCTAAGTACATATTTGCATGTATTCTTATGACAATTCTGTGTGAAATTGTGGTAAATATATTTTTCAGGGTAGGCAGAAGTAATATTTCATACAAACAGAGCCTTAGTCATACTTGAAATAATGTATCTGTGTAATATTATTTTGAATAATGCTTCTCTACTATATGTACAGTTTTTACAGTGTCTAGTACAACAGGAATTTCTTGGCTAGTTAGAGTAGTTGTGGTGATTGAAAGATAAAGAAGTGAAAACAGAGCAGCTATTCTTCTTGCCATGTAAAAAATTTAACCCAAAAGAAAATAATCTGTCAGACTGCAGATTGAGAAGATGTGGCTATATATTACCAAAATCACAACAAGCTTCGTTTCCCTGCTGCATGGAATAAATTTGTAAATGGAGGTAGTTTATATCTTCATTTTGTAGCCCTAGAATCTTAAAAGAACTTGTGGTTTTTAATTTTTAATTTATAGTTCACCTTCCCTTACTGAAGGCAGAAGCTTTTATCTTACTTTTGTTCTCTGCTTCTAAAGCTATGAGATCATCTATGGCTATGAGATATTAGGAATGTTCCCATCACTGATTAATTTAGTCGCTTTCTCTCTGCCAGAATTTTGCCAATAAAAAGAGGGGCGTGGGTATGAGTTGACTTTAAAGCAACATTGGGGAAACTGAAATGTTAAATGTGAATTTTAATAAGAGTTCGGATGTTCAGAGTGGATTTAGGCTTTTGCCTAAATTCAGACATCCATAGTAGAGATGTATGTTTGTGCTAGCAGTCAGTAGAGAGTAACAAGGATTTCTGGGGTGTGTTTCAACTGATCTGTTTTAAATTTCTTAGGTTCTTAGATCTTCAGGTGTGATGAATTTCAATGTAAATGTAGCTCACCATTGACATGAAAAGGAGTCTGATTTTCAGGTTCATTTGCACTGAACACATTTCTGTTTGGGGCCAGGAGTCCCACTTTGTGCCTCAAATGTTTTCCTTCCATTCTGAATTCCCATCCTGTTGCAAACTTCCGTTTTATATTGCATGAACTATGACTTTTATCTTTAAGCCAGCTAGGTAGTGGGAATACTTGTCATGTTTTAGGTAGGGCTGAACATGAAGCTAAAATACCAGGACTGATTGTCCAGAGTGGTGTACAGCTTTATCAAAATACTGTCATGGAAAGGTATTTCCTCAAAGAGATTTCCTCAGAAATATAGCTATATATGAAAAATTGGCATGTAAATATTTGGGATGCAAAATGTAAAGCTATGGTTGTTCATACCTGTGGGCTGTTAACCTTAGAATCAATAACACTCATTTCTCACAGGGTCTGCAAAACAAACTCATGGCAGCAGTTTCCAAAGAAGCGTGCATTAAAAAAAGGCCTTAGCCTGTAGGCTGCAACATAATAACTGACTTCCAAAGAGTGGTAATCAGATATGGACATTTTAATGTAGACTATTCCCTTTAACGAGACATCGCTCAAGATGTTCACATTAGCTTCATTAAGCTCAGCAGAGACTGTTGGCTGAGACAGTTTAATGAGCCAACGAGCATTTAATTGTGGTCTACTGTCAAAGCATGTGTGATGAAGTCCACAAAAGTTAATGGCCATATACAATCTCTGAATCAGTGCAGTAGAAATATCTGTGATAATCAGAATATTAAAGATTAATATCAAATCTTTGGTAAGGGCAAATATGGCAAAATTTGACTTCATTTAGATGGGTCTGAAAGTCAAATTCCTTATGTGTTCCCTCCCTCATAAGCAATGCTTTTTATTTCTTTTGCCACATATCAAAATGAAATGTTCAGAAAAAAGTTACCTAGATGCATAGTTAATATCTTCCATTTCTGAAAACATTGAATCCTATGGAAACAATTCCTACACTGTTGTAACGTCTGGTACATAAAAATATCAAGCTGCCTTTTGTCAAGAAAAAACATATTATTCTTGCAAAAGCAATCCTTAAAGTTTTGCTTTCTCAAGAAAATGACAAAAGTTCTGTCCAACTATTAAGAAGGGCTGTTTACTTTTTTATACTTTCCTACCTGTAGTAGATAAGTGCTTCCTCAGCAGAAAAAAGAGGGATGTGCTCGATAAGTAAGACAAATGAAGTGCATATGGAATAAAGAGCAGAAAGGTAGAAATAATTCAAGAAGTTGAACAAGCTGTCTAGAAAATAAAGGGACAAAATAAACATTCCAGCAAATATAAGAAAATGAGTAACAAGTGTGAGCAAACTGGAAAAAAATTGTTAAGTGAAAAATTACATCACATAAAAATTTATTGACCAAGCTAAAGAAGGCTAAGCTGACATGAGAAACAAGCTCATAAGTGGCTGAGCCACAGGTTTACAACTGCCCAATGTAACCAAGTCCTACTGACCCTTTGTTTCAGTGCCTGTATAGAAAATACCATAGAATAACAGAAAGATTTGGGTTGGAAGAATCCTCTTGAGGTCATGAAGGTCAGTCATCTCTCAAAGCAGGCCTAACTTTAAATCTAGATCAGGATGCTCAGGTCCAGTTCAGTAGAGGTTTGAAAATCTCTAGAGACAACAGTTCCACAGTCTCTCTGAACATCCTGTTCCAGTGGCTTAGCCACTCACAAGGTAAAGTGTATTTTCCTATGTATAATCAGAATTTCCCTTGTTCCAGCTTGTAACCAATGCCTCTTGTGCTTTAGCTGTGCACCAAATTGGAAGTCTAGGTGTCTTCTCTGTAATACTCTTTCAGGTTGTACGTAACTGCAACTAGATTTCTTTTAGCCTTCTCTTCACAAGGCTTAACAAAACCTGATTTTATAGAAGAGTTGCAGTAATATTGATCTAACATTTAGATACAAACCCAGGATTCAATACAGGACATTAAATGGAATTCAGTTTTGTACAAAGTACCTTCAGAAAAACCCGAGCAGTGACCATCCAAGCTCATGGGAGTGCAGACTTGCAGGAGATGTCCTTCTTCGGCCCCAGACCTTCGCACCTGTATTTGTTCCATGGCACAGGTTGTGCCCAGTTGCCTGATTCTGGGAATGAGGTCATTCACTAAGTGCTCTTGTGAAGGAGGATTTCTGGGCAGGTGGGATGCTGTATGTTTGGTTGAAGAGGCTGATAAAGGACTCCAAGCCAGTGAATAATCTCTAAGCACGTGTAACGCTCACTTATAGGTTAGCAACTGAGAAAATGTAGCTGTATCATAGCACCACAAAGTAATTTAGGTTGGAAGGGACTCTAGGGTCATATGGTCCAGTGCCCTGCACAATGCAGGCCATACAATCCTGTTAAAACTAGGCATGATGAAGGCATGTTGTCTTTACTTAACAGCCTTGGGACTAGGGCACCCTGGAGACAGAAGAGTCCAGGTCTGTCCCTTCCTGCATTCAGAGAGGCTCTGCCCCACAAATCTCCTCCCTGTGGACAGGTCTGTGATGGCCAGGCTATGGGATAAAGATGCATAGGGGCACTCTCTTGTGTGGAAACTAAGCTGCTGGCAAAAAGGAATCAAGACATATGTTCTGCATGAGTGAATGAAACAGCTCTAGGGAATGCTGCCAGGTGTTGGAACATCAGTGTTTTCTCTTAAATCCTCTAACTGGGCAACTGTGTGGCTTTGGCATCCTGTTTACCCAAACAGTTCTCCTACCTGGTTTGGGAGATAGTGCAGGCCAGGGACCTTCCTCAGCTGGCAGTTTGCATGTGGCCATCTTGTTTTGGAAGTTAGGAAAATTTGGAGGCAGGGATGTAGGCTGTTCCATGCCACCTGACCTCAGGGCCACGTGATGGTCATGAACACATCTAGTTTACTTACAGAGACATCACTACTGGCTTAGACAAAGATGGTATGTATGAGAAGATCTATGATTCAGTCCTGGGGCTTACTGCCAAGATTTTCCTGGACTTTTGTGTCTCTCTTCTGAGTGGTTTCTACATTTATGTTAAACAGTTGGTTGCTAAACTATAGCAGCAGAAGCTCTGAGCACAAATACAGATATGCCAGTCTTGACTCAATGACATAAACTCTGGGTTTCAAAGTCGAACTCTTACCTGCCATTGCTTCCTCTTTCTCCGATCCTGTACATTTTCCTTTTCAGCTCAGTGCACATACCCAGTAAGGTCTGCATTCCCATTCATAAATGTTTAGAATTGACAGTTTGGGTGCTTTCCTGGGAAGCTGTAATTGCCTGGACAATATGAAATGTAGGATCTTACCTCTTTAGGCAGGGAAGCTTTTTGCACCTTGCTTCCCACTACCAAGATGAGCACAGGAGCAAGTAAGAGCTTATATGAAAGCAACAAGTGGTGTATCCTTCTCTGTGGCCTTTTAAAGAAAAGTAGAGGACACCATCTCAGTTTTGTGATATTGATTTCTTTTTGTGTGGAGGAGGTGTGCTCTGAAAATATCTGCTAGTTCACTTATCAAAGTGACTTAAATAGGGAGATGACTGTCATCTGAATGAAACCAGGTTTAGACAATTAAGTTAGCTGCTGAGCACTACAGGCTTGCTGGTCTGCACAAAGTTACACATCCAGGCAGATGGCTGGGGGTCTGCTTTGTCAGCTGAATGCAGTTTTTAGCATGACAGTTTAGACACAGACACTTATGTCATCCATGTCTCTGGCTCTCTGTTCTTAAGTACTTTCCCTACCTTCTCCTGCCAAAGAAAGAGCAGTAGCCCACATGTGTACCTTCTATGTCCAGGATGGCACGGTCTCTCTCTTGCACATGACACAGCCTGCAGTGACTAATGTCATGGCTGGAAGACTGTACGGTAATGCTGTAATCCATAAAGCTAGCCAGGATTTGAAACATTAAGATCTTAAAAAGTAAGGTAGCTATATCCTTATCTAATTATCAACAGAATCATTTAGATTTGAAAGCATTTGTTTAGGCCCTTGCATATGGAAGTGGTTGCCTAACTCTTTTTAGGATTTTACCTTTCAAAATCTTGGCTGGAGTTCTGAATACATGTGAAAGAACAAACCGAGCCTTCTAAACATGGCAATGAGCCAATACCAGTTGCTGAAAGCCCATGCAGCAAAAGTGGTGCCAAGAGCTAAGCTGTGAAACAGTTCAGCTCAGGAGCAGTCATCACCTGCAGCTGCTTGTCAACTTGTTGATTCTAATGTGATAATGAGAAATGCATTGGTCTTGACATTAAATACTTGTGCAGGCATCCAGAGAGAGGATGTTTAGGATGTTTTGGGATCAGAAAACAGAGATGAAGGATGGAAGCTTCTGTTCTTTGTGCTCATGGCAAACTTCAATGAAGTGTAAGAAACTGACAAGGTAATGATTGGGTAACAAATCATAATGAGTCCATTTGGTATTATTGAGCTGTATAGGCTAACAAAATTAACATTTTCTTTTGAAGGAGGGATGTGGCTTCAAAAGACTGTTGAAAAGTATCACTCTTTGGCATGCAGACCGAGTTGTGCTGTCGAGACGGAAGTTTTTATAATCCAGATCTAGCATGCTGCCCCTAGAAAAAAGTGAAGCATGAAGGAACCTGTTTGAGGCCTTTTGATTTAAACCATCACCTGGTGAACTAAGATGAAATGATAAAACAACATGGACACAAGATACCCAATTTAGGTTTTTTCTTCCAACAGGACATTTTTCTGAATTTTGCATTTCTTGAAGTCACACCACTATATAGTTAAGTTTTCTTTGTGAATGAATAAAAGAATTTGAATAATTTCTGTCAGCGTAGGGTGATCACAATGGAAATGAATGAAAATTACACTTTTGGTCAGAAAGCTCTGATTTGTTATAGGACAATTGAAGTGTAGTATCAAATCTCCAGGTATAAATGCACCTATTAACACTTCTGGGTTTTGTTTAAAAGGATCTCAAAAATGTAATAATTTTCGAAGTTTCACTTTTAGTATTATTACAGTCAAGCAAAACCAGCTGGTACTGTACTATTTCTTCTCTTCAGGATGGTGAAAATATTTGAAAATTTTTGTTGTGAGATTTCTGAAGATCATGCCTCTGGCGGTACGTGTCTGTCCCCCTCCCTGACCACCCCCCATCCTGAAGAAGCTGGCAGGAGACAAAACTCCTCCAGGCAGGGAGAAGGGGAAGGAGAAAAAAAAACCTAAACCCTGGAGGCCGCAGGTTAAAGTTTGAACTGGCCAATTGAGATGTGCCAGGTACACTGAGGTGACTGTCTTGGCCAATAGGGATTAATGACTCCAGTCAGATTCGACAGGGGTATAAAGGGGGTCCTGCCAGAGGACACATTGGCATCAGTCCTCCTGGGAGCAGCGGGTCTGCTGTCAGGGACTCCCCCTCAGGTCGGGGCACCCACTGACTGAGGTCACTCCTGAGGGAGAGAGCCCTCAGCTTGTAGGGGAGCAATACGTGCATTTTGAGCCATGACTTTAAATCTCAAGGATTCTTAAGTCGCCTGTGCAGTACTAATTCCTCTTACACCATCATGCCTGTCGTTTTATAAAATGTTACTGGATTTCTAACTAACTCTTACTGAAGAATAAATCTGAGCTTTAACTTCTGTTGGATTTGGTTATTTGTGCATCCGTAACAATGCCACAATGAGCAAGAAATCTTATAAGAACTACTAAAGAGATTTCAAACACAAGATATTATGGACTGGATTCGCTCTAACACACACAGAAAATTGCACACATGGCTAGAATTAATGCACACATCTCTGAACACACACCTATGTAGCTGATACCTACTTCTGATAAAATTCCTGGTAAGAAGGTTTCTGACATTTACATTCTAAAACTTCTCAAAATACCGTGTCTCTAGACACCCATATACACATGCTTTTAGGCTCTTTATTGTGCACCAAACAGCTTGCTTTTTCAAATCTTCAAGCCATTTCTTCTCCAAAAGCCACAGCTGTGGCTTGTTAACAACATCTTGAAAAGACATGGTTGCTAAACACTATTTACTCTGTCTAGTCTGTCCTCATTATATTGTATTTAATTGCTTTGGGTTTATACTAAGTAATTAAGGAAGAATTAAAATAATTTAAAATTTTCTGCATTTTATATGCGTTCTCTGAATTAGCAAAACTATTAATAGATACTGCATATACTGTAGATACTAGGTTTTAGGTGTTTTGTAGCTGGATTATTAGTACCAATAACCTAACTGTTACTATATTGTTTCTGGAGGTGTTCACAATATGCTATTAGTTTGCAAGCAGAGTAAGAAATGCAGCAGTTTCAGCTACAGGCCTTGAAAATCTCTTGGGCTCAGGCTATTGCTAACAAGCTACAATCCTGGCTGGCAGAAGAAAAAAACCATGTTTGATATTTGGTGTGAGAGAGAGAGAATCCAAAGCTAACAGGAAATTTATTGGCTTCTGTTCACATAGGTTCATACTGTGGCATTTCTGAATGCACTTGGGATTTAACCAAATCTCCACATATAAACTAAAATTCCACTGGATCCATAGATTTGGTTTTTTTAAACATGCTTTCAGGTCCTTAAAGCTTTTGATCTGCATTCATGTGAAATTTAAGCCAACTTTGACATGTGGCTTTCAAACTCTTGGGTGAACCTGAGCTTACATTCTGGAACCTGATAGTAGAGCTGCAGCACTATGAAAACTGGCTTAGAACTATTCACAGCATGTAAAGTTAAGCATGACTTGAAGCCAAGGTATGCCACACTTGATTTCATTAACAAATTCTTCTACTTTTTTTAAAAAAAATTCTGTTTAGAAGTAGGAGAGCACTAAAAGATTGGACTAAAAGGAGTGTCTCAAAATAACCAAACTTACCAATTGTCTGAAACAGGAGTCGAATAGTCAGTGTTTGATCTACACCAGGCTGGGACTGGATAATATTTTTGTTCATACGCACTGATTGCCACCAGTAGGCAAGGGAGAAAAAAAATTACATCACAGGAAAATAAAAGGGAGATTTAAATGTAAGAAAGTGTGAAGGAAAGCAGTTTTTTAACTGCACTGTAGATATTCAGTCTACCTCCAATCCCTGTTAATTCACCCTAAATCAAGCACTAAACATATGGTATGTACAGATGGCTCATGCAGCTGCTCATGCCTAGAATCCAGGTGGGTGTTTCTCTGCAGCTTTATCATATTTGGTTTCAAAATTGTGTTACAATTTTTAATGAGGAAGTTTATAAGAATGCAGTAATAAAACCTGCTCAGGTTAAGAATGCTGAACAATAGACAGTATCCTCATTTGGGGCTAACTTGCATTATTCTTAGTTGTCAGGTCCTTGATCTGAAATAGGGATTCTCAGGGCATTTTTCTCAATGGGTATTTCAGCACATCATTCAGGCTCTTACACATTTGCTTACTTACACACCCTGTACACAGGTGTTGAGATTCCTGTACTAGCTCACCACCATACATAGTGTGTAAAGATACATACACAAGATTTATTTCCCTAGAAGAGAATACACCAGTGATGAAGTACTCTCAATAGGGCAAAGGTCAGTGGCAGTTCTTTAAATCAGATAAAGATATTTAGACATTTTGTAAATGCTTAGTGTCCATCCCAAGACTAACAGTGATGCCTCTGGACAGTGTTTTTTCCCCTTTGCAGAGCAATAGACTGAATCAAATATGTCTTAAGAAACACATGATCATACAGGGTTGTCCTGTCTTCCTCTGTTCATAGCTCTGTTCTATCCTGAGCCAGTAAGTTACCCCATATAAATTATGGCTGTTAGGAGACTTTAGTACTGATGCTTCCTGCATTGTCACCCTAACTTGATTCCTGTCTTTTCTGCATCTCTCTTTTTCCTATTTAGAAGTGTATCTGAAGACAGTCTGTAATTCTCTCTCTAGATACTTGTATCTTGCTCATTATGTTGGTATTTTTTATTACCCTTGAATGGGTTATGTGAAAGAATCATTAGTGCCATGCTGTCTGAACTATCAGTCTCACAGAGCTGGAAGCAAGCCGCTCTGCTTATGG
This sequence comes from Elanus axillaris, assembly GCA_026212715.1. NCBI lineage: Eukaryota > Metazoa > Chordata > Aves > Accipitriformes > Accipitridae > Elanus > Elanus axillaris. The sequence goes on along the minus strand of JANZLQ010000078.1, from coordinate 24,299,732 downwards.
TGGGCTGCAATCAACCTGCTGGGAGGGATGCTGCATCCCAGTTTACTGAGGCACTGTGGTCTTAAAGTGGTGGCTGGCTAAAGGCCTCAGAAACACAATTATATTAAATAAAATCTCTGATATTATTGTCATTGAAATAAAGTTGTAACTTTTACGAGACTATGTCTTGCTCAGATACTGCTCTTAGGATTAAAAAATTGAAGTCCAAAATTGCAGTCCTCAGGGTCATACTGAGCAGCTGCCTAATCCTAGAGCTGTCTGAAGTTTGGGGTCTGAATAAAATACACAGTGAAAGTCACTAGTCAAAATGTGTAACAGAACTAGCCAAATGCCTATTTTCACCCCACTCTGTGGACTCGAGAGTTTAGGGCTTTGAAGCTTGATCAAAGGAAGGGTTCTTCCTGAATTTCAGAAAAACATGAGCCAAACAGGCTTGATCTAATTATTTGGTGCTGTAAAAGGGGTTATCCTGCTTCTTCTCCCTTCTCCTGCTCTATGTGCACGCTCCTGACCTGTACCTTGCACTAATTCTGGAGTTTGTCAAAGCATTGATTAGTTTCACTGTATTTCACAGAATTTGTTTCTGAGGATTTAATTCTGAGGTGCTTTTCTCCCTCTACTCATTGATTGCATATAGGACTGTGAATTCTATCATGTAAGTCAGTGTTAGGCAATGTATTGCTAATCACTGAGGTCTCTAACTCCATCCCAGATCTGTGCCTACTTTCTCCATGGGATGGACATTGAAATCTTTGCTTTTCTCTGAGGCAAAATTCACGTAGACTGAAATTCAGTTCATGTTTTTTCCTGGATCTGCAGGGGATTAGTAGAAAGAAAACTAACAAAACAAAGAGAGAAGAGATTGCTTGGTATAAATCAAAAAACATTAGCTAAAAGCAATGGAGTTATCCACCAGCTGGGGATCTTGTCTGTTTTATTTCATCTTTGGCTCAAACCATTCAGACTGTGATTTTGTTTACCTGTGTTTAAATAGGCTCATCTTCACTGCAATGTTAAATGTTTGATTGAAAACTAAAGAAGGATCTCAAGGTCTGAGCTTTTGTTAATTTAATATAAGTCCTTTTAGATGAAATTGCTTCAAGATATGGTTCCTTTCTGCTCTTCAGTATAATTTAATTAAGTGGCTCAATCTAAACTATTGGATGTATTTCTTACAGAGTAAAAATTTTGTTTATCCCTTTCGAAATAAAACATTTCTCTAAGGAAAAAATGAAAAGATTACTTTCCATGATATGGCTACAGTGTAATAATAATTGAGGTGATTCCTAAACTCTTTTTAAGGCATGGCATTTTTCTGCCTGGAAGGTTTCATGTAAATACATTGCCATTGCTGGTTAAAGAAAGCCTCCTCAGTCTAACCTAGTTCAGTTCAGTCAGGAGCCAGGGGAACAGGCGTTGCAGGAAATATTCCAAACCTGGTGTCTTAAGTTATGAACGAAGTGAAAGGTACAGGGAAGCACTTTGGGTGAAATGTTTTGCTGCAGAATAATAGAATCCAGGTTTTGTTGAGAATATAAGACTGCAGATCATCAAGCGGTCTTGTTAATTTACAAAACAGAAGATTTGTTAATTATTTTTACAATAATGTTGTACTGTGCTTTGGTGCAATATTAACCACAAATTTTTGTCTCAAATAAATATTGTTATTATTGGTTTACTTCTATTTACTCCACTTTTTAATAAGTTGAATCAGTTGTTTTTCAGTAATGTGGCTATAAAAATGTGGTCCAGGCCAGGAATCTGCAGTGTGTAGGAGGCATTAGGGGCATGTACTAAGCATTTATGTGTCCATGGTGAGACGAAAGGATACTAAAGTTATTTAGAATGTTATAGCTCAAGAATGATTTTTTTATTCTTGCTTGCTCAATTTATAATTCACTTTTTAAGATCATTAAAGATGTAACTTTCTGTTGTGGTTTAAACCCAGCCAGCAACTAAGCACCACACAGCCACCCGCTCACTTCCCCCTGCTGATGGGATGGGGGAGAGAATCAGAAGGGTAAAATTGAGAAAACTCATAGATTGAGATAAGGACAGTTTAACAGGTAAAGCAAAAGCCACACGCACAAGCAAAGCAAACCAAGGAATTCATTCCCCACTTCCCATGGGCAGGCAGGTGTTCAGCCACCTCCAGGAAAGCAGGGCTCCATCATGCCTAACGGTGACTTGGGA
>JANZLQ010000078.1:24274549-24294844 GCA_026212715.1 Elanus axillaris | reverse complement strand
AGCTAACTGAAACATACCTTCCTGATACAAGGGATCACTAGACCCATGCCCTTTGTCTGCAAGCCAATCCCCAACACATGTATGCACATATAATCATGACATGCAGATATAGAGTTAATCCTTCCCCCCAAAATTCTGGAGTATGTCTCTGTAAAAGGATAGCTATTTCAAATATGTTGTCACAGTGGGCTTCAGAAAGCAGCAAAACATATGGAGGATGTACTGTATACAGGGTAATCTGGAGCTCTGCTGCATGGAAGTACTAAGCATAACATGAGCAATTAGTTATTATTAAACTCCTGTCCAGTCTAATGATCATGTTTGGAACAGAAAAATACATGGCAGGGAACTGCTGCACTTAGGAGGGAAAAAGGCAATAGAGCAGCAAACAGCCTTTATTTTTCAGAATGCTATAGAGAGCAATGCTAAAACAATGTTCTGTCTAAGCGACTTTGGAAAAAAATTGCTTTTAAAGTCAAGTCATAAACATTTTTAATGCATGAAGTAAGATGGGAGTCTGTGACCTATTTCCAGATGTGACTTAGATATGATTTATGCTAAGGAAATAAAAGTTACATGCAGAATTGTAGGGTTTTTGATTTGCCTCATCAAGTGGGTAAAATTCCTTAGGGAGACACTTTCCTCATTAGGAGGGTATGACTGTGACCACGTTCATATGAGCATTTCTGGGTGGGAGGTGTTGGTGTTGCTGATGTAATTATGGCAGTATAGATAAAAGAGAACAAAGTTTTAGTGTAGGCATGAAGACCTTCTTTCACTCACTGGATGGATACAATGACCTTCAAAAAGTTGAACTGTGACACCTTATTTTCAAAGTGTAATTTAGCTCTTAGGTGGCCTGAATCATCCTGATAGTTCCCATGATGTCCAGATGTGCTAGACATCTAACAGAGGCAATTAGGTAAATGCCTAAACCAAGATGGATTATATCCAGACTCACTTCACAGTAAGGCCCAGCCCTAGCATTTCCCTGTAGGTTTGCTAACCTTTTGGTTAACTTTCCTCCATAACCAGCTCCGGCTTCATGGACCACCCTATCAGACTACAGAAAGACAGAGATATTGTATAAATATTTGACACAGAAGGCAAATGACACAGGGTCCCCTTAGAGTATGCAAAAATTGACTTCTATTACATGCATCTTGCTACAACTGACACCAGCTACCTGTTCCTCATGTTAGACTTTCAAGGACTGCTACAAAAGGTGAATTTTTGGAAAATGACTTGTATTAAAAGGAAGCCTAGAGTTTTTACATTTGCTGTGTCCCCAGTGGTGGAACGCAAAGCCCAACTCTGCTTATCTCAGCTGCTTGCACCAGCACCTAGAAATATGGCATTATGTGGGACAAAACTTCCATGCTAAGAGCTGAAGAAGACATTTGTTTAATTTTATTTAAGCTAGTGATCTCATAAATGGTCTTAAAAGCTTTTCCACTTGAGGAAACTGACTGATAGGTTAATAGTCTTTTATTTTTAATAAAGCTATTGTTTAATAAAATCAGTTTAATCTGGAATCATATCCACATGGAGTAGGTAAACTGGGATAGTTAAGGGAAGAAAGGAGAATACATTATTCTGTTAAATTACACTGTCTTTATGTCAATCAAATTTCCTAAGTAGGCATGCTCTAATGGCCTGGTTCTATGAGACTGGAAACATATCCTGAAAATCTTATTTGCAGCAGTTCATGTGGCTTTTTAAAATTTTTTTAATTGCTTTTCTAATTATTTACTTTATTGCTTGCCAGATGATAGGCATTTCTGGACACGGGCAGCAATCTTCTCTGCCTGTACTTCTAATTTATGTATTCTGCTCTTAAAAGCAAATTTTCCAGATAATAAAATACTACAGGAAGATTACTCTATGTGGACCTAAATTTTTTAAGCTGAATTCAGTTTAGTTAAGTTATGAACCTTTATAGATGTACCATAATAACGGAAAAGAAAGCATATTCTTAAATTACAAAGAGCTTTTGTGACAGGTATGATGGCAGTGAATTATGGATCCCTTTAGAAAGGCATGAAAAATCTTCATTTTCTTATTATAATTAGCAGAGTGTGTGTCCCTTTGTTCTGACTGTTGCTGGATTTTTCCCCATTAAGAAAGAAAAAAGAAAAGGAGCATCTGCCTCAGTTCCTTATTAACCACAAGTCCAGAGGATGTATTGATGGGAAGACAGCCACATGCTCAGATTTATCGTACCTGGTAGTTCCCTCTTGGTATCTTTTGCGTCAGCTGGAGTTGATCAGAGGCACTGAGAGATTCTGGCATTTGAAGCCACCCTTGTTCTGCCTCAGAAAGCTGATGTCAAATTACTTGGAAGAGGTAATCCCCTTGTCCCAAATGGTTGGGACTTACTATCTTTTGTCAAATGCAGTTGGAATTTCCCAACAGTTCAAAACCTGTGGGAGGAAGGTGAGAAAGATGAGGTCTGACAGATGGGCAGAGTGACTGACAGGCACCCACATACAGCCTTTGTGCTCCCTTTTCACCTGAAAGCAAGATAATGGATGTGATCCCCCGCCAATCAGGAATGGGGAAGAGCCACTTGGTGAGGTTAGAGTGACTCCGTACAATGTTTAAAAGAAAGTGGTTTAAAGAAGAATAACGCTCTCTTTGTTGTGGGCTTGATGTAGGTCACTGAACCGCAGCAACTGGCTCAGACCTGTGGTACCTCCTGCCTCCTCTCCTGCCTCCGGCAGCAGTCAGTGTGAGGTGCTTTGGGCCCTGAGGGAAGGCAGGTATTAAATGATAAACTTTGTGGGGACATCTAACAAGTTCTGACACAAAAATTTTTGTTTCCCCTGCAATTTTCATTAAAATTAATTACTGGCACCATGAATGTCCATTTTGTTCACTTTCATGTCCTGCCTCTCTCCAGATCTCAGCTAATAAACTGTTGGCTTCTCAGCAAAAGCCTTCTCAGACCTCTGTCTCAGACGGATTTTCAAGCTGTTTCTTGTCTCTGGAGTATCTGTTCAACCTCCATGAAAAAATAATTATAGTAAAGTTAATTGGGTTACTATAGATTTATACACTGGTATAGAAAATACAATTGCCTTTTGTTTCCCAGGTTTCACTTTTTATATTCCGGTGAGGGATGATCTTGAATCTGAGTCACTGATCCAGAGCACATTCATTCTGTCTCTGGCCTTGCTTGTGTTAGGTGGTTTTCCTTAAAAGAAATGTTTTGCTATCAAAACAGAGTCAATTCAACAAAATGTGGAATGAGATATGAAAAAAGTCATGATCGGTAAAAAAAAATATACTGTAAGTGGCATTGGAGTCACTAGTAGAGGCTTTGTTTATTACTGTATTTGTCAAAGCATCTCTGTACATGGCTGTGATCCCCTAGCTCCTGGTAGCTGGGTAGTTTGCAGAAAGGAGCTGTTTGGGATTATAAAGAGAATATGTTTGTTCAGGGTTTTGTGGTTTGTTTCCCTTTTGTGCAGCCAACTTTATTGGGCCCTATTCTGTGCCCAAGAATTTGATTTTTTTTCCCCAGAACTCCAGAGTCTGTGATGTATAGAGCATCCTCAGTTTCTATAGAGTCTGATGGGGACTGAAGGTCTCTTCAGGTCAGCAACTATACTGTGGATTTATATGCTGTATTTCCTTTTTCTCTCTCCCAACAGCAGTGAAGAAACCAACTGAAGTGGCTGCAGGTTTGGTGTTGCTGGCAATACAATATCTCTAGAAGCTTCTGAAAGCACAAGAATAAACATGATAGCTTCTGGGCATGTTCCAAGACTGAAAAACAAACCCTTCTGCATCTCCTCAATCTCCTTCTGTTTGTAGATATGAACACTGTCAACAAGGCTTGCTTCACTCAGGGGAGCATATGCATTGCAATATGGCCTTTAATTACTCAGTCGTAAACTATCCCTCAAGTGATAGGGAATTGTATCCATATTGCTCTGCAACCTCAGATCGCTGTTTGCTGCTCTGCATGTGTCAGGCAAACACAGGCCTGGAGCTCCTCGTGAGAGAAGTATGTAGAATTGCATAGTAATATGTAATAAAATATTTGCACATGTTTGGATATGTGTGTAGACCATGTTAATTTTCAGCTAAAAAAGGCTCACTGTTGCAAGGCTGCTGTTTGCATTGTATTTTTCTGCCCACAAATTCAGTACAGCTTTGGTGTGTGTAGTTGGTCTTGGAGGATAAATCCTCATTGAGCTCTCGAGAGCTGCAGCAGATATTGCGTGACCTGAAAAAGGTTCTAGGAAGCTGTACTGAAATTGCATACATTCTTCAGTTGTGATGAACATACACCTCGTTGTGGGTTTATGTTGAGACACTGCAAATTTTAGCTTAAGGTTGACCCCTTCTGGAATTCCTAATGATTGAAGTTTCTATCAGTCTGTTGATTTTAGTGATATTGTTTGAAACACAGGCCTTAATTCTTCCATCTAGACATGCTTGCACAGACCTACTTACGTAGAATTCTGCAGGGCTCAAATCTTACACTGTAATAGGCCATATTTTTAATTTCGTTTTTTTTTTTTTCCCCTCAGCTCTGTAAGTTAAGAATGGACACATTTAAAATATTTGAGCATCAAATGCATGACCTAAGCTGTCATGTGCAGAGGGTCAAGCCATTACAGCCTGTAATTTTAGGGATGAAAATGGGTATTGGTAAAAGGAAATGCTAATGTATCCAAAACTCTGCAGTCACAAAGGATGCCACTGTAATGTAATTTGCAGGAGATGAAAGCAAGAGGGTAAGGGTCTCTACTGCCTGTCATACTGTGCTAACAAACACAGCACATTTTAAAATGAATAATGGTGAGAGGATTAAAAAAATATTAATTTTAACAGATGTTAATAAACAGTATCTAATAGGAAGAAGGCTGTGCAGGATGTGTGATATTTATTTATGTCTACCCAGAGGTACAAAAAGAGAAGAGTATAAATTACTCCTGACATCTCGATTCTCAACAGAATACTGTTACAGGTAGAAAAGCTATGCAGTATCTTTAGTTTATTATAAGCTATGTGACCTGTGTGTGTGGTTATGAAATAAAGTGTTGACAAATGCTTTCCTCTAAGCAGAAAACAGTGCTGTCAGCCTGGAAATGTGGAATTGCTGTGCTTCAGCTAGCACAAAGTCTTAGGTTCTGTTCAGTCATTTTGAGGTGATGGCTGTATGCAAAAAATGCAGGCTTAAAGAGAGATGCTTTTATCAAACTTGGGAGTAGACTACTGGAAATTGTGTGCACAGCTGAGGGTAAAGAAGAGGGGTAGGAAAGGCAGAGAGGGGGTGGTCATGACTTTGATTTTCCCTCAGAACCTTTGTGCTGGTATGGAAAACGTTTAGAAGTGGTGTTCCAAGAGAAAAGACTGTTAAATATAAAAGCTAAAAGCAGCAGGACTCTACTATTTACAGATGCAAAGAGGAAAGCTGCAAGTGAATTGTGGTGTGAAAAAGGAGGAGAAACAAGCTCCTAAGTGGTGTAAGTCAACACAGGCTGGTATGAAACAATGAATAAGTATTAAAGGAACAAATTTGGGTTGCTCAGTGTGCACCCAGAATTGTGGGGCAGGGAAGATGCTGCCTGTGCTGAGGGTGTGGGCATGGGTGTAGAAAGAACAGACCCAGACAAAAGCAGTTAACTGATGCAGTCCCCTCTGTCCCCTGCCCTGTGTGTGCAAGACACTCACTGCTAGACCTTAGGAGCTGACATGACTGCAGAGATGCAGGCTAGAGTCCAGCCTGTTGACTGCACAGATCCAGGTACTACTCAGTGGGAATCTGGCACCGACTACTTTAATTTTAGATGCTTCACTCTTGCCACCCTCCATGGTTGATATAGAAGGCAGTTTTGCTTTTCCTGGCTCGAGTATCTCTTGCCAATTGACATCTTTATGAATTGAATCTATTTGCCATAAATGTCCCACTTGCAATAAATATGCAATCCTTGTCTAACAACTGCCATGCTCTGTGTAAAGACATGATACTTAATGAAATGAAGACAATAGTATGTTCAGCTGTTTTATTAACACCAGAACTTGCTGTAAGTAGAAATGTATTTTAAGTAGCAAAAGCAGGAAGAGATTAAGATGGGGACCAAGGGATTCCTGGGCAGGGGTCCTGGGGAAGAGAATTCCTATGTAATACCAGAGGGGCTACTGAAAGTGTATTTCCTTACTGCAAAAGAGGCTCCTGGGAAGAAGCACCTAAGGTGGAAGATGCTTTGTGTTATTTCCCGCTCTGATTACAAAACCTTCAGCACTTCCTAATGTAGATAGAGCCACAAGTTGTCATCTTTGCTGTCTCAAAGGCCAAGTCTAACTTCCACTACAGTCTCTCCACCGCAACTCTTACACAAGCTCCTCTCAAACTCTTGCTACTCTTTTCACTCCAGAACTACGCTCTTTTTCCTGAATAATCTATTTCAGAGCACCTTGTCTCCTCCTGATCCTTCCCGGTTCTCCTTAGTGCTCCCATTCCCCCAAAACATCCTCCTGCTGAAGCACTTTTGTCCTTTCCTCAGTCCCCAGTCACAGCCTTGTCACCTCAGGGACTCTATCACTGCTCATTCTGTTAACTGTATCCATTTTGGTGGCTGGCAAATCCTGCTGCCATGCCCGTAGCTGATTTTGTGTTTTTGGGGGGAAAAGGAAGAAGGAAGGACTTAAACTCCTCCTCTCCCTACAGCCCAGAAGCAGCCAGCAGTTATTAAAAAAAAATCCATATAGAAGAGACCTTGGGGATATATCTAGGGAAGACTAGACATATGGTAATCCCAGATGCAGCTGTAAAGTCCCCAGGACTTAGCAAAGCACATTGAAGCCCCAGAGCAAAACAGCTGTTGGAAAGAGAAGGGTGAGAGCAGGAAGGTAACTGATGTGGGACCACCTTCTTACCCACTTCTCATCTCTCACTGTTAGCAGCTAAACTTGCTAGAGTGAATCACAGTCCTGTTACCAAATTATTAAAGAGTGTAAATCTGTTAACATATTTGGCTTGCTTATATTTATTTATCAGGAAAGAGGAATCTTACAGGGTCTGTGAAGTCCAGCATTCATCCAAAGGAACACCACATAACACTTCACTTGGTTTGCTGATGCAGTCTTACAAAGTTCATTTAAGTTCCAAAAGAAGCCCTTTTTCTTGCCTTGTCTTCTCCTCTATCACAGGGCCAAACCCTGGGAGCATATATAATGCAGTTGATCTATTACATGACACAGTCAATCTCAGTTGTTCCTCAGCTGTCCATGGGAAGGAAAATAGCTGGGACCAGACTGCAGCTGCCCAAAACAGATAGCAGGCCAGTTCATCCTGGTAGGCTGTAAGTCAACCTCAGACTTGTTATAAAAGAAATTGATTAATATTTACATTTAGGTTTTATCTCCTGTGGTTTACATCTTCAGTCCTTAGTATTGTCTCAGCCACTTCAGCTTGCAGGCTGGCTGGGTCTGTGCTGTCCCAGCACTAATAGCGCCTGAAGAGCATGACTGTATTGTTTTCAGATCCAGGCTGATACATTTACGCAGCCTGATGTTCTGTTATACATATTTCCCAAAGCCTTTTTCTGATGCAGGTTTGGAGACCTCTGTGCCAAGTTCTCTGGTATGGGTGCTCCTGAGGAATAATAGAAAGGCTCTAAGTTGAGTTCTGGGACAAGGCATACCCCATTAGTCATGAGCTACATTTGCACAGCAGAGTATTGTAAAATTCTTGAGAATAGCAAGGAACAGACAATCACTACTAGCCTGGGGTCAGAAAGAAACTTCCTCTCAAGGGTATGTCATTATATGTTTGTCGCATTTTCTTCTGAAGCAGGTGGTGCTACCATTTTTAGAGCAGGATATCAGATTTGACAGCCCCAGGGCAATGCATGCTCCTTTGTTCTCCTTCTTTCTGCCTCTAAGGCAGCTGGAGGTGGAGTACCTGTTTTCCATTCTCTGCTAGAGTTCAGGAAAGGTCTGTAGCATGTAGAATATTGCTTTTCACTGTAGTAGGGCTCCTAATTTCTGTTGCATATCAGTCTTGAGTTTTTCAGTGAAAAGGGTTGTAAGAGTTTATGGTGCAAGGTGACCACCTAAACTGGGAGACTTTAAAGCTATGTGATTTGCAGGGTTTCATCTTCACAGGTCTGAACATGTGGGTGGTCTTCCAAATGAATACATGAACCTCCCATCTGCCAGAACCTGTGTGGCCATCCTCAGAGAGGCCAAGGCTGCGGTGCTGTGTGCCATGTCGCTGGGGTCCTCTGCAGAACAAGGCCATCAGACCTGAGGCCACACACAGGTTTTGTCCAGAATTCCCTCCAGAGTGCAAACCTGCATTACTGAGCCTTAATTCTATTTTCACTTATCATCTCCAGCTGTTTCAGCCTGCAGTACTAGCTCTTTTATTAGTAACAGCTGCACCAAATTTTAGAGGCAATGCTCTTGTTAATTTTGCCTGAAGCAGATTCTGAATGGCTTGAAATGTCTTTAAGGTATTTATGTGCATTTAATATTTGTGTTACCATTCAATAGCAAAAATGAAGACCAGAATTATACTCAAATACAGAGAAAGAACAAAATATTATTAAGTAATTGGGCTACCTTTAGCTTTTATCTTTCTGCTACTGTATTTGTTTTGGGGTTTATGAACATAATAAATTTCAGGGACTAAGTGGAGTCTATTCAGTCTATTAAGGTTCATTTTCTTTTAATACTCTAATCCCCTCAGGATGCCATTTGCCGTAATTGTTTCTTGAATGATCCTCCAGTGTTTAAGCTTCAGCCTCTGACTCATAAGCTATTCTGCATACACTTGTGGCTCTGTGCAAAGAAAAATGGGACACATGACATCTGTTTCATATTTGTTTTTCTTTACTTTGCAATTATGCCCCTTGTCCTCTTATCTGTCTCCCAGCAAAAAAATAGTAAGTGCATTTGGCATTAACTATACTGTTTAAGATTTTATATACCAAAATTAAATCTCCTCAGACTGCATTTTTATAGTCTATAAATTCAGATTTTATGGTCTCCTCTCATACTTTTTTGTCCTTGGATCAATAGTGCTGCCCTTCTTCTGAACTTTACAAACATTAGAAACATTAGGCAGGTCCATGAAGTTGTGTTGGCCAGAATGATAGATTGCATTGAAGGGTGAGTGCAGCCAGACTGCCCTTTTTCCAGTCACAACTAGTTTTGACTTGTGACTTAAATTCTACATTTACTTTCGCATTCAGTTCTTTTAAAATTCTTTTGCATTGTTTAGATTAATCTAGTTTACAAGTAAGTATTTATTTTTAACTGGTCAATACCTTTAGACTAACATCTGTTGTTCTCAACACTACAATTTCATTCCCATAGAAGTCTTACTGAAAAGTGACAAAAGATCTTTTAAAGAAAGCCAGTCTCTGCTCCTGGTAAAGCAGCTTCTTTCTCTGCATTTTCTAAGTGTTTTGTCCAGCCTGACTTGAAAAGTCTCCAGCTTTCTCTGATTTTCCTTGGAAACTATTTTAGTCTTATAGAACTTACGATAAGGAAGGATATTTGTCTAACATTCAGTCTGAATTTCCCCTTCTTAAATTTATGTCATTGCTGATACCTGTATTTTCATGTATTGTAATAAAGGATGCCTCACAACCCTTGGCAAGACCCCCTCCCCTTGCCCTTTAATAGTATGCTTAGCCAGCTGCACATACTCAGCTCTTTTAATTTCCTCATAATTCAGTCCTACTAGGCCCTGAACATTCCCATTTCTGCTTTCCGAGCTTCCCCCAGAACCCCCGGGAGGTGACAAAGCCCCCACAGCTGAGTGGAATACTGCAGTGCAATAGCACTAGAACCTGTCCTGCAGCCCTGCCACCTGCCAGCAGCAAAAAAAGTAGTGGAGCCATCTCAATTCACACTAGCTACAGATTTGCTCCCATGCCTAATCTCATATATCCCTGCTACTGTATTGCAATATGATGCCTTCATTTAGGCACTCTAAAACTGCTCAAGTATTTTCTGTAGTTACATCTCCTTGCAAGCATGTCTTACACGTAATGCTCCATCACTCAAACTTGTTATAGCATTGACACTTCCCACATTTCTCACTTATATTGACTATTTCTTGTATAAGGTTAAGTTCCTCTCAACAGCCATACCAGAGCATGTGCTTATTTTAATATATCTACTTGCAGGATTTTTCAAATGTATTTCTATGAATTCCAGATACATTCTGCATTATATCTTTACCACAGCCAGTTTTTGCTGCACTTTCCAAGCTACTATATGCAAATTTTTTAGTATACAATTCTATGCTGTACTACATATATTAAATATATATTATATCTATACTTTACATTTATATATAATAATACTATGTAGTATGTAATACTTTACATTTCCTTAACTTATGTTTCTTTGCTTTTCTAGATGATCAATAAGTAATGAAATCATCAGTATGTGTAGAATTACATCAACAGAGTACTTCACCTGGTTAGGAGCTATTGTGTTTATCCTTGGTTTGCATTTTTTTTGGAAAAATTGTAACTTACAGTAATGTTTTTATTCAAGCTGCTGATTTTCATCCAGATAAGCCTTAGTGAGCCACAGTATTTACAGTAGGCAAATATAGAATGCAAACTTTAAAATGTAATTCACACAAGACCATTTTTCTTAAGCAACTTCTTAACAAGAACTTTTCTGAAATGATATGAAAATTCCTATGCTCTGGTTTTATGCTCAGTTTTTTTCCACTGAAAGAAAGACGGAAAAGCATTAAGTAGTGAGTGGTGGAGCAAACAGTCTTTCTGTCATCAATTTATGTTTTCTTATTTGGAAAAGATAGAAAAATAGGGAAAAGTGAGAGAATTTGGAAAACACACATCTCTTCTTTCCTCTTTTCCTCACTAGGAAGTGAGGAAAGTAAGGAGGAGAAAATCAGAACAGTTTAATTAGAAAAAAAAAATGTGCTTCTATTTTTTCATATTAAAATAGCAGAATTTTAAAATAGAGTTTGTTCTTACTGATGATATTTTGAGGACAGTGTGAAAAATACTCATGAATTTTCAGTAGGTCCTACTGAAGCCATATGGCAAATGCTATTTAAGATCTGGGGGTATTTATGTAAAGTGTATCTGTATGGCTGAGATGTCCCATTCTCAGGCTCTTTTCTATTCCCCATCCTCTTTTACTAAAATGTTAGTGTGACTGTTGATGCCTGTAATCCTTCATTGACATAGTTACCAACAAATGAAAAGGAGCTGTGCCTGCTTGCACAGTGAGGGTTAGTCAAACGTGGTTTATCAGACTGCAAGCGGTGCAACAGTTGTGGGTGTATCATCAATGAAATACGCAGCAGAGGGTAAGTGGAGTGGAAAATATGGTGATAGGTTCTGGGACATTGCTTTTGCAGCCACACACCTTAGTCTTGAATTGTTGAGTTTGCTGAGTCTATGGGAATGTCTCCAGCTTCTGGATGTATAATTTTCTTCCCTGCTGCTCTCAGCTGATGAATTTCTCTGGTGGCGGGTGTATGAAACCTGATAGACTGATTGGCCTTAATGAGAATGCTCTGCTACCTGGAGACTGCTCCTAGCTTTCCAGCAACTGCAGGCATGTGCTTCAACTGAGCACCATACTTGCCTCTCTGTGCCTTGCTCTGCCAAAGTGCAGGATTCAACCAAAGCTTATGTCTCAGCCTTTTTCTTTATTACACTAGAGAAAATCAATTGTTGTAGAATAAAAATGTGGGTCATAAATGTATGTCCTCTTTCCTTCTCCTTGAAATGACAAATTTTGATGATTAATCTCCATGCTATCTGTTTCCAGCTTTGGCTTCCAAACAGAGAATGTCAGAGAAAGAGGTACATATATTCTTTAAGTGACAAGAGGCAGCAGCCAGATAAATTAATGTCTTCCATGTCCAGAGCTCTAAGTAATAATACCAGTATTACAATGAGAGGTATGTGAACTCATGTGGATTAAGCTATAGTGAGTAAATACAGAGCAACTGCTGCAAAAGCTTTGTGAATAATGGGAAGAGCTTGCCTAGGCAGCTCTACAAAGTGAACAGCAGCTCTTTGGGGAGTGTGTGATAACTTTGTTACAGAGGGCTGTGGGTGAAGGCAGATAAAGAAAATAACAGTACACCTAAGTGATAGGGAAAGGTGGTTTGCAAGCACTACACTGAAGGCAAACTAGTGAAAGAGGACCAGAGAGTGGAAAAAAACGCTTTTTTCTCATCAAAAAGCAGTGCTCAAGGAAGGAAAACAGCTGATAAGGGGAAGGGAGAGCAATATCACTGGTGATCAATTGTCTTTACAAAAGAGAGGTCAGCCATCACATAGTGGGGTGTTTAGTGTATGAGGGAAGGACAGATGGTGGGTGAAAACACCTCATAGATATCCTGCATTTTATCTCAGCTGCTGTATATCTTAACCACCCCCACCTTCAACTGTTGTTCAGTTATGCAGGGAACTTGAAACTCAAGTCCACTCAGGAATTTTCAGAATACTCCTTCGAGATTCAACGAGAGTATAAAAGTTTCTTCTCAGAAGCAACCTTTCCAAGACACTAATGGGATTAAATCTCAACTCCTATTGACTTCTAATGTGAGTGTAGGCATCTGACTTCCCTTTATGCCATTGAAAAACTCCATGTTAATGTTCACAGTTTACAATTGCCCCCTGAGACTGCTCTCTCTTAAAATAAACTAACTCTGATACTCTTGAGAGTTTGAAGGGCTGTACGTCTTGCAAAATCCCACCAGGACTGCAGTATATGTGGTGAGGGAGAATTCTTGTTCATTATTTTGCTCAGGACCTGTTGTGCAGTTTCATGCATAAATCAGAGAGCCTGAACATCCACCAGTTCGACTAATAACTGAAAGTAAAGGTGCAGAGCAAAGTATCTATCTCAGTCTTGTGGTCCACTGAGGTAAGAGCAAAGCTAAATCACTATGGTGATATTTGATACATAATTAAAAAAGTCCAATGTTATTTAATAGTTCTGCCTGAATAGAAAATCACCAAGTCCTGCAAACTGAACACCTGCTTGTGACTCCCGCTTAAAGAGAAGCTAAGCAGAAAGATGGCCTTGCCCAAAGGTCACTTATTATGAAGAACCTCTTCCATTGCCTCTTTCCAGACTTACAAAGCCATAAATGCCTCAATCATTTTGAAATAAGCTCCACTACTTGAGCTAATGCCCTGGGAGTCTCATCTGCAAACATCTTTGCTGCTTCAATAATTCACATTGTTTTATGTCCTCCAAGGTATATTACTCATGACTTGATTAGTGGCCATATCATATCCTGAACTACCATCGTCCTTCACTAAACCATAAACAGATGTGTGTGCTCCACACCAACTTAATAGAGACTTCTCTGTTCACATTACAAATAAGAGCAAGAGCAGGTTACAGAGGCAGTCTATGGAAGCAGAACAAAGAACATGGAACCACCAAGGGAGGAAAAGGGCCAGTAAAGTAAATGTGTATTCCCTGTGTCAATCAAATACCAGCAGAACCAAAGGTAGTTCGAACTGCTAAACTTGATCTCCAAAGCCAGTGAAGTAAACTTGCATAGGTAATCCTACAAAGTTTGAGGGATAACAAAATTCAGCAAAGCCACAAATAATGCAGATTCAATGAAAGAGATCGTTTTGCTGTACCACTATATGGATGATATCCTGGTGGCAGCGGGAGATTCTGTTATTGAAGTTAGCTGTTGTACCAATCAACTTAAGACACATATTGCTCTTTGTTTGCTAAAGGTATAAAAATAGCTGTTATAATCAATAAAGTAGATCCAGATCCTGACTTGCATCAAGCTGGGTCTCCGTCTCTCAATCGCAGCAGAGATTGAGTCTGATTGTCCTCAGATTTGGCAAACCTGAACACAGCCAGACCAACGCTAAGATTAAGGGTACCATTTTACAAATCATAATGAAACCAATAATAAAACAGAAAGAGCAGGTGCATCTTGGAAGAAAAGAGCAATGTCTTTTCCCAAAGACAGCTGACACTCAATGAGATTCTCAGCAAGAAATGAATTCAAGTCCTCACATTTTATTTTTAATCAAACATTTATATTTTTCTCTTTCTGAATTTAGAAACAGAAAATATTTTACAGAGACTGGGATTGTATCAGTCCCTTAGACTTATGCAGGCTTTTTGAGGGAAGGTAACTTTAGAGACAGTCCTCTCGCTAGTAGACCAGAACTGTCAGCCTCTTGTAGCCTGGAGTTATTTTGTTGGCACCTCAGAAGTGAGTGATTCATTGGAAGCCAAATTTAGATTTGTAAATTGCTTTGATTTCCATGGAAATCTGGACTAAACTGATTTTGCACAATTTTGCATAAAGCTTTAGTAAGATTCCTTAACTGTGATTATTCTTCTGGATGCCATATTAAGGAAAACAACTTCATAAACACTGATTAGTTTGTTCAGAATGAAGACAAGGTTCTCTTTGCCTACTTCTGAAGTTATGAATCCGTCTGAGCAGTCAGTGCTGTTTTGTTTTCAAGTATGTGAATCAGTCCCTGGGGTGATGGTTTCTGTCTTGTGTGTTTCCCAGCCTACCAACAAAAACAATTGTCCTCAGAAGAAGCTGTGCATATTTAGCTAGCTATATTTAGCACAACTGTAGCATTTGCAAGCCTTTTCATTATTTATTAAATAACTATTCCTGTGTCACCACTCATATATTAGAGGCTGGTTTTGGCAAACCGGATTAAAAAAAAAAAGCAATATGCAGAATAGTTTAGAAGCACAGCAACAAAGAAAAAGCATAGCTAATTTTACAAGTAGTGAAGATTGTCACTTGAAATGTATGTACATCTACTGATCTATTTCATGGTGAACCAGAATAAAAAAATCAGAGCAATAATTATACCTTTGCACTGGTGGCAGAAAATGTTGATAAGTCCCATTCCAGAACACCTGAAAAGTCAAATAGGTACCTTCTTAGACTTCTCTGGAATTAAAAGATTAAAACAATGAGTAGATGTTTAACACTGCTGATTTGCAGTTATCCTTTTTCTGGATAGCTGACTGTGCATATATGCAGCACGGTGCTAAGATGCTCAAGTTAGCTCTGAACTTGTTACCTGGGGCACTACAACTTATGTAGGTACTTCAGAATTTGGCTTTCATGGGTTTCTCAGCGTATATAGCTACCCTGCAAGGTGTGCTCGCAACTATGCTGCTTGTGGCAGCACAGTAATTCTATGTGTACTAGGTGGATAAGTACCCTTTTCCTGCACAGCTCAAGTTGGTGAAAGGAGTTTACTTACCCTTATGAAACAGCACTGGTATGGTAACAGTGCTCAAACAGATGTAGTATTCTTAGTGGTAGTTGTTTTCCGCTGCTGAAGCAACAATTGCTCTGCATGAGATTTGGAAAATATACAGGGATAATGTGTCCTTTCTATGGTGGTTGCCATTGAAAAACCATCATCTGTTAACAACTACCACAGAGCAAGAAGACTAGGGTGCCTGACTTGCTGGGCTATGACAATAGTGACTAATAGCCACTGTACTGCATGGTTAATTTAATGTAATCTCAAGCACTGAATACGTCTGAATAGCTGTAAAGTTGTAGCAAACTTTGCAAAGGTGAAGAAATAGAGGGAATGAAGAAATATTTTCCTGTAGTGGGATACAAAGGGCAATGTATGTCAGTGGAATGTCTTTTGACTAATTATTCTTACCCTTGCTAGTTCATTTATGCCCTTCAAGAAAACTGTTACTGATATGTTTATTTTTGCTTTAAAGTTTGCTAGAAGTGTTAGGCTGGCTTCTCAGAGTGCCTACAGCTGCAGTTAGAACTGATATTGAAAATCCTTTTGATCAGAGAAGGGAAGGATCTTTCTTTTGCTTTCTGAGCTATTTGCAGAGTGTATAGCTACTAGTTTACTGCAATTTAGTTTTCATATAACATCTGGAACCAGACATTGGACTCTCTGCCAATAGCTGTTTTCACAGGGCTCAGAGGTGGGGTTCGGATGACAACAGAGGCTTTATTGTAGCTTTCCATTTGCAGAACCTCATTTTACTCCTTAGCAAGGAAGATTTTATTTTAGATTAGTTTCCCCCGTGACATATCAGAATTGTGTAAGGGTGATTAACTCCTTATATTTATCTTCTGCTAGAGAATAAGCTTCAGCATTAGAAAGATTTTGCAACCCTCCTGCACCTGCATTGCAGCCTCCAAGTCTCAAGCCTGGGGTTCTGGATTACACAAAGTGCACAAAATAATGCTGATGCCGAGTGGGAATGTACTGAAACTATCAAACATCCATTACTACACAATTTACATTAAACATATTTTACCAAAATGAAATGCTTTCCTCATTAAAACTGTTCTCCTTGAATGGGGCATATCTTTCATGGCTGTCTTGCAAACTTTTAAGAAAATGTGTGTATGCTATTGGCCTCAGTCCAGGTGCTTTGTTAACTTTTGTATTCTATTGTGTACTAATAGAACCTATGAGGACCATTGTATCTGTGTTTAAGGATGAGCAGAGTAAAAGGATTAAATAAATTTTCATCAGAGGACATGTTATAATCTGCTTTACAAAATACCATACACAAACAGAAAATACTAAAAAACATAGTGTGGAGTACTATAACTGCACTGACTCTAAGTACTTTCCAGCAATGTTGTTTATGGAAAGCCAATCTGATGGCATATAAAGCTCCGGTATTTTCTGTAAATTGATTATATCAGGGCCGGCACAAAAATGATGTATCTCAGAACTCAGCCTTTACTGGCTCTTCCACGAGCTGCAAATAACATATCAGCATTTTCTATTGTAATTTCAGTTTCAAGGCTGGTAGTCCAGAGAAAGATGTTTCCCTATACTGAATACAAACTATTTCCTCATTGGTGGGCATGTACAGAGACCAATAGGGTTGAAATTCTTGTCATTCCCTTCAGCAAATCTACACTTCCATTCAAAATTTTCAGGTTTTTTTCAGGTTTGTCTCAGAAACACAAGCATTCTGTCAGAAGGAAAAGACCAATAAGAGGTGACACCTTTCACATGCTCTGACAGTAATATATATAACAATGGGGTAAATCAGCAGGAAACACTCTCACAAACTGATAAGGCACTGGTGTATCTACTGTTTTCAATAAAACTGGCTCATACAAAAAGATACAACCATAAGACAGAACTACTGCAAATCTTCAGTCAACATGCTATTTCCACTTCAGCATATGGATGTGAACATTTGGTTTGAAAGTGGACACCTCAGGGAAGAAATAAGTAGTAAATGGAAAGATTCTACAACAAACGCTCATATTTATTAGAAATGTCAACAATCCTTTAACACAGTCTGGGAAGGAAATATTTAGAATATATTAAGGGT
The DNA here is from genome assembly GCA_026212715.1 of Elanus axillaris. NCBI lineage: Eukaryota > Metazoa > Chordata > Aves > Accipitriformes > Accipitridae > Elanus > Elanus axillaris. The sequence continues at coordinate 24,277,510 of JANZLQ010000078.1, read as the reverse complement.
GAAGCCAATGGCAACCTACCATTAAGCATCTGTAAAACAGGGAGGATCCGATGCAAAAAATGTGCTAAAAGTCCACAGGAAGGAAAAACTTTCAGGGAGATACGGAGAAAGAAGCAGGGAGTACACAGTGATGGGACAACAGAAATTTGTACAATGTGAGCTTGGGATGGGAAAAGGACTTGTTCAGGAATCTGATAGAAAGAAGAGAAAGTATCGTAGACTCCAAAGGAGAGCAGAAGTTCCTCAGCTCTGAATTAAAGAAGTTTGAATGAATAAAAGGAAAAACAGACTAGTATTTATTATTTATATTCTTATATAGATCTTCCTTAGAAGGTCCTGACACATATTTGGAATCTTCTTTTCCCTGGACCATACAGCAGAACTAGGGCTAAAGAAATACTTTTTTTTTTTTTTTTAACTATGTATGTGGTGGTGAAATTTTCAAAGCTGGCATTCACAAGGGGTTTGTGTCTTTGTGGCAGTGCAGACATTCTTGTCAAACTATGCCTAGAAATTCATACTCAGTCAGCACAACCTGTCTGGTTCAGGACTCTGCTGGTAGTTTTTATCTGGTTAAGTTTGATTCATATTGTTTTCCCAAACCTTAAGATTTCAACTTGATAAGAATGTCTAGATACCAATGTGACATTGCATTTTTTGATTATATACAATACAGCTACGTCTAAGAAAAGTACCACAACCACATCAAATCAAATGACAAGTGTTGAAAGAAAACCTGTTAAAAATAAATCTTTTCTTGTTTTTATAAATATGAAATACAAATAACACAATGACTGGCAGCAGTTATATCCTCTGCAAGCAGTAATGCTTCTTACACTAATTATTATTTGTTGTGTTCTGACACTTTAACCAGCACTAGAGTGGATAAGCAGTGGGCAAGCTACCTCCCTTGGTAACAATGGTTCCACTAACCACTGCCCTATTTGCATGTTTAAGTGCTTTAGAAATAAAAAGTAGGCAAGCAAAACTGTTTATCTGGATAGTGACTCTATGAAAATGAAAATTGAAAAGTGAAGATGCCTGACTACTGGCTTTTAGCTACCCGTTTGCCCTGTTCCTAAGTACAGTCCTACTTCGGTTCTTTTTTTTTTTTGAAGAATATATAGCAAAATTATCTTCACAGCATCTTTGTATGTGACTTAGAATCACACATGCGAGTGTAAATTTTTTTTTCTCTTAGCTAAATAGAGTGAATCAAGGGAAAACTTCTCATATTGTTTGCATATGAGAGAGGAGAAAAAAACCCTGAATTTAATGCTCTGAGAGATCTTGTTTTGTAGCTTAAAAATCACACCACAAATGTGTAGTATGCATATCCTGGAAGAATATCCCCTGACAGTGAATGACAATTTCAGGTTTGTTCACTTGGAACACCTGATCCAAATTATTGAGGTGTACTTTTGCAATGGTTTGAGTAGGCTTTGGATCAGGTACTGTGTCTTCAGCCAGACAATCCTGTTTTCAGGGAATAAGTCATATTCTTTTGTAATGTAAGCCTGTACAGTCACAGTCATTTCTTCCGATCTCAGATGTCTGCAGTGTACTCATCTATATGTGAACTGCTCTCCTAAGGATACATTTATAGCTGATGAAGGGAAATAGACAATTTTTGGGTGCAATTCCTCTTACCTATTCCTCTGTGTGTACTTAGGATAAGATGAATCATGTCTCTGCTACACTGACTCGACAGATTTCCATTGACCATAGACAAAGCCTTGGTGATTAGCTCATACGGATGTCTGCATCAGGCAGGTGAACGCCACCTCTTCGTGTTCAAAGCTGACCCTGATAATTTCAAACAATCTGCCAAGCACAACAGATATCATTACTGATACAGAATTAAATTCAAATAACTACCTAAAGGCTTGAAGATATTTATCTAATTTTCAGTAACTTGAATAAGTCAATATTCCTAATTGTTTGTTTTGGTGAGTACATCAGAATCCTTCACACTAAGCACATTACTCTAGTTTAAACATCTTTAAAATATTCTTAAAGCTTTCGTGGAGCACTGCAGTCCTGTTTAATGACAAGTGGCTCTTCTTGTATGTAAAAATTGATTGCTGGCACCTTGTGTTTTATGACCTAATTTCTTTCTCCATTTCTAGACCCCGAGCTGCTGACTAACTTCCTGCCTTGGCCTTGGGCCCACCTCAGCGCTGGGGACATGCCTGGTGACCGCTGGGCTGTGTCCGACCCTGATCACGCACGCTGGTCCAGCTCAGCTCATCCCCCTTGCACACTATGGGACCCTGCCAGTGTGGCCCCTGCCTGGCTGGTGTCCGCCTCCCATGCCTGCGGGGCAGGCCCTGCTTGCTGCACCCTGGTGCTCAGGGTAGAGAAGAAACAGTCTGCCTTTCAAGAAGACATCTTTACTTGCTTCTTCACCATTGAAGGTAAAGTGTCTGAAGGGAAAAAACTACTGTATTGAAAACACTGTGTTTGTGGTTTTCAACCCTCAGCAAGAATACAACTAACGATTTCTTAGATAAGTAAGGGGATGAACACTTCATTGCACTCACGCAGTATGTGCGCTTTCATTTCTCAGACTGTCCTCACATCCCATTTCAGAATCTGCTTGCAGTCCTGTCCTCATCAAGGGCTATGTGTATACCTGTTTTCCTCTTCTTGTATAAAGTTTTCTCACCCTCTCTTCCTGTGAGAAGTTCTGTATACCAACTTTCCTTCCATGCTGAGCCTCTGATGTGCCATAAGTCACGTATTTTTCACTTTTTGGGCACTTCTTTTTCTCTGACTCCCTCTTTTTGGGTATTTCAGGGTCCCATGCCTCCCTGAGGCAGCATTTCTGTGTGTTCTTCAGAGCCCAGGTGTATTGGGTTTCTGTGGCAAGGTTTTGGTAGTGGGGGGGGGTTATAGGGGTGGCTTCTGTGAGAAGCTGCTGGAAGCTTCCCCTTTGTCCGATAGAGCCAATAACAGCCG
>JANZLQ010000078.1:24225739-24274449 GCA_026212715.1 Elanus axillaris | reverse complement strand
GGAGAAGCTGGGAGTGAAGTTGTGCCCGGGAAGAAGGGAGGGGTGGAGGGAAGGTGTTGTGAGATCTGGTTTTATTTGTCATTACCCTACTCTGTTTTGATTTGTAATAAATTAATTTCCCCAAGCCAAGTCTGTTTTGCCCATGACGGTGATTAATGAATGATGTCTCCTGTCCTTATCTTGACCCACAAGCCCTTAGTTATATTTTTTTTTCTCTCCCCTGTCCAGCGAAGAGGGGGAGGAGTGATAGAACGGCTTGGTGGGCACCTGGCATCCAGCCATGGTCAACCCACCACAGTCTTTCTGGTGCCGAAACCCGGGAATGTGAGGAATTCAAGATAAGGACAGTAACTGAGAGGTAACGAGGTGACGGGCAAAACAGGGATTGAACTCAGCCAGAGGGTGAAGAGTTGCGTGACAAGTGGGGAATTTTTGCTGTTATAATTGTGGTGAAGGGATGAAAGGTGGATTGTGCGTAAATTGTCCACTATTTGTCCGTGTTGTGATGATATTATTCTGATTTCAGTGTGGAGAATTCCTTTTTGTTGACGAGGAGTGGAGTGTGTGTAAATTGTCCACTTTTTTGTCAGTGTTGTGATAACTGTGGTGAAGGGACAAGGGGTGGATTGTGTGTAAATTGTCCACTTCCTGTCCATGTTGTGATGATATTATTTTGATTTTGGTGTGGAGAATTAAGTTTGTGAAGATTTTGTGTGATGAATGTAATTTTAATGATAATTCTTAAATATGTTATGCACAGAGGCGAGGGGTGGAAAGTGCTCATTTGCACTGTCCATTCCTACCATACAATTGCTTTTGTACAAGTCCCTAGGTTATTATATCACTGAAAATTATCATATTCTGAGAGGAGATTAAAAATTGGTAGTAGCAATATATAATAAAGTATGGTAACATGGCAAACAAATACATGTAAGTATTGAACATAGTGAAATGATGTGGAAATAGGCCAGTTGCAGTTTTCACAATTACTATATTATAAGTATTTTCTCATCACTGAGGCTTGGCTCCCTTCAAAGCACAGGTGGCATATATACACTGTGCTGGAAGAAGGTGTTCAAAGAGTGCATATCTGTTTCTAAACCAGTGCACAAACTATAGTTGAAAACCTGCCTAAAATTAATGCACAAGTTCATATTTCCCCGGGCAAGCTTAATTTACATGCTGGCATCTTATAAGAATAATTTGCTTCCCCTTTACAGTTAGTATGTTTTGCATGTTCACTTGGGGAACATCTCTTATCTCGCTGACTCTGCTTTGGCTGTGCTTTGTTCCTTCCTGGGTTTAGCTGTTATGAGCTGCAATGAGTTTGTTTCTGAGGAAGAAGAAAGGCTTAACAAAGTTCCAGCCTTTTTAGTATGTTTGTGACATCTTGTTTGTGACAGAAAAAGAGGTGAGATGGGAGAAAACCTCTGCTTTGGCAGACCTTACATTAGCTCTCCAAGGTTTCGAGCAGCCAAATATGTTTTGCTTATGTGAGAATCATACAAATGGGATGTCTATGTTGATCTCTTATAAAGCAAGCACATTTTTATAGTTTGGTAGTTGATAGGAACTGAATGAATAAACTACTTGAAGAAAATTATCTCTTGACCTCCTCTTAGAATGCCTTACATCAACATCCTGTTTTACCTCACATAAAGTTTAAATTCCTGAGAGGATATTTGTTAAAGCTTCAGTTTTATGTCAATGATCATCTTATTCAGTGTGGCAGTGTGGCAGTGGCTGGAGGTCTGAGGTCCCTTTGAAGAAAAAGGAGTAATAGTAATTTTGGTGAAGCTGCATCTATAGAAGCAGAAACAGAAGAGAGAGATTTTGGAAGAATATTTTTTTCCACTCAAACTGTGTATGAATTGTGAAGCTAAGCCATAAGCTTTCTTTACTCTTTCATTCCCAAATTCACTTTTTTCCTTTCTCTCTTTTTCAGCAGGAGCTTGAAATCTCTCTGGACTGGGGGACTTGAGCTACAGACTACATTTTGTCTGCTGAATTGTTGTGCCAGCATGAAGAAATTTTATGAACTGCTGCCACACGTGTACTGATTTTCTACTAATCTTTTTGATGTATCATGCTCCATATATTTTGAGACTTTAATTTGAAAAAAACATATTACACTTTGTTATTTTTGTTATGTGGGCTTCTCCCTCCCGCAGATTGGTCTGAGATGCAGTTCCTCCCCCATGGTTGCCTCAGCAAGCCTTAGTTCCTTGTGTGCACTTTTGTCCCTTGCCACAGTGGCAGCGGTAACCAAAGCCCTGGGTCAGCGTGGGGCTGAACAGAAGGAAGATATTCCGGCTTAGCAGGAGCCGGACTCTGAAGCTGTCCTACACCTGAGCTCAGCAGGCTTTGGAAGTCACTCCGGCTCTATGGCAATACACCAAATCGGGAAGGGAGTCTAGATTAGCATTTTGGTTTGGATAAAGATTGAACTTCTGAAGTTAGTCTCCCACTGAGCCCTCCAAGGGTCCCGTGGAAACTTAGTTTCCTATAGGCTATGAGATGGTGCAGCAGTGAGTGCATCGGCCTGATTTGTTCTGAGGTGGTTGAAGGCTGGATGACCAGTCTGTGCATGGAGGCAAGATTTCTTCCCCTGCTGGGTGTTGCGGCTTCTGTAAACACAGAATTTTCACAGAAAAACTCACATTGGGTTCCAGCAAACATTTCTAATGGAGTCTTTATCCTTCAAAAGCTGATGTGTCTGTCTTAAAGCAAACTAGTGAGCAAACAGACTAACAAAAAGAAAAAAGTGAAAGCGTAATATTCTTCTCTATGGTTCTGCACTTCAAGTGCACTGCCAGTTACATAACCTTTTTAAAGCAGTGTTGCTTATTTAGAACCAAAACTGACTGAAAAATCATACTGTAAGCACTAATCTATGTATATGATTTCTGCTGCTTTCCAAGTCTTGCTTTTTTTTTAGTTCAGAGAAAGACTCTGTGCCTCACCATTCTTCTCTCTTGTCAGCCCCTGGTTTGTTTTATTCCACCATCCCACTCTTTTGAGCACTATTTCTGAGTATTTTTAAAGTCTCATTCTTTGTAAGATTGTTTGTAGAGATTAGGAATAGGATAGGATACTTATAGACAAGAGCTCTAGCCAACATATTTCAAGGATACTTATAGACAAGAGCTCTAGCCAACATATTTCAGGTTTGATCCTGATTATTTGTATCCAAGAAAGTATTGCATTATCTTCATTTTTCCTCTTTCTAAATCTATCATTGAAATAAACAATACTAAGGCATATAGGAAACATTGCATTATAAATAGTAGCTAATCAGAATTCTTAATTTATTGAATCATAAGTAGTCCTATCTGCTACAGTATTATCCTATGAAATATGAATTAAACATTTTAAAACTGAAAAATAACAGATGTATAATGTTTAGCTATGCTAGTCCATTTTTTAACTTCTTTATTTTAGAGATGTTGGATTCTCATTCCACAGACAATTTGAAATGTGGATTTAATTAGTCAGTTAAGAGTAACTGTAGACTGATAGTAATAGAATTTTTGTTGAATTTGCTGCAGCATAAAGCAATGACAGCTGGATACTGCATAAAAAACAGGATGCACAGTATTCTGTTATTAGGATCCCTCGTTTGTTATTCCTAACTGTACTTCCTGAGTTAATTGTGTATAGTCTATGTAGCATAATGCATTCTTTGCCCTGATCTTCCTTGTTTTTTTATTGAAAAGTTTTGTATTTAGACATACTTTGAGGCCAAGGCTCTGTGACATGACATTGGAGGTGAGGCACCTGTTTCCTCACATTACGTTCCCAGAACAGGTGCATTTCACACAGGCATCACACGATAGTTATACAGACTTGAGTCATTCCCAGGACCACATAGCAGGTACATTCCAGGCAGAGACTTCCTCTTCTCCAAAAGTTTTATTAAAAGTACATTTAGGAAAATGCAAACAATGTAGTAAGTAGGCATCCCTGTGAAATTACATTCTCTTGGTAAGATAACTCAGAAAAATTTGTAAGTACTCCTAGAATATCCAGACTTTATTCATTCTAAGTCTGCTTTCTGGAACCTAAACCTGTTGAGTTATATTTAGTGAGTCATAGAAAATTGTGAAGTCTTTGCTCTGTAGCATGTTTTAACTTGTCTGCATGTACGCAAAGCCCTGATGTTTTATTACTGTCTATAAATCTGGACGTCTCAATTAAATTGCTGAAACATAGGTATCTCTAATGTGTCCTTGATATGCCCCAGGAATCTGAAATCTCTGTGGTAAAGAGGTGCTGTGCCTTTGCATGACTTTCAGTGCCTATATTTGGGAAACAGGATTGAGTTGAGTGACTTCTGCTAGGCTGCCTGGTCTCAAAGTGTAGCACTAGCAGCGTCTTCTCAAAACAGCACAGCCAACACTAGCCTAGGTGGAACTGCTTCAGAAATCTGAACCTTATAGGCTAAACTAGACTAGACTAGATTAAACTAGAATAGAATGCAATAGATGATTTCAGTTGGAAGGGACCTACAATGATCACCTAGTCCAACTGCCTGACCAATTTAGAGCTGACCAAGTTAAAGCATGTTATTAAGGGCATTGTCCAAATGCCTCTTAAACACTGACAGGCTTGGGGCATTGACCACCTCTCTAGGAAGCCTGTTCCAGTGTTTGACCACCCTCTTGGTAAAGAAATGTTTCTAATGTCCAGTCTAAATCTCCCCTGGTGCAGCTTTGAACCATTCTCATGGGTCCTATCCCTGGATCCCAAGGAGAAGAGCTCAGCACGTCCCTCTCCACTTCCCCTCCTCAGGAAGCTGTACAGAGCAATGAGGTCACCCCTCAACCTCCTTTCCTCCAAACTAGCCCAAAGTCCTCAGCCGCTCCTCAGAGGACACTCCTTCCAGCCCTTTCACCAGCTTTGTTGTCCTCCCCTGGATGTATTCAAGGACCTTCGCATCCAGAACTGCACACAGTACTCAAAGTGAGGCCGCACTAATGCTGAATACAGTTGGGTAATCCCCTCTTTTGACCGGCTGGTTACGCTGTGTTTGATGCACCCCAGGATGTGGTTTGCCCTCTTGGCTGGCAGGGCATGACAATATAATCAAACAAACAATAAAGGAATAATCAGTCACTTCCAAACAATTTCTCTCCTCAAATTCTTAGCCTTAGAACAGGAGAAGGCCAGAAGTAGTGTCAATGACATAAAGATAATGAATATCTATTGCCCATTTAAATTCTTGCATCAACATTATGCTTTTTGACTTGTTCTTTCATTCAAGGAGGTGAATCTCAGTAGCTTGTCTAGAACGGTTTGGCTCTATTCATATCAAAAGGAACAGGGAATAATTCAGAAAAAGACATATAATAAGGAACTTTGCAAATCTGTAGATTCCAGGACATGATGCTATGTATTGATAAATTAAACAGTAGCAGGTACTGCTCTGGGGAACGAGAAATCTGTTGCCTATACTAGTAAGCTGTTAGCATGGTCTAATCTATGGTTGTGGTGATTCCCAAACATGGTTTGCATGAGGACACTCTTCTGTAGAATGGAGACTTTACCTATGTCTCCAAAGCCATTCTGTTTTTGCTGGCCTTGGTGCCAGAGAAAAAATTCCAGCTATGTCTAATTTACTAACATAGGCATAGCCTATAGTTGGCAAAACACTAAGTTCCAGCCCATTTTCTTAATATTATTTATATGACAAAAAAGACAATCCCATGTTAAGTGGTAAAATTCTTTATAGAATTTAATAAAGCCTGTAACCTTAAAGACATCAACAACAACCTCTCTTTTCTCCAAGAAAAAAAATCTATTAGAGTTAAATTCTGGAACTTCTTTGTTAAATTCCCAATTTTTTACAATAGCTGGTTTTGATAGGTTTGTCCCACAAAAAATCTATTGTATTAAGTTGCATTTTCAGTATGGAGAAAAACAAGAAAAGGTATCATCTTTATTGTTAATATAAAAATCAGCTGCAAAAAATTTTTTTGTACTTTTTTGGTACTCTTGGATTGTTGGGAATGAAGTGAATGACACCCTGTGGTATCATCTTGTAGAAAAACTCTGAAGGTTGTTTTTAACATCATGTTAATTTCAAATCAGCTTAATTGTAGAGTCATAAATATGGTTCATTAAATAGCTATAATAATCCTGACCTGACAATAAATTTGTTATGCAATATTTCATTGGCTTACCTCCATTTGTGAAACATTGCATTATACATTAGATTACAGCATCATCTATACTTGACCTTGTGTACATATGTGTGCATGTGCACACGCACATTTTGTTCAGTTAAAATAGTTTGTCTCATGAAATGTCATTTATAACTATCAGAATAATTTTTCTTTCTAGTTAATAAAAAGATACTCTGATTTTACAAAATCAATGCATCACATCAACATGAAAACCTAATTTATTAAAAAAGAGACACACTTCATGTCAATGCTAAATTATGTTTCCCTCCATTCATTATCAGCTTATGGTTCATTAGGCCATTACATTTTTAAATCCCAGTCCTTCCCTTACGAGTTTCAACAAAGCCACTAAAATTAAATCTTTATATGAGTGCCACAGCTCTCCCCTTTGAGATCAGTAGTATAATTATGAATAGTCATTACCTGGTTATTTCCATTACCAGGTTAATTTCCATTACACAAAATCTTTGCATTTCATTAGCAGTCTAAGCTGTAAATTTAACATTGTCAGTTTTTAAAATTCAAGGGTAATTGCTTCAAGTAAAGCTTAGTAGTTAGGATGGCCTGTAATATTTAGTTTTTAAAATCAGAAACAGGGAAAATGTTTGTATGACCAGTTATACTGGGTTTACAGGAAATAAAATAAAAATACAGTGGCCTAATTCCAGCCATGGTAAATGTTATGATATTAGTACCTGCACAGTTCTGAACATTTCTGCAGGCTATAACCCTGCTGTTGAAGTCTATTGAGCTATGTGGTGACCTTCACTGCATGTGCTACAAGTGAAGGTGACCACTATTGTGGTTGGTGTCTCTGCAAAAATTTAGGTTTGTTTTTGCTGAGCTTAGACATGTGGGTATTGTATTTGGCACCTTTAGTTCAAGCACCTTAACAGTCTCTCAGAAAGCAGGTATTGATGGAAAATCTTCAGCATACATATTCAGAAGGGAAAGCTTGAAAAAAGAGCAAGTCAACATGTAGGCAAAACCAAGCAAATACTTTCATGCACTCTCACTTCAATACTTTTATAGGTTTTGTTCTTCAAAAATTGTTAAGTCACTTCCTGGCAGACAGGAGACTTTCCCAGCTTTTAGCTAAATTATCATCTCAGGAAAAACAGCCTTTGTAGTGGAAGTGCTGACAAAAGCTTAACTACATTATTATGAAGCCTATGCATAGTTAATAAATGACACCACCTTTACTAGCAGCTTTTTTTGTGCATGTTGTAGATAATTATTAAAGCTCTCTGGTCGTATTCCAACCAGAACTTCCTCGATGCCTCTGCTGCTGGTTTCTTGTTTTGTCAAAGTACTGAATGATTTGCTGTGGTCATGACAGGTATACCATGTCCCAGGCTGATGGATTTCTGCCTGGGATTTTATAAAGCAGGCAGACATGACAGAGATAACCAGCTCCCTGATTTAGCACCCATAGGCACCTCAGAATATCACAGACACTGGGGATTGCCTGCAAGTGTGCTCAGATTAGTGAGCAGACTTCAGCGAGAATTTTGGTGTGGGCTCAAATCTGGCTTGGAGAAGTGGCAAACCCAGTGATTTACTGTCTATTATAAAAACCACCTGAAACATTCTTGTGAAGAAACAGGAAAAGTGTAAGTTTCTGTAAAGTCCAGACTTTAGGAACACATTTGAAAATCTTGTTTACTTACAATAATACAGTGTACTGGCAGCTATTGTTGAAACATACCTACAAGCACGTGCAGGGACGTGTGTGTGATGCACAGTTAATGAGCTCCAGGCAGTGTATATACCCCTCTGCCAGAATCCTGTCACCTCTGTTGAGCAATTTCTCCTTACATGCTATATCAAATAAAGGCCTTTACAATGGTTGGAGAAGAGTGACTACTGGAGAGGGGGGTTTTGTGGTGTCAAAAAACGAAAGCGGATGCTTTGGTCTAATGTCTGTGACATACACAGAAATAGAGCAGAGTTTTATGTACTAGGCCTTAGACAGCCAGAACTTTTACTACCTTTGGCAAGGATCATTCTTGTGAATGCTAAATAGTGGGAAAGGTATAAGCAGAGGGCCCATTATAAACCCACTGTGTTACTAATCAGTGCTTTACCCTTAGGCTGTAAGGGTGTGTGAAGGCAAAGTTTGGTCAGCGGTAACTTGCAACAGGTATTGAGATGCGTAGGATATGCATGGTTGCCCTTCTTAGTCAACAGATCTCAGTAACAAGTGTGTATTTAACGTCATGTGTACTACAAAATATAGAATGTATTCACGTCTTGCTTCATTAGCTATTTGGAGTGACATACCTGGTGGTAAGACCTTAATTAGGCAGTTATGCTCAGCTGAGCATGTCTGCATGCTGCTGTCAGTATTTGTCTCAGCTTTGTTTCCTCTGATCAAATTGTGGGTGTGGAGAGCTGTTTTCTTTAAAGGCTCAGTTGTCTGTGGAACATAATTTCTGATTTAAAAAAATCTCAAACAATCAGGAGGGAACGGTAATGTGAATTTCTTTAACTAGGGAAGAAAAGTATTGGCCTACCTGCTAAGTATAAATGGACCAGTCATCAAAATCTTTGGGATTCCTGGCAAAAGACAGAATTACATTTTGGTGTGATGCTTGTACAATACTCTTTCTACCTTTCCTATGAAAAGGACAGGAAAAAAGGCAAATCACCTCTTATATTCATCTCTGTTTACACTGTACTTCATATCTAGCTTTGGAACATATATTTTTCAGCAAAATAAAATGGATGACCATGATGAGAAAGGGAATAAAAATCACATTTGTTTTTAATGCAAGCTCATATTTGTTTTATTCTGTGTCCTCTTTCATTCCTTTATTTAGAACAAACATTAACAGGATTATGGCTCTAATTCTCATTTTTGTTATGGATGGTTTGGAAACACTGCCTCATTCTAGCCCAGAGCTTTGACCATCTATACATACAAATATGCTGGACTGGGCCAGCTCCCCAGAGTACAGCATTTGATTTTGTTCTGTTCTCCTTCTGTCCTCCCCCTGCGTTACCAGGGAGGACAAGACAACAGATATACGGTAGACACAGTTTGACCAGGTGCCCAGAGAGACCTGGGATGTACAGACTGGCATTTCTTAGACATTAGAGCATTTGGGCTCTATGCCACAGAGGCATCACGTGGTCCAAAGGACACCAGGGAACATGTGGGGATGGTGTATACTCAAGTTTCATTGTAAAAGACAGAGAGAATATGGCAGGACATGAGGCCAAGGACAAGGATGCCAGTATGCCACAGTTCAGACACAACCCATATTTTTTATATACTCCCTTGATATTCGCACTGCTAAAGAGCAATTACTGTGCAGGCTAACTGGTTCTTCTGCTGTAGATTCTTAGATGACAGAAAAGAGTATCAAGTCATCTATGCTTACAGCTGGAGAAGACTGTATGATGTGGGTGGAAATAGCTTCCCATGAGGGAGTGAAAAAATAATCCAGAAAAGAAGGATTATTGTCACTGGGGAAAACCAGTGCTTTTTTAAGACTTGGTCCCACTGAACTTGGATCCTGGTGTTCTAGGTAGAACAGGCCTCCCAAAGTGCATTAGTGCACACACAAGGACGCAATGCCAGATGATCTGGACGTATCTGTTGATCCAGTTTATGTTACTTAAAAGTATATGTCTAACGTGATGAATCCTGTTTCATTGACCATGCAGTGTAAATTCATTCTGTTTTGGTGAGCAAGCCTAAAATTTGGGATTGATGTGTGGGCTTAGGAAAAAACTATGTCCTGTGTGCCTAAAACCCTAAAAATGGCTCTAGATGGAATAAATTCCAGCTGCTTCACATGAACAGAAAAAAAAAAGACTGGACAGTCCACCTCCACCAAGCTCCTGGGACATCTGGGAGTGTCATTTCCTGCAACCAGTAGGAATGCTGATTCCTGGATGAAGGTATAGAGCTTCAAACCCTGTGCTACCCTGGCAGAGGAGAGGTGGGCAACTGTTTTCCAAGACAAACCAGGAGACAGGCAACCAGAGGAGTGAAAGTGTAATTCTGAACTCTACTCTCATCTTGTGCTGTCCTTACTCCTATCTCATTATAATGCAACCTGTGAGTAAAGTTAGGCCCAGATAGTTGTGTGGTTTTTTTGTAGCAACTAAGGTATAAGTAACTTGAAAAAGTGTGAGGCTGTTTTTTGTATGTTAGAAAACATTATGAAACTTGGTGACAAGGACACATAAAAACAAATGGCTTAGGAAAGCGAAGAAGTGGTGAAAGACTAGTTTTCGTTAAAATAGAATAAAAATAGCAATAGTGGAAAGGACACATAAAAGCATGGAAGATTTTCAATTTAATGAGAATGGTAAGAATATGAAACACAAGTTCAGGATGTGCAGTAGTATTCTTATACATGTGTTTTCAAAGACAATAGTAAGGGAAAATCTTTGCCTGAATTCTAGTGGGAAAAGTAAATTTATGTTATGAAGAGATTTAAATTTTCTACAGACACTGGGTGAATTTCACTATGAAGATTTACCAAAAACCTTATAGGTGAAAGATTGGTTTTATTTAAAGAGAGAGCTGAGAGGAAAATGAGACTTTCTAGCCATCTTTAAGAAACCCCAAGAGCTCCTTTCCTCATTGAATTAGTTTCTGTGGAAAAAGTGAAAAACTGTTTTGCTTAATGATACAAGAGAGCCCGAGAGGAGAGAGCTAGTCCACCAAGGAACAAGCTGCACTATTCGATTTAAAAAAAAGCCCACCCTTCTCATTTACAAAAGTTTCCTTTAACTTTCAGTATGTAGGAAGAAAGACCCTATCTGTAAGGAAAGTAGAGGTAATCATTAATAAATTGTGAAAGGTAGATGTTTCCATTATTTAGGAACTTTGTGTTTATATACTCTTTAATAAGATTCAGTCCAAAAATGATAACAAGAGGGTCTCTTGAATACAGTAACACTGAGACAAAATACTGCTTTAAACATGATTAGACTACTTATTTCATTTTAAGGGAACCTTTCTCCATCTGAGACAGACATGTCAGGTGAACAGATTGTACCTTATATTTAAAGACTGTGTCTTAAAAAAGCACATTATACTTCTCATTATCATATTAAGTGGCAAAGGATATTCTTTACTACGGTCACATGAATTTTAATATAACATATACATGTTAAGATGCTGGTTGAGTTAGAGGGAATACTTTGCATTTTGGAAACAAATAATTTTTTTTTCAGCAGAATACTGACTATAGTGAATTGGATGTATTTACAGAGATATCTTGACCATATTGAATGAATTGTTTAGGAGCCACCAGACAGGTTAGACCCTCTTCCTTCTCACCTGTAACTGAATTGTATCCTGAAAAATGTAGGTGACTGCCTAACTGGGTTTGGGGTGGCCAAACACAATCCATAAGATTAGTATTTCAGCTGCTGAGGTGAGCTGAGACACAGCCTTTTGCTGCTTATGAGTTACCTGAAAGGATTATTTCAGATAAAGGTCCTCAGTCTATTTCTGAAGCATTTCAAATACTCCTCAGGAGAAATTTAGTAAATCTATTGCTTATGATCTAACAATATCAGTTAGGTTAGCAGAACACTTTTGCAGATGCTTTCAAAGAGCCCTAGGGGAAAAAAAAAATCAGTAATCTGGCATTCAGAAAATTCCAGCAAAGTTATTTCTCAAATGCCAGATATGAATTAGGTTTGATTTACTGGATTGAGTATTAGCAAAACAACTAAGAAAACAGTAGAGTAGAAGTATTTTTAAAACCTGAGTACACTGACTTGACTAAGGAATAAGTTCAGGGAAGGATATTTTGGAGGGGTGTTGCAGTCCATGTTTTCTGTAGCAGGATTAAACTGACAGATAATGAAGAAATGGGATGAGCATTTGCTCCAATGTAGAAACTTCCAGAAAGGGGACAGGTTTGCCAGTATTGAGGATGTTTTTGGAGAGGGAAAATGAGATATATATTTGCCACAGAGACATGAAGGCAAATATTCACATTTTGATCTGAGGGAGAGTAAAGATACTTCTGGACCACACATTTATGGTCATAATGAAACATAATGCTTTACAAGTCCAATTATGCAAACACTTAAAAAATAATTGTATATAGCTACTTCAGTGCTATTCTAGTGTGATTATACAAAGTATATGTAATTCATATATATATAGTGGTTAAATACAGTATACATGAAACATACAGCTGCAGTGGTTTTCATTTTCACACACGTGACCTCTACCTTTATAGGACGTCACTGCTGCAGAAGGAGCTATTCTGTGAGGAAACCCTGTTACAAAGAACACCAGAGGAGAAACGCCCTGCTGCCTCCAAGGGCTTGACATTTGTTCTTTCTTACCTAGCTGCTTCACTTAATCTAGAGGGAAACATATTATCACTTACGGTATATGACATTCCCTCTGTATATGAACTGTAGCTAGTGCCATTAACAACCTTGTAAGTTAACTAGTCATTGTTTTACTCCTGAGAACTTTCTGAACCTATGAAACCACTTTGCCTTGTGAAATAGCTGAGTTTTCATTTTTCATTAAGAGCCAGCCACAAAGGAAACTAGAGGCATCAGTATGTTGTCTACAATTTTAAAAAGTGCTGAGCAGACATCATTTGATATTTATTAACCCTAGATAAAAAAAGCAGTACCTTAAACTGGAAGCCTTAAATGTCATCCTTTTGTTATTTACCTCGAAGAGGTAGGAATTATCTCTTCCAAAATCTAACCAGCAGTTCGCAGCAGGCAAACGAGTGAGGTAGAGTGCAAGAGATCTTTTGTCATCATTATTAATGGCACCTTACATTTTCTGTAACATCTTTTATCAGTCTCCAAGACTGATCTGTGCTATTACTGAACATGGTTTATTTTTTAAATTCTGTTTTTGTGAAGCTTGATTGAATATTAAGCCATGACAAACATAAATTACATTTAATAATTATGCTAAACATGCATTCAAATCTGTCACACAACAAACAGCAGTGTCCAAGAAGCATTTTAAAACACTGTATTAATTTATTCTAAAATGTGATAATGTCTTACATTAGGTTAAAAATGTTGTGTTGAGTGACCCTGAAGGATTTGCTAAACTAAGGGAGAAAGGCTTTTAAAATGACAAGAGTTAGAAATAAGAGAGTTATAGCTTTGCACACCAGATTGTTGTGTGTGAGCACCAAATCATTTGATGCACCCAGCTGAAGGAAATGAGCAGTGTGATCATGTTAAACTCTGGAAAAGTAAATATGAACATTTATAAGGTATCTGGAAGTAGAAAATAGCCTTGTGATGAACAATATCATTACTTGCTACTTTAGTGGAGTAGGTTGTGTAGTTGCCATCTCTTTGGTGGGTTATCTACTTGCCTCTTGAGTACGCAGTTGTCTGGACAGGACAGATCTTCCCTGGCACAAGAACAGGATGCCTTTGCAGAGACATTTCTCACAGGTGAACTCTGTAAAACCCACATTGGCATGTTTTATGGCCACAGCTCTAAGAAGCAGAGAAAATTTGCAGACCAACAAAAGAGGGGATTAGGCAGTAGAAAGAGATGGTTTCTTTCTCATATCACCATCAAAGTTGTCTCAGAAAGTAAGTAAAAATCATAAATAAAGAATTGTTTCTGTAAATAATATTTCTTCCATAACAACTGTAGCTATAGCCCGAGAGGATTTTTGTCTGTAGCATCACAGAAGTCACTGGTATGGACCGGAGTCCGGCCTGCAAATATTCCTCTCTGTGACAGATCCACATCTGTTATTCTCTGAGACAGCAATTCTCTAACCACTACTGTAGAGAATAGTGTGTCTTGAAAGGCTCTTGGAGGAGTATATTTTACCAAAATTTTCATGTGTCCAATCTCCATTTTGGCCTTTCACACAAGAGGCACAACCTGGCACAGCAGAGGTCTGACATGGTGATGATAAGACTGATGGTAAGCAAGCAGGCAGACAGATTTTTTCTGTACTTAGGCATATTATTTTGGTATTAATGGGCACTACAAATATTTCCATTTTAGTCTATCAGTGTATTAAATGAGGGTCTGAGTTGTCAAAAATGTTGACCACTAGTACTGAAAATGAAATATTTTTAAGTTATCTTGAATTAGGGAAACAAGTCTTGAGCAGCAAGGTACTCCAAAAAGTAATGTTTAGAGTGGAAGTCTTGGATCTGGTATTTCCCCTCAAAGTTTGCAAGTACTCTTTAGAACTATATGCAAGGCATTTGCTTTAGAGATCTGTGGTGGATTTGATGCTGACAACAGCTTGAAGCTGATAATTTAGAGTGGGCAAGTGAAGAGCTCCACAATCTCGACTGTGCTTATGATCTACTCATAGCCTCACCTCAGGTCTTCCTCCCTAGCCATTATAGCATTCCCCCATAGTAGCGACCCATTACTCTGCTGGAGGTGATAATTTACCGGCAAGACCAGATGTTGCCTCACCTAAGAAGCATAAGTAGCTCCAAGATTTCTATGTATTTCTGTATTTTATGGCTTTATAAAGGTTAATCTGATCCCTGCTCTAAAAATAAGAAAACTTCTTCACTGGCAAATTTTGCCTATCATGCCATTCATGTTTCATTTTTATAGTTGGGAGTTCAAGCTAATGCCACAAAGAAAGACACTGAAGTAAAACATTGTTTAAATTTCCTCTGGCTATTTACATACGTAGGTAAGAGCAAAGGGTAATAGCACTTTATTTGCAACACAAACAGAAAACTTATGAGGATAGTAGACAATTTCTAGATTAACAAATTGTGGCAGCAGGTTTAATGCTTCACTGCTAAAACAATTCATAGTGCCACTTTATGGATAGATTCATTGTAGGCATCCACACAGTTAGTAATAGAACTGAGCTTGGTGTTAAGAAACTCCACTCCAGATCAGACTTTAATGCAGTCTACACCGTCGTATTAAATTAGGGTTCCAGCTTGCAGTTGCATCCACATGTCTGATTATCTACACCACCTGCTTATTGATTTATACTCCAACTAATGTCGTGCAAACCAGCCAATTTACCAGGTGGAGAAATATAGACACAGAAAATTCAATGTTGCCTTGTTTAGGCTGGGGTACCTCCAATCTCTCAAGCCACAAGGCACAAACCTTGGGTTATTCTTTGTCATCATTAGCTACTTAGTACAGATTAGAACAGCAGAGCAAATACCCCAAAAAATCCCCACCAAATGAGTCTGGTATTCTGATTTCTTCTGGAGCTGTATCTGAACACTATGCATTATTTTTTTTCATTCTTTCTCTCTGCACACCAATGCTTCTGTTTTACCAAGACAGTGGAGAGTGACAGAACAGAAAAGACATAAGGCTGAAATATTGCCTTGTTTAACTTTAGAGAATTCAGGATGATGCAGGAGGTGAAAAAACAACCCTCAAGAATGTTTAAAACAGTGTTGATTTCTTTCCAGATCATAACATTTGATTCTGGACAGAGCCTGAGGTCAGCAGTGTTCTTTTCATTTCATCTAATTTCCTGCATTCCAGTAAGTTTGCTTCTGATTCCAGTTAATACCAGAAAATACAGTTGTGCAATTTGCAAACATGAATTTAACTGTACTTTTTCCAACCCCACAATAGGGTTTATCAGTTGAGTCCATGAATTTTTTTGTCATACAGGTCAATGGACCACCTAGATTATTTTGTCCATCTTTCACTAAAAACTTTCCCTTCTTTTTTTTTAAATTTGTTGCTTTGTTGCCTGCTACTGCCAAAATGTTTCTCAAAAAAATAGGTAATTTCTACGTAATCAGCCATTTATGGATTAGAACTTGCATCTCCAAATTAATCAGTGCCAGATTTATTCCAGATTGCCATGGAATTATGGAATTCTGGTGCACACCCTCTTATTAAACTCATTATACCTTTACCCGTGCAAAACCATGGTGTTGTGGTTTAATCCCAGCCAGCAACTAAGCACCATGCAGCTGTTTGCTCACTTCCCCACCCCCGCTCCCCTAGTGGCATGGGGGAGAGAATAGGGGAAAAAAAAGTACAACTCATGGATTGAGATAAAGACAGTTTAATAGGACAGAAAGGAAGAAACTAATATTGGTAATAATAATAAAATGACAATAATGATAATAATAAAAGAATTGGAATATACAAAACAAGTGATAAACAATGCAATTGCTCACCACTCCCCGACCAATGCCCAGTTAGGTCCCAAGCAGCGATCCCCCAACAGGCCAACTCCCCCCTGTTTCCATACTGGACATGATGTCCCATGGTATGGAATATTCCTTTGGCCAGTTTGGGCCAGCTGCCCTGGCTCTCTCCCCTCCCAACTTCTTGTGCCCCTCCAGCCTTCTTGCTGGCTGGGCATGGGAAGCTGGAAAATCCCTGACTTAGTTTGAACACTACTTGGCAACAACTGAAAACATCAGTGTGTTATCAACATTCTTCTCATACTGAACCCAAGACATAACACTATGCCAGCTACTAGGAAGACAATCAACTATATCCCAGCCAAAACCAGGACACATGGGGACTGAGAACTGCTGGAAGTGTAGTCCCATTTCCAAACAATTGCTCAGTTGGTGATGTTGTTAGCAATATAGGGTGGCAAATTGCTCAGGCTACCCAGATTACATATCATACTCCAAAAGAGTTAAGGATTGAGATGACTTCCACTTGCATAGTTATTAAAAAAGTTTTCTACAAAGATGTTTGTAAGAAATATTCTGTACACTAACAATAAAAATATCTTCAGGTATTATGCTTTATTTTTTTGTGTATATCCTCTCTAATAAGGGACTGATTCTGTCACTGGATGCATGTGTAAGTAAAATGAAACAAGCTCTGCGCATGTATAAGGTGTGATTAGAGATTTCTGGTTTTTAATTTAATGTCTGTTCTCCCTGATCTTTCAACTCATAATGCTTATGTTACTCTAGAGTCTAAAAATACACTTGTAATATATATCTGAATTGCAGAATATATGGTGTCAAAGAGAATAATGTTGTCCTTTTGAGACTCCATTCTGTGAATAAAAACTGGGTAACAGGCCTTTAACATGCTTGCTAGAAATCTCTGTCCTGATCAGAACTTTTTGTCCTATGGATAGGATTTTCTCAGTGGAATAAAAGGGAGCATGATTCAGTGTTCTTTAAAAAAACTCCACTTCTAAATATTTTAAATGTGAGTGAATTCAGAAAAAGTCCTGATACATTCCTGTATTTATGGATATCCTTGGCTTAAGAGTGGGAGATCATTGTCTGTTTTTACCTTCTCATCACCTGAGAAAGTGAGGAAGAGAGAAAGTAACTTCCATTTCTTAAAATTATACATTTCACAAATTTTTTCTCTTTAATTAAGAGAAAGCTGCACATATTTTTAGTATCTGAAAAATATCCAGAAAATGGAAAAATAAATATGGGGAATTCAATCTGAATTCTTTCTCCTTTCTTACTACAGGAAGTCAGATATTTTTTGAAAATTAGATGACAATACACCCAAAAAAAGCCAAAATGCTTGAATGTTTTTCCAACTTTATTATAATTTATTTGGACTAAAAAACCTTAGTGCATATTTCTGTAGGGAAAAGTGCCATTTTCCATTCAACTTTTAAATGTGTATATTTACATTACAGCATTAGAACTATTTTAGAAGTCACTTAACATAGGTGGGTTAAATTCAACCTGAGTTCCTGTTTCAGGTTTCTCTTTGAAAAGCAGCTGAAGCTTACTGTCAGCTAGCAGCAAGCATGAATAAAACATGTTAATATCAATTAGCTGACATGGATTGAAAAGTCTTAGGAGAGTGGAGCAGGTGGTAATGATCTGGGCAAAGTCACTCCTCAATCTGACTGGGAGACTGAGCTTATTAAGGAAGGGAGGATCTGTCAATTTACTTTTATGTCATCAGGTAAAAAAAAGGTATTTATTACTATAAAAAAAAGTTTCACCTGAAGATCACATTTGAAATTTTAAAAATTATTTTTACAACTTGAAAACTTTGTTTTCTAGGGCTATAGTTTTCTAGAATATTTTGAAAATATTTTGAAGCTGCTTGAGTATTCAATCTTTCTATGGATGGTGTATTCAAGTGTTATAAATTGTATTTCATTTAAACAACAATCTTTAATGCAAATTGTCTCCTTTTATCATTATCCCTAAAAATAACATGCAGCAAGTGATTCTTGACTTCTTGCCAGTTGGTCCATTATGACTAATATACATTGTATTCCAGATCTATTGAGCTGTTCTTGTCTATGTGTATTCTAAGTTACCTTTAAATTGTGCTTCCTGTTGTGGATATTGATTTATTTAAATGTATTTAGCCAGAAGCATCCAAAAAGATAAAACACCTAATTTTGTAATTATTTTTAAAACTAGAGTTGAACGTGCATCTAACACTACTTTGAATTATATGTGGTTAAAAACTGTAGGAATTGAAAATCTGCTCATCCTTTGTGCAGTGAAATTTGAAGTCTATGATTTAAACTGAAGTAGTTGAGTTGAGCTTAAAGTAACAGAACTGCAGAAGTGCTAAGTGTAAGCAAGATCAATTCCTCAGCATGCAAACAAAAAGCACCACATCAGGAGAGATGAGATAGAAGCAGGAATATATTAAAAAAACGTTTTTCATGTTAAAAAATGCCTAACCATTTTTTTTTTCTTTCTTTCTTTTTCTCCAAAAAGAGTCTTTTTTTTTTTTCAAAGGCTCTTACAATCTGGAAAACTAACTTTTTAGCACTTGCAGTTATCAGTAGGTTTTGAATTTCATGTAACCCATGCACCAAAGCCGCTGGAGTGCAAGCTGCAGAGTGCTGGGGATGAGCGGCATGGGAAGATCACACTGGTGCATGCGTGTCCCAGCATAAAGGCACAAAGGCAGTGCTGAGACTGCCCTTGGGACATGTTTGGGTTTCATTTGGGTATTACATTTTCATTTTACTTTGCAGCATATCCTGCAGAGAGCCTGGACTCCTCAGGCAAACAGGAAGGGATTGATAAAGATCAGGAGACTGGTATTTATGTAAGGGGCTATGACTAGTCATCTTGCTTGTATCTTTTGGACTTTCCTTCCATTTGCCCTATGCCCTGGTAGAGAAAAGCATGTGCTGACATCAATGCTTGGCTCAGCCAGGTGGAGTGACCGAAAAATTGTCTCTGTTCTTCAGTTAGTCCTCTGAGTATATCTACCAGATGCTGCAAACAAGAGTAGCTCTGACCACTCAATTAAAAATTGCAGCTGGCAACATTAGTTCCCTAATTTTTTGTATAATAGCCTCAAGTAGGCTTCCATGGAGTTTGCCTAGACACTGAGGTGTGAGGTGGGCTGGAGGAGAGGAGCATGGCACCCTGCCTCTCACAATGTAAGCCGGTCATCATGTAGCAAACACATGGCAGCCAGGAGGCAAGCGAGAGGAGACTGGTTCTGTAGTCCGAGCTGCGGTCCTTGTACCAAAGGGTTTTATGGCTATTACAGTTTGCTTGTTCCCCCAACTGTCTAGTCTCAATGCTTAGGTGAGATGAAATGTGTAAGTGGTGTTTCCTGTAGAAGGAACATAGTCTCCTGAGCCAGACCTGAGCTGGGTTTCCGAGTGCCCAAGAGGAGTTGGAGCTTGGGCATGTCCTGCTGGCTGGGGCACTGGGTTTTGGGCACCCCTGTGTTGTACCCACTTTTCCCTGGAAATCTATGGAAACCTTAGTTCCTGGCTTTGGGTTTTGGCTTCTCAACCCCTAACCCAGGTATTAAAGACAAAAAAAAAAAAAAAAAAAAGAAAAAAAGAATATACACTGCCTAAAGGCCAGACTGAAGGCTTGACAAACTCCTGGGCTTTGAATTCAGGATGTCTTGACTTGGTACTCAAACTGCCCAGACTGTTGACATGGGATAGCTAAGCTGTTAGATGGTTACACAGCAAATGTAATTTTACTGTGAGCTACTATAGGTATAAATCACAGTGACAGAAACCATTTGTTTTAAAAAAAAATTGGCGGAAGGGCTAGAGGAAAACTTTGCAAAGAGTTGCTGATTTGATATCAGATATTTGATGCTGATATCTTTAGGGGGTGGGTGGGTGAGTAGACAATCACTACCATATCAGCATTAGAGATGTCTACCAAGACAGCTTGATTAATAGAAAAAAATATTACCTGAATGTGAAAGTGCAGAAATAAGATGAATTTTTATAATTCTGAAGTTTTATAAAATACCAGCTAGAAGATTAGAAAGATATGGAATTAGTTTCTTTTAAAAAAATCTGTACAAGGAATACTCAGAGTAAGTCCATTCAGTTCTGAGTAAGAGTAAAAATAAGAGACAGTCACATAATATTAGATTTGGGAAAGATAACATTTTTTTACATACATACAACATCTTAAACATTATGTAAATCTGTACATAATTCAACAGGACTTACTGATGAATTACCTTGTTTGATCAAATATATCTTCTTGACTACAATAAATTATTATTTTTGACTCATTACTTCCTGCTTAGAGAGATCATGTTAGATAGCAAAAAATATAGAAAGTGTAGCATATCAGAAAGTTTTCTTAAACATTTAAAGGGCAAACCCTTTCTACTGGATTTCTTGGTGTATTTGGGTTTGTTTCTTTGTTAAAGAACAAAAAAAAATTCATTAGCTCAACTTATAAGGTTAAGGGGCTCATCTGGATTCATTTCTATGAACAAATGGGGAAGTTGGAAATGAAACAATTCATGATCTTTTGAAGTGGATAATTTCTGTTCTAGGCATAAAAAGTTTTACAATAGAACAATAATTTTTCTTATAAAAGAAAATATAGTTACTTAGAAGCTAACTACTTTAAATACTGTCATATTTGTAAAGGTATGCAATATCAGTCTACTATGGATTGCACACCACCTGCATACATAGTAATTTCTAGCTCCTGAACACAGTCAGTATGAGGTGAGGCACAGACACATGTGCACTGTCAGTAGCAACTGAGACAGATGGAAAAACTGCACATCAAATGTTGTAAAATGCATGCAGAAGTTGGTGTGAGTGGATATTTTGGGGGGAATTGAATACATTTATTAACTCTTTTGAGGAGCTCATCAATAAGCTGGTCAATGCACCTGGAGAAGACTAATTGGTTAGCACTCACTCCTCCTGCTGGTTATTGGAATTTGTTCTGTTTACGGGAATCCTAAGCCTATTACAACTTTACCTGTCACAGATCTGTGACACTATAGCTGTCACTACAGATCTTGCTTTCCTGTCCCACAGCCACTGAGACTATTCCAGGCATGTGCATGGTATTACCAGAGGTTGCCTTTCTCAGTATGTTTCATGGTATATCGTGTAATCCTGCTGTGGCCTGGTATTTAGTACCAAGACCTTCCCCCGTCCTCCAGCCAGACACACACTGTCTGTGCTTGACAGGCTCTGCACAGATACTGCTATGCTAATGCAAGCTCTTGAGGTATACCAATAACTACTCAAATTTCATTTTAGAAATTTAGGTTGAATGTACCAAGATGAACTGGCTGGATACTTTATGATGCACACTACATAGCCAATACTTTTAGTTACTTAGCACTCTTTTTTTCCTGGATTGTTTTGGCACAGGACAGACTGTCAGGTCTGTAAAATTCCAGGTAGGACGTTCAAGAATTTTAAGGTAATGTGTATGCAAAATAAGTGTCTTGAGTGGAAAGAATTTTTTTAGGCTTGCATACTGTGGCTAAAAATGGGTGGGTGGAGTTAAATTTGTAGAATACTCTGCTCAAAAGCCCAAATGTCCCAGTCTACACCAGTCATAATTAACTGCAAGAAGAAAATGTATTTAAAGAATACTCTGTTGATGCTAATTTCACCCCCCTCAATCCCTTTCATCTGCTGTGTGGTACCTGGTGTAGGTATTTCTTTACCATGGACCTGCTTGCTTTTGACATAGCTATGAAAAGTATGACAAATATTTCAGAAGTCTTTTTTGATATAATTGAAAGCATTTTTTTGTACCTCTGATTTTGGGGGGAGGAGGGATGACACACGGACGTATGACAGAAGGCTTAGCAGTAGTAAACAGCCTGTGAACGCAGTCTATAAGCAAAGTTCAGTCTTAAGGCAACAAGAGGTCCCTGGTGAAGAAAAGCACGGCTGGAAAGCAAGTGAGAAACACAAAGCACTTGCAACCTCTTGGTCTTTTGGGAACTCTGTGTGTGTATCTGAAACCACAGTTTGGTGGTTTGTTTGAAAAGGTTGCTCGGGGTTAAATTCTGCCATAAGATTTTGGCATCTGGCTCTGATTGGAATCAATTGGAGTCCTCTGAGTGCATCTGAGGGCACAGTATGAACCTTCCTGCTTGTTCTCACTCACTATATTTTTATGCTATGGCACCTCTGAGCAGGGACAATCTCCACTGCTCATTCACTTTAAAGACCATCTGTAAGGAAAGCTATTCTTGTGTTTCCTTTCATTCTATGAGCAGTCCTTAGCCTTCATTCATGACTTCCTTTCTTGTTGATTTATTAAGCTACTAATGCTCAGATCACAGTCTATAAAAATTAAAACTTCAATTTGAAAAAAAATAACCAAGTAGATAATTTAAGTGCAAGATAATAGCACAAGCAGCTACTGGCAGACATATCATATTTCATTTTCAGCTGTCTTCTCAAAGATAAAGAACAGTTCAATCAAATAAAAAATGTGGAGAGATTTTCCTTCAAGCCACATTGAGCAATCAAGTCTAAAAAACAAGCCATACTGTGCTCCTGAAGCAGATAATAATATCTATTGGGAGTAAATGGCTCCTGTAAAATAATAAACTGATTTAATGGGCCAAATGATGATAAGGTACTTTTCACGGATATGGCAGAGGCAGAAATTATTTCATCAGGATTGGAGTCCTAACTTGACATTCCACTGCAAAGCTCCAGAAGGCTTGAGGCTGATGGCAGTCTTGTGATTACCATGATGGAAAATGAAGTGGGACCCTGAAAGCTGAATGCTCCACAGCCTGTTTAAGTATTCTTGAGGGTGGGCAATACTTAAAGTTCTGCCTTTTGTTCTGTGTTGAACCTTTGCAGGATCACTGTGTTATGACTGAGGTTATTACTCAGCAAAGCTCCTTTTGACAAAGATGGTACTGGCTTAACATGTTTATGAGATGATTCATGAAATATTTTATGTTAATTTTAAATATTAAAAATCTTGCTTTTGTTTGGAGTTCATGACCCTTTTCCTGTAGATATAAATCATGACCTTTTTCCTGTAGATATAAAGAGCGCAAGATCATCTTTTCTCCCTTCCTTTCCACAGAGCCAATTACATTCTCTGGAGCCTGATTTGAAGGCATCTCCATTGGATAGTTTTGCCCAAGCCCTAGTTTTCTGTCCTGTTGCCTGAATTTTTGTTATTGTACATTTAAACTACCTTCTCTTGTTTTAAAGCTTTCTGAATGGTCCCTCATTTCAGGATTCATACCCACTCAAAACCTAGATTACAGAATACTCCATAATATTAGTGATTATAATATTTACATGTGCTCTTGCTGTAACAGGATCCTAATATGACACCAGGATCTGTTGCACAATAGAGGAAGAATTAGGTACCTCAGAAAAATTATCTATAGGGAGCATGTTGCTGCCTGCAGGTAGCCTACAGGGAATGCTAAATAGAAAAGGAGTATCTGCAAGTCTGCCTACCTCTGTCACTGGAGCATACATGAACAAGCTAAGGTGCCAGGGAAGGACCTCCATACAAGAGCAAGAATGAGTAACCTTTAATGGAGAAAGGCTTTCTCTGTTCAAAACACACTACTGCCTTGTGGACAAGGGAAGCTGGTCTCGATGAGCTGTGAATCTTCTTTAGTCCAGTATGACTTGTTCCCATATAATCTGGATTCCTGATTTACTAGGAGGCAGGAGGCTATCTGCTCTGAAGAATCAAAACGCCATGTTGCCTCCAAAATCCTGTGATTTCCCATCAGTTCTACTGCTTGCAATTTGGAAACTGTCCTCCAGTCCTCCCTGAAGAGCAGGTGTTACACCAAAGCAAGACACACACTGCTCTGTTTTCAGGATATTGCCAGAGGATTTGTTGTGGCCATGACTGCTTGCAATGCAGATGCCCAGGTCCTGGTCCTGCACTCTGCATCATGGGACAGCAAGATAGAGCTGCCACAGGGGTTTCTTGTCCTCTTGCCCAAGTGGAAAATGATCTAAATGATCTTACCTTTAATGCTTCAATGACCTGCTGGAGAGAGACAGAGGAGGAAGTTTCAGTTTGCAGAGGGAAGAGCTGAGCAACCTGGTCTGACCTTGTAGCTGATCCTGTTTTGAAGAAAAGTTTGACTAGAGACCTTCTGTGATCCCTTCCAGCTTGAGCTGTCCAATGATCTTATAAGAACAGGAGTCCAAATACCTTTTCACCTAACTGAGCTTTCAGGCAGCTGCAGGAAAAGTCAGTATGTGAATGTTTAGACACTTGATTTTTCTAAAGAGAGCTCAGGTTCTCGTAAAAGTGAAAGCTTTTTTTTTTTTTTAAAATTCCAGTAAATAAACAGAAAGGTGCCATCTTTGCAGTGACCTTTTTTATTATTGTAATTTACTATCATTTGTACCATACTACCAAACTCAGTTTTATTTCCTCTGTCTCCTTGGAAACATTCATCTCTGACAGGTTGAAGTTCATGCCAAAAACATGAAAGGAATTTGGGAGTTTCCTAATTGTCTGGTGCCACCTTTGTTTGGCTTTGCTTTTTTTTTTTTTTATACAGGCAAAAGAAGAAACTAGTCACAGTAGAAAACTTGCTAATAATATTTTAAAGAAGATACAGCTTTCGGGTTCCAGATTACACTGAGGACACATTCTAATTGTTAGGTCCCCAGTGTAAATGAAACACGAAGTAGATTTTGGTTAAAAAAATTATGCAGTTCTCATGAGATTTTCCTTTGCTTGGAATTCCCCAGTAGCTGGTGACTTGAATGTAACATTGATTTTAAATAAAAATATCATGTCAAAACAATTCTGATCCTAGTCTAAGAAAAAGAAATAAAGTGCTAAATAAGTGTAAATACAGATTTTTCCTATAGAGCGTATTCTGCAATTTTTTAAAATTTTGTTTTGGTTTTGTTACTTTCCAGTTGTAGAAAGACTTTAAAACAGTTGCTAGAGCCTTGATGAATATAGGGAAAGAAAAATGAACATGATACTTTGGAGTAAATGTAGATATTTTAGTTGCAAAATGTTTGGTTTATGCAGAGATGTCACCAAATTCAGCAATAATACAAATAAAATGTTTTAGTGTCCTATGAATTTTTATTGTGAGAATCAAAGATTCTTCTGATACTTTTTTTTTATGTCCTCATATATCTTTCTTACTATAAGAGTAATGAATTTACAGAAGAGAAGAAACAGATGAAAAAATATTGTGAAGGAGTTCGGAGGGTTCAAAATAGGTATGATATATAAACCTGCCTTCCATGTATAGTAAGACAGAGAGAAGGACAAAATTATTTACTCCCAGTTTTCAAAACATGAGACCAAAGCATAAAACCACAAAGAACTTAAGGAAGTATCACCTCACCTTTTAATCTTATACTTTGTTTTCTCAGAATGACATTTTGTGACTAAATAGTTGCAGGTGAGATAGATAAAAGCAGTTCCTGAGACTGATTCTAACAATTTATTTTCTCATGGTGGATATGCTATGCATTTGCTATTAAGTTATTTTTCTCCCTTTCTCTCCCCCCCCCCCTTTTTTTGTTTCAGTATATACATGTGAATGGTTTCCCCAGTTTTCTGTTTTATATTTTAAAAAATGCTCTGACATTTCTGGCTTTTTGTTTAGGGAAACGTATCACAAAGATAAGTATACTCTGTTGGCTGAAAAAAGCTTCATTATCAATAACATTCAGGGAGTATTATGTCATCTGAGAATACATGATGAGTTTTCAGGTTTGAATTTCTGATATGTTTCCATTAAATTTTCCTGAATGTTTTACAAAGGTTTGAGCATTTTCTGTGAGACTGGCTATGCACAATATATTTTCCTTGCAAATCAGTTTCAAAAAACTATCTTATCACTGCTTAGCACTTTTGTGATGGGCTCATTTGAGTCTCATTGGCAGTGTTAAGTGATTGTATAACATAATGTTATCATTTATCAGTAAAAGCAATCTATTTAGGCAAAGGCACTAGGGAACTATCAAGAACCGTATTCTGACAAGCAGATATCAGTCTAAATGGCTCATAACCCAACAGCTATTGGGACTATTACATGGAGGGCTAAGGCATAGGAGGAGGATACAGCCTCTGCTTGGTTAATCATTGCTTGGAGGAAAAGAGACTTTTTTTCTTTGGAGATTGCAGCGTCTGAAGGTTATGTTAATTGTTTAATCTGTTTTGACAAAAATCTGATTAAGTAATGGAACAAGAGAGAAAATGCACGTTTGGGGAATTTTTATTAATTTAAGTTTATGGTTTACTGGATCACTAGTCTAGTAAAAACCCTCTGTCTGCTTTTCTCTGCATAGTTTGAATACTTGATCAGTGATAGTGTTGAGCTTTCCATTCACAGGCATGCAGGGCTTCTAGGAGAGAGTAGAAATATAGCATATCTCCTTGGTGCAGAGAAATGCATTCTACCTTTGAGGTTAATACTTCAGAAGACTCCTTGGATTCAACATGTTCACATGTGGTTGGTGGTGATTTTTCTCCCTATAATATGTCTGAGGTCTTCTGGGGGACTGATGAAGACAGATGATCTGTTATGCTCTTTCAGCAAGTAGTTTTTGAATTTCTATAAAGGGTTTCCTTGCCCAGATTACTTGAAAAGAAAAAAAAAAAAGCCATCCTAACAATCTGTTTTCTCTAGACCTATTGCCAGCATTGCCATAACAGCAAGTATACATTTTAGTGCTGTAAAGGCTTTTCCATTGATCAATACATCTGACAGCATAACAATATAATTTCCTTTTCATGCTTGCATTTTCTTTCTTGTTCCATTAGCACTAATAATAGTTATCTCTGCATAGATTAATGGAATTCCATACACCTAATTAATATATTTTTCATACAAATGATATATGTGTTTCTAACTTTCTAATAGTACTTGAATTAAAAAAATGCATTCATTGTTAAAAGATCTACTCAGACATCTTTTTTTGTGATAATTTTTCCCATTGATTCACCTCTTCTATGTATTTTGAACGATATAACTTGAAAGCTTGTTTCTGAAAGGCATAACTGTATTGTGATGTCTGTAGCAAACCACTACAATTCATAAATGGCAATTACATTATTTTTAGATGCCAGTGCAATGCCATCAATCTGGATTCTTAACATAGTTGATGTGTTTTTTACACCACCCCCTCCAGTGATTCTACAGTTAGAAAGTGTGCAATTATTTCATTGATTAAGAGATTCAGAAGAGGATCCATCTGACTTTTTCTGAATACTAGCTCTTCAGTCTTAGCAGTGATGCTGTCTACTTGTTGCTCTGAATAAGGAAGGATGCAGTCTTATACAAGAGTTTCATCCCAGCACATTGAATTTAATGTGAACTCTTTCATGAATGGAAATGGGGGCAGCAGCAAGGTTGTACAACACTCCTTGCACACAAATTACCTGACTTTTGTTTGAAAAAAGATGAGGACAGGAAATCATTAGAAGCAGAAATGGCAGTAAGGAACTAAATTTTTACTATTAATAAAAATTCTTTCCACGTTCCTTTCTTGGATGCAGACATGGGGAAAAAAGTTTCCTTGCACT
The DNA here is from genome assembly GCA_026212715.1 of Elanus axillaris. Classification (NCBI taxonomy): domain Eukaryota; kingdom Metazoa; phylum Chordata; class Aves; order Accipitriformes; family Accipitridae; genus Elanus; species Elanus axillaris. The sequence continues at coordinate 24,246,583 of JANZLQ010000078.1, read as the reverse complement.
CTGCTGTGTTTATGGCAGAGAGGGAAGTACTTCTTTAGCTGACATTGTCCAATTCTCTTTTATGAGACAGTTAAAAAGTACTTAGAAATTTTGCCAAAACATTACTCAGGTTGATGTATCCCTTCTCAGATGTCTGCCTAAGCCAAAACACCTCTGTGTCAAGCAGCAGGGCTGAGGGAGTACATTGTTTTGCTATGTTGTCTTTGAAGTGCTAGCTAGCTAGCTCCATATCCAAAACTGAACAGGAGTCTAAATTAATTCTTTGTCATTGCCTCCATACCTTTATATGAGAGGCAAGAGGAATAATATATTTCTGTTACAGCTCATCCAGTGAAAATCAGTACCTCCCCCCCCCGACCTAATGCAGTGTAGGTTGATTGTGATTTTGCTTTTATTGATATAAATAGTGGATTTCTGTGCTTCAGCCAGTAACCTGATAATATAATAGTGTACTTTGCAGGAATATGAATTCCTTCAGGAAAGGAAAAAGATTTTTCTTTCCTAAACTTTTTTTCTGATCATTGATCTGTCACTTCTTAAAAGTAAACTAATGAAAATAAACCACAACACTGAAAAGCCACTCTGGGCCTATAAAAATTACTGCAATAACTTCACCCTGTAGGAAAATACTAGATAAACCACCTACTGAAGGGATCCTGCAATTGAAAGGTGGAGACTTTTTTTCTTCCAGTGGTTGAAAACAATGAAACTTGTCACCAAGTTAACTCAGTGAGGCTGGCTGTAGGGAAGTTTCATCTCTGGGGCTGATAAGATAAGGGACAGAATGTCAGCATCATCATTACCACAGTTCAAGGGCTTCGGCTCAGTAGGTTGTCAGGGAGTTAAGTTGGTGGGCTGGTAGGAAACTATACAAGCTTCAAACAAACAACCTTATAAAAAATCTATAAAAACTGATTTTTATTTTTTTTTTTCCCCAAAGTGCTCTGTTTTCAAAAAAAGGGCAAATTCTAATGGAAAATGTTTTGCTGGATTGTTTTTTTTTCCCCCAAACCAGCTCTAGAATGTGAAATTACATTATGAAGGTCAGATTCAAGATGATGCAATAATGAAGTGTTATTTATGTTTTAGGGGAAAGCATTCAGCCTTGAACATTGGAAATTACTTAGGACATTGTTGGCACTCTCCTGGTATGCAGAACCTAGTTAGCACTGGCCAGAAAGTTAACTGCTTATTTGGTTTCTTTAGATCCACAAACATGAATGAATTGCTGTCGTTTTTGCTCAATGGGTTTTACAAAATTAATATTAACAAAATGTATTGCCTTCAGTATGATCGATGCTGTGGCATGAAGAAAGGATGAGGAATGTATGGAGTAATTTGCTTTCACTTGCAGAAAAATAGAGCTGCATTGAAAATCTATCAGGAGAAAATTAAAGAAAGGCTGAAATAAGCAGCCACGTTAGTCTTCTTCAGTAACAATGCTGAAACTGAAAAAGTGAAGGCTTTGAAAATTTGAAATGCTAATGAATAATAGGAAAGAATACCCAGTTTAATTTAATTTTGATACTGTATATGAAATGATGTTCTATCTTAATAGAATAGACCATGTGACACAATTTCTCTCTTCATTTTGTATCGCAAGATTGCTTCCTTCCATCTTACAAAAGAATGCTGTTTTGTTACAGCTTAGCAACCATCCTTACTGAGATGCAAACATTGATCTCTATCCCATTTCATATATATTTTAGCAAATTTCATAGATTTTCATTCAGGTCTTAATTACATTCATATTGAATATTCTGCATACAGGAAGGGGGGAAATCTGAATCTATTGCCTCAGTGATTCTACTGCATAAATCTGCTACCATGGAAGATCTAAATAGATTGTAATTTTAATTTGCCATGAAGCAAAGATGAAAACTAAGTATGTAAATGACTTTTATGTATTTGGAGACTGATATTAAAAAATAGAGGCCATAATTTATTATGAAAAGGCAACGAAGGCTGTTTGCAGTATGAAAATGATATCAAGTTGTTCTTCCATCAGTTTATTTTTATTTAAAATTATATAAATTAACAGACTTTATCAAGCACATGGCAGTCTGACTATTTCTATGCTAAAGAAAAAGAATATTTAAATATGAGAACACAGTGCTGAATTTCTGAAAGATATAGGGGCAAGATCCAGTAAACCACTTGGACTGGATCTGCAAAGACAGGTGTGACAAGGCTGAGGCTGCTTAACCCACTCTTTGGGCAACTCTGGAAGTGAAAACTGCATGCTGTTCCCAGGCTTCCTTTTACAACAGGTAGGAGAACATCCGTACCTTAGAATAAGATGCAAACCCACCACCCTATTTGGGTGGGAAGCTGCTGAAATATGTGCAGAGGTGCTTCAAGACAGCCAAATGGAAACACTGAACACAGGCATGTTTTTGCAATGTCATCCCCTTCCACGACGTGGATGCCTTTGGTGCCTTCAAATCCAAAAGCCAGACATCCACTTGAAGACAGGTATCTATAATCTTTCTTCCAGAGAAGTAAGTAAGTTCTCTCTCCTTACAGGGAGAAAAGTTAAGTATTTCTACAGCTGTGTATTTCTTCTAGCCTAGCCTCTTAGAGCAGTCACTCTGGACGTGCTTCAGGCTATGAAGATTCAAACCCCCAGCTCACTCTCCTAGGTTCTTTTGGCAGGTGAAGACAATTCAGGATGCCTTAGGAGAGGGGAAGAGAAAAGGAGAAAATAACTACAGACCTGTAGACTGATGCTTATCACACTCACCTTGGAGAATAACATCCAGGTTTTTAGATGGTTATCTGACATTAATCACTCATGGTAAGGGAAAGTCCTGGGCCTAAGTGCTGTTAAGTGTTAGGATACTTGTAGGAGACAAGTATGTGTAGATCCTCCTAGGCAAAACAAGGAACCATCCAGTTCCTCCATGAGAGTTGTAATGACTAATTAGTTGCACAAAAGACAACTACAAGCTGTAGGAAACCAGCCCTGATGGTGTATCTTCTGTGCGTGTCTTGAGAACATCTATAGATCAAGCCTCCTGAAAGACAAAGATGGAGGAGCACCTCATGTATGCAGACATCAGGCATGCCTAGTTCCAGTTCAGAACAGAAAAGAAAATTCTGAGACTGAAAATCTCTATTTTTCATGCTTTTTTCATTACAGAAAAACCTGTAGGCTTTGGGATTGGACCACGGGGAGTTCTGGTACAAATTCTAGATAACACTATAGCTAGTTTATCAATAAAAATGTGTATTATACAAAATGCGATACCAAAAAAGGATTAGATTAGGCCAAAAACTGGACATGCATCAAATTTGTGTTATGGCCTTTTTACAAAGTATTTATTTATTCTTATACTTATTCATATGGACACACAAGCTACCTGTACTGGTTTCTGCTGGGATAGAATTAATTTACTTTATAGTAGCTGGCACAGTGCTATGTTTTGAGCTCAGTAGGAGGAGAATGTTGATAACACACTGATGTTTTCAGTTGTTGCCAAGTAATGTTTAGTCTAAAGGCAAGGATTTTTCAGCTTCCCATGCCCAGCCAGTGAGAAAGCTGAAGGGGTACAAGAAGCTGGGAGGGGACAGAGCCGGGGCAGCTGACCCAAACTGGCCAAAGGGGTATTCCATACCATGGGATGTCATGTCCAGTATATAAACTGGGGGGACTTGGCCTGTTGGGGGATTGCTGCTTGGGAAGTAACTAGGCATTGGTCAGCAAGTGGTGAGCAATTGCATTGTGCATCACTTGTTTTGTATATTATAATCCTTATCTCAACCCATAAGTTTTGCCTTTTTCCTTCTGATTCTCTCCTCCAACCCACTGGGTGGGGGGGAAGTGAGTGAGTAGCTGCGTGGTGCTTAGTTGCTGTCTGGGGTTAAACCATGATACTAGCTCACTTAATTCATGGTATATATAGTCTTAGATTTATTGTAACACAATAAATCTTATATAAGTTTCTGGATGTACTGACAGTATGAAATATAAAGAAAAATAAGGACAAACTGTACAAAAGTGTTTTTCAAATCAAGTTTGCTATAAGCAACACTGCAGTTTTGATGTCTGCTTCATAGTACAAAGAAATTGCTAATGCTGCAAATAACTCTCCTCGGAATTAACTTTCAATGAATATGTTGTCTCATTGACATTAATGAGACGGTTTATGCACATAATCAAGCACAGGTATGAGTATGTGTAGAATCAGTGCTCTATATAGTTGCCTTTGGTCACTTGATAATATTGATGAAGAGTATTAATTCACATACAAGAGAGTTGGGGACAGCACAGCAGTGAAGCTGCAGAACTAGTCTCTATTTCATGGGTGTTGTGGCATTTACCTAAGGTGTGTCTTTAATAATTGTAATTTTATATGTGGTATGAATTTTTCTACTATTTCATATTCTGCTTTTCTAGACTTATAGTGCTATAAATAATAGTCATGGATTTAATTTTTCTTGCATTTGTGTTTTTTTTTTGTTTATTTGTTTGGTTGGTTTTTTTCCTTCCCTGTGTATGAACTGACCATCTCGTGCTTTCAGCATGTCACTTAAGTGGTACAGCAGATATTTTGGAAAAAAGCAGGAAAAAACTCTTAGAAAAAAGTCCAGTAATAGAGTGCTTAGTAACCAAATAATAGAAATTCTTGTCCCCTTCAAATCACATTAAGGTATCTGCATAAAACAGATCAGACTTTGCAACAAACTCACCTGGAATGAGCCCTTTCTTCTAATTACCTATGGGCAGTGACTCTCAGCTCATTGTTGTTCATTTCCAATGTTTACCAAGAGAAGGTAACTGCTCAGTTTTTGAAGTTGTTGATCTAGACCTCTAGTGCCAATTGGCAAACACCTCAACTGTACCAATTTGTAAATGGACAGAAAAACCAAGTCCTATCTCTTGCAGGAGACTTGAAAAACTTTCTCAAAGATGCTATATGTCAGGAAGAAACACAAGAGTATCTTCAATTCAAGGCATCCAGTGGAGAGGTGAGAGATGGTTTTCAAGACTTCTTGTATCCATGCTATTTTGTGAGCTGAGCAGTAATTTGTTTATGAGAGCCAGGGAAATTTCAGCAATGGGCATACCAAAGATTTTATGTGAATCAAATGAAGTTTGGACAATCATCTAAATGACAGAGGCCATTTGGTCCCAAAGACTAAGTGATATGGCACAGCTTACATCCATAGAGCTAAATTGGTTTGCCCTTAACTCATGTGTTTTTGTATTAACTTGGAGTTTTTGTCTGGGAGTTTTTTTCAGAGTGCCAAATAGTAGGGGTGAAAAGTATAACAGGAACTATGCTAAAAATAAATGGTGGAGATGATAGGATGATGGCTGTAGGTTTGCTTTGACACAGTTTTCTTTACTATAGAGCACAAAAGGTACTGAAGAGAAACCAAAAGCCTCAGTTGAACACTAGGCCGTGGGCAAGTTTGTTCTTCTGTCGCTGTCCTAACCTGATCCATGGTATATGATTAGTAGGTAGACAGATTGTGTGGGTCAGGCTAATTTATAGCATTGTTAATGACCCCTTTTCTGTTTAGCAAGAAGGTTTTTCTCCAACTTATGCAGTGAATTCTCTTGTAGTCGAGCAGATCCTGTGTAAGTGTGCTTGACTGGCATTTAATGGTTTGGAGGACTGTGTCTTAAATGCTGAAATCCTGAAATAACTGTACTTTAATGTCTGGAGCTCTAAACTTTCACCCTCACTCAAGCTCAAACCCCAAAGCTACCCTTGACCATTTCCAGTCTTACCCTCCAATTAACATGAGAGACGTTTGCCACTGCAAACACTGTCAGTCCTATTAACTTACTAAGTCTTGCACAATTTAGCAATAAACTCAAATCTACAGCCATTTCTATCCATAGCATTACCCTAATCCTAGCCATATCTTTTCTCTGATTAGTATTCGTACCACTGTGTTAAATTTCCCAGTCCAAATCAGTTAATCAACCTGCCTGAGAGCTCATTATGAAGCCCTGTAGACCTTGCCATCTGAAGTAGCATAGAGAGATTTCTATCCAGCTTCAAGAAGCATGTTCTGCTAGAGGTGAAAGTCATAGTAAGTTAGGCATGGGTCACAGTGATGGTGTAATGCTTAAGCTTAGAGTTAGCTTAATCTAAGGGTGTGGGGAAGCGTAACTACAACTTGGCTTACTGACATGTTCTTTAATGCTTGTTTAATCTAGGCAGACTGGTGATCAGTCAGGATAGCTGGGTATAAGATGAGAGGCAGAGGAGGTGCTTGGAGAAGAAGGACTGTAGAACATTACTAATTCCTAAATTCTTCAAATCTGATGACATCAGGAAAAGGGCTGTTGCTGCCAGAAGCTTAAGATCTCAGTGTACCGATGGGATCGGAAAGTCCTACTTAACTAAAATGAGATGCTTACAGAAATCCATGACGAGAAATCTTCTGTTTAACCTCAGATAAATGATCCTTTTGTAATGATTCAGACCAGCTTTAGGGCTGGCAAGAGATATAGCATTCAGAAAAACAGCATCTAAGGAACTAGCTTGCTGTTGTTTTCTGAATAGATCACCAAGCTGAGGTAAGTGTGGTAGAGACAGAAGCCAATGTTGTCCTGTGAACAAGATGGTGTATTGGGATCACTGGGTCATACTCAAACTGCGGGTTGATCAGGAAAATATGAGCATGGGGAATTTTTTTCTTTCAATTTCAAGGACTCCACCCGCTCTGAAGTTGTCTGGCTTTGTTCTGAATGCATTGGAGCAGAAGAGATCTGTTGCTTGGAAGTCCTCTGCAGGCTGCCACTCTTTGTAAACTCTCCCAAGAGGGAACACTCCCCTGCAAAGTTTTTGCTGTTTAAAAGCTAACTGTGGCTTAACATGCATTAGTTTACCAGGAAATCTACTCCTAAGGTGGAAAGAGGCAAATATCTGTAGTATAAATTGCCCCATTGCAAGATTATACTCCATTTCAGTGGGAACTGGAGGCACTCAGTGTCTTGCAGGATCAGTAGTTTAATAACTGTAAAAAGGATGGATAGTGAGCCAAGTGGATCCTGTTCATCAGGGGAATTTCAGCAACATCGAGGCCTAGTAGGCTGAGAACTATGTTTTTCCAGGGGAATGAAGCCGATCCCATTGCTGAGCCATTTTACACAAGGCTGGACAAACCCTTCCTGATAGCAACAATCTTGCAATGAAGGAAATGGAAAGAAGTTTCTTAGCTTTTTTCTGCCTCCTATGGAGGGAAATACTGTCTGGTGGGTAAATGACATGTCTGTGACTTTAACATATGAGATCTGTATAAGAGGGCAAGTACAGAAATGAAACTTGGCAACATTTTTCGGCCTGATCCTGCTGTTTGTGTACAAGAAAGATTCTCAGAGTAGTATGAGCTCATGTCTTTTAAGTGAAAAACTCCACAGATTCATTAATTGCTTACACAGATTTACTATTAGACTGCTTATTTAAATGGTTTTATTTATAAGCAAAAAGTTGATAATATGTTCATAATTAAATTAATAATTTCATTTTTAATAAATGATTTAGGATGTTTTATTTTGGAGGAGACCTGTTTCACATGCAGTCTGGAAAGTAACAAATGGGAACTACACTGTTACTAGGTTTGTGCTCTTCCAAGCTGTATAATTCTGAAGTGGGAAAAGGCTAATCTGATATGCATTCTAGTTTTTTTTAATGCATAAGTCTTTTGATATTGGAGCATTACAAATCCCTCAGAGGGAAGCCATTATCCAATATTTATGCAAAGCTATGTGAATACTCTGTTATCCCTCTGCAAGCTTTGCTTTCTCTTCCTGGACATTGTGCAGTGACAATAACCAGGCAGCACTCGGCTGTGGAATTTACAGAAAGATTATGTATTCCCGAAATTGAGTGGACTACAGGCAGGAGTAGGATGCTGCTAGGGAAATAAAGACAGAGACTGCTTTCTCTTTTGTTTCTTCACTAGTTGTTTAATATAAAATGCATTACTTTTGGTATTTAAATAAATTAACTGGCAGCTGTAAGAGATCATTTTTGTAACATTCAGCAAGGTGTTTGATATTTGCAAACATAAAGGTCTTAGTTGAATATCCATTAAAAATCTGAAAAAAATGAATGTGCTACTTTACAATCTGGGTTAAGCAAAGTTTGTGGGGAGATGTAAAACCTTTTAGTAGACCAGCTGATATAATTAGAAAAAAAAGACAAGTTTAAAGGCATGAAAACCTTTTGACACATTTGAAATATAAGGTATCAACCTTCAAAGCTAAGTAGTAGTGGAGAATAATTGCTCAGAATTTAACTTGCTTATGTTCAATTAGACACTGAGAAAAAAGCTGGTTAGCATCAGTAAAGCAAGATGCTCCAAGGGAATATCATAGCAAAGGAAGAGCCCAAGTGGTGCTGAGAGGGGGAGAAAAGTGAATTATTTTCTAATGAACACTTAGTGAATAGTTAGAAGTTGAAAGGGGAAAAAAGAAAATCATAGGCTGACACAACAGCAGAATCTTTTTTGTGTCTTTGATTTTTAATGTTCAGGGCAGTTACAAATTTTAGTTTCTGTGAAGCACAACCATACTATAATACAGGTTACCCTTTCTGTATTTTCCTGGGCAACAGTATATATAGTGTTTGTATATAGCTAAAGAGGTATTTTTCAACAGAAGAAGCAGTCATCTTTGCTACAGTTAAGAAAACAAGCTGAGCACATGTCACATTATGTACTCCCAGAGGCTATGCCCTTTTGGCACAGGCATTTCTACAGACTAGAAGAATCAATGATAACAGAGGATCACAGGGTTAAAAAAATAATTGTCCATCAGTTTTATTAAAAAGCTGTGCACTGGATGCATGCCAGATAAAGTGTAGCTTTCCCTAGAGTCACTGAAGAAGAATTTTTGCAAACAGTGGATACTATCTATAAAGAGTTAGAGACTCTTGAAAGGATTTTTTTTCTTTCCTCTGCATAACTCGTCAATGAACCATTCCATCAGGTTTTCTATTTGAGAAAATATTCCTGTAAATAATAAACCCAAAATTGGTCTCTTCTTCCACTCAGAAGATATTTTACCTGAACTGAACTGAACTTTTGAACTGTTCTGTGTGACACCAGGTAAAGAAACCAATGGCTCAGACAGAACACTAGGTCAAAAACATACAATGATGTGGTTTATTATTTATTTTGTGTATTTACAGTTGTGTAGACCAACAAAAGAGAGTTTTGCTGCCCAGCCCCTCCCCCGCTTATTTTTCCCAAGTCTACAAATTAAACAAATGTTAGCTCATGGGTATTTGTCATTGTCCATTGCAGTATCACAAAGCTGTTTGGTAACTGTGTGTGGATGTAAGAAGAGGGAGAAGATTTATTTCATGTGGAAGGGTCAGGAGGGTTCAGCAGAAAGCTGTGTGTTTATAGGAAGAAAGGATCAGTCCTGAGGTACAGGCTCAGGGAGGAAGGATTTAAGACTTAATCATGTCCACATTCTCCTCCTACAGAACTAATATTTTGTCTGACGTACTGAAGTTAGAGATTTCAGAAGAAAGGAGCAATAGCTGAGAACTGTCTGAATTTTCAGCTTAGCCTGAAAAATTCCCTCCAAGTGTCTAGGGAAGGAATGCTAAGCACAGATGGAGTGGTGATATACTGGGCTGGGGGAGCTGCCCAGACTGTTTGTTGTTCTGAGTATGTGATTTTCTGAATAGCAATAAAGCCTTTTTCATTGACCTCTGAAGGATTAATTTCTTAATTTAGCACTCAGTGGCAAAGAAGCCTACAGAAAGAAAATAATTGGATGTGCGTATAATGAATTGCAGTGTTTATAGTTTGTATAAGGCACAAAACCCATAATCTGCTGATTGCAGTTGAATTTGAAAAGTGCTAATTCATGGGCTTTGACATTCCAATTATTTTGTTATTAATATGTTCTGCATCCACCTGTACTGCTGTCTTAGCATCATTTCAATAGCCCTGCTAAACAACACTAAAGACAGACAATGGGAAATGCCATATCACTGTGCATTTTTCTAAAGGAGGCTGTGGGAAATTTAATGAGACTTTTGTTTGATTTAAGGTGGCTGCTTTTCAGAGCAGAAGTACAAGGTCTTGTTAAATTGTGCTGACAAAGGAAAGTAGAAAGTGAACAAAAATTCAATTCCATTGAAATTTTAGACTTCTTCAACCAATAATTTTTGTGCTTGGCATATTTATCGGTGGCCTGCTGCAAATGGTTTAATATTTCTTAAAAGTGTTGCATTCATTTTTAGTTATAAAATATTGTTTTTCTTTTTCTCTCTGCTGGATGGATTTAGCCACAAAGATAATTATCCAAGTAATGTTGCCCTATAATTAAAGCACATAAGAAAGGAAACAAATATAAAGGAATACAGACAATTACCTGAAAGTGCTTTTCAAGGAGTAAGTTTTTCCTGGTTACAGTGAAATTATTACAGAAATAAAACAGTGATATGACTTTAATGTTGTGACATGCAGACTGCATGATAATACCAGAACAACTTTCTTGGAGCGACTAAAAAAGCCAATGCATTTAAAACCAGACAGGTGTTAAGACCATGCAACTGCCAGGATTTGCATATCATGGGGCTGTCCAAGACAATACCTAAATTGTCTTGTGTGAAACTAGAAGCACTTCTGGTGATGCAATTCAGCCCCTCTGCCTGTGTCATGCTGGAGACCTGATGCTCCAAGGCCTTGGGATGCTACCCTATGGCATTCCAGTGTACCAGGAGCAGGACTGCAACACATGACCCTCTTCTAACAGGCTTGCAACCCCTTGGGCATGTTTTATTTCAATCCTGTATATGATCTCATTAAATGTAGGTTTTGTTTTCTGTGCTCGACAAACCTAGGAAGAAGAGAGATGACTTTTAAACCACTCTTAACATACCCTATTTTGCCATCTGGCACATGAAGAAAGAAATGGAAAACCGGCTTTATAGATATTAATGGCAACACTGGAGCCCCTGGAGATCCAGATTTTCTGCTCTAACCAAAACCTGTAAGATATGAGCCTTTGACAACAAAGAATATGATTTTTAGTACTAATAATTCCCATTGGTGGCATTAAAGATGCACTATTTGTAGAAATTTCTATTCCAAACACATTGGAGTACGTCTCTTCAGGGTAAATACACTAACTAGCCAAGTGATAATAAGCTAGAGCATGTACTTTTATTCTCTTAATAATCTTTTTAAGCAATTCAGTGGCATTTTTTTAGGTTGTTATAAGTAATGAAACTGGATGCCTACTTTATTCCACAGACTTTTTCTTAGTGCATACAATGGTTACACAATCTTTCCTGGGGCTACTTCTCAACCAAGTTATTTATCTTTTCTTCCATGGTCCATGTAACAGGAAGTTCTAATGATGAAGGAATGTTCATATGGACAAATATTTTCATTAACAGGACCTAAAAAATAGGCTTTTTAAAGACTGTTGCAAAGTGATTAGTGTCACTTCAGCAATTGTTTGTTGTTTTGGTTTTTTTTTTACCCCCAAGCAAACAGACTCCTTTATGAGAACTTTGCTATTTTTATTGCAAATATAGATGTCTCACTTTAGTGGAAGGAAAGAACTTTTTGTCTCTGGGCATAATAATGCAGTAGGAATTGAATCATTAATATCAACATTTGTGCGTTTGTTACCCATCTATCCTGCCTGTCTGTGAGTGACTGTAATAACCTCTTTTCTGACATTTATGTGCATATTTTATCATAACCACATTTTAGAATTCATTTGACTTCTTCAAGAGCTGCAGATGGGGAAAGTAATTTTCATAGCTCTCTAAAAACCAACCTTTGTTTGCAACTGCTCAGCTAGGGAATACTTCTCAAGCTAACAACAATTTTATCCCTAGTCTAAAAAAAAAATCAGAGCCTTACAATTAGCCAGAACTAATGTCTAATATAAGATATAGTGGAAAAGTGTCATTTACAGATATTTTCTAGTCACTAAAAATTACGATTTTCTTGAAATAGGTCTAATTATGAGTTGTGAGCTACCGTGATATTTTAAAATTAGTAGAATGATGACTATTTCCTGACTATATTGGAATTACCTGTTATTAAATACAAGGGATCAACAATCATCTGCTCTCAATTTATGAAAACTGCAATACAAATTATTATCAAGTAGTACCAATTTTGATAAGCACCATCCAAAATGAAAAAAATAATGGAACCACTCATGCCCCACAGAGCTTACAATCAATAGCAGAGGATAAGTTGAAACAAATGATGAGAAAGCAATAGTAAAGAGATGCTTGTGTACTGATGATACACTTTAGAAAATTATTGACTGTCATATGGTTTAGCCACCCCAGTTATACAGCACTATCTATTAGCCAGCTTAAGTGCCCCATGCTCCCTATCACCTACCTGCAAAGCACTTGGCAGGAGCATTTTTTACTGTGTAGCCCAGCCACACCACATTGCACTGGGGTCTGATGCCCTCACAGCTGGGAATAAGAATCATGAATTGGCACCAGTGGTTCCCTAACACATAAAACTGAAGGCACTTAACATTGCCCAGTGTTTCTTGGGGGAGGATATAGCTTCCTCCCTGCTCTTCTGCTTCCATTCCCCCAGCACCTGAGAAAAAATAAGCCCTTTCTAAGGTGGGGTTTCTTCCAGATTTCCAGTGGACTGCACCTTAGTTAAGTCTGGCACATTTTTGACAGTAAAGTTAGGAGTGCAATCATATTAAACTCTTGCTACAGTCAATTACAAGAAATAGATACGTTTCTGATGGCAGTTTTCACTTTTGGGAGCTGAATTATCTTCTCCATGGAGTAGAAGGGCTTGACCTTAGAAAGACTGAGATAAATGGGAACTAAAGTGTTTAGTTGGGTTTTATTCTGACTTTCCAGAAGGACACTTGAGTTTAGAGTTCAAGGCATAGAGAAATATTGTTTGACAGATGAACATCAGTCCTTGTTGCTGTGTCCTACTTCGTGGCAGAATTGCACAAGCTAACTAGTTAGGGAAGTTTTTTAGCTCTCTTAACTGGTAGGCCTTTAGCTAAGCCTGGAAATAGACCTATGTACCTATTAGGAGAGAGATGTGTCTGGTTTCTGCTGTATGGTTATGTCTATGTGGATGTGCATTTGTAAATTGATACCTTTTTTGATTCGCGAGCACAGTGTGTATTCCTCTCTTAATCCAGAGGGCTAACAAATCCTGCCAGGCATAGGGGCAAGGTGACACTGGGAAACAGTCATGTAGCCCAGGGTTGGAGCAGTTCCCACCAAGTTCAGAATTCTGCTGGGCATGGGAGGACCTCTCCTCTTCATATGGGAAGGGTTGCTGGTCCCTCCTCGCCCTGGACACTGAGGGAAAGTCAGACAACGCTGCTGCTTATGGAAAAATGAAGAGACCAGGGATTTGTGGGTAGTGCTCATGAAGAGGATTTACCCCTTGTAAGTTTGAGCAGCACTTGGAGCTAAAAGTGTGAAGTGAAGGAATAGAGCAGCACAATGAAATGATTAGTGATAAGCTTGGAATATTTTTGATGCTATCGTACATAGCTTTTTCAGCCATTCCAAATCAACAGAGGAAGCTACATCTGATTATCATATTGGCAGAGTAAATCTATATACTTTATATTATGGCTCTGAGACTATGCTGTCCATATGGAACAGTCCCAGCTTTGTGACAGAAAAACAGTACAAGATCAATCAGACATTACTATCCACTTTGGACCCAACTATAAAGTCTCAAAATAATTAAAAATCGTAAGCATTTCTCAACAAGCTGCAAGGAGCTTTAAATTACTCTGCATATAGAACCAGAAATGATAAAGAAGTAGCCTGGAGTACTGAGAAAATAGAAAAGGAGATGTGTGTTTCATTAATGAGAGAAATAACAACAACAACAACAACAACAACAACAACAACAATAATAATAATAATAATAATAATAATAATAATAATAATAATAATAATAATAATAATAATAAATTACTCCAAAAACATGACTGCAAAAGCTTTTTTTTGGAAGAGAAGTTAAATAAACACTTTCTTACACATGGTAGAGAAGATGGCAGTACTTAGACAAGTTTCAATTCTCCACTTACGGGTGAATAAGAAATTTAGCTAAGGACTAGCACTGGAAGAAAAACTGAGGAGTAATTAAGAAAAACTTTTAATTAATTCTATTAGTTCTCAAGCCTGTTAAATGTAGCTTAGAAGATGAAACAAAATGTTGGCTGTTGATGTTCAAATGAAAGCATGAAATCTGTTAAAAGAAAGACTTACAAAGGATTAAAAATCACAGTAGAAAAGATAATTGTTTTATACATTTAAAAAGATTATTTTTAAAATATGTTCCCTAGATACCATTCAACCTAATTCTTAACTAGACCAAGATGTTGTGTATGTATTTTTTTAATCACAAAAATTAAGGAATGTAGTTCTATGGAAATAATTTTAGAAAAACAAATATACATTTGTATCAAATCAGTTTCCTCCATGGATTATGCTGTTAATTATGCATATGAGTCTCAAGGCAGCTAGACGTAAAAATTCCTTTGCAAACTGTGGATTTACTCTACACTTGGTAAACAGAAGGCCTACAATCATCAAAAGGAAAATATATTTACTGGGAAAACTTTGTTGGGTAGACTGAGACATGCATCCTTAAGCCCATGAGCCTGGTTGATGTTCCCTAGATCCCAGTTCTTCAAACAGGTTTGCTCTGTAGGAAATTCCTCTGATGTCTGCAAGACTCCTCACATGGTAAAAGCTGTACTTAAGCCTAGAGATACTCAGGATAAAATCCTAGTTTTCTGAAAGTTAATGGCAAAACTTCTACTGGCTATTGTGTGGCCTGGATTTCACCCAAGTCTCATTAATAAATCCTATTTTCTTCATAAAGCATCACCAAATATGTATGAAGAGTAGGAATTTTAGTAGAAAGGAAAGAATGGGAAGTTGTGTCTCCAGGAGAATAAAGGCAAAGTCACCTACAAATTTTTATAGTTGGATAGAAGAACAGAATGTATTTCAAGCTATAGTAAGACTGAAATTTTCTCTGTATTTTGTTCTTGGGAGTGATGGGCAATTGGATTTTTACTTCTGATTTAATAGAATCAAGATCTTCTGCACATTTGTATGTATTCTTCTCTCTACTAGAGTACCAATTAGAAGCCCATGAGATTCCTGTTGACCTATGCAAAATAGAAACACAACCTCCTTGTTTGTTAACTTATTGAAAAAGAAGGGATCTACTACGTAAAGGGTGGGCAGGAAAAAAACCACAAGCCTAAAGAAATGAAGAGACCACATATAACAGTGCAATTGTACCTGGTCCCCTGAACTGACTCGTTTCTGTCCAGCAAGTTGCAGTTCTCTTCAAACAGGACTTTTTCCTTTTGGAAGTGTAGTCCAGAGATGGCTACTGTGAATACACTGATAGCAATGAGAGCTTGAGGTACTGACTTTTGTCTGTGACTTGAGATATATTTGGAGAAAACTCTTGCACAAAAAGCCCTTCATTAGGTACCATGCTATCTTTCACTGAGACTCACAGACTGAGATAAATAAGGAAACGGAGACTGACAGCATTTGCTACCAGCAGACTTGAGTCAACTGCCAGTGTCTGGAATAGAAAATCAATCTGAGGATCTGGAAGAGAAAATGAAGCAATTAACAGGTAAATTGATTCCAATTGATCTACTTGGAAAAGTGGCTATCTCTTCTCAGACCTGGGAAGAGCTTTGTTGTTGTTACCCACAATTTACATTGTCTGATACCATTTATTTACTGTATTTATAGATAATGAAAGTATATAAATCTGATGTGAAAGAAGAAGAAAACAATTCTATTTTGTTTTTCTTGTTTGTTATTTCTTGCATTTTTCTGAACTGGTAGGTGCAAGAAACTACAACTATCAGTGGTGCAAAACTGTCTATGTACTTCCCCTAAAAAAGAGTCTTACTGCATTTGTATTCTGTACTGATATCAAAACTCTAAGAAAGAGCATATGATCGACTTGATAAGGAACAACTCAAAGTCAGGCCTTTTTCAAGTATTTTTAAAAAAGACATATTTTTGGCAGTTTGGGATCTAACTCAGATGCATTTAATCTTGGTGCCCCTCTGACAGCAAGGGTTTATCTTCTGTGCTAAACTGTTTTTTCACTAAAATAGATAAATAAGTCTGATGATTTCCTGCAACTCCAATTACACAGAATTTAAAAAGCTTTTATGGAAACTTACAATGGGTCTCAACTGAAAATTCCTCAGAAAAAAAGGAATTTCTAGACAGATTATGTTCATTTGTAAATGTTAGTCTTGAGATCCAAATCAGGTCCAAACTGTCTGGAGTCCATAATTAAAACCAGACATAGCCTGATGATGCTTCAATAATGCTAGATTATCCCCCATAGCTCATATAAATTATCATACCATTGAATGTACATGTTCACAGAAAGATCCTACCTCATCTGTAGGAAAAAATGAACAAGAAAGCTTTATGGTTGAAAGCCAATTCATTAATCTTCCCTGCCATATATAAACATCTGCTGCATTTAGAAATGGTAGATTTAGAAGTGAAAGTGTAGAAAGCATGGCTATAATAATCATATATTTCATATCATGGTTAGTTATGAGTCCGCAATGCAGGAAAGGGATATCTTCACTGAGCCTGCTTATTACCAGAAAAGCCCGTCAAATATGTTCCAAAGTGTGGTGGTTTTTTTTTTTTTGTTGGTTTTTTTTTTTAATTGTGGTACAGAAGATCATTGTCTTTATATCTTTAACGCTGTAATAACGACTGCCCTTTATGTATTCTGATAGTAGTCCTGCAGTACGCATTAGACCCACTGAGAAAGGCTGTCATGTATGTACATGTACTTCCCCCCCCCCCCCCTTTTTTTTCCTTCCCCTTTTTATTTTCCCCTGGATCAGGAATTGTTGTTGCAGTTGTTCCAGCTGGTGCCATCCTTATTAAGGTAGGACTACATTCACCACGAGGGCATAGGATTACTGTTCTCACTAATCATGTGAGATTATTGAGGGTTGAGTTTGGTGCAGGTAAGTGATGTAAATTACAGAAATGACCAATTATGAGAAGGTAAGAGCCTCTCATGTCCATGGGTGTCCAGTTTTTTGTGATGAACCGAGGTACACAGTTGGCTGTGCAGCTTCCTAAGGATCTGCAGTGTGGATATAGACAGTGCTCCAGACTGGGATGCCTGCACTAGAATGACCTAAGGCAGCAATGAAAAGGTGTGCAACCTTTTGAGTAAAGGCCCTAGATGAAACTAAAAGGATCTGGGACCTGACACAGCTCTGGAGAAGGGAGAAGTCGTACTGTATTCATTGAAGATTTATCTAGTGAGAAAATTGTTTTTTGGTGAAGGGTTGCATTTTGATGAGTCTTTTCAAGGCTGCAAAAGTAGAAATGGAACTTGCAAGAGAGAATTTTTTTCCTGTGGATTATTTTTAAGATCATTTAGTGAGCTTTACTATGTGACCTCTGCAAACTGCTCTGTCCATCTGTGCAGATGCAGTAAATGTCAACAGAGGAGCAAAAATAAGGTAGGGGAGTGGGAAGGCAAAATCTCTTAAGAGCTCCTTAAGACTGATTTGCTATCAAAGTCAGTACATTATGAAATTAATCTTATATTGGTGTAAATTTCTGTAAGTTAAAAAATAAAAGAATTCTGACAATGTATAAATTGCATTTATAAACTGGGCCTGATTGTGAAACTGAATTATTTTCTTCTATTGATGATAGGTCCCGAATATGGTGTCCTTGTCTGAAATGAGCCAAGTACCGGGAATTAAAGTTTATTATACATAGAGATGTGTAGTATCATCCTAGTTTGCAAGGTGCTGAAAGACTGCTATTGGAAGCTGTTTTGTTGACTTTTCTGATTTATATTCCCATGTTGTCTTCCGCCCAGCAAAGGGGATCTGTTCTAGTTTCAGGTAGGTGATGGAAGGTGCAGGGTTTGAGTCTCTAAACTCAGCCAACATGCTTTTCACCTGGGTTAGGGAATATCCAAAGCTGCTAGTTGTCTGCCTGAAGTTCAAACAGTGACAAAGATATTTTCACAAGGGAGAATGTATCCAGACTTAATTTTGAAAGGGCAGCAATTGTGGCAGAGCAAGAAAATGAGCTGAAACTACATATGCTGACAATTACCCTTTTCAAAACCCATCTGTAAGAATGGGCCAGATAACTTATGTCACATGCTGAACCCAAGCCCATCTGACTCAGGGATTAAGATGGGAAGGAGTGAAATACACCCATAGCCATCCACAACACACACCTGTCTTGCTTGTGGATGAACAGTGGGTTCATGTGCCTGGCTCCCATCAGCCCTGTTCCACATGCATTGTACAGGGTGATGACCAGGGTGATGATGACCTTTGCTTTAGCACGTGCATGGTAAGTCTGAGACATCGCACAATTATGAACTCACTGTCTAGCCACTGTACAGTTCTTCCACACATATATCAGTCTCAGAAATCCCAGACAGAAATATGAACCCCCAGGGCTGTAAATCACCATTTTCTCACTGAAGCCTAAGGCTGATGAAGCTCAGTTTGGCTTTAAGCCTGTGCATGAACATTGGAGATGTTTGGACTGTGGAAAGGCTGGAGGTTTTAAATAAATCTCTGAAGTCTTCAGACTGGGGAGATTTCAGGTGTGGAAAAGGGTGTGACCAAAGAGAGCTGGACAGATGGTAGATTTTTATATTTTTAACTATTTTTTATATTCATATTTCTTGAATCCAGTACTATTTGCCAGATCTCAGTGTGGAGATCAAATGTTGAACTGCTAGTATTGCTAGGTAGGCAATCCCTTTCCCATCTCATTTTAGCTTGGTAAATAAGGAGACATCTTTTTATTTCATCTGTAAATCACAAGTCTTAAGTTCTTTCTCAAGCAGAAAAATTCCGATCTCCACATTGGTGTGTTTCCAAATGTAGTGCCTTTCAGCCTACACAAAAGAATAAGCCAACAATTCCTTTCCACCTCAGAGCACTTTACCTTTACTCAAAGTCCTTATTGCATTCTTATACTGACTAAAGATGCATGAAAGGTGTTTGGGTTGGTCTGTTTCGTTTACTGTGAAACAGCTGTACTGCCAACAACTTGTTTTTCTAAACATCATCTTTTTTTCCCCTTGAGGATGTGTATTTTTCATTTTAAGGAAATAATTTTTGCTCACTATTCAGAAGCATCAGGACTGAATATAAAAATGTAGGTCTTCTTCCAGGAATGGCATCAAAATATATGCTGTATTAAATTTTATTTTATCTATCTCTGCTTCTCAGAGAAAACAGTTCATAGCATTTGAAGATGACCAAAGAAAACAGCCATAAGTGGAATTTCACTAGAACTTTTGTTCCACGAAGAAGCCAGGTGAGGAAAAAACACAGTCAAGTTCAATACCCAGGATGCTCTCCCTTCCACTGCAGCACCACTCATTGCCTCTGCCTGTGTGTGGTGTTTCCCTAATGATTATTAATATTGTATGAGTTCTTGTTAAAAAATGCTCTGCATGAACTAGAGCTGAGTGCTATCATGGAAGGGAATAATAGTCGAAAAAGTATTTACAAGCTTCAAAGTTATGAATCCAAAAAGAGTGCTCCAGTGCTGTCTTTTGCTCTACCCAAATAGCCACTCCTGCCCATGGCTGAGGAAATCTGCATGGGAGTCCTCTCCACCAGAAAATGTTCATTAGAAAAAGGTAAGAAAAAGCAGTAAGTAAAGTTATTCATCTCAGCACATTTGAATGTGCTTCCCATGGTCATTGTGTTCAGCTACCATAGCTCTTTGCCTTCTGTCCATTAAGGGCTTTAGAAGTGTACCTGAAACATCTTAGCAGTTGCAAATCAAAGACGAGCTTTTCTTGCAATACTTTTATTTTCTGAGTAAAGTTGCATGTACTCTTAAAGAAGGGATTTTTCCTGGTACTGAGGAGACAGATATCCAGGCTGATGCAGGTCAGGACTTGGATGCCTCCCTGCAGAAGAGAGACCAACATGATGGGGCACATACAAAGGGAAGAGGAGCTGAAGCCATGGGACAGGCAGAGCAAAGGCTGTGCTGCCCCACACTCATAAAACCAGCTGGCTGTGACTTCCAGCCACGTGCCTTAATCAAGTTATGAGACTTTGGTTTTATTATGTGTAATGGTCTGGCAGAACAATTTCCTTAGTGATTTGAACCAGACACGTAACTAAGGCTTAAAGCTATAGGGCGAGAGAATTGGCCTTTGTGTTCTTTATAAAGTGTTACAACCATCCATAGCTTTAAAAAGAAAATATTTATTCTTGTTCTTCTTTTTCAGCTTTAGCCGTTGTGCCTTCTACAGATTATGTGATATTCTCCAGAGTTACTTGTTCTGCCTTTAGTTAAGGTTCACAATGTCACTTGCCATTGTAAGATTTTGTTTTCAGTTTCAGTTATGCTTCTCTAAGTCTACACCCAGGGATATATCATATAGTCAGGTTCTCATTCTAGTCTGAAAGATTAATCAAAACCATTTTAGAAAAAAAAGATAGATAGAAAATACTGTTTGCTTATATTAACGGTGTTTAAATGAGAAGCATTTATTATCTGTGTCCTTCAAGGTAGAAGCTGGAAGAGTGGTTCATGATTGTTTCTCTGTTGCCAGCTGAAACTGCTTAAATATGCAGAACCTGAGTATTTAAATTTAAAATATCCAGTAGCAACATTTGCCACATATGAGAAAAAAAGACCAATATTTCTCAACTTGTGGTCTGTACCAGAAAGCTAGTCATTAAATGACTGCAACTCTTTTACAATATGTACACATCCACCCACAGAAGCAAGAAAAAACCAATATGGACAAAACGTCCAATGTTAGTCAGCTCCTTCCTGGGGGGGG
>JANZLQ010000078.1:24212050-24225639 GCA_026212715.1 Elanus axillaris | reverse complement strand
AGCGCCCTCCCGGCCCCCCCCCCCCCCCAGATAGACTTGATTTTGTCTCAGAATTGTTGTGGAGTTCTGGTTTTAAAAAAGAAGCAAGCAAGCAAGCCTGGAAAACACTGCTATGGACGATGTTGTATTCACTGCATTTATTCCTAGGATGCTCCTCCTTCTGAGCACAGAACGAGACAGATATCCCTTGGAAGAAGAGCGTGGAAGCTTGTATTTAAAGACAGAATTGTATCCGAGGACTGAATCACAGCATGCAAACATGAATGTGCTGTCACAAGCCATATCTTTCAATTCTTGATTTGTTCATTATAAGCAACTTGAGGAGGTAGTAAAAACAAGTATGCTTCTATATACTGTCCATCATTCTACTTGGTAACTGTTTTTGGAGTGTATGCTAAATTCTTCTAGAAAATGTAAAGTCACGGTATCATTTGCCCAACTCATTTTAAATGTAAAATTTTCCATTAATATTGCATACACAGATGACTCTCCTCCACTCCTGCTCCTCTTTTTTTTTGTTCAGCTTGAAAACAGTGTAACTTTAAATATTCTACCAGCCAAATTAGATGTATTATATTACTCATAAGACACATTAAAGCAGTTAAGCATTTTTTTGTTGTTCCTTAAAAATATCTCAACATAACAGTGAGTTTAATAACATTAAGTTTGGGCAGGAAGGACTAAATAGTAGGAAATAATCTATATTTCATAGCTCCAAGTATCAAGCAAATAATATATATTACTCAATTTCCCTATTGCTGATATGACTTTTTTAGGAATAACAAATTAGAAAATTAAAAATGTCTGCTTCTCTCATTTTAATATATTTTACTGACATAAAATTTGATCATGTTGGAACAGTCTTCAGGAATGGAAAAAAGAAAGATAAAAAGCTATAGCTTGGAGACAAGCAGGAAGAGCAAGCAAGCTATTTAGCATAGCAATACTTTGTCTCTTTAATGGTTTTCTCCTGATTGTACAACTTCATCTGGAGAACACTAATGAAATAGTGGTGTGAAATATATGTCTGGAGAGACTAAGGCAATGTAATAAGTGACTTTGTAGGTAACGTTATGTGACTTTTAAAGAGTATTTTTGTTTGTTATTGCCTTAAGCTTGTTCAATGTGCTCAATTTACATCTGACTTTTTTCTCAGATATAACTTCAATGCTATGGGTTCTTTCAACAGAAAATAGTGAAGATGCCAAAGCTTATAATAAAGGAGGGTTTAGAAAGAAAGTTTTAATCTGAGGCAGATGTATTAAGGTCCTGAATTTTTTTGGTACTGAATACCAAACAGTTCCTGCTGATTTCAAGTTTTAAGAACAACAGTAGCTTGTTCCTCTGCCATGGGGTAGTTACAATTTTGTACTACACCTGATCTGGCTCTCCATACCTAACCTGGTGCACTGGGAGGACAACTGGACTGCAAGCACTGGCAGTCCTCTTACCTGGAGGGCGGTGTCACTATGACAGGACTAGACACCTGGCCAGTGCTAAACACAAGATATTTGGAAGCACCTTTACTTCTGAATGCATTTATTTTTGCTGCTACTCCTTAAAAACAGGTCTTTCCACGCCATTTCCATTGCTTCTCAATCCTTCCCCTGTCCACATAATGCTGCACCTTGCAGGATGAGACAAGGTTCAGATATGCAGTGCTGGCACCTGCCATATCTTCATCATCTGGCTCAGCAAAGTGCTCCCGCCTTGCTCTGTGAGGGGGCAGAGGAGGGTGAAGTAGTGGGGATAAGTTCCTTGCAGCACTTCTCACCAGGAAAACCATGTCAGATATTCATATGTAGTCTCTAATGTGAGGGAAGTGGTATTCTCATTCATAAAACTTTCCCCGGGTTTGTTCCAGGAAGCATCATATAGCACAGTGCTAGACAGAGCTCATTTTAGCAGCCTATAATGTATTTGCACATCTTGCCCACGCTCTTACAGCTCTATTCCACTGAGCACGTTTCCTCTAGCAGGAAGACCCATGGAATTTTGTTTGCAGTTTGTCAGTGGGGAAATCGCATGAGAGTCAAACATTCCTCACTTCTAGGCTTGAATTACACTGTTATCCTGCTGTCAGCTGTGAAGAGCTTTTAAGTGGAGTATTTGCCATTAGAGCCTCTCCATGTGAATTATTTACGATTGACAGTGGTAGCTAGTAGGGAACATTACTGTGGGATATGGATTTGTAATTACACTGTTAGTTTAAGGATTAAAGCTTTTTTAATGGCTTGGAGAAAGGTTTTTTGTTGTTGTTTTGAAACCATAGGAGATGTATGAGAAATCTGACCTATCATGTTGTCTCTGGCTCAGGACAAGCAATATGGAATGAATCAGAATAATAATAAAAATGAGATAAAAAATTATTTTCTCTACAAGCACTTTAATCTGATTCCATGGACAGATGGCCAAAGCAGAAATTGTTGTGTTATTTTGAAAGGTTTGTGAGGCTGCCTGGAAGCTATTGTCCCTGCAGCGGGGCAGGCAGAGTGAGCTGAGCAAATTTTCATGGTGAGCTTCTCTGAGAAGTCAGCCAGATTGAATCAGGAGCCAAAGAATAATAACTTAAAAGTATGGCAAAAATAACATTGGTGTGTACATTTCCATGCCACCCTGGATTTACACCCTATATATATATTTATATACACACTGTACAGTATGTTGGCCCATACTCTGGACGAGGAGTGGAGGGATGACTGCTGTATGAAAGGCACGGCTGTGCAGGATCCACATGCAGTGTCTCCATCAGCCCAGGGCCAGACGAAGGGTGCTGCTAGGGTGGAGGTTTGGCTGCTTGGCTGGGGAGTGCTGCTGCCATGATGCAGGGCTCAGCTTCTTCTCTGGAGAAGCTTTGCATTCAGCTGGCTTTGGCTGTGATCAGAGAAGTGTTTGCTTAGAGTGCGTGTCAGTATGGATATGTCCCACTCTAAACTTTTGTAAATAGCTTTGACTCTAACCTTGGATGTTGGTATCCAAACGAAGTCTATGAATAGGGAAGGTCTTATTTGCTGATTGTAGGAGGAAGATTTAAGATATGCAACTCCATTATGTTCTCCTAACTTTATTCCGTTTATAAAGTACAATCCTTTAAAAGTATAGTGGTTTTAATATTCATTTCATGAATCATGACAATATGACAAAGTTCAAAGTAACCTTAGAAAGACAGCCTAAAAATAGTGTCCAGCACAAGATGGATATGCTTCTTTAAACAACCAGTCTGAAAGTGATTGGCTTCTAACAGTGAAAAAACCTGGCTATTCTCTAATCAAAATAAAAATATTAACTAATTTCTAGTTTAATTCCTAACGGAAATAGCAAAGGATCATGAATACAAATATAGTTTTCCAATTAGACAATTATAGTTGTCCTTGCTTTCGGAAGCGAGTGCAACTGTCGTAAAAGGAATTTCAGAAAACCACAGTCCAGAAAATGTAAAATTGCCTCAGGAGGAGGGCAGTGTGCCAGAAATACATTACATTAACTTACAAACAAGTTGCTAGTAATTCCAATGAAAACCATTGACTACTTTAGCCATGTTACAAGTGGGTGTAGTGCAGCCACCGATGAGACAGCCTGACCGTGGTGGTGTTCTGATGCGAGTGAGGCACCACTCATGGCTCAGGAGAAGCACCTGCTGGAACTGCTCCCGTGTGCCATTTTCTAACCCATAGCTAACATGGCTGTTAACTTTTCCAGTCTATAGTATTTTTCCCAGCTAAAGTAAAATGGTTCTGACAAATGCCAGACTGAAATCTCAGAAAAAACCTTATTTTTCTGCAAGCCTTACTCTTCAAAGTGACATAAAATAATGGAGTTCCTCTGTCTTTGTATAAATGACTAAAGCATGTGTCATCAAATGTTTGAGCAGATTTTAAGTACATCCATTTTTAATATTGTATTTATTTTACAATGGCTTTCACAGTAAGCTGACTGACAAAACCATATGAAATATGTGTTTTTGTTTAAATATTCAGATAAAGTAAAAAGCCATTCTCCTAGGATGTTGTCTCAGGGCAGAAAGAAAGGTTGCAGCTGAATTCTAAACCCTTGACAGTCATTTACAGTAAAAAAGCTGATACAGCAGGAATTGTAATATTGTGACCAATATTGCTATAATATAAATATTCTACTCTTTATTTTGCTTTTTCTCTTCAATAGCTTGTTGTGAGCTTTAACTAAGGCATTTGAAATAAGCCACAATTATCTCTTGCTTGTTCTCTTCCAGAAAGAGAATTCCACAGGCACAATGAAGCCTTGCTAATCAAAACAAAGTTGTGAACTGAGAAAATAACCTCAAGATTGTCACAAACACTGCTTAACTCTGTTCTGGTAAGGTTATGGCTGATTTTAAGTTTGAGCTTTTGTTGGGTCTAAACCTTGTTTCATTAAGACCCTCACATTCTAAAAGCCTGTTTTTTTCAGCATGAATTAGTAATAACTATATCAATACATAGAATTATATAAAATCTATAAGCAGTATGACTTCACAGAATTAAAATATAATGTTCAGAATAGTTATAGTTACATGATAGTGAGAATCTATGTCCAGAAGAAAAAACTCATAGAAGAGAGGACCAGATTTGGTTAATCCTAGTTTATAACATTATTGCTTTGAGAAGGCCCCAAGGCACACTAGATGTTCTAGAAATATGGCTGGAAAGGACACAGGACCTCTGCTTTGGATGGGCTCTGGGGGTGCACACGTGAGAGCCAGATCCTGGGCAGACAGAATAAGCATAAGGAATCTAACAACTGTGTCTTAACATGTGAGACTCGAAAGATGTGTACTAGTGGGATGCAGAGATGTTACACCACTTAATTCTGATCAGATTAATACCTAGGCTTTCATCTCTGTATATTAGAAAGATGAAGAAATTGTCATCCTAAAATAAATTAGTGCAATTACAGAAGAAATCTTTCAGTTTCAAGATCACACAAAAATGTGATCTTGAATGTGTTCTCACAAGAAATGTACTTGTTAGACAGATGAGGCTGAAGTCACGAAGTGGACAAGAAGTGACTCAAATAAAATAGGTCTGAATGTCTTAGATGTCCTTATGGCCTTCCATCTGGATTTACTGGGTATTCACAGCATGTTATGGATTTATGAAGAATCTACTTATAAAAAGTAAAAAGATGCCCCAAAAGATACCAGAGAAGCTGATGAGCAAGTTTGTGTTTATAATATGCCATGAACCAGAAAGGCAGAGTAGATGCTGTTTGCTGGGTGAACGTAATGAGGATTACAATATCTACATAGTACATTGACAGCATCAGACTAGAGCAATCCCAGGCTACTGGGGTGCTTTTTACATGTGACTAGATCTACCAAGGGACTGAGTAGATTTTCTATGGTTCATGGGCAATTCTCATTTGAGCTGGTTATTGGTGATCTAGTTTTGAGGTCGCTGGCACTGCCTTGCCGGCAAATTTACAGAGAATTAATTCTGTAGGGTCTTTATGCTAATAAAGCAGCTCACTACCATTATGCACAGTGCCTTTTCCTGTTAAGATATGGAAAATACTACAGGGGACAACTGCCTCTGTTATGGAAAAAAATTCAGAATGCCTTGTTGTAGAAAGTCCTTGGAGTTCCCACAGCTTGTCTCAAAAACCCTGTAATCTAATACTTCAGACTGGAACCTTTGCCTGCAGGTTGTACAGCATTTTTTCAAATGATGAGATAATGCAGACGTTGGGACAAAGAAATGGAGAAATTTGTGGCTGTGCTAATGCAACATGGAATACTACAGTTCATCCAGACTGCCTCTGCAGAGACCTGGGGGCTATTAACGGGGATCTGCTGAGCCACTCACAAGGATGCTGGATAGCCTGCTTATTCTACAGCTAATGGGGAAGTAAAGAGAGTAGGAAGTGCTGAAGGCTCCATGACTGGAGTGTTAATCAGTGAAAATGAGGGATGCAGAGAAACTCCATCTTTGCATATAGTTAGCTGGCATTCAAATCACTGTCTCTATGGGATTAGTTTTGGACTCCATTGATGCAGCTGAGCTGGGCACATTAATTCAGCACAGTTGCATGTGCAGCTAGTAGCTCTCAGATGCTGGCTTGAGACCTGAAAGCAGTACAACAGTGTTGGCTATAAATAATACAGCAGGGAATATGCAGGCAATGCTGTTTTCAATACTCATGTTAATCTATTACAAATTTGCTTCGGTATCTCTGCCTGACACAGTGTTATGTTGCTTAGGCTTACCCTTCATGCGCAAGCAGTGAAGCTCACTGGTTTTCCTGTGCTTAGGCAATATGTAGCTCTGTAGTCACAGCTGTACTCTGGGAGGGGGAAGAACAGATGGGCTGAAAGTGATCATGCCATGTTCATAGAATCATAGAATGGTTTGGGTTGGAAGGAGACTTAAAGATCATTCAGTTCCAACCCCTCTGCCATGGGCAGGGGTATCTTCCACTAGATCAAGTTGCTCAAAGCCCCATCCAACCTGGTCTTGAACACTTCCAGGGATGGAGCATCCACAACGTCTCTGGGCAACCTGTTCCAATGTCTCACCACCCTCACAGTGAAGAACTCCTTCCTTACATCTGATCTAAATCTACGCTCTTTGAGTTTAAAGCCATTTCCCCTTTTCCTATCACTACATGCCCTTGTAAGAAGTCCCTCTCCATCTTTCTTATAGGCACCCTTTAGGTACTGGAAGGCTGCCATAAGGTGTCCCTGGAGCCTTCTCTTCTCCTGCAACCTCAACTCTTTCAGTCTGTCTTCATAGGAGAGGTGCTCCATCCTTCTGATCATCTTCATGACATTCCTCTGGACTCAATCCCACAGGTCCATATCCTTCTTACATTGGTGGCCCCAGACCTGAATGCAGTAAGTACATCAGGCGGAGTCTCACAAGAGCAGAGTGTAGGGGCAGAAGCACCTCCCTTGACCTGCTTGTCACATTTCTTTTGATGCAGCCCGGGATACGGTTGGCTTTCTGGGCTGCAAGTGCACATTGCTGGGTCATGTTGAGTTTCTCATCAACCAACAGCCCCAAGTTCTTCCCCTCAGAGCTGCTCTCAATCCACTTATTGCCCAGCCTGTATTTGTACTTGGGATTGCCCTGACCTATGTGCAGAACCTTGCACTTGGCCTTGTTGAAGTTCATAAGGTTTGTGCAGGCCTACCTCTCAAGCCCATCAAGGTCCCTCTGGATGGCTTCCCTTCCCTCCAGTGGGTCGACTGCATCACACAGTTTTGTGTAATCAGCAGACTTGCTGGGGGTGCACTCAATCCCACTGTCCATGTTGCTGACAAAGATATTAAACAGCACTGGTCCCAGTACTGACCCCTGAGGAATGCCACTTGTCACTGTTCTCTACTTCAATATTGAGTTGTTGACTGCAACGCTTTGAGTGCGATCATCCAGCCAATTCCTTATCCACTGAGTGGTCCATCCATCAAATCCATGTCTCTCCAATTTAGAGACAAAATGTCATGTGGAACAGTTTCAAATGCTTTGCACAAGTCCAGGTAGATGACGTCCATCGTTCTTCCCTTATCCACCCATGCTGTAGCCCTGCTGTAGAAGGCCACCAAATTTGTCAGGCATGATTTGCCCTTAGTGAAGGAGCCTTGGCTGTCACCAATCACCTCCTTGTTTTCCATGTGCCTTAGCATAGTTTCCAGGATCCATGATCTTGCCAGGCACAGAGGTGACACTGACTGGCCTGTAGTTCCCCAGGTATTCCTTTTTTAAAGTGAGGGTTATGCTTCCCCTTTTCCAGTCAGTGGGAACTTCCCAGGGCTGCCAGGACTTCTCAAATATGATGGGTAGTGGCTTAGCCACTTCATCCACCAGTTGCCTCAGGACCACGGATGCATCTCATCAGGTCCCATGGATTTGTGCACCTTCAGGTTCCTTAGATGATCTTGAACCTGTTCATCTCCTATGAAGAGGTTCTTCATTCTCTCAGTCCCTGCCTTTGCCTTCTGCATCTTGGGCACTGTGGCTGGAGCATTTACTGGTGAAGACTGAGGCAAAAAAGTCATTGAATACCTCAGCCTTCTCCATGTCCGATGTAACCAGGTCTCCTGTTTCCTTCTGGAGAGGGCCCACATTTTCCCTAATCTTCCTTTTATCACTGACATACCTATAGAAGCTTTTCTTGTTGTCCTTGATGTCCCTGGCCAGATTTAATTCTATTGGGGCTTTAATTGTCCTAACCTGATCCTGGGCATCTTGGACAATTTCTCTGTATTCCTCCCAAGCTACCTGTACTGTGTGTCTGCACGGGCACCTTAGGCTTTGGGGGAAGTCTCTTCCTCCTGCTGGTCCTTGCCATTACCAGCTTCCATTCTTCCGTATTATTGTCCGCTCTCCCTTCCATGTGTGCTGGTGGGTGTGTTTTTCACTGTTTGGCCATGGGCTGTGGGTCCACTGCAGACTGCACTTGGAACCAGCTATCTACCTCCTTCTCAGCCTCCCTGATGTTATGCAGCCTTCTCACTGCCTCCTGCAGCTCAGCCACCGGCTGCAGGAGGTCCTCCACCTGGGCACATATTTTGCAGGCAGCTCTGCTGCCTGTCCCTGCCCCAGGAGAAAGGTCTAGGCACTTCCTGCAGTCTGAGTTCTGCACTGCAGCCTCTCCCTTCAGCAGCTCCGTCTGGGTGGAGGTTGGGGTAGATGGTGCAGACACCCCAGCCGGACCTGCAGCCTTTGGTCTCAAATTAGTTCCACCATTCTGCTTTGAGGCTCAGGTAGGATGAGTGCCCTTCACCTGTACAGATGCTCATGGAATGGTGCTTGGTTGCTGGGTTATGTGGACTTCAAGTCTCTCCACTCGGCCAGTGGAATGCCCCTCCTTCGACAAGGTGCCCTGGCTGCCATGCCATGCCTTGTTTGCCTGTTCTGTTTACTGCGCTCCTGGTCACCACACTCCCTAGGGCTGCCCTTTGTGGGAGTGGGGGAGGCTGCCCTTACTCCTGGCCCTGCTCATGCCTCGTCAGCCACACTCTCTCTTGAGAGCTGCTGCCTCCTGTTAGGTGTCTGCACTCTCCCGGGGCATCCCTGGCTCAGGAAACTACCCTTGCACATTGATCCCCTGCTCTGCATCAGAATGTGCCTGCATCAGAGCTGATTGCCTTGGCATTCAAAATGTCAGTTAAAGGAAAATGTTATGCTTCTTGTTGAGGGACAAAAATCCAAAGGAGAAAAATCATCAGTTAATTTTGGTTCAGATGGTCATATAAAATTGAAGACTGGGGCATGGTTTCACTGAAAGACTGTGGAAGGACAATACTGGCAAGGCACCAAGAACTTTGAAGTACTGCAAAACCTTTTTATCCTGATAGTATTGGAGAAAGAATGGCCAGTCTTCAGGTTACAGGCACACTGTGTTCATTCAGACGTCTGCCCATGGACTGGAGGAGCCTTGGCTTTGCTTGGAGACATGAACCCTGCAGGCAGCAGTCTTCTAACTCCAATGACAGGTGAGATGTGACTGACCACAGGGCTAGCAAACACCTGCACTGTGCCCCTTATAATTACCACAATAATAAAACCTTGCTACTCTTCCCAGATTTCTGATAAACTACAGACAAGAAGGTCACAGTGATGCCTACAGGGAACATTTCCAAATATCTTCATTTTATTTTCTGTTTTATATTATGTTGTCTCTGATTTGTGGAACTCAAAGTGAGGTAAGTTACAGGTGAGTACATGCATACCTGTGTGCCCACATATATTGAAGTTGTTCCTTACAGTTGGTCAAAAAACCCTCTGATTTCAATAAAATGAATGATGATAAAATGTAATATTAAAAAAAGGCAATGCCTTTGCCTAATTTTATATGCAGTGTAAGAAGAGATAAAGGTGACAACACTAATGTATGAGGAAGGGTGAGGCTTGAAAGAATAAGACTGTAATACAAATTAGTTTGATCAGGCACATGTATTTCATTAGAACTTTCAAATTAATTTTTTTCCCTTCTCAGCCGTGTGCAAAAAATCACTTATTTCTTCTCAGAAGCCTCTTTGCAGTCAGTAACATCTTGTGGGAACTGGTGTACTGTCAGGTAAGTCTGACATTTGAAGAAAAAGGAGGGCAGAAGCTGACAGGCCTGTGGGTTTCCAGGCTGCCTATGAGCTTTGCTGGGAGCAGTGGGAACGCTCCACAGCTTGGAGGAAATCACAGGGTTGTGTAATAAGGCTATAGGGTCAGTAACTCTGTGTATGCCTCTTTCTTAATCCATCCACATAATAAGATTTCCCTTTTTCATATGAATGTTTTTGAAAGTGTTTCTGATCTATATTTGCATATGGATGCCAGATGATGATGTGTTAAGTCTTCAAGCTGAACTGAGCATAAAAACATGCTCAAATGAAGCAGGGAAATATTGCTATGTCAAAGCCACAGATAATATTCCAGATGCAAAATTTACCCAGCAAATTGCTGGAAAAGAGCCATCTCGAGTTTTGCAGCAATAGGATTAGCATTTAACTAAACCAGCAAAAGTTTTCATTGACAAAAAGTACATAAGAGAGTAATAGGCTAGATCTTTAAAAGCACCTAAAATACATCTAGCACTGAAAATCAGTTATGCAATGGATCTTGATTAAAAATGTGATGATTATCATCTGATAAGTCTATTTAGGAAAAAAATGCTAGAATATGTAATTCATGTTGCTTCCTGAGGCATCTGAGACTTAAAGATTAGGAATATGCTATGCATGCCTTCTGATGATAATACAATACATGAGACATGCCACATTTGTCTCTGTTGTATCTGGCCATGCTTGAAGAGCTATTTCTAAAGTGTGTTTTATCACTTCCAGTACACAGCATTGCTCTAAGCATTGGTGTGTAATGGCTGAGATGATAGTGTGCTACAAATGGGATTTCCATTATTACAGGTGCCAAATAAGACTTTTCTGAAAAGTATGTGCTGCCTGACTCTGCAAGGTTTTCTTTAATAACTGCAATAATAGATAATACAGGTTATGGATTCTTTGCAGAAAGAAATGACAATACAAGGGGCCTCTCTATTTTCAGAGGAAAAGTTTGAAATTTTCTCTATCTTTGACGTTTCATTCTGGAAGCTCTGATTTAGTAACATACAGCTTGACTGTCTTGACAACTTGAGTACTACAAACAGAAGGCACTTTTTTCCTTATGAGGGACCAAACTTCTGTTTTAAGTATTAGTGAAATTAAAGAATGTCAGCAAAATGTATGGAATTGGGCTGCTCCTCAGGTCTTGGCTCTGCAAGTGTACTCTTGCTTTCAATGCCTCTCTGTTCCAAATTCAAAGTAGGAGACTTCAGGAAACAGAGAAAGTCAAGAAGGCATAATTTTCATATGTTATTCCACTCATGACTCAGTACATTTTTTTGCACCTTGAAGTTGGCATTGGACTTTATTCTTTCCTTGGGCCTGCATCTTTCTCTTTTCTGTGTGAGATATTTTGCTTGGTAAATGTATTCTTACTGGAGCTAAAATGTATTTAAGTTGCTGTATGGTTGTAAGTGAATGACACTTACTTTCTACTAAATAACTTTTTCGGCCTTACATAGCAACCATCTGAAAGTCAGAGTTGTGTCTATTCCCAAGGACATATTTTCAAATTTACTACCTAAAGTTGTCACCTGCAATTGTTATGCAAGGAAAGGAACTAATGAGATAGATGGTGCTCATCGTTTGATTTCATACTTGTTCTAGAAGCTTTAAGCTCAGGAAACCTATGTCAGATTTATTTCACTGTTCACTCAGATCTTTATTGTACAGGATGAATGTCTACAAAGAGATCAATTCATTCTTTCTTTCAATTTCCTGCAAGAAAGGATACCGGAAAGGTTTGTAGCACTCCAAGTATTTCATTGCTATCTATACCCGAGGGTGGCTTCTGATCAAAGATGTATTTTAAAAGGAAAGCTAGTGAAGATCCTTTAAATAAATGCAAAATTCCTTGCCCAAGGGCTGGAGAGGAGCAGGAGTAAGTCTACAAAGAGGGAACTGGGCAGTATTATTAGCAGAAGTGCCCTGCAGCCAATAAAAATTATTCCAAAAAGGCCAGTTTCCTCAATGGAAAAGGCTTTGTTTCAGTAATCCAATACAGAGTTTACTAAAGCTTTGGGAAATGTCTTCATTTTTAGATATTGCTCTGACAAGCATCACCAGCTAGCATGCTTATAGATGAAGTTTTCTCTGTTCTGTTTTTTAGTGCACTGGCACATTTTGTGGTGTTTGCAAAATCTTTACTGTATTATCTCTTAACAGAGTGCCAGTGTCTGGGAACTGGAAGCTGGTCCTGAGGTAAGCTGCCCGGAAGCAGGAATTAACCTGCATGCTGATTGGCTATCTGATTTCATAATTCATGTGTATATAATGCTGATATAATAAAATTATTTCCAAATTCAGTGTCATTAATATCCTCTTTCCTTCATGAGAAGCTAATCCATTGCCACTTTGCAGGAGGTGGCCTGGTATGAGATAAGAACACATACTGTGACATACATATATCATATGTATCTTTCCTTTAATAATATAGCCAAAGCTTCCCTTTGATAATAATTGTTCCTCAATTATTTCCTTGTAGTTTGAATTGTGTAGATACATATCTTAAGCTGTCTATTTATTGTCAGAAAGTGCATGTGAATGGATTTAATTTAAATACTTTTCAATAGTCCTGATGCAGGAAAGTAGTGTCATTCAGCTGTAAAATGTGAGATATCCCAGAAGAACATACATCAGGCACATCTAGATAGTCATGTTCTACTTGAAAAGCAAAACATTACAACAGCACTTTCCTCAAATAGTATTTTCACTGAAACTTTTATGTGAAGAAGGCTGTTGGCATAGACATTTGACTGTTCACATGAGTACTGAAACAAAGTGTGTTAAAAGTTGCATTTAAGTCCAGAGCCTTGCGTTCTGCTCCTATGTGCTTCATATATAACACAGTTTTCTTCTACTTGGAAAGAGCTCAGGAATCATCAACTGATCTCCTTGGAGTGGCATTAGGCACTGCCAGATAGAATAATGTTTTGAAGTGAACCTGGAAGCAGATTTCTTGATCATCTGTATAAACATGATGTGACTCCTGGGCTCTATTCTGGAGTCAACCAACCAACCAGCTTCCTGCAGAGCAAAGCCCAGGATGGTGGCAGGAGCCCCTTCCTCTAGTCAGGATGGGTGACACCACCCCAAGCTGGGCTCACAGGTACCCTGCCCAGCTGCCCAGTGCTGTCACAGCTAACTTTCCAGCTTTGTGAATATGTCTTCATGATACACAATTGTCAGAACCCCAAAATGTCTTTAATATTTTACTATAGAACCATCATTCCTCTCTCACAACATCACCCAGTAAATGCTAGTGACTGTATTTTACTACTAAGGGCATCTTCCTGCTGGTTTGAGGAAAGCAAAATATTAGTCTCCATATACACTGAAATGCCCCAAAGATAGAAATGTTTTGCCTCTGTCTGGATCAGATGCCATCCAGTGCTTCTGAGCTGATAGAGAGCTGATTGTGAATGCCCACCCATCTGTCTCATAGTCTTCATAGAGACTAGGTCTCTATGGGATAGACAAAAGAAAACGCAAGCTTTCTTCCCCTTTCCACCCCCCCACC
>JANZLQ010000078.1:24178417-24200032 GCA_026212715.1 Elanus axillaris | reverse complement strand
GTTCCCTCCCAACTTCTTGTGCCCCTCCAGCCTTCTCGCTGGCTGGGCATGAGAAGCTGAAAAATCCTTGACTTTAGCCTAAATATTACTTAGCAACTACTGAAAACATCAGTGTGTTATCAACATTATTCTCATAGTAAATTAAAACATAACACTCTATCAGCTACTGGAAAGAAAATTATCTCTATCCCAGCCGAAACCAGCACAATTCTTTTCTCCATTAACTCTGTACATGGAGGTATGCAAAAGTCATAGCAATTACTGTGTTTAAAAACTTCTACTTTATGCAACCTAATAAGCACTGCTTAAGGAAACAGCACATCCACATCACAGTAATTTTTTGATCTTTTAGGGTCAGTACAAGACTCTCCTATGAATTCTGGTCCACTAGAGTTAAGGAGCGCCAAAACATTTTTCTCCTGTGCTCTCTTAACACCCTTTCTCTTAGGTTAGGAATCTTTGTTGCATAAATATAGTTTGGTTAGTCTAGACTATCTTTAATACTGCACAGCTGCTTGCAATGAAGTAAAACTTTGGCAGCACCCTTGTCAGCCCCCTTAATAGGTTCTAAGGGTTTTAAACCACCATACTGATGATTTCTGGGTAGATAAAGTCATAGAATTTAGCTAAATCTTTTATAGTCCCTGGATATGCCCACTGGTTTCAAAGCCCTAGTATGAATAGTTCCACACCTAAAATATCAAGATGAATAGCAGTCAGCCATGGGAAGCTAACTAGAGCTGGATAGTTTAGTGGGTAAGATATTTGAGATCTTGTAGCTAGTCTTGGTTGTGCAGTAATTTCTTAAATTTCTGTAAGAAATACAGTAAACTCTCTCTGGCTCAGTTCTTTCAATATAAAATGGGATTTCTTAGTGCTTCCTGATCATGTGCGTATATATATATATATATGTACACACAGTCACATACACACACACAAGGCTGTGTCTGTCATGGTCCTTAGTGTTGTGAAGAGAATGGTAAAGCTCTTAAATATTTAACAGCCATGAATAAAAGTGGGATTAATCTCACTCAGTGGCAGTCTTCTAAACATTTAAGCATCTAGGATCTCCCAATAACTAAGAGAGGGTGAAAGACTCAGTCTTTCCTGTCTCAGACACCTATCAGCGGATGGAATGAATCACTGCTCTGAAGGTGCATATGTCTCCCCAGGGATGACAGAGGTTACTGGATTAAACTATAATTCCTACTTTTAGAGGCTATATTTGACTGAGGTTCATATTCTAAATGGAAATCTCTATTATGGCTGTAAGTAGAAAATACTGTTGCCTTAGAATGAACCTGGCATAATCAGAGGTGATGATATATCATGAAACAGCCTTATAAGGAACTTCTAAATGCACAGACTTTTTTAAACTTGGAGAGAGAAAAAATATTATGTTTAAAAACTAAAGTTAAAGAAAAATAAATTAACTCAGTGAAGTTCATTTTTTCTTTTGTTCTTCGTCTTTCTGTGTTTTCATGCTTTCTTGGATGTGATAGCATTCTAGAGAAATCTTGCCAAATATTTTATTATTGACAGCATTTACATTCAGGATGATGAAATCTCCAAGTATCCTGCCAAATCTAGGAGAAGAGGCAAGTCTGTTCTCTGCACCATTTTACTGTCTTTCCTCACTGAAGACTGAGGATCCTAAAGGGGTCTGGCTACAAAAATTCCAAGAAGACTGCAGTAGCCACGGTCAGCAACTGCTGGTGATATCTGGGCAACGAAAATGCTCAGATGGAGGAGCTTGAAGCATAAAAGGAACTCCTATCCAGATTGGGTGTTGACTTCTCTTTACTGTCTGAGACTCTTGTTAGCTTTGGTCTGCATTGTGTTTTATTACCAGTTCTATGCAGAATCAATAGGAAATCCTGATTGTGGCACTATGAGTCTGAGGTAGCCATTAGTGAGTAGCTGTGAATGTAAAATGAGTATCAGCCACATTTTACCACTTTAAATAACTACCTCTATGCAACAGAGAGTACAGAGAAGCTGTGGCTCCACGTTAGATTGCCACTCAAATCTTCAAGCACATATTTATTCAACAAAAGCATGGTTAAAATTTTGCAAGCCAAATGTGGCATGTAGACACTCATCTTCCACTGAGGTTAGAGCAAATCTGTTGCATTACTATGCAAACATCAGCTTTTTGCTTCTTTACATGTTATTCTGGAGAGCTAAGAGCTATTAGGTGAATGGTTAGGAGCATATTTTGACAAAGATGTGCAAGAACAGAGATTCGCTTTTTTCCAAATCTTGTGCTGGTGCTCAGCACAGTCTCTGAACATGCTTGGAAATCTGAATAAAATGCATAAACAATAGGTAATGAGAAAGAAAAAAGCTATGTGACTAACTTAAATGATCCCAAGTTTTGTCTGCAATTGTGGCACTCTTTGCCAATTTAAATAATGATGGTTTTGTCATTTAAAACTAAATGTATAGACAAAGCTACTTGGTTCAGTCCTGCGTATTCTAAAGTATTTGTTATGAAATAATTGAAAAATATTCTGCCCACATGTGCTGAAGTGTATTCTCTTTAGAAGTTTGCTTGCTTAAAGGTCATTCACTACTGCCTGCACTGGATAAACAACAGGATCTGAGCATCTATTTATCATAAGTAAAGGCATTGTATGAAAGAACAGGGTGGTAACATTCCCTTTCAAAAGAGCTATGCTGCAACACTGCATTTATTCCTGAACACCATGTTTCTATATAAATTTTTGGTGCAAGATCTGAGAAAAGAAATTTTAATGATGAGAGAGCCAAGGAGACAGACACTGACTTACAAGAGAAGATGAAGAGCCACACATACATATGGTAGCTTGGGCAAGTGATTAATGGCTAGTGGAACTATGACAGAGGTCTTTCAATATTTAATGGGCGTGAACACAGAGAAGTGACAGAACTTTTTATGATAATGAAAGTGAGGAAAAGTGAAAATCTTTCGGGGTAGGAGACTTTTGTGGGAGATAGTCTATTAGCTCTGTTGAAATTACTGCTGTCAGTATAGCATTGTCCTAGTTTTGGTTTGCAATTTTTTGCATGACTGCTAGAAATTTCTTTTAATAACAATAAGGAGAAATGCAGTCAAAGTAACAAGGAAAGAAAACCTCCATTTTGAGAGGAAAATTTTCCTTCCTGGTGACTTTGATGAGCTCTAGAACTTTCTGAAAATTAGTAAAGTCCTGTCTCTTAGGACCCTAGTAGGACAACAGTAAAGTTGTAAGCAAATGCATAATAGCAAGCACTATTAGATTGACAAAGAGCAGAACTAGATTTGCTGAGGTTTATCTATTTTAAATTGCAACAATAATCAAAGCCTTTTAATTAACATTGTAAAAACACATTGCCCTTTGGTGCATTTCGAAGACACTAGAAAAGCTGAGAAAAAAAAAAAGCAAAAGGTCCTACCGTGTGGAGGCACCCCTCCTTCTCTTTATTCTTCTTCTGAGAACTGTGCCTCAGAGGAAGCAATGGAATGAATGTCATTTAAGTTCGTCCTGGAATATAAGCATCTTCACCAGTACTGACATGCACTGGCCTTGCTTTACCTACCAGCACAGGATGACAAACTTCAGTTTTTATCATCCACTTAAACATTTGCAGCATGATTGCAACCAGCGAGCCATATGACACAGCATCTTGGAAGCTCAATCCTAGAAAGTGTGGAGCAGTTGCTGATGCTGCCAGGCTTGGGATTGGCACTCACAGGGTGATTCCAGGGTGCTTGGGTCATCTGTACTGGTACTCTCCTATTTGCCTGGGGAAGAAATCTACCTCCCCAACCTGTCTTCCTGACTGCAGAGACATGTTGGACTCCTGTTGGTTGGTCAGAATAGTGGGTTTCATTTATTTTCCTGCTGTGGCTGTGGTGATCAAGTACAGGGCTGCTTGTCAGATGCTCCCGGACAGCACTGGCTGTGTAATTTACACACCTTATTACCCCTTTTTTTGTTCCTTCTGTTCTCCACTCTTGACCTACATTTCTCTGCCCCAATCTTTTTACAGATAAACAATGACCCCCTAACTACTTTTTCCCCATTTGTGCCAGTTTTGGGACATTCATACCCATATTTGGTATTTCTGTTACCATTGCTTAGGTAATCTTAACCTTATCTGGTATTACTGATCTGGTTAGCCAGGCACTGTTGACCTTGCAAGACTTGACTATCCCAGAGGTCGCCAGTGCTCCTCTCTAGTTATGCATGAGGTTTGGTCATTTCACACATAACTTCTCCTTAACCACCCGTGAAAGTCAGACCTCTCATACAGTGCTCTCTGCAACCTTTGATAGCATCTCACACTATTATCTGTCACATCCAAGGAGTTTTCAGATCAAGTCCATCTGGTGGGTTTTCATGCCCTGTCCAGTTTAGCCTCACCAGGGCTCAGTCTAGTAGCCCAGGCACCTGCCTACAGCCCACTTGATCTGTCATTCTCTTATTTTACTCCACTTGGCATATTTCACTCTTTCTGAGATTTGTTTCCTTCCCTACTTTTCAGCTTCCTTCTACTTTGAAAAAAAATCTTTCCATAAAAAAACATAAATAAAACTTTAAATGAGCAATGTGTTGTGGTCTTAACCTACACCTGGCTGTAACTGCTGAAAGAGAGTGAGTCAGAGTTTGGAGTGCCCTGCATGAGCTCTGATGTCATGTGTCATGTGTCATATTACAGTACAATACAGGAAATTGGGTCACAGATTAAATTTCCTTGGGTTGGTGAAGAAATGTATGACCCCTGAACTATTGCATAGTTATTCTGACTCATCCAACTAGCAGGGTCCCAGGTCTAGGAGATGAAACATAGAACCAGATCTCTTATGTATGTAAGTACAGAAAGATTGAAGGTTTGGGATCTTTGGATAAATAAAATTGCTAATATGAATATACCTTAGATCAACGTGTTTAATACACTACCAGTGTCCTTATTATTTTACAGGTGTGTTTCAGAGTTGCCTTCTGGAAGACTCATGATAGATTAGTCTACTCCCAACTTCCTCAAAAAGCTTACAGGTCCTTAAGTCTCCCCAGGTAAAATTTTCTAGCACTCTCAAAACCTGAGTCCAGTACTTGAGTTCTTGCTCCTGACAAACTGGGTCTGCACTCAGTCACAAGGTATTGTTTCATAGAGCACCGTATATGTTAAAAAGTAGCCCAGTTTTTGTGAGAAGAATCTCTCAACTTTTTTTATGTTCATAAGAAAATCATAGGCAGAGATCTAAGTACTTGCACGTATCACTCCCCCCTCCCTACAGAAAAGGAATATCCTAGTCAGTAAGAGTTACTGCTTGCAAAATTGCACTATTTCATATAATCTCTATCAGTGTTGCTAAATGTATTTTAATTTCAAAGGTTTCTTTTATAAAGTACCCCCCCCTTGCTTTCTCTTATTAAAAAAAATAATTAACTAGTATATGTGCATGTGTGTGTGTTTGCCCTCTTCTATTCAACAACCTTCCCCTATGATCAGGACAACATAGCGATTTACCAAGCAGACGTAAGATGGATTGTACCATTAATACTAAGATATCATTTGCCAGTTGGGTATGTTTAACACACACACTATGAACTGGGGACAAAATTGGCACTTTTTTTTGGCCTCAACTGCAAAAATACTTTCTGCAATAGAGCTGACTTCCAATTTACACAGTATTGATGTGTTATCCTTATGATAAAATCCCAGTGCAGTAGAAATGACTGGTGTTCCTTTTCTGCTTTCCATTGTCCATAATTTCTCCAAATCTTATCACTGGTGATTGTTGTTGTTCAATATTTTCTGTACTTTCAATGTGATAAGGATGTCTGCTTTTCTTTGCTATTACCGTATCTGGTCTTCTCATATATATTCCAATTCCATTAACAGTAACATTTGAAAAAATTGGTATGCCTTTTCATTTCTTATTTTTTACACCTTTGTGTCCTATGAAGATAACATTCCTTTCTTACTCGCTGTGCATTACTGCCAACTTTCTGATGTAGTAATTTATACTCATCTCCAGACAGTCAGATGTGTCAACTAAAATGCGATTTACAGTTAATGAGGCCAGGTCACACATTTTATTGTCTGAATTCACATTTTCCCTGTCTGTCTTCTGTCTTTGTGTTAACAGATCTTATGCAAAAGACCTATTTTGAGCAGTCATAGTTAAAACTTCAAGCTGTTCTGTCCTTCCTTCTTTGTCAGGTCACTTGTAATTTTCCATTTTATTCAGTCAGATTTTGTAAAAGATACTCCATGTGTGTTTTTTTGTCTCTTTCTTCTTGGGTATCTCTTCCTGTTGTCTAATGACTTATTGTCAGAAGTCATATATTCCTCAGACAGTTTTTGTTTTGATCCAGTAAGTCCATCTCTCATAGTTTCCTGTCATTAGTCATTGTATTCCCTGACATCCTTCACTGATCTCATCTTTTCTTCTGTACACTTCATGCTAACATAAAGTCACTTCAGGTCAGAGTTCATAGAGTGCTGACTTCCTCCTGCTGCTCCTGTCTGATTCCCTTAAATCCACTTTTCATCAAGTCACTAATCCCAGGCATATGATCTAATTGGGTGGTATGTAGCAGCTCCTTAAGTAAGCCTAAGCATTACTGAATTCCCCTTAAAAATACTCTTTTTTTTTTTTTTTGTTTCCTTATCATAATTGTCTTCCCTTGAACTCCTGTATAAAGCTGTCTACATCTGCACTGTTGGACAGCCCATGCCTCTTTCCTGTGGCATCTGTGTAATTCCTTTCAGTATCACAAGACACCATTAAATCTAAACACTAACTCTCAAACCTTGGAAAGTTTTCACTGAAGAACTAATACCAAGGAAAATCTGCATATTTTCAATCCCTATAAAACATATAGAAATTGTTCTTTTCTATTAGTTTTCCAGTAGTTGCAACTTAAAATAAAAAAACGAGATAAGTAAGAGCAAACTAGGCCTTTCCTAAACTCTTGTCTTCCTGCTGTATCAAACCATTCTTTTCTCCATGCAGCCTATTTTAAATTCCAACAACAGATACCCTTAAAAGATTCAAACATATTATTGCAAATTTCTGTTGGTGTGATACTGTTGTATACTGCAGTGTAATTTACCCGACTAAACTGCAGGCTTTTCCTCATTTGTTTGACAAAGCTTTCCTCTCCATGTCATCTTTATCTGCTGGCTCTTTACAGCCTGAAACTTTTGCATCTTTCTTGTTCTTGAGGAATCCTACCAGTACTTTCAACATGCTTGACATTTTTTAGCTATTAATACAGTGAATGCAGTTCAGTTACACCCAAATCTTGTGAAAACAGAATATAAACTTTAAATTTTAGCTGGAACATTTTACTTTGTAACAATATTTTTCATCAACAAAATCCTCTTGACACCATTCAGTTAAACACATCTTTTCCTGATTGTTTGCATACATCTTCTGAGCAGAAGATTTATATTTGCAAATCTCTTAACAGATGATTTTAGATTCCCTACATCCCAGTTGCTTTCCAGTTAGGTAATTCTCTCTGAACAACCTCATCTGTGATCTGCACTTTATTTAGATAATCACACCATGTTATTCACACTTTGTTTTTAATATCCACTTCTCAAAGAAGTCTTTGCTTCCCTTCAATCAAGAAATCAAGCATACTTGCTCTTCAGTAGTTGTTGTATTCTTCTTTGTTTCAATCATCTGCCCAGTTTTCTTTTTTTCATTTACAAACAACTTTTTTGGTGGAACCATCATCATTATAAGTGAAGTTAATAACAATCTGGAAGGTTGTCCCACATTTAAGCTGCAATAAATATAGTATTACTGACTCTAAGCGTGCCCTTCTTCAAAATAAATTCCATTCTTTAAATTTGATTTTGAAATGAAAGCTCTGTAGTAAAAAAATCATATATCAAATTTTAATTGGAATGATAAGGACTCCCCAAATTGGTTACCAAGTAATTTGTTCAAGTTTATATGGAAAGCACCTTCTGTCATTGTTTGTGAACACAGTAAATATACATCAAAGGTGAGCTTTTCTGTCCCTGCTGTTTAAAGGAAGACACAAACACAAAATTCTTTCTTTAAGTATGGGTATATGAGAGCCTTTCAGGCTGTAAGTGTTGGAAAGATTTGCTCCTTTGCCAGGCTTACAACTGCCAAAGAAAAGGACAGGTCACTGTCCTACTGTGTTAGTACACAAAAAGCCTACATGACCTGCTAGCATGTCTGACTGCCTTTGCTTACTGAAGAAAGTAGTCTGGCAAGAAACCCTCGGTAAAGTTACCATCTACTGGGCCTTTGCATATTCTCAGCAAGGCTCCTGCCCTCTGTATCCAAGTCTGTATAGAGAAATCACTGTTGGACGTCATGCTTTGGCTTTCCATGTCAGTGTCGCAAAATGAGACCACTGACGACAAGGAAAGGAACTGGGATTTTGGCAACTACATAGGAGCACATGATGCTTGGCACTGAAGGATGTGATGAGGAGCACATAATTCAACACAAAACCTCTTAGTAATGTAACAACTGGCCCAGAATTTGCTGACTGCTTGTTAATTATTGAACAATCCCAAACTATCTGACCAAAACCCTACCCTATGTCTCCTCAGCTGCTTGTCCCAGATGACTAATAGCAACCATTTTTGAAAGGGGTCCAGGAATATCTTCGTAGTGCCTTTATTTTTCCACAGCTCTAGCCAAGCGTTTGTGTACCAAGAACCCTGACACTCCAAGCCAAAACCTCTCCCTCCTGGTACTTCTTCCATAAAGACGTTCTCTGTTAGATTTCAAATACAGCTAACACTGAAATATGCCAAAAAAGAAGCTTGAACAGAAGGATTCTCTGATTAGAAATTCTCTTAACATCTTAAAAAAATGTGGCTTCTTTGTTGTTACCATTAGTGCAAGTAACATAGGGCAGAAGGGAAAAATACAAAACATTAAATCCTCAGACAAGCAACAAGAGGTAAGAGTCTCTAAATTCAACTGTGAATATAAAAAAAAAAAAAAAAAGAGAGCATTTTATCATAAGCTGTCTGTTCCTGTATCTCCCTAAGTTTCCAGAGGAATTTGGGGAACAGAGATTAGATATTCTATTCTGACCTTAATTTTTAGAAGTGACACCTCTAAAA
Source organism: Elanus axillaris (assembly GCA_026212715.1). NCBI lineage: Eukaryota > Metazoa > Chordata > Aves > Accipitriformes > Accipitridae > Elanus > Elanus axillaris. The sequence goes on along the minus strand of JANZLQ010000078.1, from coordinate 24,190,933 downwards.
ATTTCTTTTTCAAATGCTTTTCTTTAGAAACTTGTACTTAGTTTTGAAAAATAAGAAAAAGGTGGTTAGTTTTACAAAATCAGCTACAACTGAAAGAGAAGCCACAGCAAGGGTTCAGTTTCTGAACAGGTATCTGTCTTCTTTCTGTCATAATCTGCAAATGCTATGCCATGAGGTTTATAAAAGGAGAGCAGGGATATTTCTTGGCCAACAATGCCCTGATCCACTACTGTCTAAAGAACTTGTCAAATGAGATCCGTGACTAGTTTAATCTGTTTTATTCTCCAAAAGTTGTTTGAGCACAGGCTTTGTTAATATCCTGAGTTTTAACAATAATATGTTCTTACCCTCCCAGAGGCTCTTCAGAGACTCTTTTCTCTTTAAGAAAAGCTTTCCGTTCTTCCTTCTCTAATATGGTCACATCTATTACTTAAGCCAAAGGAAAAAGAAATATTTAAAATACTGTTCTTCAGCATAATAGACGTTAATATATCTTGTGCCTTTTCTGTTCCTAAAGTCCCAGGAAGGTGTCCATAGAAGTGACTAAGAAGCACTGCAATAGCACTTGCTATGTCCTACATACTTACGTGTCTATCAGGCTGGTAAAACAATTTCATTTGCTTTTCCTGTATCTCTCTGGAATTGTTGCCATTTTGCCTTTAACTCTGTTTTACTCTTTGCTTGTGAATTTGACCTGTAAGTAGTTTAGACTTTTAACAAGCACTTTTATGCCACTGTATATCCTCTTACTCTCTCCAAATGGCTTTGTTGAAATCTTAGCACCTTCAAGTGGAACACTGGAATATGCGGAAACTAGCAATTTTGTCTATTTTATAGGTAGCAACACAGCTTTCTCATAATCCCTCTCTTCAGTTTGGTTACCTGCCATTTAAACACGTATTAATGTTCTGTCTGCTAAAATATATATGCTAATCTGTCGTTTTTGTCCTTGGTCTTCATATTCACACTAAATCAGAAACAGTGGAAGTCAGCAGCAAACAAAAAATTATGCTCCTCTCCATGTCTCACTCCAATCGCTTCTCTTAAATCTTCTACATGGTGCCAGATCAGAGGGCATTTCTTTGACTCAGCTCCTAGGAAGGAATCCAGAACTGTAGGTTAGATGGGAAGGTGCCTCCTACAATTTAGAGAAAAATTAGAGACGTCTGGATGGGACAGAAAATGACCAACGGAGTGATCCATCTAGTGCCAGTCAATGGGAAATACTGAGATTGGGGAGTTCTCAGATTTTTTTCCTAGGCATTTTCAGGGCTGTGGCTTTAGATAGGGACTTGCAATCACAGCCTTGGATCCCCTCCTGGTAACAGCCCTGAATAATGGTTCTTCCCATGAACTGAGCAGCATTCATTCTTTTTCTTTACAGGAGGAGGATGGTGCCATCACTCATTTTCTGTAGTAAAGTGTAATTACTATGGACATTCTGAAAAATAGAAGAAAATTCAGTGTAGTCAGGCTGCTGTAAGTTCTTTATATAGCAATTTGAACAGTTACCTAAATCTTCTGTCTGTTACAAAAAAAATTATCTGCATCTATCCTGAAGACAGGTCAGTATTATAAAACCATTTTTTTTCCAAATTGTCATTATATTAGTGAGAAAGTTGGAATTAAATTAACTAACTAGGACATTTGACTGAACTGTTATTGCTTACCTGAGTTGGAAAATGTAATTCTTATTTATTTGTTAAATAAGCTATCTTTAGCACTAATAATTAATGGATTTCTGGAAAGTGTGAACTGTAACCTGCATCAGGAAGGCTATGAAAAGGAGGAAAGGTCAAATAGGTATGCTGCAATTTTTATATAGGAGTTGTGTTTATACCACAGTTACCAAGAGCAAGAATAATATTCCTGTGCTAGAATTTAGACAATATATCTGTAGTCTTAGAATTGTGCTGCATTTTGATTAATGTTCTCATCACAAAGCTCAATTTTTCATTGGACAGCAACTTGTGTAACCATTAGGCAGGTGTTATGTGGTACACATACTGTGATACAGTGGAGGATAAGGTCCTAAAAATATCTGCAGTGAGCTAAACACTTTTCCCTGAGTTGTGTACCCTCTCCCGTTCAATTTGTGGCACATAAGGTAAAATGTAACCTGCAAGGGAGAAGTTTTGCATCAGGCATTTTGCAGAATGACTGTTCTTAAACATCCACTTGTTCTCTTTTGATAGCTACGAACACAGACAAAACCCAAACACAGCCAAATAAGTTTACATCTCTGGTATGCTTTGGTAGTAGGGTGAAGGGAGAAGCAAGTCCAAAACAACTTTGGTTTTGTCTTGCAAAATTTTACCTCTTATGATGAAGTTTTGAAAGACCAAACCCAAAATCTAATTAATTTGTCTTGGCACAGTTAACTTCATGAAGGTAAGTTTCAACAAAGTTGTACATATCAGGATTTTAGCTAATTAGCTGCCTTAATATATTTCTTCATCTCTTGTCTCTCTTTTCAGTATGACAGCTCCCTCTGTGGCCTCAGATTCCCTTCCAGTTGTAACCTTCAAGTCTAACCTTCTTTTTCTTCCTCCCTTATAACTCTGACTCCACACAGACTTCCTGACCATGCTATTGAAATAATATTCCTCACAAGAGATACTCCAAATAACACTCTTTACCAGGCCAAAGAATACACTGTGTGGCTGTTTCTCTGGTATTTTGCCTATATCTCATCTCTGTGCATGAAGAAGTGATTCCAGATTCTTTCCCAGGTTTTGCTCTTGGAGCCTACAACACGTCTGTGGCTGTGTCTGCTCTTAAATTGATGGTAATTCAGTGCTGTCTGCCAGTGGCTGTCAGATGTCAGGACCAGGAACAGATCTTTGTGCTTGGGCCCTCTGCCAATGTTGATCATTAATAATATTAGTTAGAGAACTAATAGTTCTCTAACTTGACTTCTTTACAGTATGATTTGATCTAGGAAGACCAGCTGTGCTGATTTTAGAGATTTAAGCCCTAAGATTTGCATCATTGTTTATGAGCAAATGAGCTAAAAGCTATGATGATTAAGAAAAAAAATATCCAGACATCTGTCCTGCCTTTTTTTTTATGGTATCCAGTCTCTCATCTCAATAGTTTCCTTGTTTTTATGTCACATATTACTTAGGGATTGTTCAATGACTAAAAGCTGTGTAGTTATCATGCAAATGGAATCTGCAAAATTAACCCAAACTTTTCCAAATATAACTCTGCGGAGACTAGTGTATTGATTAGAGGCTGTGCTTTGTGCTAGCAAGCCACATCTTGTCTGCTTCCCAAAGCAGATGGGAGGCTGCCATGCTGCTGCACCCACACAAGGTATGCCGGTCACATCTGGGGCTGACAAGATGGACACCAACAGTATGAGTTTAATGCACACAGGAGACTTCACAGAGCAGAGTGAGGTGCCAGCTAGGATTTTTTTGGTGCATTGAACAAGTTAGGCACCACATACTTAGCAGTTTCACAGGATGGTGGACATTTAACTCGCTTTGAAAAACCAAGTAAGCACATATTTAGCATCTAAGTATTTCTGAATAACTGCTTCATAATGACCACAAGCAGTTTGTCCTTTTGTTCAGTAAGTAATACTGCCTCTATTTAATAACACTTTTTTATGTGCCATTTTTTTTCTTTTATATTCTGTATCTGTAAGGCTTCATTCGGTCAATGAAAACATGTTGATTTCGTACATTTTTAATGTACTTCTAGTTTCCATCAGAATACAGTGGCACAAATCCCAATTAAGAAAAACACTTTTGGCATGACAATAAGTAATGCAGCATATGTTGTTTTTGAACAAAATGGAAAAAATGCAAAAATTAGGAAGCTGGCTGTTTTGGATTAGGACGAATCATCCTTTTTAAATGCATGCATTGTGCAACTAGCTAGAGTGAATTTAACTTAAATTAGGTACTGAGTTTCTAGATGTCTAAAGTTAAGTTACATGAATCCTACCTTCTCTGGATGGTCTATAATTGCAAATTAAACAAAATCAACTTTCCTTTAATAACTGACCAATGAGCAAGGATTCACTGTTTTGGGGAAAACAATATACAAACACAGAATGTGACAAAAATAAATATTTAAAAAAACCCAAACTTTCTTACCAGTTTAATCACAGTTTTAAAAAGGTTTTAAATCTCTTGGGCTTAAAACAATTCACTGCAATGATAAAAAATGATCAAAACAATAGTTTAGCTTTCCAAGCTACTGGACAACTTGAAAAGAGATATAATGGAGCAAACACTATGTGGTTGCTTTGTTGATTCGAAGCAGAGTGTCAGAGGCATGAACTACATGACCATGTTTTAATAAGAACTTAAAGTGTCTATTGTGGGAAGAAAATATTTTTTTAAATGATCTGTGATTAGGCACCAGTAAAATTTTGGATCAAGTACATGTATTTTGTGCAACACATGAACTTCCTGTGTACCTTAACTCACTGCTCATTTTAAGGGTTGCATTAATTTCATTCAATATGGTGTTTCAAAATGTTTTTCAACCACATTTCTTCATGTAACACTTAGAAATGAGCAAATATTGAGATACTTTCTCTTTTTTGTTCACCGCAGCTAGTGCAAATGGGAGAGGTCTGATGGGAAAGGCCTGTCATATGGAATTTATTACCTCTAGCTGCTAGAAACTGGGGCAGCTCAGAAAACTGTCTATATTTTTAGATGTTTATTTGAACTCTCCAAATGAGCTAATAACTAATGAGCTAATAATGAGGTTTGTGTGTCCTTATGCATTTTAATGAGCAGGTAGTATAAACAATATTTCAGTTCATATCATTGTAGATATATATCAGAAATTGAGTATGCTGATCTTATGATGTCTAGACCTAAAAATGAAGACAACTAAGAGAGTTTCCATTAGAGATGGAAGACAGTTAGCATACTTTGATAAAAGGAAGTAAATATACAGAAAAAAAGTAAGAGTTTAGCCATGTGTGCCATCGAAGTCAAGATTAAATGTCCAAACAGAAGCTTATATAAAAAACGGCAATAAGAATTACTTCGCAGACTCCGGATGGATTTGGCACACTGAATCAGTTCATAAGCTCTAAGGAACTACTGGTAAAAAAAAAGATACTTCAAAATGCATAAAAGCAGTAAACTGAATATTAATGCTTATGAAACTATATGCAGGTATGACTAAGTAGACTGCAGATTGGAATGTATTCAGTCCAGTTTAGACATGTATAATTTGCAGCTGTCATTTTTTCTCGGACAATAGTTTTCTGCTATGTCACTTTCTCTACCCTTTGCACAGTTCTTTCTTTCAGTGAGGAACACTAGTGCCTCTGATGATAAAGTACATGTTGCTTTTCCAAGTTGTTTCATTTTAAGCACACAAGACACATTAAACATTAATCAATGTAATCTGATTATGATATAGGCAGAGCTATGTTAGAAATTAAAAGTTTGCAGTGCACATGTGTCTGTATATTTTACTCTGCTAATCTTTCCAGTATTCAAGGGGTTGGAGAGAAACTCCATACATTTGATATTTCCTTCAAGGTACCTGAGAAAGAAATGAATTAAACAAATGCAAGTAAGTGGCATTGACCTTCCCTCCTTTTCTTTTTGGATCTTTCCATAAATCTGCTCTCATAAATTACTTTGGTTCTGACATTTCAGCTGTTGACTGCAATAAAAAACACCTCATAGGTGGGCAATGAATCACTTAAATTTTCAGATTGAGAGTGACTCTCTCCATAGGTGCTAATGAGCAATCTGAACAGCACAGGTTCTGAAAGCATCACTCTTGCTCAGTTGTACCTCACTTTACAAAAGCCTTCTAAAGAGTGAGACCACTTGTGGAGTAAGGATCAATTTTGCAGCAATAAGCTTATCAGCATTTACTTACATCATGGGCTTTATATGGTGTTTTAGGTGTTTCTAGTAATGCCATTTTCAATCCCACTGAACAGAGGAAAAAATACAGCCTCTGGCAATATTTGCATTTTTTCCTTGAAGAAACCTTTAGTACTTACTGCCTTCAGAAGAAGATGCATGTTATTACATTTTGATATTTTTTTCACTGAAAAAGAAGGGAAGGTTTTGAAGAACTTTGGTCATAGAGCAAAAAGCAAGTTATTCCTATTCCTTCATTTTAATGTTATTTTCTTTTTTGTCACATCCAGTACTGTCCCAGAAGCACATCCTTAGCATACTTTCAAAGTAGTGTGGCAGTTTCTGGATCCTCATTTGTAATATCACAACTCACTGTAAGTGAAGGAATTGTGTATAACTTTCATGTAAAATAGCTGATTGTGTCTTTTATGTCAACAGAAACATGACAGCAGTAATAAGTGGGATGCAATGCAGATTAAATTAACTAAATTATTTTAAAAGTCATAGGTTGGCTACACAAGATCAAAACATCCACTTACTTCTTGATTACATTTCCCAGAACACTTCACATACAAAGAGGTTTTGTAGCTCCTATCTGTTGTTCAGTAGATGCTAAGCTCTCAGATCCAAACTCAGCAGTATACCACTGATAAAGAGTATGCAGACTGAAGGAATCCATATGTATGTTGTAGCCATTTAGATACATATTATCCCAAAGTTATTAAGTTATTCATAAGAGTACAAACCTTTTGCAAATATCCATCTCTACTCAAAGAAATTGTCACCTATGTTTCTTTCCCTCTGTAAACCCATGACTCCTTCAAGCAGACTGGATTACCCTTTCACCATAAGTGTGATGGCATCTGGTCTGCTGGGGAGAGTGTATTTACTTAATACTTTTTCTTAATTAAAGTATTCAGCCACATCACAAAGGTGATGTCTGAACAAAAACAGACATTCAAGTTTCAAAAAGCAACAAAAGTCGGAAATTAGGAGCTCATTATAAGCAAAAAAAAAATCAGTATCAGAGGCTAATGTGATATTTAACCTGTGGCTATCACAAATTGCAGGAGGGAAATGTGAAAGCTTTGCTTGCTGTTACATTTCTTTTTAATGAATCACACTTCTTTTCTGTGAAAATGAAGCCTTATACATCAATGTCCAGTTGATCATGAATAAAAGAAATTGAAAATCTGAAATATGATCTCAAAATTAGAATAGCATGTAGTAGCTTTCATGTTTATTTCAGAGCACAGGACAATGTAATTGAAAGAACACAGCATTTTACAGTTTAAAAGTATGTAATTTTTCTGTGCAATTGATAGGTTTCAAGCTATTTGTACATGAACTTTCGTGTCTAAGTGAAAGCTCCAACAACATGTTTGTGTCATCTGCTCAAATAATAATATGCTATATGATAGAATTATGCATTTATCCCTAATGACAGAAATAGTCTTAAATTTGGGCATGTAACTATTTGCACAGTTAATTCAGGACATCAAATTGTCCCAGTAGGACTGCAGGCTGGCTTAAACCCCCTTATTTTAAACAAACAGCTATATTCCTCCTGATATTCTCTACTGCCTTGGTTGAAGAACATGTCACATCTCTCCTCAGTAAACAGAAGTGATGAAGTCCTTCCTCTTGCCTTGTGTACATCTTATAGGTGACTTTTTCTGGACTCTCTCTCCCCTAGCCTTTCAGTGAGATCTGTAGATGCTCAGGACCCAGGTGTATCAGTGTCCATAGCCACCCTCAGTTTATGTGTCTGTGTAAGCCAGAACCATCATCTATCACAAGTTATTACAGCTGTCCAGTGATCTTTAGTTATTGGTTTTAGACAACAGACCCTGCTGAAGCAGCCAACCAAGAGCAAGAAACATAAGCAGTTTAAAACTACACTTCTATCACATCATTTCCTTCATTCATCTCTTGCTTTCTTTTCATTCTTTTCCTAGACTTTGCATCCCAGAATGATGAGCTAGATGTCGAAGTCCCATAGACATTGCTCTGACACCTCCAGGGGAGCAGGTCAGCAGGGCTCCTTCCTCGCCCAGCCCGTGTGGCTTCGGAGTGCTGTCCACAGAGCTCCAGCTGCAGGCTGAGGGCAGAGCAATGCCTTATTAGCTGATTTTAAGTGATGGTTAATATTTCAGATCTAAAATTTAGCTTTGCAGTGAAATAAGGAAAACCAGAAGGGAACGAGTGGTGAGGAAAGAGTCTGACAGACACGTCAGTCTAATGGAGAATCTCAAGGGTTTGGGTTACCTTTGCTCAAACTCAGAGGATGAGATCCTGGTACGAATCAGCAGAATTACCTAAGTAAAAAGGATAATACTGACTTCTCCAGCTGAAAATATGATCTGCAATATATTTCCCATCTCCACCCTTTGAAAGTTCCTGGAACGAAGCTCAATTACAGGAGAACTAGAGAAAAAGAACTAGAAACCTTCTCCGCCTCCACCTTTAATTTAACAGAACAAACCTCAGAGTTTTCTTCTTCATGGTATTATGGTCTGAGAAGCGTCCTGCTGGGAGTCTGCCCTACAGCTTGATAGTACAAACTTTGGATAACTCCTTTTTGAAACCATCTGGTATATCTGGCCTTGCCACTGACCTATCTGTTTGAATCATGTGCATATTAGCTGAGGTTAAACTTTTGTCTGCAGTGAATTAGCACAGCTCAGAGAGAAATCTCATGCTGTCTTACTGACCCAGGACTGCATACTGATGAGAAAGAAGTTTCACCTTTTCCTGGAAGCTAATGCCTGTCTTTCAGCTTATTACTATCATCATTTGTATTGTTATTTTGCAAAATAATTAACTGATATTTGCTTTCTTTTGCAGGATCTTTTACAGAGACTTATGAGCTCAATTACATCTTATTTAGATTTACAACACATTTTACTTAAATACATTTTGATTTGTGACACTAGTTCATATTAGCTACATCATTTGGAGTGTTTCCTGTGCTCATGAATAACTGCCACTTTCATCCATATAGCTGATGTCAGGCTAAATCTGCCTTAAATATAACGGACTCTGACACTGGATCAGGAAACAGTAACAGTTCAAGAGATGAAAGATGCAAATTGTGCTTGTGCTTCTCTCCAGCAATGACATGAAATGAATGATTAGTGTTCGAAAGTGCATCATGGACAGTGGATCTCCTAAGAACATTGTTTATTCAGCCTTGACTGGCATCTCTCTGTACCCTCTTCCTCTCTTGGGGAAAATGTTTTGCTGATGGAAAGCAACAGTTTACAGTTTACCTTGGTGGGGCGTATCCTCTGCTGATACGGAGTTGGTATCTCATGCACCTCTTAGTTCCTAGAAAGCTGCTCTCTCCAGGGCTTGGCTGGGACCAGAAAATCACCACTAATCTCCAGCAGTGTCTATGTAGTCCAGTTACCTAACAGAGCAACAGATCTGCTTTTTGTTCCCCCTGATAATGCATCAGCTGTCATGGAGCCAGTCATGAGAAATTCTGACCAGTGAGAGCCTATAAATCAAGTTACCAGTCCACAGCCTCTGCTAAGACTGACAGACAGTTGACAGCTAATATCTGTTGTGATGTCTTTGCCCGGTGACACCTGTACATAGAAAGAAGCCAGTGATCATCACTTAATTGCTCTCATCCTCAGTTACAATCCCCCAGTCACCTATTCTTTTAAAGCAGACAATATGAACTATGAACGAACACACCTCCTAAGCAGTTATGGGAAAATGGCATTTTGCAGTAGATACTGATAATTTTATTTGAGAAATATAGTGTAGCAATGATAAATGTAGTTGTCTGTAAACAAATCTTCCAAATGAACTGATGGTTTAGATTATTTTTATAGCATTAAGTTTGGTAAATACTGACTTTACAGAAGTTATTTGGCAAGTCAGTCTAAGGTTTCCTGTATTTACAGTGTTCTACAATAAAAACATCTGCTGATACTGTTATCATTCTTTATATGTTCCCTTCTGTGCAGCATGTTTTTTTGGCTGTGTGCTGAAACACAACCTATGCAGAAGACCATAAAACAACAACTTAATTGCTGTGTTGATGCTTTCTAGGATCCCATTGTCTTTCTTGGGCAGCCTATAACCCCTATCAGAATGGAGAAATTTGACATACCATAGGTGTGTGAAATGTTTGGAGACAGGAGAAGGACAGGAGAAACACTTAGAGTTAATGAAACAGAGAAGAATCAATTCACCACCTTGAAGGCAAAGTAGATACATTAACTGACAACAGTTAAAGTGTTTTGTAAATAGTTTTAACTAATTTAGATCACAGCCGAATAAACAAACAAACCTTAGTATTTATAAATCATGAGGGAGGAATACTATTTTTTTTGGTAGGAAGGGATGGGTAGATATACCAAGAGGGGGAGAGGGCCAGAGGAGAAGTGACATCAATCCCTCCATCCTTGCTTTGGATTCTTGGCTGATTCTGTCCTGCAGACAGTACCTCAGCTGAGAGAAACAGAGAAAACAGGGGAAATTAATTTCTATTGTAATAGCAAGAAATTAAAGACTGAGCTTCCAGAGAGATTACTGTTTTTCACAGGTGGTTGAAGCTGCTTGGCTTGCAGCCCTCCTGCCTTACACCATCATCCAGGGAACTATAATTGCCTACAAACACACTGCCAGTCTTTTCTAATGGCTTTGTTATAGCTTGGGTTTGCTACCTACTTCTCTCCTTTTTTAAATTTTTTAAATTTATTTAGCATTCTCTGTATTTGGAATGATGGATAATGAAAAGTAGGATATCAGTGTGTTAATTCTGTTTGCTAAATTACTACAAATGTTTTTTAAAATCTGCACCATTTACTGGTATTCCTTAGATGATATTTACAGATAATTATATGGGCAATGTAGTTTGTTCTCTCTTGGAGGTTTTTTTGGTGAAAACTAAAATGATTAGAAAGCTGCTTGGAATTACATTGGTTTGATTAATGTAGGGTTAGCATATTTTCAAATTCACAGCCTTACTGTAGTGCTAAATAAAGAAAACTAAAGGTATACTCTCAGTAAAATGTTAGTATTGCACTTCCAGCCACCACTGGTTTTGTTTGAGGGTATCAACATTATCAGCTGTGTAAACAACCTGATAGTAAATGACCCCAAAGGAGCTAAAATTCTGAAGAATTTCATTTAGAGAAAAAAATTCAAAACTTGCGTTGACCCTATCACAACCATTTTGCTGCATAGTATGTTCATTCCTAAATGGATGCTTTTCTTCTTGGAAAACCAAAGAAAATACATTTAGGTGAATAAATTCCTAAATTACTAGGAATATATACATGAAATTAGTCAGAGTTTGTACAATTGCTCACCATAATTCTAATGCTACACATAGTCAAGACAGCAAGGTCACTACTATTCCATCCAAAGGCACAGATGTGTTTCCATGTTCTGTGATGAATTGTTTCTCAATTCTGCATTAATTTAGGTATATGTGCTCCTGAAGGAGATCCACCAAAAGCTATAATGTATATTGCTGGCAGTGTTTGTCAATTATATTTCCCCAAGATTTTGATAAGGGAAATAGCTCTATTAGGAACAATAAAAATGTTCATTTTCTGTAAAGCATATGGTGAACATCTTACCTTTTTGTCATCTAGGCCTTGGAATAGCAACCTAGGTACCTGGCTTGTGGAACTGTCCTCCTTTTGGCTGGAATAAAGTTAATTTCCTTCCTAGTCGCTGGTATAGCACTGTGTTTTGGGTTTAATATAAGAATAATGTTGATGACTCACTGATGTTTTAGTTGAAAAGTCAAGGACTTTTCAGCTTCTCACACTGCCCTGCCAGTGAAGGCTGGGAGTACACAAGAAGTTGGGAGGGGACACAGCAAGAACAGCTGACCCAAACAAGTCAAAGGGCTATCCCATACCATCTGACATCGTGCCCAGTATATAAACTGGGGAAGTTGGCCACAGGACACCGCGGCTCAGGGATTGGCTGGGCACTGGTCAGTGGGTTGTGTGCAATTATAGTGTGCATCACTTGCTTTGTATATTTCTTCTTCTTCTTCTTCTTCTTCTTCCTATTATTATTATTACTTTCCCTTTCTTTTCTGTCATATTAAACTGTCTTTATCTCAACCTGTACTGGGTTTCTGTGGCAAGGTTTTGGTAGCGGGGGGTTACACGGGCGGCTTCTCTAAGAAGCTGCTGGAAGCTTCCCCCATGTCCAACAGAGCCAATACCAGCCAGCTCCAAGATGGACCCACCGCCAGCCAAGGCTGAGCCAGTCAGTGATAGTGGTAATGCCTCTGGGATAACATTTTTAAGAAGGAAAAAAAGTCGGGGGACAGAGAGAAACAGCAGCTGGAGAGTGAGAACATGTAAAAGAAACAATACTGCAGACACCAAGGTCAGTGAAGAAGGAGGGGGAGGAGGTGCAGCCTTTGGGGAAGACCACGGTGAGACAGGCTGTCCCTCTGCATCCCATGGAGGTCCACGGTGGAGCAGATCTCCAACTGCAGCCTGTGGAGGACCCCATGCCGGAGCAGGTGTGTTCCTGAAGGAGGCTGTGACCCCGTGGGAAGCCCGTGCTGGAGCAGGCTCCTGGCAGAACCTGCAGATCTGTGGAGAGAGGAGCCCACAGAGCAGGTTTTCTGCCAGGACTTGTGACCCCGTGGGGGACCCACGCTGGAGCA
>JANZLQ010000078.1:24156249-24177197 GCA_026212715.1 Elanus axillaris | reverse complement strand
AAACACCCTGTGATGTGTTAGGAGCAGTCACACACTACTTCTATTGCTTATCATAAAAAAAAAGGAGGTTGCTCCTTTGAAATAGTCTGGTTTTAACAAAAAATATTTTTATTTTTCCATTTATGATGAATGTGTTGACATACATCAGCAGACATCCAGTTCGATTGTCTTCTAAAGTCCTTCAGCACTTTGGATCTATTTTTCTTGGAAGAGGATTGTCTTTGCATATTCCATTAGGGCTGTTGTATGGAGGGAGCAGCCTACTGCTGAGCAGAGGAAGAGAAGTATGGACTGCCAGCCTGTCTTGCAGAAGCAGCTGCCTTGTAAAAAAATTCCTGGGGATTCAGAGCATGAAACTCCCACAAAGACCAAATTGGCTAGAAAAAGTAATAATGAAATCTGCTTGGCAGTATTTCAGGCCTCTGTTTCACCTCTCAGGCATGCCTTGGAGTGAACAGCAGTGATGACCCACCCAACACTCCAGCAGAACTTGTGAGACCTTCCAGGGACTGGCACTTCGAGACATCCCTTTTCTGCCTACCTCTGTGTTTTGTCAGTTCTGTATCCTCCTCCTCCTGCTCCCACAGGGGCAACTTGGGAGCAAAATGTTATCCTGAGAGAGAAAGACTTCACACTCTTGCAAATGATTGCATTCCGAGAGGCTGATCATGAAAAATCTGGCCCCCTGAATTACTGATCCGTTCAAATAAAGTATGTATTAAAGTTATAACCTGCAGGAAGTGTTAGTACACATTAAAACCTAACACAGCAGTTCTTTCATTGTTCTTTCAATAAAATTTTATCAGATGCCAGATAAGGCAAGAGTTGTTTGAATAACATTCTCCATTGTTCCTAATTTTCTTGAAAATTAACAACATTTAACACCATACTGTCTAAATACTGTCCCAACACTCTCCCCACAGAGGTACTGGAGGTGCACATTTGACTTAAAGATTTCCATGTTCACAAAAGCCACTAAAAATAATTTTCAATATTTACAGGGATCAGAAGCAATAACTTCAAGAAGGAGTGTAAAGCTGCAAACATTGGTTCATGAGACTGAAATATAAAGTGTAATATCCAATGCTATACTTCTATAATTCCCTCAGGGAAAAAAAAAAATCAGCTAATGGTATTGAGTTTTTGAAGGAAAATATTTCATACTTCATGTAGAGCCAAAAATTAATCACAACTTTAATCAGAAAGAAAGCACTTTACTATGTAAAATATAGTTGTTACCAGGCAAGTTTTTTGCATTTTTTTTTTAATTTATAAGAATGTAATATTGTCAGGGTATGAGTTATATGTTTTTAAGTACAATCTTAATTTTTTTTCCTCCACTTTTTGTGTCCTGAGGACAGCAAGATTATCCAGATAAGCTGGATAGTATTCATTCCACCTAACTGGGAAAAGGTAGGCTTCTAACTAGGTTAATAACTTCATGTCCCCCTAGAGAAAGTGGTGAGAGAGATGCCTCCAGAATTAATTTCAGCTTATTCTAAGGTAGGTGAGGAAAATCTGTCTCTGGAAGTGCCAGTTTCTGTTCACTAGCCATACTTTGGCCCTAGATAGCTAATATAAAGAGATACTCCTGTACTTTCAGACAGCAAAAAGTGGGGTGAGGTAAATCCTGCCCTTCATATCTAGCCTTTGCTAGGCATGGGTATGGTCATTCACTCACAAATGAGATTTTTCTTCTCTTTTAAAATCATCTGAAGTGGTAACTTAGTGGGTACATGCCCTAATCCTTCTCCACTAACAAGCAAAGGAAATTAATTTAAGGCACCTTCATGTTTTTGCAATACTGTAAAATACTAAAGTTCAGTATTTAGTAGTTTGAAAAATCAAGCAAAAGGAATAAACTTGTACTGAGACCTTTTATGTGATTACATTTGCTGTACCAGGAGGAATAGTGCTTTATCTTGGTGAAGCAGATAACCTCCAGGACCTCTTTCACTTGTGAGCTTGTTGCTGGGACCTGTGTATTATACTGCTTGTAAAAATCCTGAGGAGGAACTTTTCATTTCCCTTGTTGTCAAACTGTTAACTTATCTATTTGTCCACTTCAAATTTGCCATGAATACAGGGAATTCAAACGTGCTGGAGAAAACACACAGCCCACAATTTTAGTGTTGTTTAGTGCTGTTAAGAAGTGCCCAGTTTAGGGAGATTTATCCTCATGAGCTACCCTCTCTTTACCTATACAGTCGCAATTCCTATATTGCCAATGGAAGAGAAATCATAATGTTAAAAAAAAAGGCAGTGCTTGTCAGGGCTACTAGCTTTATTTTATGCTAAATTGCATATTTGAATATTCTTATTTGCTAAGAACACACTGTGATCATATAAGAAGTGCATGATTTTTTGTTCTGTCTATGAATATATATTTTCAAGAGGGTTGCACTAGCATTTTTGCCAGTAGGGTGATTTTGACCTAGGGGTACATGTTTTGAAATCAGCAGAGGAGAGAGTGTCTGAATCCCAACAGCAAGAAAATAACAGTTAATCATTAGTTAGATTTGTTTATTGTACACAGGGCACAACCAAAAAATAACCTCTTTTCTGAACATTGCAGAATTTTGTTGGAGTTGACAACAGTGACTCTTAAATGCTGGGCTCATTCCAGCTAAGCTTCATGCAGTCAGCTGGACCATTCAACAGCAAGGCCTAAATGGGGGTCTGACTCCCTCTATAACTTTAAATGAAATTCAGCCTCTTTTACCTGTGTGGCAGGCCTTGGATCTTATGCAAATTCTGTCTGAAAGGAATCATAATTGACACTAATAACTAATGAAGTAAAGCTAATGTACAAGTGTGTCACTGTGTGAGCCAGCTAGCCAGTGAACAGTGGAGCTGTGAAGCCTCTCTTTGGACCTTCTTCAAAGATGCTAAGCTTTCCTGCAGCCGAGAGAACAAAGTGAGGACCTAATATTTCTAATCTGAAAGGGAGACAATGCATTAAAAAAAAAAAGTCCAATTACTTAAAAAAGTAAATTCTTGAATGCTCTTTATACAGGATAAATAAACATTCAAGAATGCAAAATGGATCTCCTGCTTTGCAGGTCTAAGACTTCCAGATCTTAAAGAGAATTTTTGCCTTAAGATATGGCAAATCTACTGCTTTTTAGTGGATTGTTTTCAGACAAAAGAATTTTTCTTTTTGTTACCAGGTGGAATGCATTGGCAAATTTGTTACTGGACAAAGACAGCAAGAAACAGTGTTTAGCAAAGTTATGTGCTGAAGATACTCAAAGGGTGGTTTAAGTATATCAGGGAAAATGAGAGGGTTTAAATCTCTAAGTTTCTTTTTCCCATCAGGTGTCTTCCCAGAGATCTATTAGGCATACTTCCAAAATGGGGTGATTCAGACACACTTCTCTCCTCAACTTCTTGAGTGGGGAGTTTAAGCCTTGCTTCCACTCTGCCTGTTACGGATCAAGGTGTTGGGCCCCAGCACATAGGTGGGTAAGGCACTATGGACAAGCCAGGGTATTTCACAGGGGTTGGTGAATGCCCTTTCCTAAAGCAAGCTCCTAGAGTTAAGGCGCTGCCTTCATTACAGTATGGCAAAGACAGCGTTTCTTTGCCCTAGAACCCCCTTGGGAGTAAGGGGCACAGTGGTTTGCCCAGGGTCATAGAGGAGGAAGCAGATGGGTAATCAGGGAATTGCAGGGAAATCTCCCAGATCTGTATTGGCCAGTATTTGTACTTCTTGTCATCTGACTATTTTTATCAGCTATATATAACTCTCCAAGGTAGAAAGCACAATCTTAATCATGTTATCAGTGCTGATAAAAGTAAAGGATAACCTTCCAGACAATTCCTGTTCTTTGTAAAACAAAGACAACTTCCTTTTTGCCTTGTGCAAAAGAAGCTGATAAGTATGTCTTTCCCTCCTCTTTCACTCTGTTTATTCAGAAACATGTAGGCACTGAACTGATGTCTATCTGCAGTGTTTTAATATAAGTGTTGAAGGCAAGGAGTAAAAAAGAGCAAGGACAAAAAAAGCTTTTCCTTCAGTTGCTCACAACAGCGCTGATGGCAAGTTCTGCTTTAATAGCAAAAAGAACAGTGCTGCTGCTTGTTGAAGCAGAAAGAATATATTGCTGTGAAAAAAAAATCAAATCAATGTAAATTATTTTAAACGTCCTGCATTATATTACTCTGTCAGACAAAACAGATGAAAACAATGCTGTATGTGGTGGAGAAAGGATGTAGCTAAATACAGAAAGGCATGAATTATTTAAAGGCTAATGGATGACAGAAACAATTCAACACAGATGAGGATGACTTACGATCCGAGAATTTGCCTTACAAGCTTATGTAACGTAAAGAAGAGAAACAGTTGGGAACTAATGCAGCAAGGTGATGTGCAATAATAATGAATGAGAAAGAAAAAAAAAGCAAGTGAGAAACAGTGAGAAACCAACATCCATGCAGTGGGATGAAGGCTGTGCATCTAGCAAGTCACCTTTTTGCCACAAACTTTTGAGCAGGAGACACTTATGGGTCCCAAACTGTGGGCCTCTGAGGCCATACTAGCTGAGCAATATACCCCATGGGGCTCTGTGGTCCAAGGATGTCTAGTTGATAGAGAGCTTTTCAGCTGCAGTGCAGTGCTGGGCTCTCCCCTCCCTGTGTGGCCTGCAGTCCTTCCCCATCACCTCTCTGGCCATGTGAGATGCCATGGTCAAGTGGAAAAAAGTGGAAGTGCCTTTGTAATCAGCTGTAGCTTTGTTCTCTCATGGAGTGTGAGGAGCAGAGCTGCTTTGCTCCATAACACACCAAAATGTTATTGCTGTTGAATGACTTCCTAGCACCCATAAGCTACCTGGGACTGTTTCTGTTAGGATATTGCAGTCAACACATGCAGTGGGTTAAGCAAACTGAAAAAATTACTGCCATAATAAGGTATCCATAAAGCTACTGCAAAATCACTCATATAGCAGTTTCTGGAGATGGGGAGCTCTACCTGCCAGGAGCCATGGCTGCTTCCCCATCAGCCCCAAAACACACCTTCAAAACTACATAAGCCCTTCAGAGGGTTGTGGGGCAGTGGAAACCTGTTTAACATTTTAAAAAATGTTGTTATGTTTGCCAGTTTACAATTGACGGCAGTACAGCTGCTTACACAATATGGAGTCTACATAACAATGTTGCCTTTATTATATCTTTGTGTGCAAATTATTTTTGAACAAATGGAAGTTTAAACAGTCGTGTGTAAGTTAGCATGAACAGTGTTACAGCACAGCAATTTTAAAGCAATCAGATTAACTAAAACAAATATCATCAGACAGATCAGAAAAGATTAATTAGAAAGGAGTACCTGTGTCATATGCCAAACTAAAGAAAGAAAGAGAAAATAAAAAATATAAAAATGGCAATAAAATGGGCCAAGGTTGCCCTACCCAGCAAGCCTATCACCTGTGCAAGGGCTATAAATAAGAATGAAACTTGCCTAGTAACATGCATTTGCATGCATATATGTTTGATTTTGATGGGTCTATTTGTCAAGTGAAATAGCCTGAGGAAAGCAGCTGTAAAAAGTACACAAAGCAAGTCACTGACAATATATATTTGTAATGATAAAAGCTAGTTTGAGTTCCAGCATTACTCTACATTTTAAAAGAGTTACTAGATATGAGCAGCAGGACAAATGGTCAGCTGCAGTCTGATTATTCTAATAAAAATAATAAAAATGTTCTTCTGGATACCCTGTTATCAATGATATTTTCATAAGCAGCAATGCAAACCTTGCCATATCAAAGCTATACTTATTTCCAGGATGGCTTTCCATTAATTAAAATTTTTCTTTTTTCTTCCTGTTCTAATTAATGAACTTCCTGACAGAACAGACATCTATAGTATAGCCTTTTAATGTAAGATTTTACCATGCAAAAGACTGAACTGCTGTTTAGTCTGGTATACTTAGCCTAGTTTAGGGTAATCACATCCATCACTATTGTCCATCCTGCCTCCTAACACTTTTCTTTTTTGGTCTGATTTCTTGGTAGTTACTTGCCAAAACTTTGATGGGAAATTTCCCTTTTATTTTCTATTTTGTTGATATTTTCAGGTAGTTTCTTTTTTTCACTTTTTACCCTGACAAATCATATCTGTGCGCAGTACAAAATTGGTTTTTACTTAGCATGCAAGCTGTGCAGGAATCATTCTTTTGCCATTTGAGTATGGCCAGCCACAAAAAAGTAAAATGAGAACACATAGTACTGAGTCTTATTAATGTTTGAAGACATTTACCAGTGAATTGCATAATTTCACTGTTACCTAAGTCTTCAGATCAGTATTGAAGCCTTTCTAAAAGGTAAGATCTAACTCAAACTGAAACTTTGAGATACAGTAATAATTTGGTAAGCTGCTTTCTCACTTGCTAGTCAGCAGATCGGGCTAGACTATCATAATAGCTTCTTGGCCATAAGTCTATGAACCTATAGAAGTCTGCAAACTCCTTCACAACAACAGGTTCCGAAACAACAGGTTCCAAAGTAAGGAAGAAAGAATTGAAGCTGAAGAATGTATATAGTCTGTGCCTAATTGCCTAGTCTAGACTTTAATTCATGGCACAGTTGATTTACTTGGAAAATTTCCTGGTGATCTTTAAACTACGCAGACAACATCTCAGTTTTTTCATACAACACTTGCAGTTGGATATATCTCTGACAGCAAGTGGTAAATATTAGCATTTGACATATATGAACTCTCTGCTTAGGAACCAAAATGTCATGAGGAAAGAATACTTGAGAGAACAAAAATTTTGCATACATTTAGTCCATGTGGATGGAGAATGGAACAAAAGGGAGAGGAACTGAAAATAAGCTTCCATTGCTCTGTGGTCACAGTGTCACACTTTCTGAACCCACTAGACAACTCTTGGAAAACTGTATAATCAGGTCTCTTTTCCCTAATGGAAAAGTTGGGAATGGAAGAAGTGAAAATTGGTGTATTTTTATTGAATAAAAAGGAGGATGAAGATGAAATAGATGAGGTAGAGGACAAATAGAAAAGTATGCATATAGACAATATGGCAGGTGCTCATAGGGAAAGTGGCATCTCAACTGTGATGAAATATCAAAACTTGCTGAAATTAAAAAAAAAAAAAAAAAGAAGAGTAGCTAGCTGGAAAACAATAGGAAGGACCAAACTGCTATTTTCATAAACTACTGAAAGAATTGAGGAAGCCGCAGGGCTGCTAAAACAATACTGAGTCAGACTCCAGAATTTGTTATCCTATGAGATTGATGGAAGTAAATGAAAAATAAAATAGCTCTTTGACAGAATAAATGAGTGACTGACAATTTATGACTTAACCTTACATATAATGATACGATTCAGAATTTAAAAAAAATTACATGTTCTGTTTTATGTTCTAAATTTTCCAAGGTGAATGCATCAGACCAAATTAATTCCCAGTTCAATCCACAGGCTTTTACTGGCTTACACCAGAGATGAATTAGCTTGGACCCAGCTTAAAGTCTTCTAGTTTCACAGGCTAAAGAAAATTTCCTGTCTCAAGAATGAGTTTTCCCATCCTTAGAGCAGTAAATTCAATTTGGTGGTGGAAGTGGCATATAGAGAGTTAGGGACGGTGAGCTGTGAAAGGTCAATGGGTTTTCTCGTAGGGCAAGGAGATGGAAAGGATCAAGAGGGCCCCATGGGATTAAGGGTAAGAGTTCAAGGTCAACCAGTGGTTTTGGGTGATTAGGGTGAAGAAGTGTATTTCTTTCTTTTCCACAGCCTGCTCTTTGGACATGTGAGAAACTCTGCATATGTACTCCTCCTGCTTCTCCCCTTCTTGCCCCAGGTTGCAGTCCCCACCCACAGACCACCTTCAGCGTGCAACCTAATGCCTCCACTCCTTCACCAGTCTTTTTGGATGCCATGGCTTCTGCAGCTGGGGAAAGTCTACTTTCAGCAGTAACTGCTGCTCCACTCATCATAATTCCTTCTTGTGAGGCAGCAACCCTGATACCTAACTAGGCCAAGGTGCTTGCTGTCCCAGCAGTCTGCTGTGTTGCTTTTGAGAAGATTTAAGGATAATATGCCTTTACAGAATCACAGAATCTTTCAGGTTGGAAAGGACCACTTGAGATTATCTAGTCCAACCCTGCCCTGCTTAGGGTCAGCTAGAGCAGGTTCCCCAGGATTGTGTCCAGTCTGGTTTTGAACATCTCTGTCAATGGAGGCAAACTGAATTATGAAAGGAAATTTGTCACTGTTACTTCATAATTATATGAGAGAACATGTCTGAGTTAAATGCTAGAGGAGATGGGACTCTGGAGAGCTGGTCAAACTTTAATGCTCCCACAGACCTTCTATTTGACTTTGGGTTTAATTTCCTTATACATTTGTTTCCTAATCATGAACAGAATGGGAGATTACTTTCATTAACAAAAGATTTTATGTTCATGTGGAAGGCAAGGGAGAAGTGAAAAATGTCATTTGTGGCCATCAGAGGCAAATTGGTATTCTTTAAATCAGCAGTAAAATCTTAGCTTCAACTCTACGAGCTCATCACTAACACATACAGAACCTTTACCAAATACGTTCCTATAGTTTCTTATATGTCAGAGTCATTCTTTACTTTTAGAAGGAGCTTCTCACACTGTAATCAAGTGCCTGATAAAATTCTATGGATAGCAATTGAAATCCCAAGATACAAATTGCATCTGTACAAAAAAACCCATTCAATGTTCTTGAAAATCAAACTCATGAGCATGAAAGAATAATGGTATTTCAGAGAAAATGGATATCTTGCTTACCTTGATATTTTCTCTTTTAAGCGAGTTTCCTGAAAGTGCAAAACTGACAGCTATGGATAATGAATTCCCCTACTTCAGCCAGACAGCCAGGCTAAGCACAGGCTAAAGAAGTTATGCCTGATGAGATAACACAGCTCAAATGACCACTTCAAATGATAAAATGCATTTTGGTCTTTAGGAAGTAAGACATGTAGGTCCCACTTATAACACCTCATAAGCAAAATGTAACATACTGCATTACAAATCTAGGCCTTTTTGAGGTCTCAGTTTCAGGTTTTCTCTTTTGGGCACCTGGAGGCTTTGCAAGATCCCACCTTGGGCTTTGAGCAATGCATCCTGAGTAGTGGGTTTCAACTGCAAGAATATTTTGGCTGATGTGAAATCAGAAATTTCAGAATCGGGAACAAATAAAAATACACTGGCTGGTGGTGCTACAGGAGATTAAAGAAATATAATTGCCTTCTTTCTGCACAGCTTGTAAGAGAGGATGTTCTGGTGTCATGACCCAGATGGGACAGACCAGGGAATCATGTTTAATTCAAAATTCCCTTGGTCTAATTAAGGTGAAACGACACCAGATGATAATTTAAAGATTTTATTCCTGACAGAAGCAAACTGAACTGAGGAGGTGTGGTAGTAGGTGGCAGGGTTTCTCACAACAAGAATCGGCATAAGTCTACTTCTGTAAAACATGTAACCCAGGGTAACCACATACATCAATTCAGGGTATAAGGAGATCCCTCACATTGAGTCACGAGGTTCAGAGCAGACCCCCTTGCTTTCTAGACTCCTCCTCAGAGAAGGGCCCAGGGGTGGCTGGATCTACTCTTAGTCTCAGACTTGGTCAATGGTTTATGTCTTGAAACAGATGAGGTGTAGGCATTGTGGAAAAGGTAAAGGAAAGAGAGAAGATAGAGAGAGAAAAAAGAAGAAAGATTTCACCGATCCTGGGTCCAGCGTTGGTTCAGTCAGCTGAGGTGTCCAGTTCTGGTGGGCTTGAGCACCTGGGTCTCCAGTTTGTGTCCTTTTATCATCCTTGCCCCTCCATTGGGTGGGCACTCAGACTTATTAGGCTAATGAGCAGTTTGTGAGCCTTTGGGCTTGGGGGTTGTTTGTGGAGTAACTTCTTCCTTGCAGATTTGGCCATTGTTTGATCTTTGTATCAGAACAGCTTATCAGAATAGGGAGCTGGGCACCCTCCAGCACGCCCTCTCCCTCCTGTTGCTGATGTCTGAGCTGATGGCTTTTCACCTTGGTTCCTTGCTGTGTAGCATTTGTCTTTAAGCAGAACATGCCCCACCACAATGTTTGAGTCATTAACTCTTTCAGTCTCTCACACCTGGTGGTCATTCTGATTTTGAACTCAGATTTATTAAAGAAGGTGAGTTTTCAAACGCCAAAGTATTGTGCCCTAGCAGTCCACTTGGTTACCTTTCTCTGCCTATTTGATTTGGTCTTTTGGAAAGCTAGGGCAGATGAGTCTTCTGTCATCTGCTGGCTTTCATGGATCATGCACTGACACTGATTGTTGCCAGTTGTCTCCCCCTCAACTTCAAAGTTGCAGAACAATGTGGCTGTAAGATTTTTACACTGAGTGGCTTTGTGCAACAGTTGACATTTAACTTACAAGTTTCCCAATCTTGCTTTTTATAAGTAAATGGCCTGAGCAAGTAAATCCTTAAATAAGGCTTACATCCAGAAGACCTGGACCATTAAAATCCATCATCGTTTAAATCCAGAGCCATATACCCATTGCCTCTAGTACTGAAGAAACAGGACTTTCAATGTAAGATGACAGATGTTGTATTCAGGCTTCCAGGGACATCTTCCCTTAACCATGTGTAAAATCTTTGGTTTTGAGCAATAGGTACTTCAGATTTCCCTTTAAAGTAGGTACCAAGCATAAATAATCAGCTATAATCAAGTATTAGTTTTTCTCTACAAGTCTTCATAAGAGGAATAATGGTAGAGTGGTTGAATAAAATAAAATGAAGTTTGCCAGTATGACTCAGGTGTAGGAAGTTGGCCTTGTTATAGACCATTTTGATAGGGACAATGTGCTATGACTTTGCCTACATCTGTCTACTCTAGATTGCTGCCCAGGGGCTACTAAAGGTGAGGGACGACTAGCTTGAACTTTACACTGATTTGTTTTGTGCTGTTTTCTTCTTCTGAGATGTAAACGGTTCTTAATTTCATGCTAAATCATCAAGCATTTGGATGTAACAGACATTTATACTAAACTATACCAGTGCTATCAGCTATCACATTAATTGGAATGTAATAGCAGTGTATAATCTGGACAGGCTATAAACAAGGCTCCATGACATAAGCATGCGCACATTTCAGATCGTTACCACACACTCTGGTTTTGCCTTCTGCACAAGAAGTGACTGACTACATTTACTGGACTTCTCTGGAAACTCAGCATACATCAGGGTGTATGAATGTGTGGAGCACCTGAGGGAGAAGAAAGGAACAACACCGTAGTGCAAAGAAAATCCCCTGACATATTGGAAGAGTTATAAATGTGTGTGTGAAGGACATTTGGAAACAAAATAACCTTGGCTACTATTTTCACACTCATGTAGATATTTTAAGAAGAAGAATAGTGATGAATATGGGAACAATGATGAGCTAGAATGACAAAGTGTCAATAAACCCCTCAAATTTGGCTCTCTAAAGGTCAGAAACTTTTTAACATTAGAACATTGAAGGACTGGAAAATAGTACAGCACACGCTATAAATCTTCTAGCAGAAGCCTGCAGAAAGCTATAAAAAAATCAGTATTACAACATACATATGATTAAATTTCAATGAATCATTATTTTATAGTGGCCATGACATGAAATCTCCATCTTCCTCTGAAATTGAAGGTTAAGAGTGATACATGATTTTACATTGCCCTGATGTTTATATAGAATTCTGAAAACAGCATAAAGGAAAGCAGAAAAATAAAGGATATGTACTAAAGACTGTGTGAGATAAAAGGACAGCCATTTTTCTTTATATATACATAATTAATGAAAAAAAAAACCCCACCTTAAATTAGTACTATCCTTCATTCCATTAGTGTAACAATCAAGACTGCCTTGCTTTGGCAGCTGTAGCTTTATATAAAACATACCTAAACAACATATCCAAAGTTTTTAGAGCTAGAAGTAATTTTGATTCCATTTTTTTAAGTAACTAGCTCAAACTTTGATTTCATCCTACAATTTATTGATTCTCAATATGGCACCAAGACTTTAAACACAATTCTGGGAAACTCCAAAAAACAGTAATGAAGACTGTTATGGCTCGATGAGCTTTAACTTCCTCTGGCTGGAGGTATAATAGGTCATATAGCAACAGTGCTAAACTTTCCTACATCAGGAATTTTCACATGCCATTTGACTTCTATTTTTCCTGTGCTAAATCAATAGTCATACATATTGCAATTAATAATACTGCCATGGGGTTGATAACTTCGCAAAGTGATGGAGGCTGATCATACTGTAAATAACATTAGTTACATGCAGTGTATGAGATATGTAATATGCATGACAGACCTAATGTAGGAAGTGACTATTTTTCCAACCAAATAAAAAATTAATTGCATTATCCTATTTGGCGACAAAAAAAAGTTTAATAAATTTATGAAAGCTAAAACCATTACATTCATAGCACAGGAGAGTGAAGGGGAAAGGATTATTGCATTACTGGCCTCTTGGAATAGGATTTAGGAACTATGGTCCATTTTCTGATTTTAACTCTGACTTCTGATGTCACCTGGGACAACTACTTCTAATCTTGTAATTTCTCTGCCTAGCATCTTTTCTTGTCTCACAAAGATGTTCGGCATCAAGAACTTATATTTTTAGAGGCTCTGTTCTAACACTTTAAAGGTATTTTGGTACTCAGGGTAACAATAACTACATAAGTACATACAGCAGGAATAATAATAATAATAATAATAATAATAATAATAATAATAATAATAATAATAATAACCACCAATGTGAGAAAATCTGCACTGCCTCCTCCTCTTGAAAACATGGCCCAGATGACAACAGATGATCTGGTAGGTATGCAAATGTAAACCTTGTATGTGAATAGAATATGAAAACTTGTCTGTTCTGAGAGGATGTTTACCCTAAAACTGGTAACATAAACAGGAAACTAACAATGACAAAGTTTGCTTAAGGCTCCCTTACCCTGTTTGAACAGTAACCTGGGCATTATGAAGAGATTGTCCAGAAAAAAAGGTGTCATCTTGAAAAGAAGCATAGACAGTAGGGGTGCGAATGGGAGGGACTTGCACCTGGGGGATTAGCTATAGAAGGGTGTTAGAAATTTGGTGTTCATTAACATTTTGTGTGTGTCTGGTGTTATTGTTTATCTAGTTTATTGTTGATACTGTATCCTGAATGTGTGGTTCAGGATAACTACATATTTGCTGGGTAATTATGTGTCATTAGAAAATCGATAAGCTGCTTCCATCCCACTTCCCACTGCTTCCCTGTATCATACCTAGTGTTATTTATGGTCTTGACCCTAACAATGAAAAAAATTGGAAAAGACACAGTAGGCTCAAACAAAAGAATAAAAAAGCTTAAAAATCAAAATGAAAGGGGTAATATTTCTTCTGTAAGGTGTAATTAATTGCACTTGCACAGTTAAGATAACCTGTTGACAGAGATTACTGTAAAACTCCTTTTTGCTAGCTGGGATATGCCACCAACTAGCAGTCAGGAGAGCACAAGACCTGTCTTGCATGTGATGTGGAATTTTTATGCCAATTTAGTTTCTTAGAGTACGAACCAGTGATGGGGGAAAATTAAGAAAGTAGTTACTTTGATATAGTATTTATATGGAATTTTTTGTCTGACGTGATTTTGTTCCATTGCACTAGTTCTTCTATAAACACAAAAGCAAAAAGCCACTTTCCTGAGCAAGACGCTTTGTGCTGGGCTTTTTGCACATAGAAGCACAGAACTTGCACATGCCTGGGGTGAAGAGTGCTGTGGTGGTTTCGCTGATGCCCTGAGTTTGGTCTGTCATCAGGTCTGAATGTGATGTGAGTATGCACACTGTGGCAGTCCCTCTGACATTCAGTATAGGCTATAGTATTGTCTGGAGTTCCTTATACAAGGGCTCTGCTTTCGAGCTGCAGTTGGAAACCCATACATCTATGGTGCTGTTGGGGACAGTACATGGGGTTGCTGAGGCACAATTACTCTGCTGTTGGGAAGCCTTCTCACCAGCAACAGGACCTGACAGAGCTGTATCGCTTTGGGAGTGTAGTTTCTCTACATGATGCCATCAAACAATGGACATACCAGTTCACAGGGAGTTGCATTGCTGGTGTCCATCACCATACTCCTGAGGTGTGAAACGCATTCAAATCCTTCAATTTAAAAAAATAATAAAAAAATAAAAATTTCATGTGAGGATGGGATACCTAAGAGAAAAATACGGATTAGTGGTAACCATTACAGATTTTGGACAGACTAACATGACTGGGCTCACTTGAGGGGTAAATGTTTGTTGTACGTTAGTCACAGATATGTAGGAGGTACACCAGCTAGTTTAGTGGTCCTTTGTGGTTTCAGACTTGATGTGATGGTGAGGACAAAGACGGATGGCATAAATCACTGACATAAATATTTGCATACTAATTCTTTGGCTTTGCTGGGTGTTAACTTGCATCAAAACTGAAAGCTGTGACTGTATTTTGTCCAATCTCTCAAGATTTAGCAAGAGCTTTCAAAAATTGTTCTATAAAATAATAGGAATTCTATCATAGCAATTAAAAATTTTATCTTTTCTGGACAAGCTGAAGCTTTGATTTTGTTTGGGGGAGCTGGAATGAGCGAAGACCTATGGTAGGAAGAATAACTAAAAATCATCAGTATGTCTGCAATAGCTCAATCACAGTAACCATGAAATAACCTTGACAGAAAAGCCAAATTTCCTGAGATGAACAATCTATAGCAATCACAAAAAGGCCCACTACACCTCAAGCTTAATCACAGCTAGTGGTAATAGCAAGAAGGACTGAGAGTGTTTGTGTCCACTAATGTCTGTGGCTAGAAAAATGAATTTCAATAGAGCTGAAAAGTGTGTGTGTGGGCAAATATAATGTAGTACATTTAGATTGCAAATGTGTCCCTCTCATGCTCTTTTGTATTGGAAGAAGAACAGATGACAACTTTTGGTTTATACTGAGACCAAATTCTACATTGATACACTTGTATTTTTTTTTGCATTACCTACCAGTAAACCCAATGCTGCAAAATGCTGAGCACCTACTGGGCAGTATGTGTGGGAATCTGGGGTACTCAACTTGTATCTTCTGGGCCTCGTATCATTCGACTAAGTAATAAGTCTTTTATTATAGGGTAGTTAAAGCAAACCTGGCAGTTTTAAAAGACATGACACTAAAAGCCCCATGACTTTAGCGACCTGAGAACTGCAATATATAATCACCATGAAATGCTCAGCCTGAAATGTCTGCTTATAATAAAAGTGAATAGGTAAAATAGGAGAAGTATAATTCCACACAGTTATTAGACTTTAGAGATGCAAGTGGTGAATTTTATGAATCAGATCACCAAGACATTTCAGTTCCTTCTGCTTGTCTGAAAACCTTATTAACAGTGTATAATGCTTGTCACTTTTATTGTTTTAAGTAAGGCTGGACCATGATAAGGTCTTGTGTAGAAATAACCCCTTCTTATTCAATAGATTTGGTTCCCTGTTTAGCTCATCTATGTATTAAAATACATGGTTAAGTAGGATGGTTTTATAATAATCTGTTTGCTCCAGGCAGCACAATTTGCCAAGGCAGCAAAAGTGAGTGAGCTGGATTGTACCCCTGGTCACACCTCATCAGCAAACTGTTTCCTGCAGCCCAGTTCCTGGACAAGTGCTAGATGTGAGCAAATCCACTAAGGGCAATCAAAATGCACAGGTATTAATCAAGGCAGAAAAGGAAAACAGCCTGCCCAGACCTCTGACATCAGCATTTAGCCTTATGTGACCTGTATTACTGGGGCTGATGTATAGGGAGGAAAACATTCATATCGACCTTCAAGGCCCAGCAATGATTTTTCCAGGCTAATACTTAGTCAAAGATACAATTAGGTTCATATCCTATAAAACAAAATAATTATATTTGGAATTACCAGGGACAAAATATATGGATACTCACAATGACTCTTTTACCAGACACTTTGTATTTTGACTCTATATTAGTTCAGGATGATAGTTTCTGAGGAGAATTTTATTGATTTTTTTTCTTGTCAAGTTACTGGTTCTGAGCCTCAGCTGTGTGGATGACCACATCTCATTTGAAGTCGGCAATATAACTGATGGTCATATTCATCCATGTTGTGAGCCTATTACAAATATGAATTTGGCCTGGTATGCTGCTGCACTTTATTGGGGAAATAGTTTAAGATACACCTCAAAGGTTTCCATCAGAAAGCCAAATAATGCCTGGCTGGGAGTCCACAAGGTCTTATTAGAGGGTATTTTGGTGCTTTCCTTTCACATGTAACCAGCACTAGTAAGACACAAAGAAATAGAATTTTATGTATCATATATTTGTTTAATATAAGATTAAATTAAAAGAGAGAGACTAATGGATAACACTTTTGGCAGCCTTGTAAAAAGGAAAAAAAAAGTCAGAAATTAAATGGACAGAAGAAAATAAATGCAACACTGCTTCATTCATATACAGAGAAAAAAAAGATTTCTGGTATGATAGCTGGCCTCTCTGTCAAAAGTTGAAAGGATTTGATTATAACACGTAACAAAGCAGATATAATTTTTATTAATGTATTTTAAATTAGTAAACTTAAAAGTTCCTTTACTTTTTTTTTGTTTGTTGTAACAGAAGGTTTTACAGAGTTCAAGAGCTTACACTGAATTCCTCTCAGATAAATTTCTTCTCTTGTGTTCCATTTAACTAAAATAAGAGATTCCATTTTATGGTAAACTAATTTAGAAATTTATAAGTCCATAAATGAACCCAGCATTTTCTTTGCCCTATTTCGTATTAATATATATGCCAGATGCATTATCTCACTTCCAGTTCCATTGAAATGAGAAAGAGGATTACTTTTTTTAATTCCATTTGCCATCAGTGCAGTAGTCCTGGAACATTATAAGTCCATCTCTCTAGTTTTGTAGTCTGATTATTGCCCACTGTTTGGAAACAACTTCTGCAATACCCAGGGCTGCAATATAAATCCCCATTCAGGTATTTAACTAGCCTATCTTGAACTCAATTAGTGTTTTTGACATAATTAAATTGGCAATACTGAGTTCTGAATTTCATTTGAGAGCAGTGGAAATAAAATTACTTTTGCTGCTCAATACTAGGAAAGTCTTGCAAGGAAAGACTAGCTCTCTTTTTTTTGTGTTGAGATAAAAGACTAACCCTTGGACTACATTGTTTGGAAACAGAGTTGCTTGAGTCATTAACAATAAAATGCATTGCCAATGGGTCTTGAAAGCCTGGCTCTGTTTGTAGCCAGTACTTCAGGATTCCTCCCAGGGTTGTTGTCCTGTACAGAAATCCATTACTTTCTAGCACATCTGGAAGGATGGAAATGGAGAATGCTCAGATTTGCTGTTGCTGTTCAAATTACACATGGATTTTTGAGTCTGATACTGAATCAGACACTGCTTTCTCCTGTGTTTCTACCAACATTTCTCTTGTGTGCATTTACTTGCCCATACTCCCACTTTGATGTGCTCACGTCCTGCAAGGAAAATAAAACTTCTAAAGCCTTGGAGCTCTTGTTAGTGCTCCAGAAATAAGGTTGTACTTTGGAGTTTTATTGTTGTCCCCATAAAAGCAGAGGAAAGAAGATAAGCTTGAGCACTGGAAAGCTCAGTCTTTGCAGTAGAAATCTTATACCTATAAAGGACTTGGTTACAGCTGCTGCATGGTAACAGGTGAGCGGGTCGGAGCTTCTTTTGCCCATGTTTCAATTCAGATAGACATGAGCTAGCTGGGTACATGATGCGGGGTATTTGTAATATTACTGGGCTGAGGCTGTGCTGACTTGATTTTAGGAGGTTGATTGTGTAACATCTGTATAAAGACACAGAATTTGACCTCTCCTTAAGAGGAGTTACAGGCCCCTCATTACAATTCGAGTTTAAGAATAAGGATTTTTAAAATAAATGACTCTGGTTTCTTTCCTGTGTGCATTTTAAATTGTTTTCTGGAGATTTTGAAGTACTTCAGGTACCAGAACAACTTGTAATTTTGGCTTCACTTGTGTCGTTGTCCACTCAAGCCCTACTAAAAAATCTAAGGGTACATGCACTTTCACTTTGGGAATTTCATCAAATTGAAAATTTCTGTGCTAGTTAGCACTGAAACAAGAGTCAGGGAAAAGAAACTGTAAGTGGGCAGAAAATTCACTTCCACCTCTTTTTACCAGAAAAGCCACATTTTGTTGTGCTTGCTTTGTGCACAGTTTCTCTGCTTCCCATTGTTCTCTTTTTCCACTGCTGTACCAACAAGGTTGATACTGGAAACACACTCCAGGGATCCAAGCCTTTCCAAGATCAGTCCTGACTGCTAGCAATGGGAACTGGAGTTTGCATGGCCATTTATCATTGGGTTTCTGAGGCCAGTGATGAAGTAGGGAGTGCTTCATTTCTACTAGTAAAACCACCACCACCACTAGAAATGACTGTGTGTGGGAAGAGCACGTTATACCTTCTGGGTTTCTGTCTCTGTTGCAACAAGAGCAGCAGTAGCTAATGGCCTCAGGGGTGCCATACCCTTGAGGCAGGTGAGCTGGTGGCATGTGTCCCCTCCTCCTGAAGCCCAGGCTCTTGCCTTTGCCCATGCTGATGACCAGCTGTCAGCTGCTTCCCCAGCCAGGCTCCCAGCAAACACTTCACCGACTGGCTGTCTTTGTGAGGATGCACTCATTTCCACAGCAACCTGCTCCCTCCTCGATGTCTGTGCGGGCAGGCATCAAACCAGAAAATTCCCTGTGTAAGCTGGATTTCCGTTTTCCCTTTTAATGCAATTGCATGTGTTTCACTGCAGGGATCTTTACTGGTTGTCGCAGTGTTCTCCTGCCAAAGTAATATATGAGCATAACACAAATTATCATCCTAAGTAAAGTTGTGTATTGCGTTACATAACCCCCAAAAGAAAAAAAGAGCAACAGCTAAAGCAGCACTTATATTTATGAGTGGTATTTCATGGCATTAGTTCCATTTAGGCTCTAAATGCTTCTCTGACACAGATGCTTAATCTGCTCTTTATTTCCAAGAATGCCATGCTAATGTCATCCAATAATTCTCATTTCAAATCTACCAGCACACCCTCCCTCAGCCCTTTGGCTAATCACTGTGTTAAAAATTTTCTCATAAATCTTTTCTTTCAAGTGCTGTAATGAATTAGCTGAGCTTTTTTTTTGTTATGTTTTTGTTGGGGGTTTTTTTTGGAAGTGGTGGGCTACAATGATACTGGCTGCTGTGTAGAGGCAGAGGAGAAGCCATCCTGCAGGTTACAATAGCTGATGTGTTTGCTCTAAAGGAAGAAGGCAGGAAATAGCACGGTGTCTAAGTTGGTTTGGGTATTTGCAAGTTTCAATATGGTGGCTGGGCATATCATTAAGCTTCCCTCTTTCTCTGCAGGTGTGTGCCCCTTTGCCTCCCTAGGAGGTGCCAGTCAGCTGAAGCACCCTATTTTTAGGCACTTCAGTGAGCAATGACTCTTAATGGTTTCCTATTCCAGTTTAATGCCAGTAGGAGAGAACTAAAGCTTTGTCATGGAAATAGCCATTTTCAGATCTAGCTTTTCCAGGTTGCTCTTCATTTAGTTACTGAGGTGAGTGGGATGTTAATGAAGAAGGACGCTTGTCAGTTTATTTACATATCAATCCCTTTTCCTTTTCCTCCACACTTTGGGATTTTTTTGAGTAAAATGTGTAAAAAGGACATCTATATTTTGCATTGTTACCTATAAGTTTTTATTATTATTTACATGCCACTGCTAAATGTTTCCTTATACTCCTTTTGATATTTGAAATATTTGCAGTGGTTTTAGTGCTGATGTCAAAGAATAAATTAATTAAATATAGAAAATTAATTTTGAAATATCTGAAATGCTTTTACTGATAATACACAGCACAACAGGTTGGCATCCTACATATAATCAGCAAGGAAAAAGCCACTAATGCTATCAATCCAGACAGGCATTCATATTTTTAAACCTAATGAAAAAGGTTCTGTATTGGGTTTCTGTGGCAAGGTTTTGGTATTGGGGGGGTTACAGGGGTGGCTTCTGTAAGAAGCTGCTGGAAGCTTCCCCCATGTCCAACAGAGCCAATACCAGCCAGCTCCAAGATGGACCCACCGCCAGCCAAGGCCGAGCCAGTCAGTGATAGTGGTAATGCCTCTGGGATAACATTTTTAAGAAGGAAAAAAAGTTGGGGAACAGGGAGAAACGGAGCTGGAGAGTGAGAACATGTAAAACAAACAACTCCGCAGACACCAAGGTCAGTGAAGAAGGAGGGGGAGGAGATGCTCCAGGCACCAGAGCAGAGATTCCCCTGCAGCCTGCGGGGAAGACCATGGTGAGGCAGGCTGTCCCCCTGCAGTCCAT
Source organism: Elanus axillaris (assembly GCA_026212715.1). Lineage (NCBI taxonomy): Eukaryota > Metazoa > Chordata > Aves > Accipitriformes > Accipitridae > Elanus > Elanus axillaris. Next base: position 24,156,790 of record JANZLQ010000078.1, on the reverse strand, counting down.
GGAGGTCCACAGTGGGGCAGATACCCACCTGCAGCCCGTGGAGAACCCCATGCCGGAGCAGGAGGGTCCCTGAAGGAGGCTGTGACCCCGTGGGAAGCCCGTGCTGGAGCAGGCTCCTGGCAGGACCTGTGGATCTGTGGAGAGAGGATCCCACAGAGCAGGTTTTCTGCCAGGACTTGTGACCCTGTGGGGGACCCACACTGGAGCAGTGTGCTCCTGAAGGACTGTACGCCATGGAAGAGACCCATGCTGGAGCGGTTCGTGAAGAACTGCAGCCCGTGGGAAGGACTGAGGTTGGACAAGCTCATGGAGGACTGTCTCCCCGTGCTGGAGGGACCCCGTGCTGGAGCAGGGGAAGAGTGTGATGAGTCCTGCCCTGAGGAGGATGAAGCAGCAGAGACAACCTGTGATGAACTGACACCAACCTCCATTCCCTGCCCCCCTGGGGCAGGTAGGTAGAGAAACCAGGAGTGAAGTTGTGCCCGGGAAGAAGGGAGGGGTGGAGGGAAGGTGTTGTGAGATCTGGTTTTATTTCTCATTA
>JANZLQ010000078.1:24129800-24152198 GCA_026212715.1 Elanus axillaris | reverse complement strand
CCCAAAAAAAAACAACACCCACCCGCAACTTACCATTACATCCATAAAGAAAAACAGTAGCAGGTGTCAGTTCCTGAAGTCTCTAAAATGTGAGAATTAAGGTGAATGCTCCATTATCCCTCAGTAGCATTTAATTCTGGAGTTTTTTAGGCTTCAAGCTTCAAGTAGTTCTCTGCAAGAAAGTGCACATATAGAAGGATACCAATGATCTTACTCTGGACAACAGTGCTTGCTGCTATTCTTTCTCTTCACTGGAAGCAATAAATTCCCCAAGAGCAAAAATGTTGATCTGAGCTGAATTTGTGCTCTATCCCATTCTTGTCCTAATGGCCAATACTATGGCTGCAGGCACTATGATTTTGCACAGCTGAGATACCTTCTAGGTAGTGCCAAATCTTTTCTTTATACAAAGCTTGATTGCTGTTGTCAGAAAATAGTAACATAGCCATTGCTTCAGCCACTGTATGCACTCAAAGTGAAATTTTTCATTGATGGTCTGTGAGCTGGAACATGAATCAACATGGGGTACTCTGCATGCTCTAGTCACCCACCTACTATGTGAAATACAGCCAGCTCATGAAAACTGCTTGCACAGTTTTGTTTAGAGATTCTCTACATAGAAAAATGATGGATGTTGTAATTTACAGTTTCTTTTGCTTATCCAAGAGATAATCTAATACAATATAGAATTATTCTCATGTTTTCCTTGGAAGTCTTATTACTTTTCTGTAAAGAAAATCTCTTCCGTTCACTGGTAAATTGTCTCACCACTTCCTTTTCCATTGCTGTCCACATTTGGATGGCAAACTAGTGATTCAACTATTCAGCTGGCTCAGGTACTTCTGCAGTGAATTTTATGGCTTGAACTCTGTTGACCAAGGAAAAATGGTGAAGTTTGCAAAGTCCAATATTTTGTTCAGCTTGTGAAAATTTAATTTGTCTTCCACAATTTTTCAAAATACAGTGATGAATTGTTTTTCCCTAGAATTCCATCACACACATTATATAGAAAATGAACTTGATCTGAAGCCAAATTATAATGGTGCAATGAAGGAGGTTGTTACTTACATGACTTCTATGTCATTTGCAGCAGAAGCTGTTGAGAATGAGGAAAGGAATTATAAGAAAAGGAAGAACAGTTTCACTTTGGTCTTCTCTGGAAAATTGTCTCCCTTCACAGGTATGCTCAGAACACAAATCAAGGTGTATGAATCAATCAAGTATAACAATAATGGGTAAGGAAGAGAAGTCCATGGGAAAGAAAAAAAAGTATTCTGAGCAGGGTTTGGACAGTATGTAACAAAGTGCAACAAAATCTGAACATGGAGGAGAAAAATACGGAATAGGTACTTCTTACGAACAGCTTGCATTCTCTACATCCAATGCATCATAGGGTGCACTGAGAAACATAGCAGGCAAATAAATAAAAACACATCATTATAGTATGCATATGGGAGTTATCGAGACCAGGACAGGAGTAAAATTACAATTCTACTTCTTCTGTAGTTCCAGAATTTCTTAATGTCTGAATACAATTTTTGCAAATGTAAGGATGTTTTTTTCAACAATCTATGTGTGATACATCTATCTGATTCATTGTTTCATCTCACTGAGATTTAAAGAGCTATTTATATTGTGCTTTGGATCCTTGTAGTTCAAATTTTCCTTTTTTCTGTGAAACAGGATGAGCTGAAGCATAGCACTGAGAGTGTTAGGTGTTATGGAACATTTAACACTAAAATGGACAATAATACGAAATTATAATTTTGGGAAATCTTGCAATCATTACATGCATTACACAAATTTATAGGAAAGTTGAAGGGTTAAAATAACTGTTAGAATAAATTACTCTGTAAGTAAGCATTTAAACAAATGAAATACTCTGAATTACTTTCAAATGAAGGTCCAGTGGGAATGCTAGTGAAGCCACTGTTTCAGAGATGTGGATGGAAAATTCTTTATGAACTGTTGAATAACATTTCAGCTGGATCTCTGAGAGGGGGTTACATGACACTTTTTCAGTCTGGATCAATTAACCAGTGCTTTGTAAAATGATAAGAATAGGATTCTCAGTTAATTTCAATATTTCATCACACCTATGGATTAATATTTGTATAATTTTTAATGTGGCAATTTTAATTATTAAAAAATTAGAAAACCAGATGGAATTACAAAACAGCAACAGATTACTTAATTATCTTTTGCCTACTGGGATAAATAGAACATACCACAGAATATATCAAAGCAGACACCAATGAGACACTATACATCCATTAGTATGCAGGAGGTTTTCTCTTCAGATATCAGTTCTTATCAGACATAAGCATATGCCTATCAGTCTTATTAAATAAACCCAGCAACTTATCATGTTATAATCCATAGCATATAACATCATAGCAAAAATCAAAGAAGTACACTATGATGCTCCCCACAGACCAGTGAAATCTGCCACCAAATTATGAAAGCTGGACAAACAGTGGAAAAAAAAAAGCTATTATTTTATGAAAGAGTATGAAATTTATGTTAGCTTGCAAATACTAACAAACATCCTTCAGCTGTGCAAGAGGGCCTTAAAACAGAAGTAATCAAAATACTGAATTTTAAAATTGTTGTTGTGTTTCTCTAATCATGTTATATTCTGTCAGCTCCATTGCATGACATGTATCACACACATGGGTAAAAATGTGAATGAGTGAATTGGCCAAAGTGCAGAATTTTAAACCCATAATAATACAAATCTTTACTTATATGAAATGTCCCTTGAACTTACTGCAGTACTGTGTAGATTTTTGTAAATTTCTTAGTAGAATTTGCCAAGATGTGCTCTGAAATAAAAATTATTTAAAACGGCATTCCAGCATGCTTCAAATGGAAACTCTACAATTGCTTCATTTGGCCAATGAACCCTAGCTGATTACTTCCAAGATTCCTAGAAAAACTAATGATAAGTATTGCACACCAAATACGTATCTAAATGATGTGCACTTTTTATTTAATAATGATACCTTTTTATTTAATAAAAATGAGTGTCACCAGATATATATGTGCATACATTTGGTTATTGCTATCAGAATTAACAGCCTGCAATTTAATCCCAGCCTATTAGAAACAGGGCTTAGCAGACCCACACAAATTGAAATGAATACTTGCCACAGGCTTTTCACCAGGCTTCAAAACAATGTGTTTGTTAGTATCTTCAGATTAATACTAGTTAGGTTTTGAACAGTTTCAATCTCACGCTAGATGATTTAAAACAGATGAAAATAAAAGTGTGTTACACAAAATAAAGGAATACAGAAAATATAGTATTGTATTATTTACTGAACAAAATAACAAGTAAAAATCATGTTTGTTTGGTTTTTTTTTAAGACAGCATTAAGTAATCAAATTTAGACCATACAAGCATCAACAAGAGGTGTAAATAACTGTGCTATTAAGGTGGTATCTACAACTTTTTTTAACTGCTTGAGATCCGAAACTGCAAATGTCGTATACCTCACTTTAAAATCATTCAAGTGCCTTGTACAGTATGTAAAAAATTTGATAGTCAATGACTATGATGAAAGGTACCTACAATACCTGAATTTAATATTTTAATAGCTCAGGCCCAGATCATCAAAGTATTTAGGTTCCCACTCCTCATGGAAGATCTGGGTCTCAGTATATAATACCCCTTCCATGAAAGGAGTTTTTGATGGTGTGAATTTATAGTCTTGTCTTTCCCTATACAGGGAGGGAAAGGGTCGATATTAAAGGAAGAGTGGTTCCAATAGGCAGAAAGGTTATGGCACTGCAACTACATGAACCACCTTCCCTACACAACATAAAAATATTCTAGTATTAAGAATTATTTTACAACTCAGTGGAAATATGCAGTAATGCAATCCATTTCCTTTGTCTGGATGACAAAAATGCAGTCTTAACAGTCACAAGAGCCCGCCTTGTGTTAGCTATAAAAAAAAATATATTTATATATATATATTTATGCAACTACTATGTGCATTAAACAAAATCACTGTATGAATCAGCAGGGTTCAATAACACTCGCATCTGAATCTCTGGAAGGGGTGCATTGATGTCTGTGGTGCTTCTCAATAAGGACTCACAATGAAATGGCAAAGGATAGAAACCCATTTGTTTAAAATCCTGTTTTTTGTATCACATTGCCTAAGAAATGATCCATAAGCTCTCTGGCAGCTAAAAGGATCTGTTGCCTTTACTTCAGCCTACTGCTCAGAAATGAAAGATATCCCTTGAAACAAACCTGGTAATTAATTTTTAGTAAATGCTGAAACTGAAACTCAGACCAATTACATGTGAACTCCCATGAAAATAAGTAATTTCAACATTGTGAAAATTCTCTGTTGTCTTCATTTCTTACCAATTTGTATATCATGAGTTGTTTAGAAGGATAGTAATCAGCAATGTACAAGAAACATTGTAATACTCCTGGAAAGCATATACATTGTGACTTGTTCGGTTAGGTGGGTAGGTTAATTTAGAATTGAAAAGTGAGTGTATTTCACATCCACTTAAAGGTGTTGGAAAACTCCTTTTTTCTTCTCTACTTGCATTGAGATACTTTTCTCAGTCACCTGTGAATACTGATCAGTGCTCTTTGCACTGAAAGGGTATAGATTTGTCACTCAGTCTTTGAGATACCAGAGAAGAACACTTGAACCAAAGGGCAATACCCTTGTGCACCAAAGCTTTATTATATTTTTGATTACTGTGCATCCCCATACCTAAAGCCAATAACATGGCACTAGTGCCATAGTTCTGATACCGTAGGTGTCCACTGACAAGCGTTCTGCATGAACCATTGTGTCTCAGTCCACTAACAAAAAACTACTGTGCAGTGGTAATCTGGTATCTTAGTTTTTCTTCTTGGACAAAGCTTATCCAAAATCTTCTTTCTATCAGGCTACAGCAGCTTAGGGCTCCTTTTCTTTAAAGAGAGGCAAAGTAACTGTCTTACACCTGTAGGCCAGTACTGGTGTTCTGTCCTAGAAATCTTAGCACTGCTCTGATACAATGAACCCTTCTTTTTCTCCAACTGGTTCCACTTCAGCATAGGCAGGGTGTCCAGATCCTCTTCTGAATTTCATTGCTGGCCATCTGCTTGGACGTCGCTGTAACAGCAACAACAAGTAAATAGGCTTTCAGAATATGAAGGGTACAGCAATAAATTATTAATAAAAAACTTTAACAATGCCCCATAATTTTGGTCTCATACTAAAATCCACTCTATGTAGTTGTTACAGGAATGGAGAAGCACAGTTCAGCAGCAGCAAAGTCAGAGGAATTAATCCCTCTTTCTAAATTTGTGAGTAATGGTTGTTCTCAAAGATCTAAATAATTATAATTAGTCCTAGCAATGAGGATGAAATAGGTCCTGTCTAAAACTGTTGGTCAGTGGATCTGTGAATTTTGTCATGTAAAGAACTGCTGATCCATCACCCCCCAAAGGATCTGTCCATTGCTCTTCCTTCCTAGTTCTGCACAGGTTTTTGCTAACACACTCAACTCCATGGTATAACGTGTAACAGAGTCAACAGACACTCTGCCTTTAAAAATTATTTAGGACAAAACTCTGGCATGCTTATGCAGGACTGCCAAAATAATGACTTTCTATTTCAAGTGCCATAATTTCTACTTGAGTAGTTTGATAGTTCAAATAGAAACAACCTTTTCATTTAAACTCTTATGACCTTTGGGTACTAAGGTCTTAAGATGTCCTAACCAATTTTCATTAGGATCTTTGGTGCCTGTTTTAAAAACAGCTAATAAACAGAGAAAAGAAACAGATCTTTTCCAGGGTAGATAAAACAATTCCTGTATGATTATGATGCCTCTGGAAAGGAAAAGCACTTTAAAAATCCTGTATTTTCAAACTAATTAATGTCTGGGAAGGTTCAGACTTTGGGTGACCAAGCTGAGATTGTGCAACAGTTTTCAGGAAAGTAGGGAAACTCCTTCTTAAAGTCAGTTAGCAGAAAAGCTCCCCTAAAATGATTATTCCCTATTGAAAATTTTATCTGTTAAATATGCTAATATATATTTCTTTTTCTTTACTGACAACAGTTACAATCTGCTTGGAAGGAGGTCTAGAAGATATAGCAATCTATATAGAAACATTGTAGGAAAATGAGAGGAGAAACAATGAAGATAAGTTACAGCCTATATTTTCAATGACAGTTCAAAATCTAAACAATTTTACTTTATGATCTCTCTTCTGAAAATAAACATTGCATTTGATTTTTTTTGTCCCCATAATACCCCATTTTTATTGCCTTTCAATCACTAACATGCTGCTGAGGGGCAGTGTTGGGGACCACAGAACAGCCACAGCCATGACATTATGCTGGGACTCATGGTGCTGTTGGGCAGCAGCCACTAAAGAAATCTTGGGGGACCACTGAATCTTGTTACCAACAAACCACACAGCTGTCTGTGGGTACAGCACAAAGTCTTCCTCCGAGATTACCATTAGGAAGATACAATATAAAAGCAACCGGTTCCTTTTTCTCCCATTGCAAGATCAGGTTACTTCTGAGGCATTCAGACTTAAATTTTGTTTGGCAGGTAATTTAAAATCCCAAGCCTTTCAGTGCAGCACCTTTCTACAATGTAGGAAGGCAGAACACACTCCTCTTTAATGGATGTCTTAGAAAACTTACTCTATTCAAACTTTGAAGAATAGTTGATTCAGTGTGGTTTCAAAATTGAGAGCGACAGTTTGGTTATGGCTAAAGAAAAAGGGTCATACTCAGTTCTCAGACTTGCTAAACTAAATCAAGACTAATTCAATTAAATGTGAAGGACTTATTCCAGATTTACACTAGTATAAATGAGAAAAGATTTTGACCAGGAGGTCTCTAATGAAAAAAGAAAATGAAAAACCATTGGAAAACTAGTAAGAAAAAATAATTAGACACAGTCTCAAATGGCAGCATATGAGATGGCAAGGATAAGATGAGTTTTAATCTATTAAATTGCTCCCTAATTTCATTTTAAGATGCACCCATGATTAGTTACTACTTCCTTTCTATGTTGCTGTTAGAAACTAAATCTACTATTTCAGGCTACTCTTTTTAATTGGCCATTCCAGATGATGAAATATGGAACAGATAGGTATCAGTTCTAATAATACGATGCCATACAACATAAACATCAGCTGTTGTTCCAGAAATACACCAATAGAATCGAAGCTCATCTCCAAATATTAGTTACAGCTTTCTGTGGTTTATTACAGTATTACAGTTTTAATTGATAAAACAAAAAGTAACTTAATTTATATCAGGAGATATAAGCTCCTTGAGTTACTGAAGGAGCTCAGGAAATGCCTAATGCATTCTTGCCCTTTATTCTCTGAGAAGCAGAGTAATAAGACCCCCCCCCCCAAAAAATCCAAACAAGCCCAAAACCCCAAACACAAACCACGCCAAACACAAAACAGACAAAATAGGGAGAAAGCAAGCACAGTATTTTAACTAATTCCTTAGTTTTGTCATCCAATTTAACAGGAAAAAATATGTTTCTTCCTCTGGCATTAGAACTCTTAGAGGAAATCCTCTGAGTTGTGGCTGGAGAGCTATAATTGCTGCTTCCTCTCAGTGTATTACAGAGCGGGAAAACAGGACTAGGATTTTTTCATGGGACTCAATATTCCTTAGGTTCATTATTTTAAGCAAATAAGTTGAGGGAAAAGCACTTGTGACCTTACATGACCAGGATGGGGAAGATATATGTCAGGATGCAGAATAATAACTTATTACACACATTAAAAAAATTAGTTCCTATTGAAGATCAATAAAATAAAATGAAAGAAACTAGTAGTTGGATAATCCATGGGAAGTGATATCTACCTTTCATGTTTCTTACATTATGCCTGTCTACACCATTGTTGGTGGCTGTGCAGTATATTTGACTTCCTACAGCAATACTAAGGCTAGAATAAGTGTCTTTATGTAGATCCTGCACTAGAGACAGAGTGGATACTATCTGTCTTACTTCTGAGAAAAAAAAAAGGAGGGGATTCCAGCTATGGATACTAAAGGGTGGAGACTGGAGTATCTTCTCACTGTTGTTGCACAGAAAGGCCTCCAAGTGTGTTCCTGTTGTTGACCAGTTTCTTCTTTTGACATCTTTTAACATGAGGGAATTTTGAACCTCATAGGGCCTCTTTTATCCATCAAAACAGTATGATCTCATTAAGACATGTTAAAAAAAAGAAAAAAGGTTTGATACGTAACTGAGCACACTTAATTTAGTATTGTCTAAAAAAAACTCAGTTGGTATGATCTGAATATGTTTTCCAGTGCTACAGTCTATGATCTTTTTTTGGAGGCTGCTAGCTTTACACCATCTTATTTCCTTAACAGTAATTTTTTTAAGCAAAAAAGAAAAAGGTGGCTCAAGTTGAAAACTACAGGAGAGTTTCAGATAGATCAGTGCTTCCTGTATCTTTCTATTTGAATGTATTGGTGGAATTTTACACAGACATTTCTAGTAAACTTCATCATATTGAAAGGGAGGAAAGGGAAAAGGACCCACTAATTTTTATGTTATGGGCCTCTATTAACTATCCAGAGATCATTTAAAGTGAAACCATTTATTTTCTACTGTCAACAAGGCTCCTACCTGTTATGAACTACTGGATCATCAATGATACTACTATAAAATAGGAATGGAACAGTCTGCTACAATTTAGTAAAGAGGTAAAATTCAGTAATAATTATGCATTTCTACACTGACTTACAGACTAGAAACCAATCACTGTCTCAAGTTAATATTATCTTGAAAACAAAGTGATCTATTCAGACTTTCAGTGAAGAAGCTGGTAAAAAATCAAGTCAAGTTTTTTTTAATGGATTTTAAAAATATTTGAAAAGAATAAACTGAGTACACATAAAAAGGAAATGAAATCTACTTTGTACATGTCATAGGAAAATACATTGTGAGGGATAAGCAATATACAGTATCAATTACAGGACAGACAGTTGTATAAAGTTGTGTTGAAATACTGGTATTTGAAGATTGATGACCTGCTCCTGAGAGATTCTGGTGCTGGCATTATACACTATCTCTAAAATTTATGCCAGTTAACACTTTTCATCTGAGATGGTAATTTATTAAAAACAATTCTAATAATGTATATTTTATTAGCTGCAGTAATTCTAAGCTTTTACATTTCCTTTCAATACATCTGCAGGAAGACAAGTTTCTATCAGTAATGGTCAGAAGGAACTTGACAACTTGTATTGCGTATATGGTACTTTTACATCCTATCCTCTACTATCCCCATCCCATCATCATCCTATCCTTCATTCAGTACAGAAAAATGGAATGAGCATGATTCTGTACAGATCTGCAATGTCAGAAGAACAGTGAACAATGAAAAATCTGCCCCTCTGTCATCCCCCCAACCCTGCCACATACACACTTAATTCTGAAAATTTTCTAAAAGATTATCAAAAGTTCCTTTGTATATTTCAACCAGCATAAAACCCCAGAGTGCTTGTGCATGGATCAGCTCTTCAGTCCTATTCAGCAGCAAACTTGAACAGTGAATTTCACCAAGATGCGCACATATTGTCTTTCCAAACTGAGTTTACATGAGTATAAATAATTTAATTAGATGAGAATGTCAGATGAGAATGTCAATCTTTCAAAGTCTTGAAAGATACTCCAGAGCTCCCTAGCAAACTTGATTTCCCACTAAATTACACTGAAGTTGAAGTTATTGAATACTTTTTAGGCTGAATGCTCTGATGCAACTTTGTCTTCTCTATCTATTGATTATTTTCTTGTATTTCAAATCTTTCAAACGTTCAGAGGACTGTTTCACTGTTTCTACTGAAGACTGCATCTTGCATTTCCACTGATGTCAAGTTCTTTGTCTAATTCAAGGGCACAAAGACATTTAAACTTATTTAAAAGCTGTATTCTTTAACCACACTTTGCCAACAAGACCTATATAACTCTCTTAACTGGAAATACGTAAATATAGAGCTAACCAAATTCTGGATCAATTGTCAAATTCTTGGAAAAATTATAATGACTTACTCAAATGGATTAAAAAAAAGGGGGAAAAACTATAGTAGAGGTCTATTACTAAATGACCATATGTTAACCTGATACCATCAAGACCTGTTAGTCTAAGTACACTTGTCTGCTGTTAATCTATCTTGGTAGCGACAAGGAAGTATCTTTCTGTTACCAATTACCTTGCCCATAACATGTATTTTTGTGCTAAAAGTTACCTGAAATATTGTTTAGGCAGTTATAATTTGTGCACTAGTCTTTAACTTCCTCTAGAAACACCCAATTTATTTGGCAAATAACAGTCAGAAATGGATGAGACTTCAAATATCTGAAATGGTACTTCTGATATGTACTTCCAGGAATAAGAAAAGATCAATTGCCTGACACCATGTTAGACTAATATTTTGAAGACACTGTTCTGAAATAAAGATCGTTTCAGACTTAAGATTCAGTAGGATCATTTACCGGCTTCATTTATTTTTCTTTTTGATAGAAGTGCTTGTTTAAAGTATCTCCTTGTGATTTAAACCACTTCTTGTTCTAACAATGTTTCTGCAGTCTTAGTTTCGTCTAAGTAGTTGGCTGCTGACGGACAAGAAACAGAATGCCTCCTTCCTCCCCACCTTTGACTTTTATTGTCTGTGTTGATTATTTATTTTAGTGCTTCTCCCCTGCGGCCGATTTAGGTTTCCCTTGCTGAGCTGCTGGTTCCTGCTGAGCTGGATAAGCTTTGGAAAAAATAACTTTATTATCAGTACAAGGCAATGACATTGAGATCAATGACAATACCCCAAATGCCAGGATACTGCAGGACTTTGAAAGAAGAGAAAAATGATACTTGTTCCCTTATTTTAATCATCACCTTCATGAAACACAATTCAGACTGAACTTCTGGACAAAAACAAATTGATGACCATGTCAAGCCTTTTTCAAACTAAAAGCATAATCCCCTGTAAAATGTATATATATATAATAAAAACAATGGGCCCTATCCCAGAAGAAATCAGCAGAGCTGTGTGAGCTTCATCACCTGTCTAAGCCAGCTGAGGATCTGACTCTTTTTTTTAAAATGACTTCTTTCCATTTTTACTCTGTCACCTCTCACTTGTTCAAAGACATTCACTGCATTTGTGACATTAATGCAGAAACCTGGAAATGGTGCATGGAGAACAGGGTTGGCTGTTAAATGCTGGCTTTTATTTGTGAAGTGCTGCTATGAGCAGAGATATATAATAGTGAGCCAGAAACGCCCATTAATTCCCTAAGCTCTGAAACACCAAGAACTGTCTCCATTTTTTTTGACTATTTTCTCCTTTTATTTCCATCCTGTAAGCAGACGGGGGATGAGCAGAAGGTCAAAATCTGAAGAAAATCTACTATTAGATCTGCATGCAAGTGAACGTTTCCAGATACTGAAATACAGTCCCCTATACAGCTCAACTGTTAGAAAAATACCCAACAACTAGTGCTTTCTCAGACCACCCCAGCTAGGGCTCAGGATTTGGGAATCATCCTCAGTCCACACTAACTGTCTGCATGCCATCACCTTATTGTGAGACTCACAGAGTTAAATGACAGAAATGCAGATCCTTCCATGCTGGTTGGTCTTTATGCTAAAAAACAATCCCCGGCTTATTTAATTTACTAGCAAAGTCATAATTCAAGTTAAATCAGGAAGAGTCAAGGTGCATCCCCCAGGCTCTGCTCACACACTATTATTTTATTTGCTGAAGATCTGCAGCTGCTCATTCCTTCCTCCCTCTCTTTCTCACCAAGGTCACTCCTTGGCTCCATAGCACTGGCTCAACATTCTCTGTGGCCATTTGAAAAAAAAAAGATTTGTGAAATTATCCAGATTAAACAACATGAAGTAAAACAAACAACTAAAAAAGACATAGGTATGTGCATGTGTGTGTAAGTGTACATGTATGTTTCTAAGCAGATGAATCAGCACAATAAAGCTCTGGAAAACCTCCAGGGAGGGTAGAAACATGAAGGTAATGGCTGTGACCTTTAAAATGGGATCTTAACTCAAAAGAATCACAATCTGTAACCATAAACACCCACACTGCTCTTCAGTGTGTGACATATTAACTATTGTTAAGACAAACACAACCCCTATTAAGAAATACATAGGCTCTGAATTCACTCATAACCTTAAAGCTTCACAGTCTACATGTGTTAATAAGTTAGGTTTTGTTTTGTACCTGTAAGCTGAATACAAGAGAAAGGCTTTTTGCCTGAGGTTAAGATGGTCCCAATTTGCAATGTTAGTTTAGACTCCTTAAAATCCCCTACCCACAGTGAACTGCCACAGAAGAATTTTGTTCTGCTGTTGTCGAGCCTTACATAAGCACATTTGGCAACAGTTATCACTGTGTCCAGCTGGGAAAAGACATCCCAACCTCTGACTCCCTGCCTTCATATTGGCCAGCAGTTCCTCTGCTGTCTTCTCAGCTGAGGCCAGATCATGTTGCCTTCGTTCCCCAAAGGCAGAGCACTGGGGTGACAGCTGAGGTAAGTTTCAAACATTAAAAGGACTTTGGATCAACATAGAAGAAAGGTAAGAAAAACACAAAAAAACCCATGCACATGAAAAACTCTTGTATCATGTGCAAACCTTCTGTCCACAGATAACTGGGTGCAAACAGGCAAAAGACATCTGAGTAAAAGGCAGTCTGCCTTATGCCTTGCTTTTCGAATTGCTAAATGGTCCCTGGACATGAATTGCTCTCAATGCCAAGGTTCACACGCAAATGCAAATCAATAAAGGTTAAAAATATAAGAAAAAAAGAACATGAAGAAAAAAAGAAGGGAAGAAGAAAAATCTAAAATATGACTAATGTACTATTTAGCTTGCAACTCAATGAAATGGAGCAAATCCATCTGACTCGGCTGGGAATTTCCTGTATTTACATTCAGCTCCAGATATCTATATCACTTCTGTTACGATCTATATCACAGGCATGCAATCCACTACAACTGGGTTATCACTCTTGGCTTCTTGGCCACCAAACCTCAAATCCTGAATGCAAGTATACTTGCATTCACAAGGTTAGTGAATAAATTAATGACTTTTTAATTGTGGTATAGCTAGTGTGTAGCTGTATGTGTTATAGCTAGATTTCTGACATAAGCTTCTGCTTTGTTGAAAAAGACATGAATAACACTGTTTCACATGTATGCTACTTTTAAAAAATCAGTACAAATAAGTTCAAAATATGTTCAAGAGACACAGGATTCCTCAAGGTAAAAGCAGGCATTTAACTTGATTCAAAAGGGGAAATTATTGGCAACAAAATCAAATTCAAGGGAGAGAAAATATCACAGGGATAACTATAAATAAATAAAAGACCAAAGCATACAACATCTCTTCTGTCAGTCTGCAAACTAATCTTTAGTCAACATGTACTCTTAGCTTTCAGAAAGAGCTTGCATTCATTGCAACTTTGCAATTGCATTGCAACTGAAACTCCCTTAACTTTAAAAGTTGATAATTCATTCTGTCTTTAGGTCATCAGAGAAGTGTCCAACTTAAACAATGAAACACATGTTGAATAGTGTGGGGGGCTAGAAGAAGTAGGAAAACACTGCACTTTGATTTGAATCTTCTACACGCTTAACAAAAAGGGGAACATTTTTGAACTATTTGGATGATATTATTTTAAAATGGTACACTGGGGCAAACTGAATAGCATTGGCATTCAAGGTTTCTTGAGCTGTTTGTTCAAAATAGCTATTTTTGTTCCAGGTGGGGCTGCACATATGCATTGTGCTCAACAGCTACGAACAAAACCACTAAAGGAAAGGTTTTCTTCAGGCTTTAGGCGTAAAAAAACCCCCATAGAATAATGTTACTCTGTTCTATGAAAATAGTTGCTTTTGGAATAAACGGCATTTTTCTTGGCTTTTGTATATTGCTTATTTAAACCAACTAGTGCACTCAGGATACCATTTAATGGTGCTCAGAGGTGTCAAAAAGGACTGCATTTATCAGTGCAAAGTTAAATAGTGCAGACAAAGTGTGGGTGTATTTATCCTTATCTGGGGGAGCTCACTACGTGACAAACATGAGGGGCATCACGAGTGGGATTCGAGATGAGTTATGTGAAAACCCGAGGTGGTAAGTAAATATTGGGTATATCTGCAGAGAACACAAAGGGACTTAAAGCCTCAGATATGGGATCAGTTTATTATACTTTTCTTTATTCAGTAACCAGTCATGACTATAAACCAAATCAACTCAAAATTCCTTACATAGCCCTTAACCTAAAAAAACCAACAAAATCTGACTGAAAATAATGTTTTAACTACAAAATCATGACACCATCCTAGAATCTTAGATGTAAAAAGAAGTTTCTCTCTTAGTTGTGTTACAGTTTTGAATGAATGCTGTATTTAATGTCAATATGATGCCTCTATAAAGTAGCTTCTTTAAAAGTAAACACAAACGGGGCAGGTCCCCATTGTTTATTTTGCCCAGCCTTACATTTATATTACTGATGATAGATTAGCTGGTGCAGAACTTGGTTTAGCTGGAAGACTTGATGGCAGACCAGTGTTCTAGTAATTTTTTAGACAAGTGCATGAGGGAGCTGCCTGTCCATCTGTCGCATGTTGTTTTAACTGTGCAACTTGCTTTATTAATCAAGAGACTCATAAAACCCAATATTATTTTCTAAAATATTTATATGCCTGTTTTCATGTTGTGACTGAGCCCATGGCAATCCTCTTGAGCTCCTTCCCCAGAATGAGCACATCAGATCCACAATTCATTAATTTCCCATAAATAATGCAGCTTGTCTGCTGTAGGATGTGGGGTACCATGTTGTCTGTAACAGCTTATTCAAATATTTTCAACTGCACAAATGCAATAAGGAATGCTTTTTTGTAACAGTGACCTATTTATACCAGTAATGCCTCATTTTTTCTTTTTCTGTACTTCAGTTTCAAAATGCTATTCTGAGATGATACATTCTCCACTGTATTGGGAACATTTACATCCTATAGATCAGATGAATATAAGAATAATATATTCTACTTTTTATTTCTTGAATTTAGCAAATTTTTTTTTCCTTTGGAATTTAAATGATTAAACTTCTTAAAAGCAATTTCATTTCCAGAATGGATTACCTTATTCTGTTCTTACATGCTTATCATACCAACAATGGCTTTAAAGTTCTGAAATCTGTGGAAGTGTTCTGCAATACCTTTCTCCAGCCCTTGTGGTTTTACCACTCACAGGGAAAGGCCTCCCCTTCACGGCTAGAACTTTTTATAATTCTTGCTAAATGGCTGATTCTTTACAAGTATCACAATTTTCCTAGTAACCAAAAGAAGATGTAGTTTATATTACGTTTTGCATAAATTTGATTTTGACTTCCTCCTCTCCTTATTCAATTATTTCTCCTTTGTTTTAAACAAAGATTATGTTTTTCTATTTTTTCTATTCAATTTCAATTGCTTGCTAAAAGACATTTCAGCTTTGACTGCATAGATAGATCAATGCCACCTGAAGATTAAATTCAATGGAATTGGTCAAACAAAACTGATTAAGGCACCACTGTGCATGTGAGTATGATATCAATGAACGAAATAAATTAACATGCCATTACTCCACTGAGAACAGAAATACATAAATAAATGTGTGTTTTAATTTGGTATTCTTCCCTCCTTCTAAAAAATGGTGTTGCTATTTACTTAGCCTTTTTGGTCACATCATAACAGATACACTTGTTTTTACTAGAGTGAAAGAACAGCAATTCAATCTGTGTGTGGAAAAAAGAAAGGGACAAATCCTTTTCTCTTCTACAAGGACTTCAGTGGAGTTTTGTCATGTACATCAATAGAGAACTGGCTTGAAATGTCACATACACATGAAGAAAACTATTGATTTTATTACGTGGATGCTGTTCCCTGATGGCTAACACGGTTTCACTGCTTGAGCCTGGAATACTGATAAACAATTGATTTTGATTTCTTTTACTACTATAGCATCTAAGCAGTGTATTTATTATAATACGTTTTTAAAGATGAATCATTGTGTTTGTGTTCATGGCTCACTTCAATTCACACTGCTGTCACTAAGAATGAAAGTCTCTATCCTCCTGGTCCAGGCTTTTACCTAAGCAATCCCTAGATAAGTCCCTAGTGACGCTTCCAGTAGTTCTGCATCTTCACTATTGCCCATTGGAAAATGACCAGGCTCTTAAAAGTAAGGGATTACTGCAAGTGGGTGTTATGAACAGCCAGCAGTTTCTTTCATGTTTAGCAACTCTATACTTATCATAAGGTAGAGGAACATTGCTGAGTTGAAAAAGAAACCACAAGTAGGTGTAGGTATTCATAGTTTTTTGTAGAATCAAACACCTATGTAAAATGTTCCTTTCTCATATTGTCATGTACAGTGGAGTTCAGCTGATTAAATGTCAGCACCTGCAATGTAGATGTCTGTACCTAAGGTAGCTCTTCTATTTGAGGGAGAAAAATAGTAATTTATCTAATCCTAAAGGAGATTTCTCAAACAGGTCAGATGAATCATGGTCTAAAAGAGTCTGTTTTTCTCTACACTAATAAAAAGAGCAAAGGGAGATGATATTAGATTTAGATGTTAAAATTAGGTGACAAGTATCTTTTCCACACTTTGAGGCAAAGTGTTAAAAGATTTCTAGAAATGAATGTACCGAACAGCTAACACAGGTTTCCAGAGGTGAAGTAAGTAAGTAAAAAACTTACTTCAAGTCAGCTCTTCTGGAGAATTAAGAATGCATACATTTTATTTTTCCACGGGAAAATAATAGAAAAAATGTATGTCCTGAAATAAAATGCCAGTGCACTTGAAAGCTAATGGAAAAATGCTACTGTGAGGAAAATGAAGGATAGGAAAGAGAGGTGGAGAGGTATCTGACGTCTTTTAGATATATGTCCTGTGTAAAAACGAAAAAAAGTAATAGCAATGGTAGTTAAAGAAGCAGCTGAGTGACAAACATGCTAAGAACAAAATAGCATCACCTGTTAGTAGAGGTTCATTTCTTCAAAGGTTACACTAAGAAAATACTTTCTAGACTTAGTTTAAAAAGTTCTATTCTGGTGACCCCAATTATCCTAGCCAAGTGACAGGACTAGTGACACAAGATGTTACTTTTGTCTTACCTCTATAAAGAAGAGACTAGCTGCTGATGTTGGATGATGATACATATAGACAGTCACAAGGATGGCTGCAGCCACAATGAGGACCAGGACTAGAATGCCGACAATTAAGCCGGCATGAAGTGTTCCAACTTTCTTCTCTGCCGCACTGTCGTCTGTGGAAGCTGCAAAAACGGCACACTTATTAGCACAGTAACATATGTCTTATCCACTCCGTTTCACAGATGGCAATTGAGCATTTGCTTTTTCTGTGTTACATGTTCTTCATTTTCTACAGCCCAAGTTGGAAAAAGATGTTAGATGTCTCTTTCCCACAATCGAATACTCTTATAATCTTAATGAACAGACATTTCCAAATGTTTTACTAATTCTAACTCAATAAACAAAATTAATATCCTTTCTTTTGAATGAAATCTGGACATTCTGAAGTTCTAATTGCCATCATAATGATTTTGCTTTGATTTTCTCATAAAACTATCACAGTTGCCCTACAGACAAAAAGTACTAATTGAATACATTTTGAATGTTCTATTTTTTTTAAAGGTTCAAGTTGAGACATGCCACAAACCCTAGTGAGGCCTAGCTAATAAACACATTCTGAAAGCCTGATTCATTAGCTTGGAGAGGGGTTCTGAACGACCCTGTGCAACTGAATCAGACAGCCAGAAGTGTAACAGATGGATGCTAAATGACCCCGCAATATTCAATCTTGGTTTAAATGGAACACTCATCATACCAAAGTATTACAGAAGACCTTCCATTTATTAAGCTTTATACAAAGAGGCTGCTCATGCTATGCTCCTATCAGGAGAAAAGAGGGCTGTCCCTGTCACACAAGCAACTTGTCTGCAGTGCTTCCAAATAAACAACTGAAATTCTTTTAACAACACTGTTAAATATTTGTGGAAAAAGCCTCTCAACAAATTAGCCAACATCTGTAGAATAGTTTGTGCTTGGGTGAGATTTCTACTTTGGACAACCTGAAATATCACAGCAAGCACAGACATGCTGATAACAATGATTCTTCCTCATTCTCTTGCATAAAAGAAGTGCTGTTCTACTCACCACTGCAGGCAAAACAGCAGCTCAGAAGCCCTAGGTTTAAGAAACACCAGAAGAGCACTGGCCATTTGGCTTCACAAACTTACATTGTTCTAATATTCCCACTGCTTTTTGCCTTTCTGGCAATCCTTCAAATCACTTCCATGCCTTACTCCATACAACACCTGCCTCAGTTCTTGCTTATGAGAAATATTCTTTCAATTCCACTTTTAAATTTCCTCTCACCATGTTTATTTGCCAAGCTGACTATAATGAAAATTGTTGATTTCAGCAGTCATGCTTTTTGTTGTGCCATCCCCTAAACTATGTTTTGTTGTCTCAGAGTGCTGTGGCCTGTAAGGTCAGGGACTGCACCTTTTATTTGCTCTTGGAAAACAGCTACTGTGTTATGGATACCACTTCAAACAAGTTACTCTTATTGTTATTAGTAGTAACAACAACAATAAAAACAACTGTACATGCTCTTTTACCATTCATCAGACTGTGAGTAGAACAATCATGCTAATATTTAAAAAGAGAATTGGAAAATAATAGAAAGGTCTATTGATCTAGGTAATGTTAAGTGCCTTGTATGAGGGCCAATAAAAGAAAACAGGAATGATTAATCTCAGTGTAACAGCTCATGCATCCACATATGGCAGCAGTTTTCTCACCAGATCAAGGAAGGCCTGCATGGTTCATCACCCAGCAGATTGCATGGAACCATTGCAACAATAGGGAGAAAAGGAAAGTGAACATGCATTATCTTAGCCAAGAGATATTTCTAACCATAATGTGGAAGTGAATCTATGGGGGAAGTAAAGGGGTTCATACACATTTCCCCTGCTTTTGTCCATATTTCCACAATCTTGAACAAGGACAGCTGAAACCCTGCAGTGTTGCTTTGCTCTTCCCCATGAAGTCACTGAGACAGCTTGTGATGTAAGGATCTTAGTAACAGAATCAGAGGATAAACAAAAAGAACCCGGTAATTTGAGAGGCTAAACTAGGACATGGGAGACATTAATGAATCCAATAAAAAATTGCAAGCATGCACCCTCACTCAAGTACTGCCTAATCCTGAAGATATCTTTGTTTTTACTGAAAGGTTCATGAGTACCTGTTCACACAGGAACTTCAGTTTTAATTGTGCTGACTGTGGACATCATGTTTGAGCTTAGGCATGAACAGGATCCAAGAATCAGGCCTCTACCTGCCTAAATCCTACAAAAGGACTTAGCTTTCTTAAAGCTTAGTTCACACTGATGTATAGGAACTTTTAAAAAAGAAAAGCAATGTCAGTGTTATTCTCTCTCTTTCTCTCTCTCTCTCTCTTTAACTCAGTACATATAGTGAAAATTTCCAGGCCATCCTTTACACTGCAGTGAAAGAAAGGAGATATTGCCTAGGATGTGGAAGATCTATTTTCAAATGTATTCCTACCCAAAGGGCACTTAAAACACTTCCTGGTAGTTGTAGCACTATGTAGCAAAGGATGAAAGATCCATGGTGGAGACAGGAAAGAAAAGTGACCCTGAAAAATGTTCGTCTTTCAGGCAGCAGAGTCTTTTACTTGAAATAGCCATTAATTATTTATTAAATAGCTATTTGCTTTCAGCTGAGAACAGATGAATGTATACAAGCTCCAGTCTTAATTTCTGTTCATGCATTGTAACAATATTTGGTACTTGCACATATATTTCAAATCACCAAACAAATGCAAATTAAGCAATTGAAAGGCCATGAGGAAAGGCCTGCTTTATTGTGCATGCTCTGGGCTGGGCTATTAATTCCCAGTGATGAGCAGTTAGTTGTGTGAGTCACCCTATGGAGAAGTAACTGCTCCCCAGAAGGAGCAGAGGATTCATAGTTTGTCTGTCTCATAATTGTCTTTTTGACAGCTTCATACTCTTTGACTCTTCCCTTCAATGCCACATTGGTGCGTCATAAACTACTTTGTCACTTGTACACGTTTTCAGGCCAATTTGCACTAAATGAGTAATCTGTATTGTCACTATGTTATGGTTGAAGGCAGAACAACTTATATTGCATATTAAAAAATGCTGGACTTCAGCAAAGGTCCTAACCACTCTGTAAACACCATCAAATTAATCCCCTCTGATCTGATATTTTCTGAGTGTTTAGCATCCAGCTTTGCAAATGAGAACACTGTTTCTTCCAAAGAACACAGGTGACAACTGCCTGCTCAGATTTCTACTAGTCTAGGGTCCAACACTGCACGGACATCGGTGCAGTGATCAGAATGCCAAATGCAAAAAATAATTAAATAGAAGAAATGCTTTTCTTAAATGACAACAAGTGTAAGTAACTTGTAATTTCCATAATCGAAATTCAGTTCATTGACCCCAGGGCTCAAGTACTCATGAGAAATTGATTTTGTTCTCTTTTCACAGAGACAATAAACAGTGTTGTCAATTTTGAAAATACTCTCTGCTGCAAATTCAACTGACAGTTCTTTTAAAAAGCCAGCAAGGGAAACAGTTGAAAAAAAGGATTGGGAAACTTTTTCAGGTGAAGAAAGAAATCTTAAGATTATTGCAGCACATCTGCTGTTCTAGGCAAGGCTAAACCCATGGGAGGATATTTGTCTTATGACCAATCCTTTCCCAAAAGGAGCTCTCTCAGTGGAACTTTCCCCAAACTTGCCTTTTTTTTGTGCTCAAAAAAGTAATTGTTACATACAATATGCTCTATATTTATAACTCCTCCCCAAATTCTTACATGCATAAAGCTTTTAGGCAGAAGGAGCATGTTAACATCTCCAAGGTTAGTCTGCCCCTCAGGTGCTGAATGACAGGACAGAAACAGCAAGTAATTTTTTTTCCCCAAATAAAAAGGCATAGAATACAAACATGAAATAACTGTTCTCCTGCTGGAATGCTGCTTAGAAAATAAAAGTGAAAACATAATAAAAATATTCTGATTATTTGCATGATAAACACATAAATACTTTTAATCTTTGATTTTATATTACTATATTATATCTCCAGTTACAGTTGGGTTAGCTTCTTTTCGTGTAGGAAAAACAAAGAAACTCAAGGAATTATCATGAATGGAAATCTTGTCCTGGCCCATGGAGACTGTAATGCTGACTTTAACAGGAAAAAAGGTGTGTACAAACTGAGACGGGTCTTGAGAGTGTTTGTAAACACACGGTGGATACTTTCTCAAAATTGTTTTTCTCACTATTGCATATTAACCTTTGAGGTCTGCAAAATAGTGAAATGCAATTTTTTCTATTATCTAAAGTTAAGGTTTAAACAAAGTTTCCATTGTGATAGTTTTATATACATGAAAAAAAAAATGTTGTACATACATGTACACCTCTCATGATATGAGATGGAAAAGAGTTTACTTACCAGAGTTTAATGTCTCTGTGAGGGCAGAGACACAAAAAAGTTTTATGGTAAAATGGAGGAAAATTAAGTAAACTTCTGGTACCTCCTGGCTAATTTTCTTTATATAAAGTGACATGGAACCAAGGGCAAATGACAGACAAAACCCCATGTCATTCTTTTTCACTTTCACATTTTGATCAGATGGTAAAAACTCTAATTCAAACTCATTTCTTATACGCACATGCATCTATAAGGGATAAAATGTAATACCTTATTTGACCCTCCTGACTGACATAGCTATACTAACAAAGCCAGGGATATAGATGACCTAAATAGCAGCAATCAGCCTAAAGATGATTGCTCAGTACTGAGCTTTGTTCTTTTCTCCTGTCTTTTTAATAGAAGAATGAATTTTCATGGCAAATCCCTGCATTTGCCACAAAGAGATAGAGAATGAACCCTGCAATTTCTTCTTATATAGGAATGCTTTATGATAAAATGAGTGTTTGCTGTTAGGTCACATGGTGTGATGCGTTGACCAAGGCTGAAAGCCAGGTGCCCACCAAAGCTGTTCTATCACTGCCCCCTCCTCAGCTGGACAGGGGAGAGAAAAATATAACAAAGGGCTTGTGGGTCGAGATAAGGACAGAAGAGATCATTCACCAACCACCATCACAGGCAAAACAGACTCAGCTTGGGGAAAATTAACTCAATTTATTACGAATCAAAATGGAGTAGGGTAATGAGAAATAAAACCAAATCTCACAACACCTTCCCTCCACCCCTCCCTTCTTCCTGGGCA
>JANZLQ010000078.1:24101465-24122691 GCA_026212715.1 Elanus axillaris | reverse complement strand
AGGGAAGCTTCCAGCAGCTTCTCACAGAAGCCACCCCTGTAACCCCCCCACTACCAAAACCTTGCCACAGAAACCCAGTACAACATGTCTTAAAACTTACAAAATACTTCTTATTTTAAAGAGAATGAAGATTTAACAAAAATTGTGTTGGCATGCCAGCTTTTTTTAAAATGGTTTAGGCATGTATGTATTAGGCATCTGCCATGCGTCTGTGAAGAAAGAGGGAAGGCAGAAGAAACAGAAACAAGCAAACTTGAAATGTATGTTAAAACACCCCACAAAAGATTGTGGGTGAATTACAGGACTACTTTGCAAGTGATTTTCCCATATAATTCAAAGGTCAAAGCAGTTTGACCTGAACCTGAAATTTAATTTAAATTCAGTTGGTGCTTTATAACATTCGGTTTCAAATGTTCCAGGCATAGGTGAGATGCAGAATTTCTATGGAATCCTTTTGTTGTACCTAACCAGATATTGACTGCTATCATCCAAGGACACATCGAGATATAGGCCGTCATTGATCCAGTATAGCTTTGGTTTTCCATTATAAAAGGTTCCCTTTCATTAGAGTTTTAAAGGATCTAGTGTGAGAAAGTAAAGACCCTGTATTCGTGACCTGAAATAATCTACTCTTTATGAAAGGCTGACAAATCACAGAGAATCAAAGAACGTGCCTGTGGCTGCAGAGGTTTTATCTGAGCCTAATCTAGGGGTCACTGGAAAACTCAATGCATAATTGAAGATTCATCAAAAAGAACTTCTCAGATTAAAAGCTACGTTTACTGTGTGAATGAGAAATCCTGGTGTGTTGCTTTGCTTCCATGTTGTTTGAAGTCAGTTTCTTTTTTAAAATTTCAAGAACAAAAGAAACAGCTTAAGGAAAATGAATAATCACATCAGGTATTGGTTTGTCCTCCTAAAATGCAGCAGCTTTCTCAGTGGAAACGGACTTTCTATATTTAGGATAAGTGATGACACAAGCCCTACCATGGTACTCTACCAAGTAGGCTATAGCCATCCGTCACCTGCTCTAGTATTCAACATTTTGTTTGCTTTCACATGGTTTTTCTTTTCAGTTCTTGGGCAAAGAGTAGACAAGTGAAAAAATAATCCTGTTGCAATTACCAAACCAAAAGAAACTTGGACATGTTTTCTAAAGCCCATCTTTTGTATTATTTTATATAACAGCATACTATTTTGAGCTGTTTATGAGATGCTCATGATGGAGTGCTGCCTGGTCCTGGGCCAGCCACCTGCCATGGAGTGATGGCTCACAGGGCAGAGTGTGGGCACAGCTCAATGGGGAACACGCTTTATGTACAGAGCAGACATGAAACAAGAGGGTGAAGTGCTGATTAATTCATTTTGTCTATTGATCTTTCAGAGCATCAAAGCACTTTTCACAATAAAATCAAAAGCAATTTGATTTCAAGAAGAATAAGAGAAAGAAAGATTCAAGGACATTCTCGTAGACAAAATGCTTAAAAGTACCACTCTGAGTTTATAGATGACCTTATTCCAAGGGATCACTTATATGTCAAAGCCAGGCCAGACAACAGCATTGCCAACAAATGGACAATTCAATGCCCAGTACAGCAAGTGACTAGCTATGCTGTGGTTAGTGACAGCAAAATGACAGAGGAGCAACTGGCAAGGAAGGGGATGGCAACTGCCTCCTGTGGAGTAAGCAGATCTCTAATTTGAAGGAAGGAGAAAATAATGGCTGAATATTACTGAAAAACAAATGACAGGAAAACAGACCGAAATGCTAAGTGGCATCTGCACACTGTTTTTTTTCAAAACTTGAATAATTCTCTACGAGGACCCTGAGAGACCACTATGCCTCAGGTGTCCTGTCCTGCTGCACCTGGGACCTCTGCCCATGGGGCTGGGGACTCCATGTAAGCTCAAGCCCAAACCTAAGCTATGTTATAGGTGAACCTGTATTCAGTCCCATCTCTGGTCTTGCCTCCTGGACCAACCTTGGATCTATGCTGAAGGTAGCTTGCCTCCAGTCCTGTCCATGCGCCATCACGTCTCTTTGGATGGACCTTGGAGCTGTGTTGCAGAATTATCTCTGGCCCTGTCTCCTTCTGCTGCTGACCAGACTCCTTGTATGGACCTGGTTCATCACCTCACCTTTTCTGGGACTGATGATGGGAGCTGCTTTCTTTGGTCCTTGCCTGACCCGTGCTGCCAGCTGCTGTGCCGCTCGCTGCTGTGCCGCTTGCTGCTGTGCCTAGCCTGCTCCCTCGCCTGTCCCAGCCTTGCCTTGCTGACCTGGCTTCCTGCCTTGACCCGGGACCTGCCTCATCACTGCAGACTCAGCTGATTGCCACTAGACTGGGGCTGACCCCAACCGCTGCCCCTGAGCCACCGGACTCGCCTCGCGCCCTGCCCGGGCCTGCTGCCTCACTTAGCTGCCGGTTCCCCTGCCTCTGAGGGAAGCTTGGTGCTCTGTGCCTGGAGGAAAGGCAACCAGAGCCAAAAATATTCCCCTTTATATCAGTGGAAATATAATGTATTTCAGCTTGCTCAGTAAATCATCCTCTGCTTAGACAGACCATTCTGAAGACCACAGAAATCAACCCAAAAATTTCTCCTCAGCAAGCTCTATGTTGGCAGTGAATGCAGATGCAGCCTACATCTAATGACCCAGCCTGATTCTAACTAATAGCAAAATTCTCATCAACTTCAAAGGGAGAAGGAACAAACCTCAGGTCACAGTCCTTGAACCCACAAAGAAGATGACAAAAGTAGTCCCCTGCAGAGCGTCATTTAGCAGAGGCCTTTATCAGTAAGACAAGGTGATCTTATTAACTTGCACAGGGAATGTGCATGGAGAAATATAGGATCTCTGCTAGTACAGAGACACAGATCTAAAATGGATATGTTTATTGACAAAATGTCATGTAATAAATCACTGCTATGAATGAATCTATAACACAATATTATTATTTAGAACTAACCTCATATCCTTTCTTAATACAGTTAAGTAATACTATATTATTATAATACAGTTAATAAGGGTATTAATACAGTTAAAAATTTACTTAATATGTCCATATTTGGAAGTTAATTAAACCTGCTGTTTTATTAAGGAGTTATAAAGAGAATTGTAAATGTTTAATTTACTAAGCAGTTGTTAAGCTTATTTGCCCTTCTGCTCTTCCACACAGATGTGGAAAGCTTGAAGTCCCTTGGGAGTCTGGTAAAAGCTATTTCTACATCTGATTTTGATTAATGAAGTTCAGTGGGGTATAATTTGACAAACTACTGACATTATTTACAGACAAAAAATAATCTCTTACCTCCATTATCTTTTAGGTGCAGTGCTATCTTGGTGTCATCTGTAAAAAAAATTCAAAGTTAGTTGTAGGAAAATGCATTTTTCTAGATCATGAGTAATTTTAAGAATAACTTGCTAATGTAAAAGAAATTCCACAATTAGAAAATGATTTGGTACTCAACTCAATGAGAATTAGATTGTGGTGTTCTTACTTTTACTAAGCAATGCTTTACTTAATTACTAATTGTTGTGGTTTAACCCCAGCCAGCAACTAAGCACCATGCAGCCACTCACTCACTTTCCTCCCTGCCCCCAGTGGGGAAAAAAATAGTAAAACTCACGAGTTGAGATAAAGACAGTTTAATAGGACAAAAAGGAAGAAAATAATGATAGTAATAATGATAATACTAATTATAATAAAAGAATTGGAATATACAAAAAAAGTGATGCACAATGCAATTGCTCACCACTCACCGACCAATGCCCAGTCAGCTCCCAAGCAGCAATCACCCCCCCAAGGCCAACTCCCCCCAGTTTATATACTGGGTATGATGTCACATGGTATCAAATACCCATTTGGCCAGTTTGGGTCAGCTGCCCCGGCTGTGTCCGGCTTGTGCCCCTCCAGCCTTCTCACCAGCTAGGCGTGAGAAGCTGAAAAATCCTTGACTTAGTCTAAACACTACTTAGCAATCACTGAAAACATCAGTGTGTTATCAACATTATTCTCATACTAAATCCAAACCATAATGCTATACCAGCTACTAGGAAGAAAACTAACTCTATCCCAGCTGAAACTGGGACACTACTGAAAAAACGTTTATGAGAATGTTACAGTATAAAGGAGGATTCCAAATACTGGTAAATAAGGGTACTATAGTCTGTTTCATAAAATTTACAAATAATTCATTTGTTACATGTTCATACATAGCTTGAGCATTCTATCATATTAAGGACTATATGAACCAACAAATGACAATAAAATGAAACAATGACTTAGTTCCTCTTCTAAGAATCATGAAAAGGTCTACCAATTTTAAATCCTATTTATTTCCATGTTCCTCTTCTTGTTGTGAGCTTTAATGAACAAAATGTGAGGGAATAATGCTGCTAATGCAGTCCAAATCCTATACCAAAAGTTTCTAGACTTCTCTTGCTGCAAACAAAACCAGCGTTTCTCGTCAGTAGATTCCCACCTTGAAACGCCTTTAGCTCAAATTTTCCTGTCACTGTCCACTTCAAGAATCTGCCTGTACTTGATACCTTTTCTTGTGTTAACATACAATCCCAACAGAAAACCATCCCCTTCCCCCCTCCCCCATTTTATAGATGCTATTTGATTAATCTCAGTTAACTTTTCTACGTGGTTGAATTTTCTCCAGAAGCACAAAAGCAGGATATCTCAACCACAAAAAGGCAAGATTCAAGCAGCCAGTGGAACAGGGATGAGAACTGACACACCATCACTTACCCAGTCAATTTGGTTCAGAAGCCTATAGAAACTATTTCACAACAATGAGCACTACATGAAAAAAACAGTGTCAACTGACTGAAAAAAGTAAACAGGCAAATTTCAAAGAGGTTTATAATTTGGGTTATCTCCAATTTTCACCTGGTTAAATAGAGTACCTAAAGGGATTAAAAATTCATTAAGCCTGTGATGGGAGTTTCTTCACTAACTTTAGCAGGACCCACTCCTTCTACTGTTTCAACAGGTTTTGGACTATGGCCTGATGGTTAAAGGAACACAGAAAACTCATTGTAACTACAAGTTCTCCAGAAGTCTGCCTGGCTTGCCCATGGACACCCAGCACGACCGTCTTCTCCAGCGCTCCTCCCCTTTGCACCTTACTGTTGCGAGAGCAAGTTGCAATTTAGATGCAGTAGCAGATATTGCCTTGACTGCAATTCCCCACTCTTTCCACTGCCCCAACGAGAAAAGGTCAACATGAACAAATAATTTTTTTAGACTTGTAAATGATGTATTTGCACTATAGAATAATGCAGTGTATATACTTCACCTTCTGTTGGCAGGCTGGTTGGCAGGTGGGGTGTGGTGGATCCTCTGGTGGTCGTTAAAACTCTGAACTTTGTGGTGGTTGGCAGAAGGGTGGTGGTGGAGTATGGAGGTGTTTCAGTTGTGTCTATATTCTTCTCACAAATCTTATCTTTTGACTGTTGAGAAACAACAAAAACAAAGAAGAGAAAATGAATTCTCACCAGAGACTGTCATTAATTGCAGAATTTAAGCATGGGCAAGCTGTCAGGATAAACAGAACGAAAATGGAAATGGTAAAACAAATGAATTTCAAGAGGTTTTTCTTTTTTTTTTTTTTTTCCTCCTTTGAAGTACTCTACACAGCATTCAGCAACACACATATTTCAGTTAGCTGCAAAACTTACAAATCTCAATTGTTAATGCAAGGCTTCAAAGTCATCCATGAATGTCAAACATGTTATTTCCCCCAATTAAATTTTAACATCTAAGACTATCAGAAATTTTCACTCTACTATTGTGAATGCTCAATGCCATTGGTCTGGGTGCCATAACACATGTTAAAAAAGATACATGGGAATTAAATTGTAGTTCTCCATAGTGAGTAACGTGTAGTTAACTGGAGCATTTAATTAGGCTTTACATGCAGTTATCACAGAAGAATATGCATATATGTGTAAAATGTATGCATTTATTCAGCTTATAAAATATTTATATATCACACTATAGAACAACACTGACTACATGTCTATTAATTCTATATAACATTAAAATTTCATGTATCATATGTCTATAATATAACAATTATTATATAAGTATCCTAAAATATAGTCTATAAACTATAATAATCATACAAATGATTGTTATATTAGCACACCATAAATAATTTTCACCATCATACAATAATTTAACTTGCATTTTCATGGGCAAATATTTCGATACAAATCTTGATTATTTTTTTTTTAAATTTGTAGACACTTTTAGAATTCTGCAGGTGTAATGAATATTTTCTTTTATGGATTACACAGTTTTGCAGGAAAATACATCAAGTTAACTAGCAGTAAATATAAGAACTGCCTGTAACTCCTGCTGTCCCCATTGATTTTAATGAGAAATGGAATCCTGCAAAGTCTGTTCATTTTATTGAGATCTGGCTGTCAAAACTCAGTGGGTGTTGTCTTTCTTTTAATATGTATCAGTATTTTATTGTCCTTTGTTTCACCAGAAATAATATATTACATTAAAAAATGTATCAATACCTGCAGTATAATTATTCTTTAAATTTCTGCATGTTTTAGCTTGAAAACCACTATTAATTTCACTGGTGCAATTTAATCAAAATTTAGCTCAAAATCTATATTACAAGGAAGAAAACATTACTATAAGAATCCTCATTATTCATCCTCTTGAACGAATGCTTCTAAAATTAACCTCTGTGTGCTAATTATTGATCCTTCATCGAACTCCAGTAGTCAGCTCAGACATCATTCTGGAAGATGGCAAGTATGTTGTTGCTTCTACTCCAGAGAGTCTGAAAGCTGGACTGAAAGCACCAAGCAAGTAGCCTGAAACTGTGCAAATCAAACTATTAGTTTCTCAGATACACTTAGTGTATCAATAATTTCCTCTCAGATCATGTACTAAGCCTTGGAGCACTAGTTGTGTTGATACAAGAAAGGAGAAGCAGAATGGGATGCTGCTGTCCTGCAGAGAGCAGTTTTTGTATAATCTCATCTACAGGCACAACTGAGTCCTAGCTAATTATAATCTGGATTAAGGCAATACAGAGATAGTGCAACATAATAACACATACTCCCAGTACCTTTTATTTTATGCTCTTGAAGAGGTTGTCCTCCACAGACAATAAATCTCACAGAAATTCCATTCTTAAATCAGCAGATTACAAACTGCAAGGCTTTCAAGGCCATGTAATAAGGCAGCATGTTGGATGCAGTTATTTTGCAATTACAGTTATAAGGAAAAAAATTTCTTCCATCAGAATACATTTATATCATTGCTTCTTTTTGCTTCTACTGAGAATATAATAGAATGTGCTTTTCTAACTAGACACTTGGGGGTAAGTTTTGCCCTGAGTTTCCCCTGACATTACAACTCAGAAGGGCTATGTTGCTGAAATGTATGACAAATTTAGCCCTTTCAGCCAAAATGGAAAAGTAACTGCTTTTTTATGGTCATCGGGAGATTAAAAGTGTCATAAATTAATTTGTTCCCATTACCACAGTCCCCAAAAGAAAAAAAACAACCAAAAACTCCAAACCAAAAAACCTTCTAAAGGGAGGACACTGAGAAGGAACTAGCAGTAAGACACTTATATATATGTATCTGCTCTGGTCCAGAAGTACCCCAAATAACTCTTTTAGAGGAGTTAGTCCCTGTTTGACAGTCCACTACTACCACAGTCAGACATCTTTGTTCTCTCTCTGCTGCTCCATGAAAGGAAATCCAAATGCCTTGTAGGTTTTGGTTTTTTTTAAATCTCTTTGAATTTATGCATGTAATTTCTTCTGTACTACATGATTTGGCCAAATTTGATAATCAAAATGCAATGCCTGTTTTTTGCCTGAGACTACTCTGGCAGAGGGTTTTCTGAGATGAGGCACATCACAGTTTCTTCCCCTTTTCTGGCAAGAGTCAGAGATCTAAGAGAAAACCGGTGAAGGGACACTGTTCTGGGGCAGGATTTCTGGTATTTTTATTTTTTATTTAAAGTATTTTTTTAGAGATAAAATTTTTACTTTGTGTCCATTTTATTCCCTCAAATGGGAAGTGAAATTGCTCAGCCTATTTTGCTTTATTATGCCTTACAGCATTTCCACTGGATGATAGAGATAAATATAGCATGTCTTTGGCCTTGAAACCATGCTTCATAATCTGAAGAATTTAATCAAAAGCATCATAAGTATATAAATGGCCTCTGATGGGCTGAGGTTGTAAACTACTCACATACCTCTTCAGGGCAGCCACTGTCTACCCAATCTTGCCGGTGACGGTCAAATCCACTGGAGCATCTTTAAACGATGAAATAGATAGAAGTTGTCCAGATGGAAATAAGAGGAAAACAAGAACAAGGAAGGGAGAGGAAGAGAAGAGAATGACAGAGAGAATAAGTAAATGATGTGATTTATTTTAAAATCCGTAGATTTATGTGGTATTGCTTTTATTCAAGAAGCTGTTGCTTGCAATTTGAGTTATTCACTTCATCCACTTCAGTGAAAAGTGTTTCAATGAATGAGGTTTTTAGTTTTGGGGTTTTTTTTTAATTTAGAGTTTTTAAATAGGAATGTCTCCCTTCCACTGGATAATTATTCTTAAGACTGCACTGAGCCATAGCATTTTTAAGTTTGATGTCAGCCATATAGAAGTAAATTGGTTTAATTATTTCTACCAGACTTCTTAGCCAGGAAAATTTAATCCCACAGAGGATATAGTGAACCAGTCACTGCTTTTATCAGGCAAGGTGATCTGAGACATCAAGATACACACATAATGATGCGATCAATGTTCACAGATTTAGGTAACAGCTCCTCAGAACAGCCTTCATTACAATTAGAGAATACTACACAGCTGCTTCTACCTCCTTATTAGCTGCAGAAAACTTAAGTTGCACGCATGTTTCTTATCAAATTACGTGAGGTTGATAACCTGCTTGCAATATCCTTTTTCATTTTTAAATTTTCAATTATAAAGTAACACTTTAATATAATGATTCCCTTGGCAATCCCCATCTCAGAAGAGCATTACCAGTGTTTATACAGTAATTTAGGGTTTCCTAGACAACAGGTAGCATTACAAACAGAAAGCATTATTAAACTGGCAAGCAAATAACTAAACCATGATGTCTGACTTTGAAAGAGATTACGCTTTTTAAATTTTTGTTTGTTTTCTCCATTCATTTCCTGTAGTATTTTGTTATGAGACAGGATGATGTCATGTGGCACCCATGGTCATAACTTACCAGACTGTACAGCAATTAACCTTCTCACTGTCTTTTAATAAAACTAGGCAAGCAAATAAGGCCACTGTTATGGTTGGCTCTATTTATGGGGCAATTTTTTGCTCTCAGTGAACTGAAAGATGCCAAGACATGCCAAGTACCACCTTACTTCAACTGAGGTAAACAGGTGCATTTGGAAGAATGCAACAGGGGGATCACTTTTATAGTAGGAGAGGATGTTACAAGAAGATGTAAACAATGTTAACAACACACCGGAGATAATAAACTTCTCCATTGAATTATTCTGAGCAGAATCCACAATGTCTTTGACAAAAGATTTTGAGAAAATGTTGATTCCCCTGTGGGAGTTGCACTGATCCACATTCCACCATTTGCAATGTTACTAAAAAAAATACTCCAACCCTAAGAGGTATCGATTATCACTCACCCTACAGCAACTGACTTTTTAAAAAACTTGTTGCAGTGAACAAAAAAGATGACTAAATCAGAAATACATTCTAAAGAAATGCAGAGACCTCCTTCCCAGTGCATGGGAATAAAGGTCACTGTAAACAGGTTTTTCTTGCTGAAGGGTGAGTGAATCAGTGCTATACTGGGAGCTTGGTGCTGCTTTCCTATCTTTGTGGTACTAAGCAGAAAGAAGTGATGACGTGACATTCCAGGTATCAATAGAAGATATTTTTTTGAAATCTCAATCTCCCCTACATTCCTCTAAAGTCTGAAGAGCTTCATTAGCAATTTCTGTGCCCGTCTTGAAGGACAACTGGACTAATTTTCAGATGTACACATTACGTTTTAGTCATACTGCTCTGGCTAAATCTAATGGGTTTGAGGATACTCTGTACATCTGATAATCAAGCCCAATGTTTAGACATGACATTAAGCAACTCCATAATTCCTACAATAGAGGCAATTACTGCAGGTACATAACCATGCTAATTCAAACTCAACTGTACTGTGGCAGTATGCTCTCCGGAGCAGGAAACTAAACTTCTCCAGGCAGGGAGAAGAGAAAAAAACCCCAAACCCTAGAGGCCGCAGGTTGAAAGCTGAACAGACCAGTCGAGATGTGCCAGGTACACTGAGGTGACCTTCTTGGCCAATAGAGATTAAATGACCACAGATCAGATTCGACAAGGGTATAAACGGGTCCCGCTGGACGACACGTTGGAATCAGTCCTCCTGGGAGCACTGGGTCTCCAGTCGGGGACTCCCCCTTGGGTCGGGGCACCACCCAAGGTAACTCTTGAGGGAGAGAGCCCTCAGCTTTTAGGTGAGTGATATGCACATTTTGAATTATCATTTTTAAATCTTAAGGATTCTTAAGTCGGCTGTGTGGTACTAATTCCCCTTACATCATTGAGCCTGTAGTTCACTAATGTTATCGGAGTTCTAACTAACTTTCTACTGAAGAATAAATCTGACTTTTAACACCAATTGGATTTGATCGTGCATGTGTCTGTAAAATGTGCTTAGACCTAGTAGGGATTAATGACCTTTTGTCTTAGATTTTGTCTTGTATCTAAATGGTGTCAAATTTAAGGCTCCAAGTGTTAAATGAATAATAGCTTATCCCAGGTGCACTCATTAACAGTTCTTAGGTCTTTTCTGACAAACTACTGAAATACAGTGGCGAGTAACATTGCTAGGGCTGATTTTTTTCCCAGGAATTAACAAATCACCAAAAGCTGGATGCAACATGCAAGGATTTGGAATGGCTCTTTCAAACATGTGAGACTCACTGTACTTTAAAGAAAAATACATTAAACCCCAGACACTGTTTATTTAACATTTTCTACTAATGCAATTGTGAGTCCAAACAATATTATTGGAAAGCTGCTTTATCAGGAACAAGATAGGCTCCAGCAAACCTGTTTGTGAACTTCCTTTGAGACATATGTCGATGAGATGTCAGCCATAGCAGCTACTATCATTGTTGCATCCTTGAATTAGAATTCTGGGAACTGTCATTTCAGTGCACCACGTGCTTTACCGACTGCACTTTTAAGACTTTCATTTAGTAGCATGGTGATAATTCCCTGTTGCCATTAAAACACTGGAGCAGATTTGATTAGCTATGCCATTTATACCATCTGTCAACATGGCCATTTTATACCTTCATTTTCAAGTGATGACCGAAATCAGCTCCTAGGAAAGCAATAACAAAGCTGTTTTAGGAAATGAGAATAGGGACATTCATGAAATGTAAGGAATTCCAGGATTTGTGTGGAACTTGGGAGTACTGGTTCAGGGAGCAAAGGGAGAATTAAAGTCTCTGCATGCATAGCAATGATGATTTGGCAAAACTAATGTGGCTGAGTCTGGGTAACAGGAAAGATGTCAGAATGCTTTCAGTGAACTATACATAGCCAGAAAGGAGATGGAGATGTCATAAAATGTACCAGATGCTATCTACCTCTACTTAGCAGAGAATATTTAAATGACAAGAAACATCTGTCAATGCATGAGGTGAAATGCTTTGCTGCTTCTCTTTTAAGAGAGTTCCATGAGGATTAATAATAATAATAATAAATCAGATACTTTCTATACAGAAAAATCATCAAGGTTTAGCCTGTAAAAGCTAAAAACTTAATATACAATTATTGGGAAAGAAAGGGACAAAGTCTGGATGAAAAAATCTTTTCACCAGGTTGAACTGGTATAAAACACTCAAGAGCATTAAAATGCACAACATGTTCTTTAAACCAACCATTCCCTAGGTTTTTTTTTTGCCAGGGTATCTGTAACAGCGTATAAAGAATGGATTTCTGGGAACTGAAGGGCATTCCAGAAATCTGAAATGATTTCTTAAAATACCATGTCATTATTCAGCTCAGTTAAAATGTTTATTGACTTCTCTAGATAAAAGGTTAACCTGAAAAATTAAATAGAAAATTGAACAGACAGAACTCTTTTCTGTCTTCAAACACTAAGGAAGGCGCATCACATCAGGAAAAGATTAAGGCATTCACTAAGTTGTTTGAATTACTAAAAGGAGAATTAGAATATTTTAAAGTGGAATTTCTTTCCAAGCTGAGGGAGATAGGAAGCAAAGTATAAATATATATATACACATATAAATATATTTAAAAAGAATAAAAATACTGGAAGCCTTGAAATTTGTGTCTGTCCAACTGAAAAAAACCCTAATCACAGAGCAATTTTTGGAGGAAAAAAAGCTCTATCTTTGTGCTTGGTTTGATTTTGCTTCCTCTTATCACAGAACAGGCTCCATTTTGGTTCCTCCATCTTTCAAATATCACTTTCTTGTCCCACTCTGCTGTCTAGGAAAAGACTGTATTTGCCTCCCATTGTTATTTTCCACTTTCCCTTGTCACAAATGCAGAATTTTATCACAGCTCGAAGCTCTTATGAAGTTCATTTGAAGTGTCACTGTGAGTGACTCTGGTATGAATTTGTAAGATATTTGAATGGTATTTGTGCTTATCATGTAGTTCAATACACCCAATCATAAATCTGAATTCAAGCATAAATGTGTTGCCTGTATTTATCCTTTACTTAAACATATTGCTTAATTAAACTGTACTTCAGAATAGGATGACAATTTGAATAGTTAGAAGAGGATTTGCTCCTGCCTTGCTCTTATAAGGTAAGAATAGCTAAGATGACTTGCTTACTACAAGGATTTTAAACATACAGCACTACAGACAGCCTGTACTATTTTAACATTTATGAAAAATTCAGATATATTTACTAAGGCATAGTTAATACTTGATGCAGCATATCTATGTCTGCAGCACTGAATTCCATCATTGTCTTAACAATGCATGCCTCTCAAAATGTACAAAGTTCAGGTGATAAGGAGGATCAGAGAGTGGCACAAATTTCAGCTGGCAAACTTCAGCCTGATGATGCTTCTACAATTTTACGAGACAGAAATTTTGGAAAAATATAGCTATATGTTCTGTAAAGTATTCCTGCGACATCACATAAACAGAGAAGTGAAAAGATGTTTAAAAAAAAAAGCTGTTATTTAATGTTATTTTACAGTAAAATTTGAACATGTATATATATGACTCGATATTTGTTAACTTTGACACAGTATGTGAATAGGCAGTAGGAAATAAGGACTCCTATAAGGAATTCTTGCTGGTGGAAGAGCCTAAGAATAAAAGTGAGCTAAAAGAAGTAGGTTTTATTTCCAATTCAACTAGAAAGAAAGAAAAAAATCCTAGTTAAAGTGAGACTTGGCAGAGTTCTGATTACAGAAGAATAGGAGGATATTTTCTATAATCTTAATGTCAGTTACAACAACAAAGGAAACATGCTGAAAAGCAGATAAAGAATAAAAAAGAAGCTTTTGCTAAAGGCTTTGCTTTGAATAACTAGAAGGAAAAGAAAGCACAAGAGGAAGGCCCTACAGTCAGATTTATGAGATTATGGTATCAGACTTTCTAACAAAATCAGCAGAAAATAATAATCAAATGCGTTATCTGGGAAGAAGCAACACTGAAATTAGTCTCTGAAACCAGGTTACATTCTCCACTGTCTTTGACTTTGTGTGTTTATACCTGCACAAAGTGGGTATAAAGAGCTAACAGCAACAGATGTTAGCAGAGTAATCTGATCTGTTGGCATTGCTACCTGTTTTGCACACAAGTAATTACTCAGGGTTCAAGGCAAAGAGCTCTGAAGCACTACTGGGTGTACTTTACACTCTGGTTAGTGATCCTAAATAGCACAATTAATCCCCCTTTCTTACCTTTACATGATTGTCTGAACTGTTTTCTATCTTTGAATATCCAAAATGGTCTCTTCAATTTTACGGTGGATGTTCCCATGATCTTACCCTTTTTTTCCCTAATATTGTATGTAACATTTCCTTCTGATTAAATAAATAAAAATGAGTGGCCAGTCGTATTCTAAGAGCTGCTTTGTAATGCTTTACACTGCCAACCTCAGAAGTACAGCTAGCCTCACATACCCATTGCTTTATCCCTTGTTTTTAAAACAAAAATATGGAGGTCACCTTTGGAGAAAATATTTCCTTTTCTACTTTAGAGATGAGGAAATAGAGCATAGGAGACATGAAATGATCAACTGAGATAACACAGAATTCTGTAACAGAACCTAGAGTTAAGACCAGATTTTCTGAAAAGCAGACAAGCATAGACTAATTCACAGCTCCTATGTTTCCCATAGTACTCCCAAACATATGAATTGTAGAACTGGGCATGATATAAAAAAGCATCAAGTCTCAGGTAGCACGCACCAAGGCACAGCTCTCATTCACACATTGGCCAAGTTCCGTCTTTTATTCATGTACTTTTACTGGGATTATGCTCCTTTATAAAAAAAACCACTGATAACATTAACAATTAGAAGAGTCCTTGGGACAGGATGAAAGTGGCCTGGTGGTTAAAGATAGTATGAAATCAGGCTATTCACATTTCTGTTATCACATGTGAACCCCCAGCAATTGTGCAATACATAACATGGCTGTTTCAAGTACTAGTGGCATCAGCATCTGAGCTGCTAGAAAGACAATTGCAGAGATGTTTTGGTTAGGCTAGGTTAGCGGTCCTGT
Source organism: Elanus axillaris (assembly GCA_026212715.1). Lineage (NCBI taxonomy): Eukaryota > Metazoa > Chordata > Aves > Accipitriformes > Accipitridae > Elanus > Elanus axillaris. The sequence goes on along the minus strand of JANZLQ010000078.1, from coordinate 24,107,882 downwards.
TATATCTCATTCACAACTAAAAAATGAAGTCAAAGGCAGCAGGAGCTGCGACAGAAGAAGGAGGCATAGTGTGCTAAACTGACTCTACATCAACCAATGTTTATATGCTTACAAAGGTATGCCAACAAAACAGGAGAGCATTCTGCACAAATAACATACAATTTTGAAACTGCATATTCATACCACTGCATTTGTGAAAAGTATGGATGAAATAGGCTTAAGAAAAACACCTGCCCAGTGAATTCTTCACCTAGAGAGTAAAAGAAAGGAAGGACATGAATTGTCCTATAACTGGTTATGTTCAAAGGAACTTAAAGTTCAGAAAGTTACTTGTTTCCCAATTTAGTATTCTACTTGCGTCTCATTTTTTATCTAGAGGTGAGTCAAATTCTGAAGTCAACATTCAGCAAGAACAGTCTGCAAAACAGACTACCAAAGAATTACAGAACAGTTGGGGCTCATCAATTTCTTCATTAATTGTACATATTAATATTTATTGTGATATCAGGTGGGAAGCAAGTGGTTTCAACAATGTTATATAATAATGCAGACATTGGAAGAGTTAATAGACATGAATAGAGGGGGAACTAAAGATGTAATGGTGCACAAAAAAGCTTTGATATTTAGGAAGGATATTGAGAAAAACTTGGTTTATTTCTCTGATATTGGGAATACCTCCTACAGGGAAACATTAAAGTCCTCACTGTTTAGGTGACGAGAAAGACTGATAAAATATATATGCTATAGAGAATCAGTAGACTGTGTTGAGAAATTGAACAGTTTGCCTTAGCAGGTCTTAATCTCAGATTATCCAATTTTTATGAAGAGACATGTGGATTTCAGATTTGTCTAAATAAAAATTTCTGGTAACATTACACAGGAGTATGTGTATAGCAACTTGTAAAATTTAAAATATTATGCTAAAAAAAAGAGACTTTTCGTTTATGGCCCCTCTTTAAAGAATGATGTCTAGGAGGCAAGAAGACAAATATGATTTCAGTGATGCTCAAGTGATAGTGAGGAGTACAACCATAAGAGGTTAGCACTTATGGAAAGCAGTTAAGACTATTGTGATCATTCTGGCTGTTTCTATACTAGTAAGATAAGTATGCCCAGAAATATTCCTTGGTACTCAAGACTGCTGGCACAGAAGGGCCTATGCCTGAACAAGCAAACTCTCAACCTTGAAAAGAAGGAGGGTGCACATAAACTGCCAGCTGGGAATAATCCCTGGAACAGTCAAACTCCTAAACCATGCCTGGGAACTGTTCTGGACAGTGCTCCTGGGCATGGACTGTAATCACATCAGGGAACATCATAACTATTTAATGGCACAGACAATCATTTTCCAAGGCCCAGGAAGCTTCCTGGGCCCTGTTTAATCTGCAAGTAATTCCACGTCCAAAAATATTTGGTACAGGAAGATGAACTACAGCTGTACAAATGACTGTTTTGTATGACCACTAAACTGACCATTAAACAAATCTGACTGGGATAGCCATTCTGCATTATATTTCAGTGAAAAATAAAACATAAAGAAAATTTTATATAGTGTGAAAACTTTCCATGAAAAAATCTTGATTGATTAATTTAAAAAAATATTTGATTTGTTTTATTTATTTCCCTTGTAATGACAGCAGAGGAAATGAAAAGTGAGTCACAAAATTGGTGGAGGACCTGATTTCTCCATAGTAATGCAGTGGGTTGGATGTTTATATGAAGGGAAGAAAACTGTGCTTCCGCAAAAGTACATTAACATTCATCCTATAAACTACCCTACAGTCAGGTGTTATAACATGGGCTACCTGTCTCCACAGAGGTGTCCTGAACTTCTGTCATAAGCTTGGAGGTCTTCTTAGATGCTTTGTTCTCAGTTTCTGTTCTTTCACTTTTTATAAACACTTGGAAGAAGGAAAGAGAGGTGCAGCTGAGAAAATTACTACCTAGCCCAACAATTTAGGATACAATGGAGAGGTGGTACCTGGGTTCTGTAATACAGTCTCATGAACATTTAAATATTTGATAAAAGATATACAACAGGTCATTTCTAGGAACATACCATTTTCTGACAGTCAAGGAAGGAGTCAGGAACTACAAGTTAAATTCACTTCAGACATGAAAGGGAAGAAATCTGATACCTTGTTCCTCACTAAATTAATGTTCTGCCAAGAGGGCCTATTGGACAAAATGCACCTACTGCACAATCATTATTTTTGCTAATCCATTAATGAAGCTTTTTCTGGAACAACCATTTGAGCCATTTACTTGGGAATCAGCCAGGCTATAATGCCTGGTATAGAAACTCAGTCCTGAGAAAGCCCACCACATGGCATAGAACAATGACCAGAAGTTTAAGTTTCTTAAGATGTCTAGGATATGTATAAATTGCATTCTAAGGTGTCTGTCTGTGGAGCCCTTTCACAGTCAAGTGTCACCTTTCACCAGTGAAACAGGAACATGTTTGAATCCAAAATTTCTGGTAGTAGCTATCAATGTAAGAAATGAATAGAAAAAAATGAAGCCAGATAGAAAAGAATTTGGGGCTGCTGTGTGACTGAACACGGTGCAGTTCTGCCAGCAAATGACTTTAATCCCAGAGTGAATGCTTGTTTAATAGAGCAGGGAATACCCACTATTATAGCTATAGCATTCAGGATAAACAAACAATACAGAATTAAGTCTGAACTCAACTCTGTTGCGATTTGAAAGGTTTATGGCTGGCACAGAAGATGCAGTTCTAGATATAAATGGTTCACCAAAGACTGAATGGGATTTTGTCTTACTGTTCTAACAAAATAGACGAAGAATAAAATGTTACTAGTATGTAAAAGAATCGCAAAAGAAGTTTCTACACAAAAGAGCTGTGCTACCTAGCTATTTATCTACTGGTTTATCACTATGATATCTTAGGTGCATCTGTGAAATTAGACATGGAAATTAAATGCAGATTTTGTGATTCTCCTTCCAAATTAATCAGCAGAAGTAAATATTCTCAAAGGTATAAATAACAGATGGATGTCTACTTTCCCTCCTCTCAATGGGATTTAAGTACTTAACTGTCCTCTGTATCTTTGATAACTACTTCCTGCATTTATAATGAAACACCTTAGGAAATGTGATATATTTGATAGACCTACAAGAGATAGACTTTGCATTAAGGTCTTAAAACTGTCCAGCAGTGGTCCTTTTAGTATTGACTGTGATATCTGTGTCTTGGCCAAGCTGTGTTGCAAAATTGGATACCACAGAAACCTGCAAAGTGGATAATGAACAGAGTTTCTAAGCTCAAGAAGACAGAGCAACATCTCTGGCAAGGGAACCAATAGCTAGTGAAACCAATCTCAAATTCTGAAAGGCAAATGATATGGTAAGAAACACAAATATACAATATGAGTAGTGTGAGTGATGTGGCTTAAATAAATCACTGTGTTTATATCTAGACTAAGAAACTTCAAAATGCTTCCCAGTCTTCAGGTCAAGGATTTCATAGGAAGTATTTCAACAGAAAGACTAGGATTTCAGATTAATTAGAATTGTAGCAATCTTCTGCCCATTTTATAGAAATAATTTAAAGTTTTGTAAACTAGCATTGCATTTCTTAAAAATATGCATCAGTTATGAGCATAACTGTTGTCCTCACGTTTTTCTGAGTTATTCAGGAAAACAAAGCAAGGCATACATATGTAAAAGTGTGTGGCTAATGCTGCAGCTGTAAAAAAACGAGCTAGTTTCTGTATGAAAACAGGATTCAAATTCAGTTGGGTAGATGTCAAATCTATTAATGGCAGGACAGAGGGAGTTTTATTCTCCAGCTTGGCGCTGCTGAAAACATCAGTGAGCAGAAAGGATGACACTGCAGAAGAACATGTGGAGAAAGGAAACTCAAGGGATGAAGCTCATAAGACAAAGTTCTACTAATGCAGAAAAGAGCTTGGGTGTTTGCCCTGAACACAGCTCTCAAGTATTATGTGTCCATTATAAGATATCAGCTTTGAACCACACAAGGGGATGATTTTACTGTAGCGGGTCCCACAACATATCAAGTGAATTAGCCCTGGCGTGTCCTAGGCCTCTGAGAGCTACTGCACCTGCACCTGAGAGTTCTGTTCAGAAACTGAACTTTTTAGGTTTATTTCTGTTAACTATAGGAATTGTTCCAGACCATCTGTGCTCAAGGGGAATTACAGAAATTCCACAATAATTCCATGGAGTCCTGGTACTAACAAATTCCACAAACTTATCAAAAAAATGTAGAAAGGCTATTTATCTGCTATTTATCCATGTATCTATCTCAGTAAAAAGTTAGTTTATCTAGCTGCAGGCTAAATTTCAATAAAAACATTTTAAGAGCTCAGGATCATCTAAGTTTCATAACAGTGCTTTTAAATGTACTATTACGTACATTTTACTGATATGTACATCTTTACTGTTATGTATTTTTAAATGGACCTTCAGGCTACTGAAGCTTACACTGTCTTCTAAACAGAACTATCATCCCACTTTAGAATATCTATTACTATGATCTTGTGAGGCTTCTTTCATCAAACAATACTATCACTGGACTCACTCTGGTTTGAGAAAATTCTTTGTTCATTCAGCACTTCTGTGCCACTTCCTTTTCTTGCTTTACTCCCATCAGGCTTGCCATGCATACAAAATTCTCAATTATTGAATGCTAATTTGCTAACAGTTTCTTGCAGTTCATGCGTTCAAATTAGCTTGTCAAATTAAGAGCAAGCAGCTTGGAAAAGATTTGAAGAAGTTGGGTGTGGAACAATTCTCTGCTCAATAAAGTATAGATCTAGTTATCGTATCATTCTTGTCAGTGATGTATGAGGGCTGACAAATTTACACATTCATTCTTGATACATTCGTTGCACTTATTAAAAAGACCAATTGCTGTTGCAACACAACTTTAAAAAAAAGGAAAGTATGTTGCATTTTAATCAGAGCAAACTCTGACAAAGGGCCAAAATTCCTACTTCTTAGATTTTCGATATGGTTGCTCCATAATTGGCAAAGAAACGGTATACAAGTTAGAAAAATAGTTCTGACATTACTTTTACTCATTTATCACAGGGTAAATTTGGCCTAATTCAGCAATCTGCTTGTTAAGAGCCAGGTGTTAGGACTCTGCCATGTTTTCATATAAAACCACTCCAGCATATAGAACTGCTGTAGTGGAATACAACTTCTATAGACAGGCAGAATCTGGCACATTTCTTTCTCTATGCCTGAAGCAGCAGTATGATAGCAAATTCATGAAGTTATACACATTGATAGAACAGAATATATTTTACAGAATACACTTTATTTTAAACCTCTAGCCCTTCTAAAGCATTTAAAATGAGATTTTCCTTGTCATTTGTATATGAATCTATTACACTGATTGGATTATATATGCTCCCTCTGGTGGTTTGTTTAAACCATACAGATGCCTCATTTTTTCTTATTTTGTAATTCATTGGCTTAGATACTGTGGACAATTTTGTAATAACAGCACACTACTGTCAGTTAAATAGTGGTGGGATAAAACCAGCCTGAGTATAAATCAGCAAGTCTTCCTCCCATCTTTTAGTTTGGAATTGAAATATATAATAACCCTGAAGCAAACAAATGAGGAAAATTAAACCCTCTAATAGTGAAAACCAGGAATTATTTAAAAGTGAGCATTTGAACCAACCTAGTGGCCTTCTATGATGGAGTGACTGCATCAGTGGACAAGGGAAGAGCTACGGATGTCATCTACCTGGACTTCGGTAAGGCCTTTGACATTGTCCCTCACAACACCCTTCTCTCTAAATTGGAGAGATGCAGATTTGATGGGTGGACTGTCCAGTGGCTGAGGAAGTGGTTGAATGGTTGCATCCAGATGGTAGTGGTCAATGGCTAAATGTCCAGATGGAGATTGGTGACTACTGGTGTACCTACTGTTTAATAACTTCATCAATGACATAGTGGGATTGAGTGAACGCTTAGCAAATTTGCAGATGACACCAAGCTGAGTGGTGTGGTTGACATGCCTGAGGGATGGGTTGCCATCCAGAGGGACCTGGACAAGCTTGAGGAGTGGGGTCATGTGAACCTCAGGAAGTTTAACAAGGCCAAGTGCAAGGTCCTGTACCTGGGTTAGGGCAATCACCACTATCAGAACAGACTGGTGGATTAACTGGTCAAGAACAGCCTGAATAAAAGCACTTGGGGATACTGGTGGATGAAAAATTGGACATGAGCTGGCAACATGCACTTGCAGCCCAGAAAGCCAACCATATCCTGGGCTGAATAGAAAAAAGTGTGGCCAGCAGGCCGAGGGACATGATTCTGCCCCTCTGTTCTGCTCTTGTGTATTGGGTTTCTGTGGCAAGGTTTTGGTAGTGGGGGGGTTACAGGGGTGGCTTCTGTGAGAAGCTGCTGGAA
>JANZLQ010000078.1:24068561-24101010 GCA_026212715.1 Elanus axillaris | reverse complement strand
ACAGGCGGGGGGGGGGGAGTGATAGAATGGCTTTGGTGGGCACCTGGCGTCCAGCCATGGTCAACCCACCACATCTTGTGAGACCCCACATGGAGTACTGTGTCCAGTTCTGGGGTCCTCAGTACAGGAAAGACATGGACCTCTTGGAGTGGGTCCAGAGAAGGGCCACAAAAATGATCAGAGGGATGGAACACCTCTCCTATGAAGAAAGGCTGAGAGAGTTGGAGTTCCTTCTGGAGAAGAGAAGGCTCCAGGGAGACCTTATTGTGGCCTTTCAGTACTTAAAGGGGGCTTATAAGAAAGACAGGGACAAACATTTCAGTAGAGCCTATTGCAACAGGACACGGTGTAATGGTTTTAAACTAAAACAGGGTAGATTTAGACTATATGTAAGGAAGACTTATTTTACAATGATGGTGGTAAAACTGATCTCATCCATTGCCTTTCCCTGCTCTGTAATGGAATCTACAACATTTGTCATGGTGTCAGCTATCAAAGAAAAGTGAGGGAAAAGTAGATACCAAACAGTAAGCTATGTGTGGAGAAAGACCCTGTTTCTCATTTGAATTTAATTATTTTCTTTTGTAAATCAGGGGGTTTATGTAGTCAAATAGTATGATAATTATTTTTGTGCTTTTTTTGTAATTCTGTATGGGTGGTGCTTTGCTCAGCCAATAAATATTTTAGATTACGTGAGACTTATACTACAGTATTTGATTCAACACAGTTTTTATGAAAATAGATCTTGTCAGGTGGAACATACAGAACAACAACCAAACAAAAAACCTAACCCTTTTCCTCTTCCTGATATTAAAGATTTCCAGACATAAACTCAGATTTGAAAGTTAACTAGACATGTTTCCAATTTCATTCCAAAGGATGGATAAACAAACAAGACATTTCAAGCTCGCCCAGAAGTTCAGAAGACAAATAACAGGCAACAATTTTTTATCTCAGTTACCATAAGGGCACTGTGGAGAATTGTCACTTCATATTTCAACTGTAAAATGTTTTCTTGAGAACTGCAAGTGCCTAAAGATTTTCACTTCCCTGCCTTCCAGCTAATCAGCATGGAATCCAAAACAGCTTGTTTCCTTATTACCTGCTTAGATGGGAACAGTGATTATCTTAATAAAAGATTAGAAGTATCAAGACTTAAATTCCATTATTGCTACTATTCCCAGACACATTTCTGAGTTTTCACTTTGCTCAAAACACATTCCATAAAAATGAGCCATAACCTTTCCATTTACACAACTAGTGCTGTTGCTGGCATACTGGATAAAGCATTGAAGTGAAATGTATCACAAATGGGATTCTTTCATCTTTTTAGCTCAGGTGTGTTTTAAGAGTACAAGAAGCTTTGGGAGCATGCACATGGGCAGAATAACTCTTCCTAGAGTGCATGAAGTGTCATGGCTCATCACTACACACAGAAAGTCCAGCACAGGAATTTGTGCAGCCTGTTGCGGGGCACTTTTCAAACTGGGGGCTTGCACTCCATGGGTCAATGACATAAACTAGTATGATTTCAAACCAGATTATTCAATGCATAGCCTGGAAAACAAAGACTCTTAAGGATAAAAGTACATTTAAGCACGCAACAGCGCTTGATCTTTTTGTGCACTGGGACGCCCAAAACTAAATCTCTCTTCCCTTGCAGACCCAGGAAAGCCCCCAGTGGGGCTGCCTGGACAGCAGTGGCAGGAGCTGACCCTGAGTCTCTAGGCAGCCACTGCTGGAGGGTAGTGGAGCTGCTCTGAGTTGGTGCCATGCAAGGGACTGAGATTCAGTGCTCAGGCTTAAGCACCTCAACATCTAATGGGCCACTCTTCAGGGGTGACTTGGGTTCAGAGGACCCATGTTCACTTACCTCCTGTGCCTCAGGGGATTCTCTGATCATTGTGAGCCTCCTTGTGTAAAGGCCACTGTCACGCATAATGAGTAGAGGAGCTTCATGGGCCTCAGGGACTTCACTGCTGGGCCCTGCTTAGGCTCAGTCAGCTGTAGGCATTTTCTCAGACAAAGTGTTTGGGCCCTAGAGACCTTTTTGGTCTTAGATACTTAAGTGCAGAGTTTGGTGAAAAGGTACTTTTAATACTGCTCTCCTGTTCTGCATAAGTTCCCTTGAAAACCCAAGAGAGTCAGCCAGCAGAACACCCTTGTGAATCTAGCTGTTAGGCTTTTGGGTGCCTTTGGCATAAGGCAGCCAGTTTCGAGGATTTAAAATTTGAATATGGATACCAACAGTGACAGCTGAATAAAACTACCATCTAAACTGCTTGCAACACTTGCCCTTAGTCCTTCAGTAGTCCAGTTCCCCATCTCCAGTGCTGCAATAATAGTACCACACTAAGCCTGAGGGATGTTACAAGGACTGGGAGATGCTTTTATCCTGTGTTAATGAAGTGAAGCATGAGACAATTCAATCCTGAGTGTCCAGCATGCACAGACTTCAAGACTGTCCTCTTTGTCTGCTTATTTCTGAACTCACTGAAATAGCAGTATCACTTCACTGCTGAAATCTGAGACTTTCCTGAAGTTCATCTAAACAAACCCATCACTATCTACAGAATCTGAACATAAATCTTTTCAAAACTTTGTATAAAGGTGGCTTTTAAAAATTCCTTGATCACTTAAGCATTATAGTTCCATTCTATTTCAGTGCCAACTCTTTTAAAGTTCATAACCACAATTTATTTCTTGGGCAATAACTTCAAATATTTCCAAGGGAACTTACTATTCCAGTAATGCGAGTAAGTTGTACAAACTGAACCTATAAAGTAACAGCAAAATTGCCTTAAAGCTTCCAAAAACTTTCCTAGAAAATGACATCTAAGTAAACATTTACAGAAGCATGAAAAGATGATATAAACAGATTTAACATTCATGAATACTCCCAGTTTTTACGTGCTGGGAAGTCAGAGATAATGAAGAGCAAATAATCAAAGTTTCAGCCACAGGTGACTGTTATGAGACAGATGCTAAGTGTTTCTTGCATTTTATAGACATAGATCCCTGTGTAGCAGAAAGCTATGATACCATCTTATCTTACTTATTTATAGTTAGTCTCTTTCACTTAAGGAACAGTTTTACTTATGGGACAATTATGAAACATATATAGTTAAAAATAAAATTAGCTCCTAGGGGGATCCTCCATCTGCTGAAGTCAAAAGAAAATGATGTGCCTTCACTTAGTCATGATGAAACTGTATGACATACGTCATACTGGATTTTAGAGTAGATAGTTTGATGATCCCTTATGAAATGGGAAACTGTGATTTAAGCTTGTAGAGAGTGACAGGAATAGAGGATTTTGCTCTGAACACCTACAAGAAGAACCTGCCTCTCCAAAGACTGCAGAGTTTGCACAGCAGCTGGGCTGGAGTTACAGGTAGGCAACAACTTACTGTTGTAGAATAAGTTATTTTCACTCCAATGCAGGTTGTCCACATGGGGGAGTGCAGTTATTCTGCAATGGCTCTGCTGGTCAATTTTCCATGTACAGTTATAGGTTTTATACAAACTTTCTATTTTTCTAACAACAGTACTTGGTTGTGTGAATGATTCGATATATGGTTTAAATTTTATGCAAGGAAAAAAGATATATATATAAGATATTGTTCTTCATAGTAATGTTGCTGTGGCTAAATGGGGTCATAACTTGTTGAGAAAAAAAGGTTGTAGAATTGGCATAGAGTTTTGTTTCCTCCTGGATACATGTTTGCTTATTACCCACATGGAATTCTATCTGCTCTGGGACATCTTACTTCAGAGTCCCAAAGTGCTACTGTGGCTCCACAGGAGGAACATCACTGTCTCTTACAGCCATATCTCACCCTCATTGCTCCCTAACAGTCTCCTCCCTAGCAAACAGGCACTGCAGGAATCAGAGCACTAGATCAGTCAGTAGATTATTGCCACAATGCAAACCTGTCACTATTAAATTCATAGCCTTCAGTTTTTGCACAAAAGGCTAATTGCTTTCCCCACCCTGGGCTTTGCCTAGGGCCAAGAGAGACAGCTTTTGGTTTCTCACCTCCTGGACCAGTGTGTCCAGTCAGCTTTGCAACACAGAAGCACTACTCGGGCATTACTCCTAAGCACCTGCTTCTGCTTCCTTCAAAAACCCCTGTGAGCAGTCATTTGAAAGTGGACTGTAAATATTAATTTTCTTTGTTGTCTAGGCACTTCTGAAATGTCTGCATTAATATTCCATGTAATGCTTTGCCCTTATTTTTCCAAGCAGATTTTACTCTGCTGCAGCAGAGCATTGTATATCACAACAGGAGAGAAAAGTCTAGGTTGGTTTAAAAGGCTTGTGACTGAAGAGCAGAGACACACAGAAAAAGCTGAAACACTATGATGAAAGAACTCACAACTTTCCATCCATTATGATTTTTAACCAGGACAGTGAGGTTTTCTTGTTGAGCCAGTGCTTCCTTATCACACGCAAAAATAACATTTTAACACAGTGAATTTATTTTTGAGGTGAGCAAATCCTCAGTGTCGTACTGAAGTAAATGATTCTGAGTACTCTTCTGTGATCCAGACATCTCCACTGAGAATGGAATAAGGCTCTTTCTTTTGTATGTCACTAAAATGAATAAAGATGCTGAGGAACAGAAGGTAAAAGAAGAGAGGCACTTGACTAGAAGGCAGGTGAGAGTATCCATTACTGGTAGGGAGCAGAAAATTGTCAAAGCTGAGGCAGGAATGAGTCCTGATCACAATGATCCTGTGGTGTAATGTACCTAAACAATGTAACTAAACAAATGCTCAGTCTTCACATTTTGGAAAGCAAAAATATGTATCCACTTATTACTTCAGATCTGTTTCTTTGTAGAACTGAGTTAGTTGAAATAAGCTGCTCATTTCAGAAGCTGGAGGAGAGTGGCCAAGAAAGGCAATAGGGCCCAAGACAGACATTGTCACCAAAGCCATGTTTCTGGAGGAAATAACAATTTAAAAAATAAGGTGTAAAATCTAGTATAAGATTAAGACCTTCAGGGGACTAGACCATAGCCTCAGAGGTTTTCAAGACCCAGCTGAACAAAGTCATGAACAAACTGGTCTGATCTCACAGGTGGCCCTGCTTTGAGTGGGAGGTTATACTAGATGATGCCTAGTGAATCCTTCCATTCTGAACTGTATTATGATTCTACGCACAATTCTCCATTTGCTTAAACCTAGCTGAATAGCACTTATCTTTACAGATGAAAATTGGATGGTATGACTGTTTTTAAACTACTGAAATTCCCATGTAGAGGCATAATCTTAGTTTTTCTGGATCCATTGTTTTTTTTTAAGGAATCAACTCCAGTTTCTGCTTTTGCTGCTAGTCAAACAATGTCCAAAGACAGCCTGCATGAAATGACAGTCTCACTACTGTCAGTAATGGACTAATTAACAGCAATAAAACTGTTCAATCTATCTGCTGCAGCTTGTTAAAGGCACAGCCATGCTGCAGCATGGAGCAAGCTGTTTTTTGGGGAACAGTGCAGGACTGCCTCACAGTAGGTTCATCTTTGATTGCAGTGTGATCTTCACAAGCAAAATGAAAAACAAGTTTTTTTTCATGCAAAATTTAATTTAACAGAAACAGGTGTGTTGAGACTGTATATTATTCAGCAGTAAATTACACCTTGCCAGTTGTGAAGGGGCAGCCACAAATTCACCTAAGTATGTGGAAGGGACCTCAGTGTGACTACGTGCCTGGTGTTGTTTCCTGCTAAAGGTGAAGGATAAAACACTTGTAGATCTCCACAGTGAATTTGTGACTCAGTGAGCAAAACAAATTTTCTAGCAATTCCAGAACTCAGGAAACTCAGTTCTTCAGAAACTAAAGAAAACCACAAAGGAACTCAAGGTTTTCCTGTACTTCATAAGTCAGAACTTTACCATATAATTGAGTTTATCCAAACACAAATGAGAAAGCTGGCCACAAAGCTACAGACCTTGCTGGAACTAAAGCCAACAGAAACTCATTGCTACAACATTTATTAATGGAAGGAGAATCAAGCAATACTCGAAAGTAAGAAATTGGCTAAAGCAAGCAAGATCTCTTCGTGCATGCTTGGAGCAGTTTTCTACAAGTAACCTTACTCTTTGTTTGATATGTTTTCTGTGAAATTATTTAAGCTAGCTGTAATTCTAGTCAAGAGTTTTTTGCAAGAGAAACTGACAACAAAGTGACTTCTCAAATGACTTACTAAGGGAGTAGAAGCTTAAGAAAACGTAATGAAAGTGACCTGAAGTTCCTGATTCTGTGTGTTCATCATCTATTTATCAGTTCTTCAGAACGGTATGAAATCATTACACTGTTTTAGACTGCAGATAGCATTTTTCCCTTTCATTATGCATGCATTTTACATATAACTTTCCTGAAGCTAACCACTACGGTTGAACAACACAATAACAAATATCCAGTATGATACTGCATTTTGTGTCAGAGAACTGGTGTTAAATAAATTTTTGCTATGAAGTTCAGCAATTGAAGAACTTTTTAGAAAAGCTATAGCTGCAGAGTTTCCATTTTGCTCCAGCTGCTCCACAGAGTCCAAATCACTCCTGATACTGACTTAACTGTCCTCGTCAATGTGACAGTGAGAGGCTGAGGAGACCCAAAGTACCTGCTAAGTATAAAGAGAGGTTAAAAGAGAAAAGACTCTGAGTCTTTGGATGTGTTAGTCTCCCTATTGTTAAGAGAACAAGCATGTCTTTATAGGTACATTTCCACACTGAACCTCCATGTGGTTAATTATCTTTGATGAAGCCAGGGATACAGGGAGAAACTATGAATTTTATTATGACTTCTACTTCTTGTTCTCCTTTGAAAGGATTTTCAAGTGGGGTTAAGGAAATAGGAATAAGGGCTAAAGTCCCAAACCAACTGTTTTGACCATTCTTGCCCAATTTCTTTGCTGAAGTGAAATGGGACAATGTGTTGCTAGTGATCGCAATTGAGGTGTATGTTCATGGGAATGCATTTATATAACACCTAAATATAACAACCCTTGGTGTTGAATAACCTATGGGCAATGTTTTTGGATATCCTTTGAGCACAGCTGCATACCCATGCAAAAAAAGAAAAATCCTTTTCTTTACCTTTGGAGTTTACTGCACCAGCTGCAGTTGAAACCAATCTGGGCAGTGACACAGGGACCACAGCTGGCAAACTGGAGACAAGCTGGGACATAGATAAACAAACACAAATTATTACATTAGTCTCACAAATAATTCTCATAAAAAAACAAAAAAGAAGGATGCATCTTCTGATAATAGATATTTAGGGACTCAACAGGTTCACGCATGTCCAAAATAAGACACTAAAACCAGCCTATTACAATGCATTGCACAACCCCATGCACAGAGATACAATTTATCTGTAGGACTCCATTGGTATTCCATTTGTAAATATATTCCCACTTCCACATCATTCAGTTTCATTGCTAAATTTTTATCTTTTTGCTTAATATTAAGTATTTCCTTAAACCGCTTTCTTCCCTGGCTCCAGTGTTCCTTGGCATTGCTAACGTTCAAACATAACACAGATAATAAGACCAGCAACAAAGCATGCAAGAACTATAATTGGATAAAAAAAAATAAATAGCTGCTTCCATTTTTTCACAATAGTACAGCTGGCAGTTTAAACACAGAGGTTTCTAAACAATGTAGTTTTACCTTGGACAAAAGAGGCACATGAACTGCAAAATGTGTTTGGTGATATTCCCTTGGAATGTGATGCACAGTACACAGAAGAATTTGTGTTTGCCTTGTAAGCATGAAAACTGTTCTTTTTTTCTTGAGGAAACAAATTTAAAGGCAATATAATCATTCTTCTGAAAAAATGACTTGGCACAGATTTCATTCAAAACCTACTGGGAGCTATATACCTATAAAGTAACTTGAGATACATGAGGATGGTCTGGATAACACATCATCCATGGGGGAATAAATCTGACAGGATAAATTAATCTGTCCATGATTTCAAGTCCACAGATAAACCAAAATATTTAAAATTGCATCTGTGTTGCTGCATGGGGTGTCCTGCCCTGATCTGGCTCCTGCCTGCGTTATGTTTTACTTACTTGGAAGAGGTATCATTTCAACAGCTGAGAGATTGGTAATCTTTGACATCTGTAGCTCCACCCTGTGGTACTCATAAATTGTTCTTCTACGGACATCTACCAGGAAAGAAAAATAAAAATATTTTCACTCTTTACTATTTTGCAGTTGGTAGATTGTGAAAAATAGTGGATGTAATGATTGCTCACTGTTCCTTAGGTGCACACATGGCACCAGTTTTTCTCAAGAATATATTTTTAACTTTAGACATCATGAAAGAACATGTAAAAGGTATAGATAGAGAATTTTTCACTTGGGAAACCATCAGAGCTGACAGAATAGGCACCTATACCTGGTAAAGGATTATGAAAACGCTGAGTGTTCTCTCAAGCATCTTAGTCATTTATTTAGGCAGAAATTCTAGAGTATACTGTCAGACATTTTAAAGTATATTTCAGATGCTTGCTTTTCTAAGACATTTCTCAGCTTACAGACTTGAGAGAAATGCTTTATATGCTCACTTTGTCAGTTGTCAAGATGTGCAAAGAAAACTGATTTCATTGCTTAATCAAGTTTGTTAGCTACAAGCAGGCTCACATCTAAATGCACTAGAACATTTTTTCATATTATACCATTAAAGAAGACAAGTCTTCCTAAACAGCCAATGTTATGCATAATCTTTACCCAAGCTGACTGCACCTAAGTTCCTCAAAGCAGAAATTCAATATAGACAATGCACTGTTCTTATGGGCTTTGAAAGCATAGATAAGTGTAAGACCCAAGCACAAAATAAGTGTGAAAAAAATTGTTAGTTTCCAGATCTATATCCTATCATGTATTCTGAATATTCCAGATTTTAAGTGCACGGCTGCAATGGAGACTGGCAAGCTTGTACATTTGCAAATTAAAAAGTACAGCCTATTCTGCCAGTCTGACACAGTAATGATGATTTCCTGGTGTGCTGGATTCAGATTTATGTGCTTTTTGAAGGCCTGTTAAACTAATTGAAATCAATGCTAAATACAATCACTGGCCCTGTGGAATCCTGCCAGAGAGGGATAAAGGGTTACATACAAGGGATTACCAGGTTACGCTAGTCAATGACTGGTCTGAGTCTACATGCAACAGAAGAAAAGGAATTGCAGTCAGCCACAAACTCAGTCTTAGGCAGTCTCCTGTGTTGCCAGCCCTGTATGGATCAGGGCACACCTTGTTGCTTGGTATAAAGAATGTGTTTCTGCAGCTTGAAGTGGGCTCACGGGGGCTCCCCAGCTGTTTAGCATAGCACCAAATCTGAAGTGTTTTTTGCAATCTCTTTGTTAGTAGGGATGTTGTAAGCATTTTTCAGACAGAAAATGGAAGCTCAGCTAAAATCAATCATGCAATAAATACATGCAATAAATAATAAATAAATGCAATAATTTTTAAGAGAAGAGACAAAGTACACTAAGGCATCCTGTGGCTAAGTTGCCTCTTGGCTCAAGCTGACAAGACTTTCTAAGAAAAGAGGGATGGCCAACCTCTAAATGCACAAGAGTATGGGACCCCCCCTTACACCACACAGAAAATAACCATCAGGCTATTGGTGTCAGTTGAAATTAACAGGGTAATCTCTGAGGAGGGATGAGGAAGCAGAAGCAGAGCTGTGCTGGGTGGGACAACTCCTGCATCAGCCAGCATCACTGCGGGTGAAACAGCTTCTCTGCCCTCTCTCACTGCATAAGCTCCCAGGCACAGGTAGGCAGTGTCTGGCTTTCAGACAATAATATTTCTGTTTAGCTCTAAATCAGCACCTTTGCCAAGCAGTTATTCTTGCCATTTATTTGAATGACTTTGCTATGGCTTCACCCTTCCTGATTGCAGATTTCTCTTTTGGTATGAAATGCACCTAAAATTGAGGTATTTTTATGTTTTAGCTGCAAAGTCATTCTGACTAGTTAAAACACAGATATTGGGATGTGCCAAATGTTTACCCCAATAAATGCCTTAGCCATGTCCTTCAAACCCACTGGACAGAAAGGGTTTTCAAGACAAAGCTTATCTTGTGCTGGGTGGGGAAAATCTTTTGCCAGCAATAGGAGGTTTATGCTCCCAGGATGGTAAGTCCCATAAAAGCACCTGCCAAATCAGAGTCATCAGGAAATGTGTTTGAAATGAACTCCTGCCAATGCTGAAGGCTGTAATTTGTTTCCACGGAAATCTTTATCCTTCTGTCCAAAAAAAATAAGCAAACGAATACATAAATTAAAATGGTGGGTGTCGGCACTTTAACTGAACTCCATATCGTCTCATCAGTAGTGGTACAGACTGGCACGCTATAATCCTGTTTACTCTGAACCTTTTGTAATGGACTCGTCATAGGGCTTACAAGAAGTAAGGAGCTTCTGGCTTTCAAAAAATCCAGTAAGAGTCAGTGACTCAGGTCACAGGCACTTTTATCTTACCCAGTGCATGAAATTTCTAAAACCCAATGATTTAAAGAGAATTAAGTTTGTTATAAGAAAAAAAAAATTCTAATAATGCCTAACTCAGCATGACTGTTGATCCCATTAAATCCCACTGCCTGGTAGACTCGGGTTTGATCTTTTCTTGTTCAGGAAGAAGACTGTGCCAACCACAGGTGCTGAGTTTGTATATGAGGGATTCATCTACTGTAAGAAACCTAAGCACAGAGAGGTATTTGCATAGTCACCTTCTAATGGCTTTGTATACACTTGCAGGCAGGTGGTTAGAAACATGAGCTTCCAAATTTATCTGCCTGGTCAGCTTGTAAAAACATGCAGGTGTAGATTCCTTTGAACGTCTGACTTGAATCATGCCATGCTTAGCTCCTCAAAATGTACTTTTTCCTTCCTATTTAGAATTCTAAGCCTGTACCCCCTTAACAAAACAGGCTAGAAAAGCTAAACTCAACAGGATAAACAGAAAAATTAATACTCTCCCCAGACATTTTCCCACTCAACCTCTCCACACAAACTTCTGCTCCAACCCAAGACACATACTACCTTTCACTCAGGTGGAACTTGTCCTTTGTCTGATGCTGTATATTTAGCTCTTTTACAAACAAGTGCAGGTGCAGAATCACAAAGAGCTTATGAGCCCATGTATTTCAGTATGTGCCTTAACTTGACGAACCAGTGAAATAATTTGATGTAGTGAGAGACAAAAATTTAAGCGTCATGTGCAGGTATTTTGCTGAGAAGAAGCATTACATCAGGTCTAACAGGGAAGTGAAGAAAGGAAAAGGACTTTTTGCATGCATATATGCTTTTGAAGTACCATTCCTGGTTCTAAATTTCAGAAAATATGTATATATTCTTCTCCTAGTCATGAAAATATTTTACTTTTCTGTAGGTCTGAGTATCTCAAACACCCTTTTTAACCAAATGATATAATATCTTTTTTCAATAACAGATTCTATTTTTTTACATTTGGTTTAATTTACAACATGGTCCAAATTGTTCTTTGGTTTGATTCTGTGGCATGTACATGTGCTGTCTTTGAATATAGGGACAAAGGTACAGTCCTTTGTACAGTCCTACAGCAGAAAAAGCTGAGGAAAGCACCAGCTACTTGAAGTAAGTACATTCCTCAGTGACCTAGAGAGATAATGGGGGGGGTCTGAAGGCCAATTGAAAGAATCCCTTCAAGGGATTAAGCAACAGATTGGTTAATTTTAGATGTGCAAGATTCTGGTGCGACAAAACACTTCTATGTAGTTTTATCACATTTCTATGTAATTTTATCACAGTAGTTTTAAACTGAATAATGGCATATAAATATTCTGTGAAACAGAACCGCCAGTTAACTAAATGTACTAGATAGGGAGAGTGCTCTGGAGATGAGCAGTGCCAGAATAGCGCCAGTGACTTCTTAACATAGCTGAAGGGTCAGTAGTTAGTAGTAAGCCATTCTAAATACATGTCCAACAGATGCACAATCTCTCTGGTACTTTTCCATCACATAATCACATTTCCTCATACAGCATTCCTCAGCTAAAACCTGCAAACCATTGAAATGTGAAAACTTTGGAGAAGCCAGTGTGATTTTTTAAATTATATGTTCACACAAATAAAAACCTTTGTCAGTGAAAGATTTCTAGGGAATTGAGATCAGCCATATACCCAGCAAAAAATGCTAAACAAGGCCATATGTATTCATATAGCTAGCTGCACTTTCATTTTTTAAGTTTTGCTGATAGAGAAAACACAAATGGTAAGAGGGTGCATTTGATTATGCAGAAGTCAATTTAAAACAAACAATTCATGAAACATATCCAGCTTACACTGCAAGCAATTTGTGAAAAATATAAGGGATACAGAAGGGTGGGGCACAGCTGCTATACCATGGAGCCACTGGCTTTGCTTGATAGGGACTTTGTTTAGCACAACTGGCTGAATAAAACCTTCACATAAATATATAATTTACCAGCCTGGTATGTCTGATTGCCATCACCAAAAAAGGTAAAGGAATCAGAATGTCAAAGCAATCTTTGTTCTGTCTTTTTAACAGCTTCATATTGCTAAACTTGTCAGTATTAACTAATTAATTCTCAAGGCACTGACACTGGGATCAAACATGCCTGTAATCAAACAATCACCACAAATGCTGTTGGTCATTGACTATTACGCACTTCTGAACGTAGATCAAAATTCAGATTCCCTAATTGTATTAATTTTATCATTCTCTTAAAAGTTACTAAAAAAACATGCTTTACTCCCTTAAGCCACCGTGCACCGAACTGTCTAATTCTGAGACTAGTCAATGGCCAGTTGAGGCTTTGGCTAAAAAGAGAACACTTTAAGGTTTGATCACCTTGTACACATCCCTGAAGTGCTGTTATGCTACCAAAGATTGGCAGCATGCCCATCTCTTTCCCTCTCTGCTCCTGAATTGGGCACCTAGTGCCAAGGAACTCAGCTGCCTGGCTAAACGCTTTTGGGCCAGCAGACAAACATGCAGGGCTAGAGGAGCTGGCACTCTGTGGAATTAATTACACTAGTGGAAAGCAAGAATAAATACTGCAAATTTAGAGTGATAACTTTAGGGCCCACTTTACACAGAGGTAAATGACATTACCAGTAAGGCAGCAGCAAATTAGACTTTGTGATTTTCTAGATGGTGCTGCACCTTTATAAAATAGATATCACAACAAAAACTGCTAGTCTTCTTTTACCCTTCAAGAAGGTAATGCTAAGGTTCTTTCAGGGCCCTCACTCCTGTAAACAAACTGGAGAGAAATCTTCAGCAAACAGTTATAACATGCACAGTTGTCACTTAATTATATGCTTGAGTTACACTACATATTGAGTGGCACTAATTGCACCGAAACTGGAATATTACTAACACAGCCCAGCTACAATTTCATTTTTGTACACAGTGTTGTTGAGTAATTTCAGTCTCATTAAATGTTGGGTTGTCAAGGTATGGATTTCTTAAAAGAGCTGTACCTAATATAGTAGAGGCCAAGATAATGGTGATGTATATCTCATTGTGGAGAAAGACTTAGCCATTATCTGTAAATGCAAGTCTAGAAACTCACTGTGCAGACCCCCTGTATCTGGCACTCTCATTTTACCAGTGTATTTCATGCTGTTGTGGAAAACAAAGCACAACCTGGGCAAGCTCACTGGTGGGCTTTTTCACTGCTGAAGTAAAATAGTGGGTTGGAGGAAATGCCTTTTCATTTCTTCTTCATGCACAATAAAAAGCTAATTGAAGAAAAAAGGGAAGAGAGCACTGAAACAAAGGAGAGAAATGTAGTAACCCTGAAGGGAAGATGTAGGGGAAGAAAGATGGTAATGAAATTAAAGAGGTCTTGGGAGTCTGCAGAAAGGAGAGCAAAGGACACTGTAGGTGACTGAAAGAAGGACCAAGAACAGAATGCCAAGGATGGCTGAGAAGAAGTAAGAGGGAATAGGGAAGAGAAGGTGGGACAGGGACAATGTTCCTGACACAGTGAAGATGCTGAAAAAAAGGGAGAAGACTTGCTGGAGGAATATGTAAATCTATGCCCCAGCTCTGTCTTCACCAGTCGTGTTGTCTAACTGGAAGACATCCATTAAACATTCTTAGTGTCTTTATTAAAAAAGGAAAAATTATTAATGTACAAGCATTCAGCCTGTCTGAAGAAGAAGAAACCAGGGTGCTTCCTCAGACTTACTGAACAAATGAGAAGCAGGTGTCCAGAGCCTGGCTCACTTCACTTGAATTACCTGAAAGAAGCAGAAACTTTTCCTCTGAAATTAATTGATGGACATATTTTGCCATTTTGCTGCCATATAAGCCTCAGAATTTAGGGCTTTTCTTGTTAAACTTGGTGTCAAGCAAAAATTTGCTTCCTTTCACACATTACCATTAATTCCAAAGCAATTCTAGAGTATATACAGCCATATGTATCTATACATATACATAAAAAAAATACAAAATAGTGGCCAATCTGCATCAACATAATAGTATCACATATAGGCCTGAAAAGAAAGACATTGTCTATATATATAAGCAGTAGTAGCAGATCAAGAAAAAAAATCAAACATAGAAAAAAGGCAGAAAGCAACCTGCCAAAAATCTCTCATCCCTGTGCTCTAACTCTTAAAAGATAAGGTGAACAAATGTAGGTGCCTGTATTCTTTTAGGGACGGATAAAAGGGGTATTACTGCAAAGCCTTTATATGTAGGAGTATTTTAACAAATATAGGCATGAAATGCTCAAGATCCTCCATTTTAAAAAGTTCATCAAATCCTTTCTTTTTGCTCTTGGATCTTCAATAGGATCCTTTTCAGCACTCATTAAAATGCACTTCTGAAATGAAATGGCTGATCAAAAAGATGTTTTTCTCTCCTCCGTATGAAACAGTTTTGTCTGGCTTTAGAACTCACCTTTCAGAAGTATTAAAAAGTTATTACTAATGTTTTGGACAGTATGTCTGAAAAAATATGATAAATAGTTCTAAGTCTCCCAAACTTAGTTCAATAAAACTAGGACTTTTATACTGAAATTTTAGAATGCTGAGCATAGGGTGCACCAAAGACATTCAGCATTTTTGAAAACTGAGAGGATTTTTTTTTTTGTTCAATTAAGCTTGTGTTGCACTTAATGTCTCTTTCTTTTTTAAATGCAAGATATGTAAAAAAATAACTGACGAAACTCAAACATGGAGCAGTAGAGTTGGGGATTTTTTTGTTTGATTTAGGTTTGGTTTTTTTAATAACTAGCTGTGAACATAAAGGGAAACTGGGTTTTCTTGATGGAAAAGTCTTTGCTAAAGTGGTAAGCAGGAACTAATATACTGTCTTTGCCTCCTTTTAGGACAAACACCAATTTGTATTCTTCCGTTGTCTTAAGAAGCGAAGAAATAAAGTAAAACAATTCTATCATATCACTTTTACAGTAACTGACTAGAGTTATGGTTGATTTAACATCTCTGAAAAACAAGAATGCAAGAACATGCCTATTTTGAGAGCATCTGACAGTGGCTCTCTGTGGGACAACATTATTTACCAGTTCTGTCATGGTGCTATTATGTTGCCTGTACATACTAATATAAACCTGTTTCATTGAAAGCACAATTTAGCTTCAGGAAAATCTGCTGTGAAGTGATGGTTCCCTTGATTAATACTAGCTCTAGTGTAAGCTGGAAACTAGCAAAAATAATTATGAATTACCGCCATCCACGGAACCAGTCATTAAGGCGAAAAGCAGTGCGTTACACACATCAATTCAGAAATAATGCTATCAAAACAGTTGCTGCAGTGGCATGTTTTAGACCACCCGCCTTTTATTCTTCTTATCTCCCACTCCTTAATGTAACTTAATGAACAGAGTAAGTTTAAGATGAAACACTAGACAGATTTTCTGCTAATTACAGCCACTTCACTTAGCAGAAAGTGTCGCTACAAAAAGGTTTGCAGAAATACTAGAACCAGAAAACTAGGAAGAACTGCGTATTCATCAAAACCAATGTTACGTAGTAGTAGTAAAACAAGGTGAATGTCTGAAATATTGCTATAGAAAGAAACATTCAAACTAGAATAAAGACTCATATATACCGTATATATTACAAACAAAATATGTACATCTGAAATAAGTCCTTTAGTGTTGTTTGGTGACAGAAGTCTGATGCCAAAAGATCTGCAATACTGCTTGCATCTCTTACATTGAGTTTCTGTGTGACTATTCTCATAAACCATTTGCACAAGTCAATCAACCTAATTTCCACCTGAATCCATTTTAGGAGCTCTTACAAGCTGAAGACTCAAAGAAATATTCAGATCAGTCACTCACAAACATCACTCAAATTGCTGAAATTGGTTGCCTGGATTCATTTGTTCTTAAGCACTCAAAAGTAATCCATGCAACCACAGGCACGTCACAACTATCTATCATACTTCAGAAAAAAAATTCTTCCAAGACCTGATCTCTTAAGTGAAATCTGGGCATGCCAACCTCCTTCACACTACTGAGTTCACAACAAGAAACAGATGGTGCTGAAATATTTCATCTTCCCCATGGCAGGACATACAAGACATAGGATTTATGCTCCCTCATATCAAAAACTGTTTAAATGTGATGAGGGGATAGGATGAGTTGAGAGGCAATGGTGCTTTAGTGTCAGCTCCATCTGCAGGCTGCCTTAAAGATGGGCTGGATCAGGACAGTCCTTATGAGCTTTATCTGCACCACACCTCTGTCAGGGTTCACTTCAGGAGAACGTGCCTGGACTCAGTCCTATGAAGCTGGTTCAACAGCAGCTCCTTCCACCTACACACTGCTATTACGGGATCATCAAAAATTGAACTCAGTAAATTTCCTCTAAATATGTAAATAAACCAGCAGACTTGGAAAGTGAACATACTCTCTAATGGCTAAACAACCTCAAAGGGTACTGTACAAAGCATGTTAAAACAAAGTATTGAGGAAATTACACTTAACTTCCTACTATTTGTTTTCTGTCAAGTCATATAAAGTATAATTAAAGCCACGACTATGTGAGCCCAAGACTTTATTTAGTAACTACATCTCCTGTTATTTTCTCTCACTGTATGTATATATGAATTTGAAGTTCAGAATGTAAAGTATAAAGAACTTCCAGCCTGGGTATTTTTCTCTTTTTGGATACATAAGATTTTTCTAAACAGGTTGCTTCTTCCTTACTATGGATCTGGAGACATATTTCAGATAAAGTGTCTTATGGAATACCAAATTGTGCTGGTTGACAGCTTAATTTCACATTATTTGGCTGGCCATATAGTTTTATTTACTTAATTTATCAGCTCAAAAGAAACAATGACAGAGAAAGCCACACTGGGAATTATCAAGCAAATAAAATTACACTTGAATTAACAAGCTGAAATTAGCTAAGTGATTTGTTGTGCGACTAATCATCCTTGATGAAATCAGCTTATACTTGTTTCTTAGCCTCCAAACCATTAGCACCACTACAGTTCTACATACTGGGAATTTGCTGGATCCTGTGCACGACCACAAATGCATCTGAGAGTCCCACTTTCACTGGGTGGTTGGTTGAACTTATCTGTGTCACAGCAACAGGAATCTGGAAGACAAAACAGGAAGATATGCATGAACTATTGAAGGAAAAAAATTCAGATGAAAAATATCAGCACTGCCAGAATGAACATTTAACCACTGCAAATTAAAATTCCTGAATAAATATTGTATACAATACAGCATAAGATGACTAAGGATTTATTAAAGAATGAAATTACTGGGTTTAGTTTTTATTTTATCCTAGTTTGCTTTGCTTCTTATATAACAATATTCACATAAACACTTAGAGGTGGAATAATTGTTAAGGGCAGTAATTTTCGGTAATTTATTTCCCCCAGTTGAAGAAAAAGTGGGGTGTGCTGGTATCAGACAAGGAGGAGGAAGCAATACCTCTTTTCTACTATTGAACACACAAACTGTGAAAGTTCAGCTTGAGATGAACATTTTAAAAGCTTATGGCTCAGTTAACTTGCACTGAAAACTGTTTGAAGAGCTATCTGAAGAGAGCTCTGGCCCAAAGATATTCATGTTTAATGTGTCTTGGACTGGCAGGAAAATTATCAGTGTCATGGAAAATGTGGAAAATGCCAGATGCTCACTTGCCAATATCTAGAGGAAGAAATAAAAAGACTTAGCCATAGACCAGTCAGCTTTACATGACAGACATATTGGTGCTGGGCAACAGGGTTGTATGAAAATAGGTGCTAAGTTTGATTTCATTCTTTGGGCAAGATTGCAGCTTTGGCTGATACTTGTATAGATAATAGCTTTAGAATTTTGTGAGGTGTTTGACTTAGTGACATGTAGCATTTATACAATAGTTATAGCTAACTAGACTGACTGATCACAAACAGCAGCCATCACTAAAAAAGCAGCTCAGACTGACAGTGTGTCTTTACAGTATATCTTTCTTCTCCAGATGTCAGACCTAGTATTCAAAAATTTTACCAAAGACTGGGAAGAAAACATGAATTTACTGTCTAGCAGTTCTGCAGATGACACTGGTAGAGTAAAAATAATGAAAGGCCTGGATCAATTAGCAAAGTTAGACCTTGCAAAAATTGCAAAGTTATAACAGAGGAAAAAAAAATCCATGATCTAGAAAGAAGCAGTTCTGGAAGGAATCTCAGTATTGTAGCAGATGAACAGCTCCATGTCAGAAAGGACATGGCAGTAAGGAAACTTAATTGATGTAACATTCAGTTACAGCCTAGGAGTGGGATGGCTGTTTTACTTGTACCTCCACATTAGATCATGAATTAAATGTTACACATACTTTGGGAGAATCTATTTCTGTAAAAGATGCTGAAAAGAGAAGGGAGATTAAGAGAGTCATAAAAATATTTTGAAAACTTCTGTGGTTCTCAAATGCCATTAACAGAAGAGTTAAAGAGCTGTCCTGGTTTTGGCTGGGATAAAGTTAATTGTCTTCCTAGTTACTGATACAGTGTTATGTCTTCGATTCAGTATGAGAAGAATGTTGATAACACACTGATGTTTTCAGTTGCTGCTAAGTAATGTTTGGTCTAAAGTCAAAGATTTTCCAGCTTCTCATGGCAGCCAGTAAGAAGGCTGGAGGGGCACAAGAAGTTGGGAGGGGGCACAGCCAGGGCAGCTGACCCAAACTGGCCAACAGGGTATTCCATACCATGGGATGTCATGACCAGTATATAAACTGGGGGGAGTTGGCCTTGGGGGGATCCTTGCTTGGGAGCTAACTGGGCATTGGTCAGCAAGTGGAGAGCAATTGCATTGTGCATCACTTGTTTTGTATATTCCAATTCTTCTATTATTAATGTTATTTTATTATTGTTACTATTATAATTATTAATTTCTTCCTTTCTGTTCTATTAGTGTTGTTATCTCAACCCCTGAGTTTTACCTTCTTCCTTCCAATTCTCTCCCCTATCCCACTGGGTGGGGGGTAAGCGAGCGAGTGGCTGCGTGGTGCTAAATTGCTGTCTGGGATTAAACCATGACAAGACCTCTACTTGGCTTCTCAAAGGGAAAATGGAAAGCTGGCTAGATTACCATAAACAAGTATTGCCACTGGGAGAAATTACTCAGGGGCTAAAGAGTTTTTTCATCTGGCACAAAAAGATATAACCAGAAGCTGGAAGCTGCAGACCTTCGAAGTAGAATAAGACCCATGTTTCTATGATTGCGTGTTATTAACCACTGGGAAAAACTACCAAGGGAAATTATGATTCTCTACTCATTGCTGCTTTCAAATCACAGTTGGATATCTTATTTTTCTAAGTTGGCCTTCAGTTAACCAGAAATTACTAGGCTAAAGACAGATGAAACTGGGTCAAATGTAAGAAACTGAGATACAAGGTGCTAGCTCAGCTAATCTTATAGTCTGCTCTGGCTTTAACTGTGTAAAACTACCAAAATTATACTGTTGATCAGTATTTTTCACATAGCAGAAAAATGCCAAAGTAAAAAGCTTGTTACACATCCAGTGCATGAGGATTCAGTGTTCTTTACATGTCAATTAATGGCATGACTTCTGGTATTTGAGTTAAGCATCAGTAGCTGTTCTTGTTCCCAAAATATCATTTAGCTGTGCTTTTTCCTGATTACACTGGTAGCTGTCTAGGAAAAGTTAAATTTGAGAATAGTAACAGAAAAAGTGAGTTCTGTTGAATTAAACAGTGTCATGAATTTCAATTTGTTTTACTTGATTTAGTGACTGGTTTAGCTGATTTATTTAGGGGTTCTTGCAGACATGATCTGCTTTGGTATAACAAAAGGAATGATGTTAAACTAACATGAAAAACAGAAGTGGCTTGGAAATATTGCTAGTAATACATCAATTTAAATTTGGCTTATATCAGCTTAGCTGTGATGCACTTATTGGAGAATATGACACAAGAAGGCTAAAAGACATATTTTCAAAGACTTCAAAATAAAAGACTTGATGAATTCAGAAATAAGTCTATAAACATTCTCCAGCATGAAAGTAGAAACAAAATAAGGGAATTATTCACAGTCTCGGAATACTGTAGAGAAAAGCTTATATTAGCTACCAAAGAAACAGTCTTAAAAGATTTTGAGGATAGTCTGTAGAAGTTATTGGTAATCAAGTCAGAAAAAGCACTGATGAGAAGGATGCAATGACCATTTCTCTTTGAAGTTAGAGAGGAAACACAGCAGATGAAGAAAGGAATGAGTTTTATGGACACAAAACATAGTTGGAATTGACATTATGAGTAGGTGTGTGACCAACAAAATATGCTAGAAAAATTGGCAGATCAAGGCACAAATTGTGCCTGATACATGAAAGGAATTATACTCATTTTTATGTGTGAGTGCAAACCAGGAAAAGTTGAACTCGGGTCTCCTTAAATAAGCCTCCTTAATTTTAAGTCTAGTGCCTTATCACACATTTTTTCTGAATTTGTGAATAATTGAACAATTTGCATATTTTCCTCAAAAATTATGACAACAGCAAACTAACTTGTCTTTTTTTTTTTTTTTTCAGAAAAGAGTGATGGGTTCTTGCAGTACAAATGCCACAAGTGGTTTGTTGTTTGATTTTTTAAATAAATTTATTTTCATTACAACTTTGTTCAGAGCTTGAAAGTCACTTGCAGTTTCACTATTTAATAAAATTATGAATGACCCAATGATATCTAGTACTAAAATAGGACGCAGTAGCCAAGTTGAACAGAAAATACAAACAAAACCTTGAGGAGAAATTAGAAAATTTTGGAGCAGAAATATCTCAATAGATTTTGCCAAAATCCCTGCAGGTGTCCACACTCTTGTGCTGAGCATTCTAGCAAAGGTGAATAACTTGCAGAGTCATTTTCTAAAACAAATAAGAAAGTTGTAGTAGGGTCCAGTTTTAGAAACAGGGTTTAGAAACAAATGTTTGTGTAAGGTAAGGAAAACATAAATTAAGTTAGTATAGCTAGCTCTTCAAATTGAGGTACAGCCTTTGTCAAACAATTAGTAATATGGACAGAAATGCAAAGTAGAAGGGAATCCATGATGCAGGAAAATTCTTTTATTCTCTTGAAAAACTACAGCATTATTAAACCTGTATTTACAAAACCAGATGTTTATTTTTAAAGCATGGAAAAGAAATTTTTTTACAGAACTGAATACTTCAGTCATTTGGTGATGAGTATACTGAATGCAATTGAATATGATGTCAAGATAAAATGGGCTTTTACCATATGGTGGCCTATTAGGAAATATGCCCTTTTGACAGAAGGCTTGTAGTAAATGATAAAATAATTTATTGAAAATTACAGCAAAACATAGGTAGCAAGCAGATAGCTGATGTTCCAAATTCCTCACCTGAATGGCAAGATATGTCACAACAGGCTGATATATTAAACAGTTGAACAGTAAGCTAGGAATGAGCAAGTGGTTGCTAATGTGTGGCAGGGGTTTTATGGCATTACATTCAGAGGATGGATTTTAACTAGAATCATTCCAAACTGTGTGTTAGCTCTACCATAGACAATATGAACTCTTGTTTTGTATAGGTTACCAGTTTATGAATAAGCTTCCCAAATGCACACTAGCACTGGGGCAATTGATATCTATATTTTGGATTATATACTTCAACAACAGGGAGAAAAATATTTAGAATTCATCGCGAATTCTGTTCATCATTGGGATCAGTAATCTAGACAGTATTTTCCATCAGAGTTCTCAGATTTTATTCTTTTCAACTTTGAGGACATGTCAGAATCTTACCCTTCAAACAAGAATAAAATAATGGCCTCTGACCTTATTCTGAAGGAGGTGGTAAGCAGGGTGCAATTACTGCCCCACTTCAAAACTGAGTCAAAGAAAAGAGCCAGAGTATGCTGCAAAATAATAACACAATAGTGCTTATATAGGATTTTCATTGCCAGTTTCCTAAATAGTTATTAATTACTCTACAGGCCAAACTGCATGAAACTTATTCGGGAATTTTAAGATCCTGTTTCCATGTTAATATTTTTAATAATAATAACAGAGGCAAAGAAATGCCAGGTGTGTATAATACAAGCAGAGTATCCACAAAAACTGGGTAATTTTGTTTTTAGTTTTCTGGAAATAATCACAAGGTTTGGAGTCTTGATACTGAAAACAGAATATTTTCCATCATGCATAGCAGGAGCATCAATTTTATCTAGGTGCTAGCACTTAATCAGTTCCATTCAATTCTGCCTCCTTTCACAGTAGCAAGAAATTCTACTACAAGTCTCAGAATTATTTTCCAACTTCAAATATTGGGCAATTTGAACAAGCATTTCAACTTTAATAATGGTTTCTGGATGACTACATAAATAGAGAGTCATTACTATGTAAATGAACAAAGAAAGCCTTCAAGCCAATGAAATTAAGAAAAATATCCTAAACCATTAACAAAGCCTTTGGTACCTTTGCCTAATTTGTCCTGTATTAATCATGGACAGAAAAAGAAACCAAATGTTACACTAAGGAATATTAGCTGTAAGTACTAATGGGAAAAGACTACAGAATAGTTATTTTGTTGAAAAGAAGTAAAGCTCTTGTGAATTGAACTTCTGTGAAATTTAGAACATAAGAAATGAGTATTCACTATTAATGCATAAAAAAGTATGCCTTCACAGAAAATTTTCTTTATTACTATGTTATGTTGGCTAGTTTGCAATGTACTGTATTTCATATGTAGTAGAGATGCACCAGTAAAATTTTCCTGCCTGTTGATGCTTCCTGACATATTGACAATTGCCAGAACACTAACAGTTGGTGTAAGCAAATTGATATTTAAAATGGAAGCTGCATGCACTGCAAACAAAGTAAATTGGTAAAAAATTAAATATTTGACTTTCTATAGGACCTTGCTATATTTCAAATTGTTTTTACACTTTGAAAACTTGATTGTACAGCTCCTTCTCCTACCTATTAACTCTTCTGAAAGATATTCTGAGGTCTCCAGATTTCACTATCCTGGTGGCTCAGCTCCTTTTCTAAATTTTTATTTTTTCAGGATTTATTCTGGATTTTGGATTAAAATTGTGCATTTCAGGCTGCTTCCTATTGGGCAAACAACAGAACGCAGAAGATTGGGCAGAACAACTCCTTTTATACTCAGCAAACTTCAGCCAAGATCCTGCCTTGGTGGTCATCACCAGGTTTATGAGGTAGCAAACCTGATATGGGAGCAGGAAGGATATGAAAAAGGGAATATCAAATGGTTTGAATAACTAAGAAATAAAAGGTAAAATTTACCTGAAGTGCTTTAGACATAAAAGTCCCTATCTGTACCTCCCTTAAATGTATAATCACAATTATTTTAAAAGTAGATTCTTCAAGATAAATGCCTGGAGTCACTAATACAGAGCCCCTGTGGGATGCTTTATAAAGTTACTGGCAACCTGTCTGCTGCATTTCTTACATGGTGTTTCAGCTTGGAGACTTTCAATGACAATGCAATGAAGACCTCACAGATTTCCTATACATCACTGTCATTTTTGATGTACTGTGATGCTAAAATGAAATGGCACCAAAAAGATGGTGGAAATCTTCTTGTACAACTTCTACTCATGCTAGTGAGCATCCACACATATAATCTTACTGGAGTTAATGGGGCTTCTGACAACATCACTCACCAGCAAGAGAGATGGTTCCAGAAGGAAGGAAAGCAATGGATTCAGCACTGGAAAGTAAATAATTCCTAGCCATACTTACAAGCACTAGAGTCAAGTTTAAATTCACAAGTGTCTCAGTTTTTCTTTTCAGAAAACTTGTGTCTGATCAGTGATTAGAAGTTTTATTCAATTTTCCTCATTTAGGTGAAAAGCTGAGGTAGTTTTAATGCAGTAAAAGGTGCAAATAAAGAGTGTAGTCTTCTGGTAATCTCAGCTTCCAAATACATTCCCCAAAGGACTACAGTAGTTGTAATGTTCTAAGATTTTACAAAAATCTTTCGTCAGAAGATTTACAGATCACTAGCATGTTACTATCACCACTTTTAAAAGTCGCCTTCCTTAACTACATGCAATAATTCTAAAGTGATGTTTGGTAACTCCATTCAGGACAAGAATAACTCATAACAGGGGCTTTCAAAGGTTCAGCAGTGGAAAAAATGCAGATTATCTCATTTGTAAATTCCAATTGTTTCTGTTTCAGAATTAATGAAAAGAACATCAATAACTCCTCCCCACAAAAGCACTGTGGTTCTGGAGTAAGCTTCCAGCAGTGCAGTGAGAGCAAGCAGCCTACACCATTGTAGTGTTACCAATTTGCCATTAGTTAGAATTGATTTTGATTCTAATATGAATATGGAATTATGAGAAATATTTTAGTAAATTGTATATCTAACACATTTAATCAACAACCAGCAGCTGCTGTGAAATCCTTTGTACAGCCCCGTGTCAGGATCAAAAGAATTGGTCATAATCAGTGAGTAGGAACATTTAGAACTTTAGATAACAGGCTTAAGAATTAAGATGATTTGGATACAGTTTATAACTTAAAAGAATACATAGGATGTCAGAATCTAAGATTAATGGGAACAGGGAGATTTGCATGAAGTAACTTATAGTTTACTTGTCAAGAACAAGAGCTCTGGACCGTACTGCGCAGAATCACCTGGAGAGGATCAAGTAGCGGGCAAGTGAGGAAGACTATGAAAGACCACCAGAGGACAACTGAAGACCACCAGAGACCTTTAATGCGCCTGCGCGAAGCACATTTGCATATGTTAATAGTTTCCCAGAAAACTAATGGATAGGTATGACATTTCTCGGAAATTTAATGAATATGTATAACAGGTGTGTATTTAACCTGCATAGTTAGGCTGGCCAGGTGCACACGCTAGGTGGAGTGATCCCCCGTGCGCCCAGTGCTGCAATAAAGGGGTGCCTGCTTCTTAACTTCTCATTGCTGTTAAGGAGTTTTATTCCGGATTTCGGTAACAGTAGCATAGAAATTGTTTATCCACAGACTAAATGACATACTTGCATGCAATTCTAGGGAACCACATGTGATTAATAAGGTGGCCCATTTTCTCCTGTCTTCCTAAATGAATAAAGTTTTCCACTGCCTGGCACTCTGCATCACCATTTACATTGATGCAAAATGAATGCAAGATACTATCAAACTAGAGCAACAGGTTCTATCAAACATTAGACTTATTTTGCACAAGGCTGGACAGTAACAGACAAGGCAGAGCACCTCATAACCAAGAATAGTAGTCTACTGAAAATGTCACCATTTTAATGTCAGAATGCATATATAGTTCTTGTCAAATGTATCTTAAAATTACAAATTGAAGTAGTGTCCCTCCCCACTTATCTGGGTCTTGAAGGCAGGAACTTTCATGCAGTCTTTAAAAAGGTAATTTTTTTTCCTTTAAAAATTTCAACAACAGGAGATAAACAAAGCTTTAGTGCATAATCCTTTAATCAAGCACAGGCTCCATTGTGCTAAGCAGAGTAAACCTTTCATGAAGCTGGAGTTAAAATGCAAATAAACTGCATTTTCAGAGATGAAGACTACTACCCTGTACATAACATTCAGACACAGAACCTAAGCAGACCTTGCATCAGCATGTCTTTTATAAGATAAGGAAAGCCAGGTCTGTGGACATACCAGAAGTTTCTTGTGTCTACAGAACTAATCCAGTAAGAGTGTTCTGCAGCTATCCTGTTTGCAAGGTGCAAAGACATCTATCTTAGGTGAAGATATGACTGCTGTTAGTAGACTAACCCAGATCCTCACTAGCTTTCTCATGAAGGTGACTATTATTTCTGTTTCATTCAGGTGCATGGCTTCAACACAGGCATGAAAAATGAGCCTGAAGGCTCACAACTGGTTTATAGCAGAGAGAAGAGAACCTAGCTTTCTCCAAGTCTGGGCAATCAGCTATATCACTGATTACATTTTTTTAATGTAAGGATAACAGAGAGACTTACATCTTAAAGAGAAAGTCACACTTTGCATCCCAAACCGAGATTAAATTAACCAAATAAAAAAAGAAATTGTTCTCTACCCCTAGAGATTTGAGCTTATCTACCTTCTGATTCTCATTTGCATGAAATTTAATTGGAGGTATAGCCTCTAGGCTATAGGGTCCAAGACTCTAGCAACTCCAGCAAGAAAAAAAAAAAAATCACCTAAAGTAACAACTGAAATTATGAAACACTCGGAGCGCATGGAAGAGACTAACCAAGACAACAACATATTGGTGCCATGAAGACAAACCAAATGGCCTCAATCTAACCAGTGTTATCACCAGATGGAAAACCTCACAGAGCTAGAGATACCAATGAACCAGTTATTTCTTATTTGAAACATATGAACTTCGAAATATGTCAGTTGCCAAGAAATGATAGCTGCAGGAAAAAAAGGTGACACTTTAATACTAACCATTGATTCTAGAGTATTTTCAAACAGGCCCAAGTTAGGCAAACTAATGAGCAAATTAGATCCTACCTTTCAAATTAGATCCTACCTTTTGAAACCCAAGAGGAATTTACTAAACAATCAAGAATTTACTCAACACTTACAACCACCTAAAAAGGCCACTTGTAATCCAGGAGTAACACATTTGAGCCATGTTGATGGTTTTCAAATCCATCACATGAACATCACTTTTACAAAATGTCATTTTCAGCAAAATAGTGATTTATAAGCAATATACTGAAATGGTCTTATATAGCTGAACTTTCAAATATCCCTCCCCAAATGTAGGGAAATTCCTGGCAGGTATAAAGTAATTTATCTACTTAAATGACATTTTTCAGACCCAACTTACTTCTTTGTAGCCGAAAATGATACGCCCATCATTGAGAAGGGTGGCCTGAAAAGTGAAACTGCCCAGGTTGTAATTATCCTGCAGATGTACATGGTCCCACTGGACAACTAGTGCTGTGCCTGTGAACCCCAGAGTGGGGGTAGAGAGGCAAAGGGAAGAAAAAAATGTGAGAAAATATTAACTGACTGTAGAAAAAGTACTTAACTGCAGTTACTTGAAACAAGAACAGTGCTTTGTCTCTTTTCAGCAACTTTCAGCCCAACATCTTGAAATGACAAAGATATTACAAACACAAGTTGCAACTGAAATCCTCTTAAAGGTGGACACCACAGTGCCACAAATAACTACCTCAACTACTCACACAGAAGTGTGCTACAGTAAGTGGTCAAGTAACTTGTTTGGAATCGCACAGAGTCAACAATCACTAAAGGTAGGATCCAGCACTCAGAGTTCAGTTGTGGTCCCACAACCACTGCTTTGCAGTGGCTTTTTTTACACACTATATATACCCTGATGACATTGAAATTTGAAGGGCTAATAGTATTGCCTGTTTAATAGAAGTTATTATTTGAGGAACTCAGATTCTTCCATTAACTATGCATTAATATAAATAGCTTTTTTTTTTTTTTTTTGCCTGGTGCAAGCCCTTGCTGAGGTTCTGCAAGTTGAAAAATATTAGGTGCTGGCAATAAATAAAAGTAGTTTAAATTAAAACTACTAAGAATCCATAGACAGAGTAAGTATCTAGTGTGGTGTGCAGAGGTTTAGTTGAAGAGGCTTGTTAATATTCATGGGAGTTCTCTGTCTGAATATCCACTTATCACACTAAAAATGTACCCTAAGCAACTTGCATCCCTGTAAGCATGTTTTACAGATGTTGAGGGTTATATTCAAGCAGCTTAGCTGAAAGACACTTATCACCAAAACTGCGTTTACTGAAAATGACTTTTTCGTCTTTATATGCCTTCCTCAGCATACTTCTCTCTTTGGCACTAATGGGAGTTATGTGCTTTGATTCACAACACTTTAATTCCTTTTCTTCCTGGAGTGTTCAAGGTGGGTCAGTATGCATCTAGCTCAATGCATTCTTGATATATCCTTGAAACACCTTTTGTGACAGATCTTCTGTGCTGTAACTTCCATGTACACACATTGGCAGAGGATGTCATTAAACTATGAGCATGCAAGTTTTTGGTACATACTGCGCTAAGTCCACCACATTATTGTCCCATGTGTCTTTCATAAGTATAGTACATGTTCATTAATTGTGCATGCAGTGCATTTTTCCTTCTGTGACCAGAGTCATTGCTTTCTGAATATTTATTTGATTGTATTAAATTTCATTTTAAAGGAACATTTTAAACCATTGGAGTGAAAATAGCCAGAACTTCTTATAGTCAGTCTTTGAGTACCTCAGATCTATGTGCATCTCAGAATCCCAAGCTAAAGTGGCAGCTGCCTCCAAAACAGTTTTCTCATTCCCAGGTTCTTTATGCAGATTTGTGTATACCTAAGTTCCTTGCAGTTAGCTCCATGAGTGAGACTTCGATAGGTCACCACACTCTGTGCTTGCCCACTTACAGATGCCACTCTAAAGCAGCACACTTACAGGGATAAAACATGCGTGAATAAGAAATAAGGACCTGAAGATACAATTTGCTCAGTTCCTTTTTATTTGGGGTAAGATAGCAAATTCTTTGTCTTAAACCACATGGTGTCCAAAAGATCATCATGCCTTACATATGAAGAGGGATCAAAAATCTCGAAGTAGTATTCAACCTTGTCATGAAAGCCATGTGATACAGCTTGATACACCTGGTATGGAGAATGGAAGCTAGGAATACAATGAGAACTAGTAATGTCTTCCCCAGAATCCTCAGATTCTTTCAGTAAAGATGACAAATTTCAGGCCATAATGTCAAATAGTTTATGAAATGAAAATAATATTTTTTCTGTTTGAAAATTCTCCATGCAAGGAGTAGGATTTTCTCATGTAAGTCTATTTTATTGTTTTTTTAACAAATAAATGCTGCAAGTAATGACTAGATTGAAAGGAAAGGTTATGACTAGGCGCAAAAGTGATAGGATACATTTTGATCCCCGATCTAAAGAATAAAAATTAACACACCTGGTTGGAAATTTGTGCTTAAATTAACTATGAATAAACATACATAGAATGGCATAGGCTTATCCTGGAAGATTTAAAACAATTATAGATCTCATGATATTAAGTCATGATACTAAACTCTAAGTTCTAAATTCAGAATAGACAGTCACTGTCATTGAATTTGACCACTAAAGGCCTGAGGTAAGGCACCAGATGACTTTTAATCACCTAGGTTATGTTTTCAAAGTATTGATTGTAACTGACTTAATGAGACAAGTATCCACACTTTCAAGGCCAGTGAAATATCTCACAGAGCTTGAAGTATAACACTGCAGTTTGCCTTTTACCCTCTCAGTCTTTCGTACGAGGGTCTGTTGAGAACTCATGGTGTAGATGAGTGTGTTGGATTCCAGTTCTGGCACTCTTAGCCTTCGACAGGTTTATTAAACTTATACCTGCCCTGCTTCTGTGTATTGTTGCTATTGCATTCCACAAATGATATTTTCATTTCAGCTAGTGGGTTTTCTGAAGTACCAGGAAATTACACTTTTATACAAGACAGATTTTTGTTTTTAAAGTTCATAAAATACATTTCTAGTTTGATTTTATGTACTTTAGCATCCAGAAGCTATCTGTCCAATTAGGAAAAAGCATTCATTACTCTTTAACTGAATTCTAAGTTAAGAACTCTTTATGGATGTCTAGCCATATGCTTTATATAGCTTGTAAGTTTAAAAAAAATAATTAAAAAATCTTCATTTTCTCCTTCAAAAATAGTTACTTAGGAAAATATGAAGAGCCAAGGGACACAGACACATTCATTTATGAAGGACTACTACATACCATTATCAAAGTATCTGACTGTTGAATTTCTTGACACACTGGGGTCAAAATTTGCCATTAAGGGTGCAATATATTGTGTAGCTGTTAGCATTCGATGCACAACTTCTCCAGTATATATGAAACCTACAATAAAAAAAAAAAATTGAGACCATTTTAGTAACTTCTGAAAAGATCTAATAGAATGGCAGGTTGAACTAGGCACTGCCAGAGCATTAAAGAGTCATTTAATAGAAATTAATCCCACCAGGAATTTTATAGTGAATTAAGTAAGAGCTAAAATATCAGGAAAATACCTGTTATGGCTGCCAGAAGAACAAGATCCAAGATGAACAATGGAACAACTAGTACAAGAAGCAAGTTTTCTTACAGAAATAAAACCAGAACAATCTCAGGGAGGAATAACTCCAGTTATGGACAAATGCAGATATGAGGCATTATCAAAATGAGGAATTTACCACTGTGCATATTCTATAGTGTTTTCTATCCCTTCCAAAATTCCGCAATTTGTTTTGCTTTTGCAAATTGTTACCTCTTCAAAAGTTAGTCTAACCCTTTTTCAAATTTATAGAGACACATAGTAAGAGACTATTTCAGACAACAAAAGGTGACAACCTTCAAAAAAAAAAAAAAGTCTGATGAAGAGTAGAATGGAAAGGATTTTTTCATGATTATAAGCCAAGCAGCATTTCTGCTACATTCTCTGCAGTGTCAGGTCTCACTAGTTTATCCTATTCATCCCTGAATCTACAGTACTCCTCAGATCAACAGTGAGCTTTTTTCATCAGAAGTGCTCACCCAAAATCTCTTACTGGTTTGGAACTGGAGTTCTTCCTTCAAGTAAGAACAGTGATCTATGGTGAAAACAGTAGTGCTGCAGTTCTCTTCAAAGCAAAACTTCATATATTTTAATAGCAGTAAATATCTGCCATTTTAAACAATAAATGGTCTACAAATAACCCTGTATTGTTTAGGTTTGCCAACTCCACTTCAACTGACTAATGGGACTAACTTCCTTATATGCCCCAAACTAATGCCTGACTTAAAAACTCCCATTGCCCTAGAATGAGTCTTTACTTAAGTTTTATTTTAGCCTTTGCCTTGCTGGTCAAAACTGACAAACTTCAAGTTGATTTCAGTTACAGGTAGATCTTCAAAACTAAGGTTTGCATACTACCTCTCCTCTTAAAGTGCTTACAAGATAGTGCCTTATGCTGAAGCATTTGCTTTTTCACCTTCTATTGATTTAATGAAGTATATTCCAACAGCAAACTTCCCAATAAC
Source organism: Elanus axillaris (assembly GCA_026212715.1). Taxonomy (NCBI): domain Eukaryota; kingdom Metazoa; phylum Chordata; class Aves; order Accipitriformes; family Accipitridae; genus Elanus; species Elanus axillaris. The sequence continues at coordinate 24,069,453 of JANZLQ010000078.1, read as the reverse complement.
AAGAATAATATTGGAGTTGTCTGAAAATTTCCTAACAGAAAAAAGTTCTATTTGGAAGACATCTCACAGAAATTCAATTTTTTACTGTCAAATGATAGTATTCACTAGAACAGTATTTATGCTCTTTTCCTCCACAACCCCTTTAACTGTCAAACCCAACAGGCCATTTCTTCTCACATTTAGTGTCATTGCAACACAACACATGATGGAGTATATAAATCTATCCCTAAAACACAACTGTGAAATTCCAGAACTAAACACAAACCTGAACAACTGGAATTATCCTGAAGGTAGAAATAACATTTTCCATCCAACTCCAGTTAATATATGATATTAAAAAACTATTAGTGTGCAACCCCACTTTCTTAATGATATTATCTCCATGCTATCAACTGTGAGATGACACAGGTTTGTTAAAAGGCTTGTTTGATATGATATAGGAAGTCTCTGAGAGCATGTAAAAAAATAAAAAGTTTCTGGAATGCTTTAGGCATCCTTCTACTCTTGTCTTCTCCTGAAACATTTTGGTAAATTGTATTGGGTTTCTGTGGCAAGGTTTTGGTAGCAGTGGGGGTTACAGCGGTGACTTCTGTGAGAAGCTGCTGGAAGCTTCCCCTATGTCTGACAGAGCCAATGACAGCTGGCTCTAAGACGGACCTGCTGCCGGCCAAGGCTGAGCCCATCAGTGATAGTGGTAATGCCTCTGTGATAACATTTTTAAGAAGGAAAAAAAGGTGTGTGCCCACGCTGGAGCAGGTGGGTGCCCAAAGGAGGCTGTGACCCTGTGGGAAGCCCGTGCCGGAGCAGGCTCTTGTCAGGACCTGCGGATCTGTGGAGAGAGGAGCCCACGGAGCAGGTTTTCTGCCAGGACTTGTGACCCCGTGGGGGACCC
>JANZLQ010000078.1:24045211-24068461 GCA_026212715.1 Elanus axillaris | reverse complement strand
TGTTTTGCCCGTGACGGTGATTAATGAATGATCTCTCCTGTCCTTATCTTGACCCACAAGCCCTTTGTTATATTTTTCTCTCCCCTGTCCAGAGAAGAAGGGCACCTGGCATCCAGCCAGGGTCAACCCATCACATAAATCCCTGGTAATTATTCACAGAACTATTTCTAGAAATCATAAGATGCTATAAACAAACAAACAAAAAAAGTGGTTTTTTGGAATAATTTTCCTGCATGGCTGTTAGCAGTTAAGATTAAGTACCATGAAGTCAACTCAAGTGGAGGCAATAGGAGACCTAAGAAAAAGCCAGCTGTGGAAAAATACAACAAAAGATTCAGTTGGAAACATCTGGCATTGACTAAGGGGTGAGCTAAGAACCTAGCTGCCTTTGCTTTAAAACACACCTATGTATTCAAACGATACAGTATTTTAATATCTGGACACCTCCTAACTACTAATTAATTATTAGGACTAAACTACAACTGTCTTTTTTGGAGACAGGATGGGACACAGAAATTCTTTCAGTCAAATATCTAAATATCACTTTTTTCTTTTGGTAATTGATAGGAAGAAACACCAATTTAAAAAAAATCTGCCCACGCATATTTACAAGTCATTTATAAACCTAAACTTGTGGAATATACAATTGTAGCTGTAATTTTACTCTACTACTCATTGGTTTAGGATAGCCAACAGTCCTGCCAACGTACAGTCCCTGAAATGCGTTTTCATTATTTCCTGTTTATTGCTGTCTGCTTCTAAAATGTCATTCCCTTGAGAAGTGTTCTGTCATGCTTATTCAGACATTTTAAACACCTATCATTTCACAGAATATTTGTGCTTCTTATTATCCCTTTGGCTACATGCATGCATATTTTAACACAATCTTGGGTAGGTCTATAACCTTGAAACAATTCCTTAAAAATATTTTGAAGACAATATAAACAAAACCTTTGAATCCATATTCATGTATTACAATTAGCCTTAATACTTCAGTGCTTATTAAACCCTTGCACAATGGTCCTATCCTTACACACAGTTTCCCTTTCAGGCTTTCATCCCATTTACAGTATAAATGTCACCATTATAACTAATAATGAGGCAGATATAATAGGAAAAGAAAGGACTTAATTGTGCTGGAACACATAACTAAGTAAATCGACCCAGGTAATTAGTAACCACACAGCGTATTTCCAAGTGTTTGCCGGATGCAGCTTTACTTTAGACAAAAATGGAAAGCAGGAGGTGGATGATAGCTGGGAAGCAGGCAGGCCTTGCATGAAGATCATTCTAATGAGAACTCCAGTCATGCATTGGAACAACTTGAAAAGAAACACAAAGTCATTTCAAATCATCCCAGAGATTCAAAGGCTGAAGCCACTGTCGAGCATGGGCATTTTACTATTGCCACTACAACTTAAAGAAAGCAGCAAATGTAAAATTAACTTATTCCTGAATTCTGCAGAATTCCACAGAAAATTGGCTTATAGTATCTGTGACCTAATTTTCTGACAGTGGTAAATGCCCATGGTTGATTCATTTAGTCAAGGAAGAATTTTTCAGACCTGCAATTTCCTGAACCACTTAATCTCTCCTTTGTGGGAGGCGTTGGTAGAGCTCTTTTCCAAAACTGTCCATAAATATATACATATATATATATATACCTAGAAGCATAATATGCTCCTAAATGCTGGAATGAAGACAAATAGGAAACAGTGCTCAGCATTTTGTAAGTTTTATATGTATACATAAATCTAACTAAAACTAAGCATGAATTAACTAAAGCCACTTGTAAATCAAGGAAGGTATACTCCTAGTCCTCAGAGTGTACAAATGAACACTCAGACAGAGGGGAAAACCATATACATATATATATATATATAAACACTTAAATATGAAAGGACACTTCCACTTGATGCAGAACCCTGACTTGATTTAAAAATGCCATTTACACCTAAATTTATCCATTCCAAAATATGCTCCCTATCTGTTGCATTTTAACATGTTAGATTCATATATAAGATTTAACATACAAGATTACAACAATCTGCACATAGTACTCTTGTGGTTTCTTTTTTCTACTCCTAGCTGTGCACAAACTCAGTACCACTTAGAAAGCTTTTAGACAATGTTTGCCAAGTGTGCAGAGTAACAGAATACAGGATCAAAGCAGCACAGGCGATGAGTCCTTTGAAGTTGCTATCATGTGTCTATAAAGATATGATAGGATATGGGATATGCAGGCAACATACAAATGGAACATCTAGGTTGATAACTAACTTCTCCCTTCTAAGACCCTGCATGAACAAGTTACATAAACCTCAGTCTGATTTTATATAGGTGACATTATGATAAACTGGTTTTGCACTTTAGGATTTAGCTGAATTAGAACAAACCCCACTTTAGATTATAATTTCAAGTGTGATTTCTTTTTAAATATCTGAAACTGGTCATATCTTAAAAGCATCATACTGAATACAGTGTGTAAATGAATTATACTTCTATGTGTATATCCACTTTGAGAATGTATATTTTAGATACTCAGTACTTCTTCAAAGGTATTATGACAGTTCAGTCTTTACCTATGTAGTGGGTTGACATTTGCCAGCTGGCACCCGCCCACCCAGCTGCTCTCTTCACTCTCCTTCCTCAACAGGACAGGGGGGACAAAATAAGATGAAAAAACTTGTGGGTTCAGATATAGAGAGGAAGAACACTTGCCAATTACTGTCATAGGCAAAACAGAATTGACTTGGGGGAACTGAATTTAATTCATTGTCATATAAAATAGGTTTGGATAGTGAGAAACAAAGACAAATTAAAATAACAACTTCTCCCCACCCCTCTCCTTTTCCCAGGCTCAATGTCACTCCTTCATTCCTGACCCCTCTACCTCCTCCTCCCCACTGAGCAGTGCAGGGCGATGGGGAATGTGGGTTGCAGTCAGTTCATAACACTTCTTCCTCCTCACATTTTTCCCCTGCTCCAGTGGAGGTCCTTCCCACAGGTTGCAGTGCTTCAGGATAAACTTTCAGGATTCCAGCATGGGTCCTCTGCAGGCCACGGTTCCTTCAGGACATTTCCACATTTTGCAGCATAGGGTCCTCCACAGGCTGCAGGGAAATATCTGCTCCAGCCTGGTCTCCTCCACAGATGCTTTGGTGCCTGGGCGACCTCTTCCTCCTCTTTCTCTCCCCTTAGTGTTCAACAGGGTTGTTTCTCATATTTTTTCCCTCACTCTTGACACTGCTGTGCAACATTTTTACCCCTTCTTAAATATGTTTTCCCAGAGGTGCCACCAGTTTGGCTGATGGGCTCAGCTCTGTCCTGCAGTGGGTCCACTGGAGCTGGCTGGTTCCATCTCTGACATGGGGCAGCCCCTCAAGTCCTTCTATAGAGGCAGCCACCCCACCACCAAAACCTTGCCACAGACCCCTAATACAACCTAAGACTTAATCTAATATTTTACTTGGTTTATATATTACCTATTTCACACTTTATTGTATATATCAACTATTTTACCTAATATATAACAATAACATTATTTACCATTAAAAAGATCTGGACAAAAAGAATCATCGTGTCTGCTGAAAAATAAGATAATGGCGCTAAATAACAGCAATGAAATAAGTTGATGTGGAATTATTCCTTCAAAAAGCCATGACATTGCTTTCATAAAAAGCCTTTAAAATTTTGCTTATTCTCCAAAATGATATTTATTGGCCATAAACACCTGAAACAATACTTCTTTCAACCTGAAATACCAAACAACACATTTGATATGTATAGCAATGCTCGAAACCATTTTGTATAGCTGCCAATAAGCAGTTTGACACAGGCCTCAAAAAACCCTCTAATTGCCTTTTTTTCATAGTTCTGAAGAATTTGAGAGCTTGACTGAATGGCAGGTAATTTCCACCAAAGCTCCAAAAACCAATGCTATTTATCAGGTGGTTTTGCCATCATGGTACAAGTTGGCTCACGTACCTTCTGTACAGCAGCATTCACGTTTCAGGTACAGACACCAACATTACTTTTATGATCTACAAAACATGATAGGCTTAAAAGGTAACTAACTTCTCCCCTTCCACATTGGTTGATACTATCCAAAGTGTGTCAGGGAGTCCCCAGAGAAGGCTTTTTCTGCTATACAATGTGCATGAAGATGTTGACTCATAGGGAAGCAAAAGATGCATGATGTACATTTTTCCTGAGACAGCTTACTTAATTCCAGATCAGGGAAATAAAAAGATGATACTTGAAATTTAAAGACCAAATCAAAAAGTATGCATTTAAAAAACCTGAAATGAACTTAGTGGTACAAAAATCTGAAGCTCAAAACAAAGAACAGATCTAACCATCTCACACAAAATATTAACTGTAGAAAGAAATAAGACTGCTCTGGAAAAAAAAAAAGTTCATTTTCTTATCAGGCAGCTGATGTTAAGTAAAACCATATGTTAAAACCATTAGTAATACAACAAGCTGTGGTTACTTAGCTGGAGAAGGAACTGTCTGCCAGCAGCAGCTGAACAATGAAAGGTTTTGCATGAGAGAGATGGTCGCTGGGCAAAGGCAGAGCTGCCATTCGAGTGCACAGTTCAGTGCGGGTTTACTTGAGTGCCTTTGCAGCATATAAACTAGAGGGGAAATAGCAGAGCAGCTTCCAAAAAACGGAACAAGATGAAAGTGGTTTCCTTAAGAGGGTAGGCTCCAACCCAGATCACCCAAGGGAAAGCCTTGATTTCAGCCTGTATATTCACATATGCAACAAGCTCTGTAGAAATGCAACAACACACTCTCCCTGCCCTGAAATATCTTTCTGTACAGAGGAATCATTCCTTTAATTTCTCCCTGTTCATTTTCTTACTTAAGCAGGGTGAGAGTACATGACTTCTGCTGCTCTTTTTCCTCCAAAGCACTCTGAAAATTGTTTGTGCAGTCACAAGAGAAAACTGCAGAAGAACTGGCAGGAGCTTTCCAGCTCTCTGAATGCTTCTCTTTTGGTCTCACCATAATCAAAGCCTTCTGAAAGGATCTGCCCTGGGGCATGTGGTGGTATCTTATATGACCTCAATTGCTACCTCAACGGGTAGCAATGCTTCTACTCCATCTTTATCATCCCAGATCCAGTGCACTGCCCATTTCTGACAGAAAAAAAATGTCAGCACAAGTACTGTAGAGATTAAAATTTATCACAATTTTCACAACTTTACCCCCAACCTAACAATTTTATATTATTGAAAGACTGACATAAACCAAGGTTTGTCATCTGCCTCATCTGAGGATCTACTTTCCCACCCCTGATGAAGAAGACAGTAGGAGAAAAATGATAAGAGACTAACCTTGGGCTTGTTTAAATACCCTACCATAACCAGCTGTGGGGCCAAAGAAGTGTTTAATGCCTGGTTGCTGTCAAGCAGAGTTGGGCATCACCAAACAAGACAACAATAAGCTGCTCACAACTTAATGGGGGGTAAAAAACCCTCACATCCTACAATGCATTCATATGCTATCTTGATGTCTCCACCTAGCAGAGATACTGTCTTGCCAAAGGAAAAATTTGGAAAGTGGACCAAAATTCTTCCGCCAAGTTCTCCCAATTTGCTATGATCATTGGTAATGCAAAAAGGTGCATTCATTTCTCTTGTTAAATTACTGTTTGCCAGGACAGTAGGAAAAGTAAACCAGAGATAGGGACTGAGAAGTAGGATGTTAGCGTTTATATAAACATCCTGTAAGATTGAGGTTCTAATAGTAATTTCAAAAGCTAAAATAATTCTCATAATTAGCACACTCTGAGACAAATATTATTGAACTTAATTCGACCCAGAAACATCTCGGCATATCTGCATGAGATTAGCCTAAAAGACCACTTCAGCAATTTCTGGATATTCCCACTTGTAAATAGAAAGCTGTAAATAAATTAAATAAGGAAATTAGAGTATAGTTTGTTGCTATTTGCAGCTAGGAAGCTCAGATTCAGGTTGCAAAATAAGAGCTAGTGAAACATATCTTCACCCTCTGTAAAGATTACGGGAGTATAGCAACAGCTTTGCCAAAAGCAGGAGGGGAACTGCAGCTTCTGCCCTCAGAGCCACCCCATGCTGTGTGCGCTCTGTCTCACTCACATGCTCCCTTGCTCAAATCACTCCAGTACCTTGGCCCAGACCTATTAGTGAGCCCAGCTTAGTGGGTCCAGCCCACAGAGATCCCATCTAAGATCTCTTTTATTTGCCAACCACATGCTAACGTGTACCTATAAAAAGAAAACCCCAAACCAAAAATCAAACCATTAAAATCTTCCACTATTTGAACAGATATTCCTTAATGCACTTCTGTAGTAAGCTGCTGGAGAACACAGCTATTATTTGGCAAAGCTATGGACTCATCTGCACTCAGCAAAACCAACCAAGATTCCCCCAGTAGGAAGGCCAGAAAATTTTAGGAGTGTTGTTACTTAGGCACATTTAACCATCAGCTGAGATCAATATAAGATAGAGAACATGAGTGTAACTCAAGAAGATACACATTTGTGTTTTCAGAGTGTCAGAGAATTCCAAATTGTTTTATGACTGGAAAATGCCACCTTTTAAGCAACTGGGTCTCATGCAGTCATTCACTTCTAGAAGATTTCTCTAAACAAAGCTTTACTAAAAATTAGGAGCCAATAAAACCCTGACATCCTTTTACTCATTAACCATTCAAGAAAATTCATTTCAATTGCAGCACACAAACCAACTCATTTACAAAAACCTCTACTCTGTTCAAACAAGAAAATAAATTATGTTTTGTGCCACATGTAAATGAGACTATAGAAACTTAGATGACTCCTATAAAAGACTCTTCCACACACATTAACACCTCTTCCTGCTCATCCTCTTTCTTTTGTAATAAATATAATTGTTCTAACTGGTAAGGTAAGATTCAGCCCTTTTGTTGCAGCTACTCTTCTCCAGGGTGATAAAACATCACTACTTCAGATGCACCTTCTCATTAGGTTAGAAGACATTTGTTTGGACTGACACTGTATAAATATGTTCTTGAAATAGTTATTACATCAGTTTAATTCCAATCTTTTATTTAATTTACCTTGGTACTATTATAACCAACATCATAGAAATGAATTGAGAATAAGCAGACCAGCTCCCTAACGGGTAAAAAGGTATCTCAGCTTTATCAACTGGCAAAATTCTCTCCCTACTTGTAAAGCTGTCACATGTTTTCTTCCATTTCAAAGTACATTTCCAAAATTTTTTTCATCAATTTATGATCATATCTGATACCTCAATCGGGAAAGGTCAGAGCTGCAAAGTTTTCTCTTTGGTTGAAAGCCCAGTAGGATGCTATTTTTTCATAATTATTTTAATTGGAGCTGCTGAGAACAGCTTCAAAATTTTGACTTGTATTTTTTTCAGGATGTTTCTTATTCTCCATCTCGCTGTTTCTGACATACCACTTATTTTCATGTTACATTCTTTTTTTATTTTCAGCAGTAACAGTAAACACCTGATGAATCTATTGTCATTTCTGGAATTAAATTACAAAAACACTCAAAAGACACTTTTACATTTGATGGAAAAAATGGTAAGATATGTCATGTAGGAAATAAAATGTATCAGGAATAATGTTCTCACAAATTTATTTGGTGAAGCTGACAATTATTGCATAGGTATGTAAAGCATAGCCCACAAAACTCTGCACTGTATATTTTTCAATTACGGTAAAATGTGTTTTCCCTGTGCTTTTCCTGAAATTTCTATACCAACTATTTCATGATGAAGTAAATTCAAGAATATGTTATGCTAGTAAGCCCCTAAAATATATTACAATGCTGAATTCTAGAAACAGATATTGTAATTTACTTTCATTCCTTGTCCTATATAGCCATATTAGTATTTCTTTGATACTTCACTGAAGTGAGCTTTAAGTAATGTCATTTATCCCCAGATGGCTAATATATTGTTATGCCTGTGGAAGAATGTTATCATCACTGTAATTGCATGAAGATTACAGTGTAATTAAACAAAAGGATAACAGCAACTCCAGATCCCTCAGACAATCCACGGAAGTTAAATACCTTAATGGGCTTTCAAGATCAGTGTAAAAAGGAACAAATCTCTCATGCTATTTTATGGGGTTTTTTCAGCCTTCTGGGGAAAATGAGTTAGAGATAGATTATACATATTTTTTGGCTTTGCTTTTGCTTGACTAGATTGAATGCACCAACCCAAGCCAAGTGGGCTGTCTGAAAGCTAGACCCCAGAAGGCATAAATATAATACTGCTTCCTAATTGTGTAACCTTACAAGGACTTGTGTGTCTGTGCATGAAAGAAAAAAAGAAAAGCTAGCCAGAATCCTCATATTCTTGGCTGAACACCTGTGTTATCTGATGTAGATATTTACAGGCCAGAGGATTATTCTTTCACCATTATTTTTACTGCTGCTTTGTTAATACTGAAAGCATTATTTAGAAAAATCAAGAATGTGTAATATACATCATTGAGTAAATGCCAGTAAGTTTTGCAATTTACTGTAGTTTTCCCACTACTCAGGGCTGTTGTGAAAAGTGTATGATCTGGTGGACTGAAACCCATTCTGATGAATATCCTACTCAATTCAGCAAAGGGATTTAGGGGATTGTATATCATTAAACTCTTCCAGTAGAAGTTTTTTCTTCTGACATTCCAGAAAACATCCCTTGACAGGAGGTTGTTAGGTATCACTAGGAAGAGTAGGGGAACAAGAGAAGCACTTTTAGGTAAGGACTCTGTGATGGACTGCAAACAACTTGCAAATTTAATTGTAACTGAAGTATCTGTTCACATACTTTTAATGACTCTAAATTGTGAATGCTCTACAGTTTAGGAGAAATAAACCCAAAGGTTATTTAGAGTCTAATGACTTGTATCAGTTCCTGTCTGATCAAGTGCATACTTCCCCAGAGAAAATTCTTGGACAGAGGCATGAAGTACAGTATCCACTTGGTGAGATACTGCCATGCGATAGCTCCCAAGCGTCTCAGCTCTGGCCAAACAAAGACCCCAGGGCAGTTCCTAGACAGGTTGGAAGAGGTTGGCAGGAAGATTATCTTGCTTGGGCTGAATATCTTAGCAGCTGTGTCATTGCAGTAACCTTGGCGCTGCTAAATCCTAGGATGAAGCTTGAACAGAGCTGTTGGGGACAGGTCTAAAGTTTGGATGGAATTGAGGAAAATCGTCTTTTAATGTTGGAAAACATTAAATAAAAAATGGTTCATCTTTGAATCAATCTGTTGTAATATTAATAATCTTTTTTCCCCTTCACTTCTGTGTCTCTTTCTCCTCCTATATTGCCACAGAGTCTAATAAAAATAACTCTTGTAAGCTTTTCTTCTTGCCCTGCTTATTCTCCTCTTCCTTCTAACTTTTAAAGCTAGTTCTTACCTGGATAAATCACATGAAATGTGAATCACATGAATCATGTAACTTTCATGAAAAATGAAAGACTTTCAGGTTGTAATGAAACATTATTTTCCAAAGTTTCAAAAAATTCAGTAGGGAAAACAATAATAGAGTTTAGAACAATGGTGAATGCCATCAAACTGCATTGTTGTTAATTTTATAGAAGCTTGGAACAAAAATTTTAAAAAAAGTTGCAATAGAGAAAAGATTATTTTTTTAATTTTAAAAAGTATGCTTCAAATTTATGCATAACAGAAAGAAACTTTGCTGAACATCTGGTTTCTACTGTAGCAAATAAGTGTTATTTAAAATATAACTTAATTCCACACTCTTTATATAATGCTATTATATTGCTTCTATTAATCCTTCCTAAACTACTAAAGTTAATCCTCTGTATATAATATTCACACACTTCTATCCATGTAAAACAGCACCTTACAGCATGTCAGGGGAGACCGCAGAGGCTAGCATGCATCATTAGAGAAGTTTCAGAGAAGCCATTAAATTACATGTCACATCTATACATAAAAACTAACTGAAATAGCATGTAATGAAGAAGGTTTTTATGCTAACAGGAATTTTTCAGAAGGGAATTTAGCTCTGTGTCTTCTACTGCCAACATCCTGCCATAGCTACATGCTCTCTAGTTCCTTGTTTGCCCACCACATTTGTTCATGCTGGACACAGAGTTCAGAGAGGGGAAGCAGTATGGGTTTGCCTCAAGCAGGACTAGTCAGCAGTGAACATACAGCTCAAAACAAGACAGAAGTTGGTAGATGTTCATGTGCAACTTGGGCTTCAGGGGAGCAAGGTCATGTGTGTCTGTTCAGAAAGAGGTTCTTGTTCACACGTGTTTCTCAGTTAAAGGTTGAGCTTACATAAACATATTACCTTGGTCTCTAGTTCAACTCCACATCCCCCTTGAGAGGATGCATCTAATGCAGCCATTGTAAGGGAAGCAGACAGCTCTGCCCCTTTTCATGACTTCACCCTGATGACCAGAACTCAATAATTTTCTGGTCTCTTACTGCACTAGACAAGGGTTGCATGGGTGGGGGAGCTGATGAGCTGAAGAGGAAGGGAAGGCAGTACTCAACCCGAACTGTAACAGACACACCACATCCTGAAGCTGAAGCCACAAATTTTGGGCTCATCCTTTCTTTGCCTCCTTTCTCCACTCACTATCTCACTATCACTTTGGGCTACGCTTTTCAGCTGTGGAGTGAATCTATGAAAACCTCTGGCTTAGAGCAACACAAGCAGAATAAAACAGAGATCAGACAAAAATCTAAGTGGGGAAAAACTAGAATATATTAGTCTCAGTGTTTAGAGTTTGGGAATTAAGTCACATTAGCTCTGGTATCATCAGTAACTCCCTTGTGTTTCCTCTCTTTTGCTGCATTAGTTTACATTAAAGCAAATTACATTACATGAAAGCGCTGTATTCATCTGTACTTCAAAGCCCACAAACAAAACTTATGCAAACAGGTGGGGAAATGGACCAATTTCCCTTTGATAAAGGAAAATATTGCCTGGATAAAGTGTTAATTTATTATGTTAAAGTTTTTACAGAATTTCAATACTAAACACCTTCATGGGAAGTACAGATATTCATACACAACTTAATAATACACAATGGGGATAGGAAGAGCAAAAAATCTTTCTCAGTGTCAGTTAATACAAGAATTTATTCGCTCAGATCCAGAAAGATGAAATTTTCTCTTAAAGAAAGTACCTTAACAAAGGTCTCATAAAGGTGTCAGGAAAATCTGTAGTGTCAAACTGCATAATCATGCTCTCTCCTCAGATTAATTCTTTTAATCAGAGTTAAAGCTTTTCCTTATTTTCCTGTTAGAACAGGACCTGTGCTTTATCAGAGTTCCAAGTCCAAGGTTTTAATAATCTGGTCAAAAAGAATGAATGGAAAAAAATTATTCCATACCAGTTTGAACCAGTTGATGATAAATTTCTGCCCTGTGAAACATACTAGCCTCAACTTTGAACACATAGATTGCAGTAAAAGTAACACCAGTACGGTTGCAACTTTAAAAATAGTGTTTGGGTGTGTGAATAAGGGCTTTAAAGGGAAGAGTTAAGTGATTTCTCTTATGCTCATAAAAAGAAAAAAAAAGTAAAGATCTTTGGTTCCAATTCAAGTTATGTTTTTAAAATGTGGGTTGCCCTTTAGAGAAAAAGAACCTTAGCAGGGGTGAGCCTGCGTTGGAGTTTTGCATGCAGAGGTTTAGGAGCACAAAAGAATTAATCCTTCCCTCTGAAGACCTCAGACCTGTAATAACCCATCTGTTCCATACAGTCAGAGTGTGGAAATAGGCCATGGCTGGGCAGCTGGTGGCATGTAGCTGTGCTGTCCAGAGTTCACTTGTCATAGTCATAAAAAGCCAACAGTAGGAAGCTGATTTGCCTGCAATCACTACAAACCCCTTTAGTAAACACAGTTCTGCCAAGTCCCATGGCTCTTTTTGTTAATACATTTTTAATGGGTTGAAGTATATATTTGCCAGTAGGTTGCACATGTTGTGATGGATTGCCTGGATACTTTATCATACACTAGCATTAGCCCTGCTAGACAGATGCCTTTAATGAGTAAATTCTACCCCAGTGCCTTGAAGCACAAGGGAGAATGTACTAATACAAGCATGAAACTCGTTTTGTGTTTCTATGCTTCAGTGAAATACGTATGAAAACACATGTGGTTCATGTCTTTCAGACATTCACAAATGACTGGAAAGGTCACTTTTCATAAATTCAGTATGCAGTTACATGATCTGAAAGAAACTCTGAATGAATGACCCAGATTGCAAATGTTTTATGTAAGTCTTCCAACAATCACCTGATGAGTTTAAATATGACTGTTGGAGGAAGAGTCATAACAAGTAAACAGAAAATGCCTTTAGACTAAACTAGACCAAAAATTAATTTTAAAAGGGCTGAGAACTTAAGTTACAACATTGTTCTACTTTGTGGAAGACATATCATGCAACACACACTTCATTCTGATGATAAATGTTGGTCATTTAATCATATGGTAAGCTACAAGCAGCAGTAGGATATCTGTGGTAAATACCATGTAATTACAGGGTATGTAAACAGTGATCCCTGCCTCCTAAACCAAAGTGCATAATTATGTTTAGACTTAGTAAAAGTAATCATCACATGTGGCTAGATGGTATTTGCCAAGAAAAAGCCATTTAGGTTCTGCCCAAAGAAAACATATTCATTCCTTTCGACATTAGGAGCTGCCAAAGCATAACTGTAGCCCCATGATTCATCACCCATCCAAAAGATAAAACTTACAGCAGGAAAGCTAGAAGACTATTCTTAATATATGAAACCTTAGACAGACATTAGATGTAATGAGGATAAGGCTGTTTCATTGTGCTGTGGTGGAAAATGTCTGTATGCTGCATAAGACACAATAAACAGCTCTTCCCACCAGATGACAGCTATAGAAGACTGGTAACTGTTTTCTATGAGCATTTTACCCACTTCCATTTGAATCAATAACAAAATGGACAGTATGAGTTAAGAGGCAAGAAGAAAATCTTGCCTCCCATGAAACCTCAGAAGGCAAAATATAGTCTCGTTCACATTCTGTTATTTTTTTTAAGAAATTAAGTTCCTGAAAGATTAAATTCAGGAAGCATGCACAAGCAGATGCAGGAACAAAACTGCTTTCAGCTACCACCTGCACTCACAGTTGTTTTCATTGTTGGAGGTCATGAATGGCAGCAGAGGAAAAATGCAGAACCTATGAATAATTTTACTTCATTCAGCTTGTACAAAAAATGCAGGTTCTATTTATTTCCCTTGAAAGTGTGTACACATATGGCTTGGCATGCTTCTGGCTGCTGTCATGGCTGCCATGACTTCATCAGGGAACTCATTATTACTTTTACTCTTGTCCAAATTTTATACCCCAAAAGCTTCTACTTTCAAAAGTTGCCATCAGTAAGGCAACTCATACTCCTTCTTTGAGGAACATGATTATTTGTTCAGATTACATGATCTCATTTTGTAAGGTGCATATACCATTATTTATTAACAGAGGAAAAGAAATGTCTTTTTCCACCACAGGATTTGATGATCTTTGTCAAGAAATAAAGAAAAGGCAGCAGGAAAAGATTTCAAATCCAGATTTCAAATGTCCACCCTGAGTATACAGTTTGGGGCCCTCAGATGACAAAGAAAATTTTCAAACTAAACATCAGTACTATGTATTTTTTGAAAATCTGCTCACACAACTACACATCCATCTGCTTTGGTTTGGGGACTTGGTTGGAATGGTCAGTCCTCACCATTCCATGACACCATGCTCTCCAGCAACATCTTGACTACCTGATTTTAAAAGACACAGACAACTCCCCTTAAAGGTCATTGCAGAGCATTCAGAAATTCTCTCTTGGATGTTTTTGGTCTGATGGGACTGCAATGATTTCATTAGCATGAGAAACTAATATACAGGAATCAAATATGAATGTAGATAAAAGTACCTAGAAGAAAAGAGGAGTGGTTTGGGCATATGTAACTAACTTTGTGAGGGAAAACTAAAACCACAATTTTGGCCATTGGCTACAACTTTGAGCAGGAGTTCAGTACTTAAGTGGTTTGTAAGGTTGGTGTTCATTTGGATCCTGGTAAACACTGCTTGCTGGGATAGCTTAAAACACCCATGCAAATTTCACTTCATCTGTCCTCTGTCTCTGTGTGTAGCAGTTGCAGGGTGTATTCAGTGGCTTCTTATTTGGAATTTTAGTTGCTTTCAGAGCACGGACACTTTGCAGCAGTTTCTGAGAGAAGGCAGTTTGACTCATCATAGGATTGATAAACAGCGCATGCACTGAAAACAATAAGATTGGGAAAAGTAGACATGTCTGCAGGGGACAGTGGGCCTCTCTATACAGACAAGTGAGTTGATAAGCACACTGAAGCTGTGAGTAGCTGTATCAATCAACCTAAAGGACAGAGACACAAAAGTTTTCTGCCTCTTGACAGAAAAGCCAGAACTGTGATAGTGGTGAGAAGGCTGGATATTACCAGTAGATACACTAAAGCAAAAATTCTGCAGAAAAATTTTCTGATCCCAGTCCTCCAGACAGCATTCTTACATCATGGGGAAGAAACATGGAAGAAGCCCTGATATATCAGGCAGAACTTCAGAGCAAAGGCTTGAGAGTAGCCTAAAGAGGATTCAGAGGATGATGACTATCATGGGAAAGGAGTGACTAGGCAGAAGGGAGATGTTAACCAAGGACCCAGGGCCTCTTCCACACTTGGCTGTTCTGCAAAAGTCACAGCACTCAGTGGACCACCACTGGACCAGGAGATTCTCCCCTCCAGCGCTAGTCACACTGGGCCTCAGCTCCCTTGGTCCATCACGGACCAAAGAGTTTTTGCCTCTGCATCTGTCATGCCATAAGGGCTTTTATAAGAACTGCAGTGCATAACATGACCCAGCTCTTTCCCCAGAAGAGTCCCTAGCCTGACAAGCAACACACTCATCTGGACATAGTTATTTTATATCTTCCCTGGATACCCTTTCTGGCTACTCTCTCTGGCTTATCAGGACAATACTTGGTGGTTACAATTTTTTAAAATCCACCGTGGACACACAAATACCAAAAAAAAAAAAAAAAAAAAGTCATAATTTCTTCTGACCAGAAAAGTTTGGTAAATTTAAGCAAGGAGGAACCAGTCTGTACGCTGTATTACTAATTATACCATGTGTATGTGTAGTGGAAGTCATAGCTATCAGTAACCAAGATTTTGTAACTGAGTCTATGTAAAGGCCCCCCAGAGATTTTATTTATCTGGAAATGTAAAGAAGCGATAGCTACTACAAAGGACAGTGCAATCCTGTGTTTGGCTATTGCCTTCCTACCCTGGTTCCATTTGAATAGGTATTATCTGTACTATCTGTTCCCTTTTAATCATGCAAACATTATATAAGAAAGACTCTTCAGGAAAACAGGATCCTGATAAGGGGTCAGATGCAGCTTCATCTGTACTCTGCTGACATAGGTCAATCACTACAGCAGCAAGTAGTGAAGTTGTAGAGATTCTTGACATTGACAGAGCACAGCTTTTTGATCTCAGTGACTGCTGATGAGGAAGGCAACACCACAAATGATCAAGAGCAGCAGAGTGACTTTGTTGATCTTAACAGACCTAACATCATGTGCATCCTGACTTTCTTGTACAGTATCGATCAGGAAGGAGTTGTGGAAGAGAAGGATGCCATGCAAGTTCTTACCTCAATCAAACTGACAGAAGGAAAACTTTGAGTGTGATTTACACTGGCATACAATGTGACAGAATAATATTTTTTCTTGGCAGAGAAGACAAAGGTTGGGACATGTCCGATCAACAAGATGAACGCACTGAGAAAGCAATCAAGTCAAACCCACTATGATCATCTCCATATTTATTACTTAGCAATAATACTGGACAAGGGGGCTGAGGGATAGCATCTTTTGAACTACACCGGTGCTTGTTGCCTCTTTTGCGCTAAGCTATCTGGCTCAGGGAAAGGCAGTTTCCAAATGGTCACATCAACTCTCTTCTCCTGTCACCTGAAGCACTGCATAAGAGGCAAATTCAACAGGGATTTTCAAGAACATTCATATTTCTGTCCCTAAATTCTCACTTCACTGCCCATTGTCCTCTATTTGCAGATGAACTATGGCTTGTTACTTTTTACACAAACTGGCATTATGCAGAATGGGCAACACCTGAGAAAAATCACTGCTGAGGATTTCTACCAATGTGACTGATGCGGCTTACATTGATTCTATGTGTGTTAAAACAAATAATGTAACATGTCAACTAAGTCCAGTGAAGTTCTCTATGCAAGAAAGCTTGGTACAGGTATACCATAGTATGCATGCAACTATGTAATTATCCATATTGTTGCTGTTGCGCTTTCTTCTGCAGCTGTCCAAGGGAAAGGCTGAAATAGGACTGCTCTGGCAGTGCCCAAACCCAAATAGCAGTCATCAGAGCACCATGGTGGTTTCTTTCTCAGGAGCTCTTTGCTGAAATGATGGTTGTTACCAGAAGTGAAAGCTTTCCCCTTCCTACCTTCTTGGGGAAACTGCCTTGAAATCCCCATCACAGAACGGTACTGCCTTTCTGTCATGTACAGCCTGGATGGCTGGCACAAGACCCTTGGCTTAGACCAAAATAAAAGCCCACTATATGTTTATAACCTTGAAAGGAGGTTGTCACCAATCTGACACCAATGATCTTCATGCCAGTCTTTTCGCATCCATTGAAATTCAACTTCTCCGTTCTTTAGCTTTTTTAATTCATTCAACATACTGTCCCCAACCACTTTACCTGCTTTCACATCCATCCTACTAAGGGACAGAAAACTAAGCCAGCAAAAATACCGAAAGAAAAGCATCATTATGCCACTTCACTGTATTGGAGCACAAGCACTTCTGCTATCCCAAGGACAGTGCAGGCATGGTCAGCGGCAAATGAAACTGTTTCTTTTCTTGGCTGTGTAGGCTTATGCCAGTTCAAAGTCTTTATGAACTTCCAGCCTTAGACAAGTCAGTATGATTAATGTTACTTTGAAAACCTCTTGAGCTTTCAATTTCCACTTGAGACTCTAAGTGGGCTAATCTACTCCCTCTCAAACTTCTAAAATTTTTTACCTAAATTGCATCTAACAAAAAATTTTTACTTCTGCAAGTGTAATGTAAGTGTAAATCTGTTAGTTAGACTTTACCTTTTTCTTCAGTTCTAGGATGGAGATGACCGATTGACTTCTTGAACTGAAATCACATGCCTGAAGATCTGGGACAGCTAAAACCCCTTTCTCAATAGTGAGTGAAAGATGCTTCTGACAGTAGAAGAGACATGCCCTAGAGAGAGATTTTGTTCTTGTTTGCAAATACACAGATTCAGTGATGAGGCATGAGGACGCAATCATATGGTATGAAAATTCTGGACTTGAATTTTTAACATTAGATCAGCCACAAAATAAGCCAGTTAAATAAAATATAAAAATTATGATTATGACAAGATACTTAAAAACACTCAATGAGAAAACCTGGAAAGGATGAAAAATCTGTCTTTCATTAGCTATGTTTCTCTACGGTGGAAAACACATTGGTTCTTAAGAAATCATAGCCCTACACTTTATTTCAGCTTTTGAAAACTAATTAAACCCCACCATGTTGAAACCAATGGCTTATAAATTTGACTTAAATGAACACCAAGCCATTTCTCAATAGAAGAAATGCAGGCATGCCTCTTTAATTCTAGTCACTTATATAAACTACAGAAACAGTTGAAGGACCAAGCTCTATTAAAAAGTACTTATTAAAATAAGACTGATGAATTCACAGGATGGAATCACAAAAAGAGAGAACTCAAGTATTCGATTTATGTTAAGCATCAAAACTAAATTTTAATGCAGTTTTTAATATACTCATGAAAATCATGTTTCATGAAATAAATACACAGTATTTACAGTGAAGCCTATAAGCAATATATGCATTTTATGTTAAAATGTAATGCTTCATCTATTCAGCAAAGGCTGGTAACAAAATCAAATGAAAAGCCCTAAAGAGCTGAATATTCTACCAGTTGCAGAGATGGCTTTTCACATTTAGCAAATTATAAAAGTAAGGGCTTGAGCCTGCAAAGACTTGAAGGACCATCAATACCTATTCAGTTCAGTCAATATTTAAGGTGCTCACAGTGTACAAAAGGGCTAACGATTTTGAGAGGAAGTCTGGTTTTCCACCTATACATTTTTTCTAATGGAGGATAATGCCTATCTCTATAGCTCCTGCCAATATTACCATAGCACTCAAGAAGAGTCTACAGTTACCATTCAGCCACACATGGAATATAGTATTGAAAACTGGATTTAAATGTCTACACACTTAAGTTACTACCTTAAAGGTCTGCGGGGATATCTGGGCACACTGACTTAGGGTGGTCCTTCAGCCCTAATGAGACATTCACACGCAGTCCTCTTGGCAATCAAATATCTCCTGCAACACAAGTGGCTGAATGCCATGGACAGTGTTTCCCATTTAGTTGAAAAGCCTCACAGAAAAGAAGAATTCAGCCATGCCTAGGGACTTTTCTGCCTCAGGCTGCTTCCAGGCCTTCCATCCAATTACAGAAAACTGTATTTACACCTCTGACAGATGGAAATCATACATTCACTTAAGCATGAGAGATTAAATCCTTGCACACTTGGCACTGGCTGCTCTCACAGCACCTTTCCAGATTGCAGAGGGGGAAGGGGCCTGCTCTGAGGAGGGAATCCTACTGCAGGGGTTAAGAGGCATCTATCCAAGAAGGCTAAATTAGGTGCTCAAAATTGCCTCTTTCATTGCATTGACTATGTAAGCAAATATCTATCTTAAGTGAAAGAGTGTTCCATCTCTCTTGCCATGTCTCCTGTTCCATCTTTCCTTCCACTTTCAGAAAGAGGAGAGCTTTTATTGCACAAAGGTTATTGCTTCTTTAAAAATTACAATAACAAAAATAACCTTTTGTCCACCCACTCTATTTAATTGAAGATCTATAAAGCTCAGATGATATATATATATTTTAGGTAGAAAAGACATCTTGTAAAACCTTTTTTTTTTCTGTCATGTTTATACTATTGCTAGCTAGACACCTACTCTATAATGCCACTGATATGTTCTTTCTTTCTAAGTATTTATTGAAATAAGAAACAGAGAGCATATTTAAAAGAATCAATACAGAAAGGCCAATAAAGGTGGTGGGCTAATTTAGGCAGAGGGATGGTGCTACCTCTCTTTCTAGAATTAACGATGACAAATGGTTTTCCTTATTTCATCTCACTTCCTAAAGTTGGCTATTTTCATACAGACTGCACTAGTCAGTCTGTATGTGGGTTTTACAGGTTCATACATTTGCTTTTACTACCATTGCTTTGGTTTCTGCTTCTGTTTCTCCCTTCTTAATTATTTTAAACATGGGTGCTTTTTGTGAAGATCAGGATACCAGAAGTCCACAAGGACAGTAAACAGTGGAGCACCATTTCTACTGAAACATCACTTATTTGCACATTTTCTCTTCAGTACAACATATCTCACTTTCAAAGTAGAGATACACAGTCAAAAACATTTCTGCAGTGACAATTTGTTTTCAACCACACTTAACCTTTTATTTGTGAAGGTGTCATTTGCTTGGTTTTGCACATTTCATCCTCTTATGCGATATATGAGTTGTGCCCTTTCACTCGACCTGCAAATTACTAAGCTAGGAAAATTCACACACTGTAGAACAAGTACCAATATCAGCTAGTAGGAGCTCTTCTTGGGTGAAGCCCAAATGAAACTGCTGTGTGATGTATTATTTTTTTTAAGTCCAAAACACAAAATGTAACTACCACATAATGTGAATCTGCCAAACTCAGCAAACAACTTTACACCTGATAGTTATGTCCTTTAGGGAAGCATCTATCTTGACAGACCACATACGACTTACACTGATATGGACAGTTCTTAAGACAGTATGCTGAGATCCCACTGAGTCTCTAATGAAATCTATTTTTATCAGTGAAAAATTTGCTTCCTGGATATCCCAAACACAGTTTTGCCAGGCCTCTAACAAAAAGAAGCTGGAATCTTACTGGCACTTATCATTGGGAAATGACATCTTTTGGTCTAAACTATCCCATCGTGATATCAGTCCTTCATTTCCATGAGACTGCAGAGAGATAGTGGCCTTTTTCCATAATCCTGTCTAAATTTCATACGCAAAACCAACTTGTTTATGCTGTGTTATAGGGCCTCCTTGGGAAAATCTGCATATACATGTACATTTCTTATTCATAGTAGATAGTATCCACCTTTAGCAAACTTGACTGCACAGAAAGAATGCAGGGCAAAGTAATATTTGACTCATCTAATTTATGCAGTTCTTGAGTGCAACTCTTCACTTAATCTACATCCTTTAATCTTACGCACAGTCAGCCAAACATTTTCTGAACAAGGTGCCAGAATGGAAGGTACTCAGAAGATCTTTTGATACCTTAATAAAACTTGGCAGGATTTACCAAAGTACTTCCTTTTAGTGCTGATAAAGAAAGGAATTTAAGATACCAATGTTGCAGATTTAGCCCTTTGCAGGACACTGCTCACTACTCAGTTGCATATATTGAATATTTCATCTTGACTTTTCGCTGCTACTGATCCGTTTGTCCTCAGAGATAAATTTTCCCTTTACTATCAGTTCTCAATGTATCACAGTTCAAAGGCTTTTGCTTTGCCATCTTCCTTAATTTGAGCAGGTCTTTCCTGAGGCACTTGCATTGGTCTTTTAAATACTTAAACTCTGCAGTCAAGTCCTCTCTTCTTTCTCAAGGCTGCCTATTTTCAATACTTTGGGTCTTTCCCCACAGAACAGGCTTTCTGATCTCTAGGTTAGAATTGTACCCTTTTCTGCAACTGACTTTCTGCAAGAATTTTAATACTTTTTCTGAACTTCAGTGCTTAATTTTAACTATGTATTTCTAACTGAGGGATTTTTTCGAAAACAGTAGGGCAAGGGATTCTGAGCAACTCTTCTGATTTTAACTAATTATCTGTGTTATGCAGCCTGCATAGTTCACAAATTTTTTGGCAGTATGATAACACAGTGGGGTTTTTAATTTAATTGTTTCTATGACATTTAATGCCTATTTCTCCTCTTGTATCAAGCATGCTACTAAAGGTAGCTGGAACAGCAAAGGACTACTAACCCACATAAGCTGCTTTTAGCTGCTGCCCCAAACACACTTCCAATTGCTGTGCATTTTCCTGTTCTGCTGAGTCTCTTGCTGATGACATCTTCCATCTCGTGTATTTTGACACTGCACTTCAACAAAGGACTGCTCATTTTATTTATTGGCACATTTACTGTCTTTGCTACCAGAGATCTGAGAACCTTACAGGGTTGAGATAAATCATTTACCCTCAGCAGGTATAACTCACTCTCTTACCCCATTTCTCGGAGTGAAGGTCTGCTGGTAATATATTCCTTTAGCTCATCAGATGTGACCTGCTCTTGGTTTCTCATCAACAGCCTCTTAATGGGAGTGAATTCCTATACTAGAAGCAAAGCAAAAATGTGCTGTAGTGCTAAAATGCTCTGCTATGAAGATTTACTTCAGGCGGTGACTGTGACTTCTGAAAAGGCAGATACATAGGAAGAAAAATTGTGTCCTGGTTGGTAAGATATTTGTTATCAAGCTGCATTAGAATCCTCCCTGCCATGATAACATTTGACTTTCCAGGGAAGGAAGTTGATGGGACATTAAGAATTAATACTCTCACATTCAGGCACTACCTTATGTTTACCCTGTTATAAAGAGTCTCATAGAAAGCTCTCCTGGGTCTACATACTGCTTTTTACTCTGTCAAGCTTTTCTTTCATTACATGGCTAAGGAGAGTAACCTATTCCTGGAGCTTTAGTTTGTTTGGAAACCATCTTTGCTCAATGTGACATACTATATCCTCATTTGAGACCAAATGTTAATCAGTTAAGTGCCTCCTAGCTCTGTACTACTCTTTTTTTTTTTCTTTTCTTTTCTTTACATTAGTGCTGCATAACAAAGGCTGTACTATATATAATAGTGAAAGTGATACTTCTTCCCCAGTGGCAGGACCTCAGATCAGGAATACCTTTCCAAATGCAATCACACTGAATCAAACTGGACTGTGTTGAGATATAGATGTATTACAAAGCTAAACTTTTTTGATAAAGGCATTCTCAGTCAACACCATTTGGAAAAAAACAAAACTGAAAAACCACCAACAAAAACCTTTTACAAGCAAAAAGGAAAAATTTTTCTTTCTTGAAGAAAAAAAAAAAAGTCCATTCTTCTGAACTTCTGGGGCTTTTTAATTCCATGGATTTTAATTTTTAGTGTTTCTAATTCTGGTGTCATAAGAGCATGTGCTATGTATGCAAAATCAGTAGAATATAGTATATAGTATTATTAGTATAGCTAAATATACCATAATATTCTACTGCCAGTTATTTTTTCCTCTTTGTTTTCAGAAAATTAGGTGATGAAAGTCAGATGAATGTACTACCTTTGCTGATAGCAAGAAAGCACCAACTGTTGAAGCAAAGCTTTGTGAGATCCCTCCCATCACAGCTGGATGCAGTCAGGTGTCTTTCCTTCAAATTCTAAAACAAGAGTCTGCAGCTAGATTTATACTATGCCATTTACATTGAAATTTGATCTTAAACATCAATTATCATTGCTGTTCCAAAGTCACAGTTGGTATAACTCAAGTGGAGTAATTGATTTTGTCCATTTTAGACTTTTCTGAGCAAAAGTAGAAGACCATGCCATTAAATTAATACAGTTTGGCAAGCTATCTTTTTAAGGTTACATGAGACCAACACAGAGACACATAACTCCACCATTTATCAGACATTGAGTAATCTGAATATTGGCTGGAGTTCAGACTTCATGTTTGGTGGCTTTTTTTTTTTAAAGAGTATATACTGGGGGGTGATTTGCTGCAAAGGAGCTTTGCAGAAAAGGATCTGGGGGTTCTGGTGGACACCAAGTTGAACATAATGTAAATTACAACATAATGGTGGGACACATCCAGAGTGCTGTGTCCAGCTCCGAGTTCCCCAGCACAACAGAGATACAGAGCTACTGGTGAGACTTTAGTGAAGGACTCTCCAGCGAGGACAGCCCAGCAAAGATGATGTATTGGGTCTGGCTGAGATGGAATTAATTCTCCCCATAGCAGCCCTCATAGTGCTGCGTTCTGCATTGGTAGCTG
>JANZLQ010000078.1:24019862-24045111 GCA_026212715.1 Elanus axillaris | reverse complement strand
CTGGGCAAGATCTTGGGAGGGGACATAACCAGGACAGCTGACCTGAACTAACCAAACAGATATTCCATACCATATAACGTCAGCTCAGGTATAAAAGCTAAGTAAGGGGAGATGGAAGGGGGGACATTTTTCCATCTTCCAGAGCAACCACTACGTGTGCTGGAGCCCTGCTTGCCAGGAAGTGGCCAGACATCGCGGGCTGATGGGAAGTAGAGAATAACATAATTTGTTTTCTCTCTGCTTTTCGCACGCGACCTCTGCTTTCACTTATTAAATTGTCCTTATCTTGACCCACGAGCCTGTTGTTATATTTTCTCTCCCCTGTCCAGCTAAGGAGGGGGAGTGATAGAGCAGCTTTGGTGGCCACCTGGTGTCCAGCCAGGGTCAACCCATTACAGATGATTAAGGGACCGTTTAGCCTAGAGAACACAAGGCTCAGAGTGGATTTCATGAAGGTATATAAATTCCTGAAGGAAGGGTGCAAAGAAGATGGAGCCAGGCAATTCTCAGTGGTGCCAAGTGACAGGACAAGAGGCAATGGGCACAAATTGAAACACAGGAGGTTCTGGCTGAAAATCAGAAAGCACTTTTTTACTGTTAGGCTGACTCTGCACTGGCACAGGTTACCCAGAGAGGTTGTGGAGTCTCCAGCCCTGAAGATATTCAAAAGCAGTCTGGACACTGTCCTGGGCAACTGGCTCTAGGTGGCCCTCTTGAGTAGGGGGTTGGACCCAATGACCTTTAGAGGTCTCTTCCAAAATCAACCCTTCTGTGATTCTTTTATGTTTAAAAATTACCTTCTATGACTGACTGAAGGAAAATGCATGCAGGGCTATTAAATGTATATTTTGTGACATATCCATTAATTTTCAGACTGATAAGAAATTCTGCCTGAAAAAGCATCATTCTGTAAATGAGCATTTCATGAATTATTTTTCCAACCTCAGCAGTTTAATGAGATCAAGCTGATATACTAGGAAACAGAATATTTAATGGAGATCAAAGTCATTAAAACAATAGTAGACCTGCTAAACTAATCCAGTCATGGTCCTTTGTATCTACTGCCTGGCTATTGAAGTTGTTACCACTTGCCCCATGGGGCACAACAATTTAATTCTTAAATTGTACCATTGGAAAAACTAGAGTTATAGAATAGGCCAGTCTTATAGGATGAAGTTAGAGTCATCCATGAATAAAATTAAGTGGCCGGCTGAATTACACAAACTGTCTGCAGTTTGCTGATAACTATACTGTTTTCGTACTGCTTCAAACTTTACCTGGAGGTGAGGCACTGTTTAGATCACACCACAACTCTTTTATCGATTTTCTGCTGTGTTACCATGGAAACTTTTCCCACAAAAAATGCACATTGCATTACAAATTCATACATATACCGTGTTCATTTTGTTGATGGGTTAGAGGAGGGGCCAAATCTAAGTGCTCCTTCATTTTAATCATCCAGTTAACTGATAACAATGCAATGAGTCCTATTCAGTAATTTTTCTTACAGCTATTTATTTTCTCAACCTTCTTACAAGGTTGAGAAATTTGCCATGGATATCAATCAGCTCTTATAATGAGATTCTTCTACTCAATGTCTCCGTAAAGTTTCTCCACTCACTCATTACAGAGGCAACCTTTTATTTGTTTCTTCCTCAGGTTTATTGCTGTGAAACCACTGGGTTAGAACCTGCTTATAGGTGTTGTGACATGAAATGGATTTTTAGGCCAGTGCTTTTAAATCATTCATTTTCTTGAGACGGTGAAAGGAAAAATGCTTCATGCAGTTATGTTTGCTTTCATTAAGTCAATCAGGCAAGCAGTCAGGCATTAATTCTTTCTGTGGTAAGGATAAGTTAACATATGCTCAGAATAACTGCAATAAATGGCAGAAGTTAATTTTTTTTCTTTTCAGAAAAATCAAAACAAATCACCTGAAAATTCCTGTGTTTATGAAAAAAGCTTCATACAGCTGTCCTCAGCTCTGTAATTTTATCCAAGGATCACGTAACATCTGATTAAGATGAAAACAGTGAATTGGGCTAATAACATGAAGATGACTTTAACGGTTAAAGAAGTTCCTGTAATCCTATGGGAATTAAGTGAAACAAACAGTAACAGAAATGTAATGGGTTCTTGTCTCCTATGACCATGATCTGCCTTGCTTCACTGAGTCTACAAGGGCTTTTACCCTCTGAATACAGCTGAACTGGAAGGTCAGATGAATATTTATAAAGCAGGGATGCCTACAGGCAGCCCATAGTTAGCTCATTTCACGTTGCAAAATTCTTTTTCGCATATCAGTGTAATAGTGAGTTTTCATTGGTCCCTGTTTTAATCATGTTCTGTGGTTCTACATCCCTAATATTACTAGAAATACTTAAAGTTTAAGTACCAAATTCCAAATTTTATTGCAACTCTAATATTGATTTTAAATTAAATATCTTCCTGCCTGGTTTTTATATTTTAAATACAGTGAAGGAATAAATATTTCAGGCAAGACTAATTTATTACTCCTCTGCTTGGAGCACAAGGTTGGGCACAGTGATCTCTGAAGATCCTTCTCAATCTAAGGTGTTCAACGCTTCTGTGATTTTTTTATGACTGTCCCATACAGAGTCCACAGAGGTTCAGATTTTTTGTTGAAGCATGCCATAAACAGAATTGCTGTGCCATCCAACAGCTTTCAGTCTCCATTAATGACAAGACACAATAGGAGGATGAGGCTAAACTGCATCACAGATTCATTCCCACTCTTGCCAAAGTCAATAACAGGTCTCCTAAGGATTTTGAGGAGATAATGTTGAGGTTTCAGCTAAAAGTTTCTGTTTCAAGCAGTGTTTTAAAGTTTGAGAATATGTTGAAATATAGGCAGAAATGGGCTCCAGAATGGGAGCATTGTTAAATAAAAACAATATACAGAATGCAAAATAACAGCAAGAAGACAGTGAA
Organism: Elanus axillaris; assembly: GCA_026212715.1. Taxonomy (NCBI): domain Eukaryota; kingdom Metazoa; phylum Chordata; class Aves; order Accipitriformes; family Accipitridae; genus Elanus; species Elanus axillaris. Next base: position 24,042,159 of record JANZLQ010000078.1, on the reverse strand, counting down.
GTGACTAGAGAGAGAAGAAGAGACAAATTAAGTTGAAGTTCTGAGACTGTCAACAGGACAAGAAGACTTGATATAACCAGAGAAGAATGAAATAAGATCAATAATATATTAATTGATTCATCTGTCTGAAATTCAAATCTAATGTTATAGATAATGAAAAAACTAATGGAGAGAGACAAGTGCAAGCCTGAGATACCCATGTCTAAATTCAGCAGAGAAAACAGTAGTTTTTGAAAAGCTGATGAACTGATTAATGTTCTTTGCTCCTACAGCCAGACAGCAAAACCCACTAAACATCCATGATCAGTCAGAAGAAAATCTCCAGAAGAGGTCATCAATGAACACAAACAGAATTACAGGGCAAACTAAAATTCAGTATTCTTGTTGGAAATGGAATAGAAAAAAAAAGTTTCAACAGAAAACTCAGATAATTCAGAAAATTTTCATCATAGTTTTATGACATGCAGGAAGCTAGTAACATGATCCTTTTTTTGTCTAGTCATACATCAACACCTGTAATGCTCTTAAAGATGGAATTATACAGCTGCCTACTGTGACCTTGTAGCAATTTAAACAAGTAATTCACATTTTTCACAATCCTGATGTCAAATGAACGAACATATATAAGGTTATGCATGATCAGATGCATTTCCCCACATTCCCAGAAATGGTTGTGTTGTGTTTTTTTTTTTTCCTTTTTCTTTCCCTCTGGCAAAAAATTACCCAAATCAATGAAATTATTTGTGAATTTATAATCTTACTGTGGCTACATAAGGACACATTTCAATACTGTGCTGAATTTAGAAATTCCTGTAAGCTCTGTCTGGACACAGGCTATCTGCCTGAATCAGCTTTTGCCTCTTTCCCCACAAAAGAATGGCCATTCAATATTAAGGCCAAGTAAGACTTTTCAGGACACACTGAACTCACCCAGGTCATCATGTTTAGGAACTGTGAAGGGACTTCTATTTTCTTGGCACCAATGCGCAAGAGATGTTAGCTGAACTGGCTAGGCCTTTTGTGCTGGCTTGCCTGTGGACATGGGGTTCCACCAAGTTATCAGGTTATATGATTTTCTATCTTGACAGGACTCATCTCATTACTCCAAAATATGGGACTAAGGAATGCATGATAATACTTACATGCACAGAAAGATGCGAGGACAAAATATTTGTCTTTTGATTGACCTTTTGATCTATGACTCAAAATTATAATATTATTAAGCGCCCAGTTCTAGTTGTGTGGAAGCTAGGGGCATTAGCTTAAAGAAAGACAGTCACAGAAAAAAAAAAAAAGACTGCCAAACATAGTGAAGGAATGATGTTTGGTTATTTGAAGTCAAAATATTAATAGGAGTGCTAGTCTGCCACAGAAAATAATGATGAGATGACAAGATCTCTGTAAACCTATTCAAAACAAGCTCTCCTTTCTGCTACTCCTTACATTTTCTTTTGACTGAAGCTTCTCCTGGTACATTGTTATCTTTGGAGACCACCTGTTTCACATTGCTGTCCAATAAATATACTTTCAGCACCTGCTGGCTTAAAAGATAAGTTGACTGCCTGCTAAATAGAATCTTTTTTCACACTGTCCCAATTTTACATTAATGTACTGAGGTGACAATGTTATTTGCCATATTATCAAAATGCATAGCTTAATTATTGCAACACAACCATCATTCTACAAAACTGACTCTCAGTTGCAATACAATTAATGGGCACATCATATGGTTCTGCATTAGTGAAAATGCACCAGTTAGCTGCCTACCAACCCTGCTCTGGTTCTTGCTCTTGCAGTAGGCAAGCTTCTGACATGTCCAGGGAAGGCAACTGACTGCTGAGGACAACACTAAAGCAGTGCTGAAGAACAAAAAGAAGTCAGTATGCTCCCAACAAAAAGCCACATATAGTAAGTACCCTCTGACCATCTAACTACCTGTCATACAGAGGAAATCATCAACAGGCAGAGAACTCATTTCAGAAGTTTCTCAAAGTTGGACCATGTCATGTTAATGCCAGGGCTCTGGCAGCAGAGTTCAGTAGCTCTGCATTTGAGCTGGAGGACCAGAGTCTTCAGTCCTTCCTTTTACATCTTAAGAACTACACTAGTTTTTCTGAAAGGAACATTTTTGATCCATGTGAAAGAGAAAGAACAATTTTAATATGGCTTATAGCCATCTATGATTATTGGATTTGCCAGACCAAAAAGTGTCTCTTAGATGGCCAATTTCATGTGACCGTGTCATCAAGGCCAAACCTCCCAAGCTGCTACCGAAGGGACAAAAGCTACCATGCATTCTCATTTTTAGTGATCACTCATCTAAAGGGGCAAGGCTGAAAAGGCCTTTCCCAGGGAACTGTTTTCTATAAGGTGCATGATGGCAAACACAGCAGAATCTGAGTGACCCAAGAGGAGCTGCAAGTCGATAATGGTGCTTACATTTCATTTCACAAGACATTATCTAGAAACAAAACCAGCCAAATCCTACATGACTGTGGCATCCTGCCTGATAATGTGACTACTAGGCAAAAACCCCAAACCATGAATGTATTAGAAAAAAATAGACATCTAAATGGGAAACACTGAATAAAAAGCCGGCATTAGTTTTCAAATATTTTATAAGTTCAAAGTGCTTTTGTGAGTAGAGCTGACCTTTAATATCTGTATTGACTGCCAAAATGACTATATTTAAAAGAAAAAAATAATGCCAACAGTACTGTACTTCAAAACAACTATATTTCAACCTTAGAAATATTTGAGAATCTTCTTGACTGCCTAGCCAGTACTGCATTTTTGACTGGAAGATAAGTATTCAACACCTGTGAAAGGAAAACATGTCATATGAGATTCATGAAAATTCTGATCCTTCCCATCTCCCTAGTCTTAACAAGAATATGAGATAGAAATAAGCTAGGTTTCTGTCAACAAAAAAACCCACATTAAATTCTGTGTCCAAACTAGAAACTGCCCATTACATAGATTTTAAAATATAAATATTTTATAGATAAAGATTACTTATATTTTTATACTTTCTTATTTCATTTACTATAGCAAATGCACCTTTTACCATTCTTTTCTGGTTTGCATAAAATGTAATTAGACCTATTGGAATAATTGGTAATTATACTGCTATAATATATCAGTGTCCCTCTTTTAAGATGTACAGTTATGGATAGATATTACTTGTGCTCCATTTGCGTTTCCAGCAAAATTGTGTTTTCTCAATAAACATCAGTGATGATAGAATAAACCCCACATAGCTAGCAGTGAAAACAGCATGTCTCAAACAACGAAATGACCCCAACTACTCCTTCCAAATGCCCAGAATGCTTGATAAGAATTGAGTTACTTTTTGTGTAGGGTAAAACCAGCTCAATAGCTGATAAACATCTGTCCCATTCCCTCCCCCTGCAATGGAAATAGATGAAAAATTTATTTATAAAAACTAGAATAAATGTATTTTACAGTTGGAGATCTAGGACTAGATTTTAAACCACTCTGAGTTCTGAGAAGTACCAGAGGATGCACGCTGCCCCACCAAACTTTTTGACTGTTTTTGAGTGAATACATATGAAGTAATGCCAAATATTATTCCTTGGACATTTTCACGGCTGAATGCACAGCTTTCTCATCTCTGTGTTATCAGAAGCCCATGTTCATACTAGCAGTTGGAATTAAAAAAATAAAATGGTCATAAAAGCTACAGCTGCAGAAGCATGAAAAAAGTATTTGTAAAAACTCAGAGACTCTCCTTAAAAATAAATTTTTATGTATCTAATCAAGCTGCTGGCTGGCTGTTTATGGGCAGTGCAAGCACGTGTCCTCCAAAGTAAAAAATGGTTTATCTTTCACATCACTATTTAAAAGAAACCAATAATTTAGTAGGTTGTCTAAGAGCAAAACTTGTTTCAAAGGAGGCCTGAAGACTTTTCTTCCTGAAAAAGGTGAACATAGTTTTTTTTATAACTGAGGTGAGTAATGCCACCACTGTCCTAATCCTGTTCTGATATTTGAAAACAGGTACAGCTCAGAGCTGCTAAGGTGGAGGAAAGGATGCAGTAGTCACAGGTAGGAGTGTTTGATTTGGACAGGGAAGCATGTGTACAGTTCACATAATAGTTGCTCTGATCATTAAGAAAGCCCCAAAGTCTCCAGGTGTAAGGGCTTACAGAACACCCCTCAGGGAATAAATGTGGGCCATCAGTTAAGAAACACAATTTTGCCCTTGAAATACTGCTTGTAATGGGTTTTGTGAGAGATGTAGAAATTAAGGGATAGGAATCAGACAGTAAGATGTATTAATACATGTATAATGTCTCCTAGTCACACTTCATAGAAACCTATTTGAAAGAAAGAAAATATTTTAGTGTACAGGATTGAGTGAGATGGAATTTAAGAATCTTAGTCAACACTCCATAGATATTTTTATTCCTTTATATTTTATGCCTCCCCCACAAAAGGCAAGGAATGAAAGCAGAACATAAATTGCAGTAAAAAAGAATGGTCTTATAGAAATTTACTTTTATTGCACTATTAAGCCATTGCCAAATAACACCTTGTTTTATTTGGCTTCACTAACAACTAACCAGTGAGATATATGAAATCACGTATCTACTGCCATTCAGGTCAGGATATAACAATTATGCAGCTGGTTCACTTTAATTAATAAATTCTTAAATTAATAAGCATTTATTTATTTGAAGAAACAACAGGATAATAGCACACTCATTTTTAGCAAGCCAGTTAAGTACCTTGATTCTTAAACCAGCCACCATTCAAGTTCTCTTCAACAGCCTTTAGACTCTCTCTATTCTCAGATGTGCAGGCACATACCAGACTGCCATGTGCAGCAGCCTGAAATCAAAAGTCACCATTTTTACTTGAGCAAATAGCTATAGAAGGATTTTTCAAGACAAGTGGCCCCAGGCATCAAGGGTCATGGTGCAGTTTTACAAGGTCTAGCTTTCTTTTCTTCAGGTTGGTTAAAAGCTGAGTTACAGGCTACTTCAGCCTGAATGGGTTTTGTAGTACGGTAATGACTGAAGTTAAAACAATTCTAACAGGAATTGCAGGGCAGACCCTACCTGCTAGGTTATACCTACATTGTCTCTGGCAACACAAGGCAGCTTTGAACCCGCTCACACTTGAAGAAACAGCATTTGCACCGATGGCCCTAACCCCTTGTCTATTCACCCCCTACTTTTTAAGAGCTGAGATCAGGACTAGTCGGTGAGGCAGAGTAAGAAAGCCGTGCTCTTGATTGGGCTACTTTATCATTTCCTGGAGACACATTAGAAAGACACAACAACAAGCTGCTTTTCCAGACTGAAGGAGGAGCCTATTTGAATGTCACTATCAAAACGACACACATGTGAAATTTTTACCATATTATGGGTTAGTGGTAGTAGCTCTAAAATAAAAGCCCTGTCTAGAATAGTCACTGCAATGTGCTGGAACACAAAGAAGCTGTTCAAAGTAAATGGAACTAAACCACATGAAAACAAATGTCTTGTTCTGAGGTAAGTTTTTCATGAAAACAACAACACCTATTTTCTATTTGTTCAATTTTTCATGACACATTCTTACCATTAAATCACTCCTTTGTGACAAAATTATCAGTTCAAGATGCAGCAAGGAAAAATAAACCTCTGATGAATTCTTTCATAAGATTTATTTGAGAAGCAAACTATTTAGTCCTAAATGCTGCTTTTTCACTGCTTACACCTGGAACCATCTCCTCAGGAACAAGCATATGCATGAAAAAGCTTGAAGGTTGGGGATGCCACAGCCAAATGACAACACTGACAGAAGGAAGGGGAAAGGATATGAATGGAGCCAAGGCCAAAATTGTAAGGAGGAGTGGGAAGCGAGCAAAAAAATTTAAGTCCCAATTCAAAACTGGCAAAGATCCATGGGAACCTGTTTATTTCAATGGCCTTCATTTCAGAAAACAGACTGATATCAATCTGAACAATTTGCAAGGGTAATGAATTTAGCAAGGACTAGCTTGAGAGAAGGTTGTTGCCAAGGGAGGAATGATGTTATAATGAAGAAGCTGGCAACGGACAAGTGATTTCTCATAATGTGACTCAGACAACAGTTTTCCAACTGTTGAGCATGCAAACCATGTAGCAGCATTTGCTTTTCTTAAGACCCTCCAAGAGTCAGAGTGGGACAGTCATCACATCCACACTGCAGCACAGTTGAGGTATTAAGAAAATCTGTATTCCCTATAGTGTCTGTTAGAGATGCTAACGAAATTCCAGGTGCAGACATTTCCTCTGACATTGACAGATCCCAAGTAGGGAAATTAGAATACTCTATCTGAAGTAATAAACATTAAAATGCTTACATAGTTTGATCCATGTGCTTTTCATACTCTCTAGCAGCCTTTCTTCAGACATACAGATAGGACATGGACATTATGGGTGATTAGCAGCTTTGGATACAACAAAACAGATATTGTTAATCGCAAGAAGAAAGAGAAACTATATTTATTTTTTAATAATGCTGCCGGTAACATGTAAAACTAAGTGACTAAATAGCCTTTTCTTAATATGAGGCCGTGCCATCAGCAAGATGGTTCCAGGTTTTTTTTGTTGCTGCCTTCTTTTGGCTCCCACAGAGTATTTCCTGCTTCCTCATCAATGACGACTGGCACTGGGTCTCTGTGGGCTGATCTGGAACCATTTTAGGATGCAATTTACTTTGTTAATTATATTTCTCCAGCAATAATTTCAGTGTTCACTTTTAAATCCTTCATTGATTTTAATTAAGCCTGCGTAAGCTTCCAAACTTTTCTTTTAGGTAACAACAAGCTGCTTACAGCACAACAACCAGAAACTGCACACTTACTAATGCAGCTGGAAACCAAACCTACTGTCACTTGCTAAAATAGCTTTGGATTTACTGCCAGCCCAACGAATTAGTAAGCTTGAAGCAAAATAGAGGGATAAGAAATAAGCCTCTTTTCCAAGATATTACAAGTTGCAAACTAGGACATTGTTTCAAGGCTTTACATTTCTCTTTTTCTTACAATTTTTTTTCCTTATTAATTAGTTCTTTGGATGATGGCTCTGCAGGTGATTTTTTTTTTTTAAATCAGACATGTATAAGCACATCTATACCATGTATTGCTGCATCATGTTAGAGATACTAAAATTAATGTAATGCAATGTAGAGGTATTAGATTAAGTTACAAAAGTAGATGCTTAACTTGTACTACCATTAAACTAGCTTAAACACCTTGCTATACATCATCATATGAGCTGCGGAAATACTGTTCTAAGGTATTAAACTGCAGAGCATAAGAGTGGAGAAAAACCCCTTCATTGCTGGAACAAAAAATTATTAACTGGATAGGATTGTCACCTAATCATAGCTTTAAAAACACTATTTAGTTGAACTGACATAGCAGTTTATGAGTTCTTCCAAATATATTTCTAGTATCTTTTCCTGACAGAATTACAGGCACTTTATACACATGCAAAACCCTTGCCCATATTACTCTCTTCTTGTACTTAATGCTTCCCACGTAATTGGTAAAACCCCCCCCCAGACTTTGACACTTTACCCTTGACTGTTGCTCTGCTACAACTTGTAAATATACTCAGCTATTTCAGAGAGGAGCAGGGGTGAGTATCGGTGCTACCTGCCATGTTAGAAGGTGTTTTAACAAAGCAGCTACCTTGGAGAGTTGCGCTGATATGAAATATAGGCTATTAGGAAAACATCCTGTGGCAACATGAGGAGCTTGACAGCCTATTTTGATAGCAGTAGGATCAGGATATTGTTTCTGTGATCAGTTATTTTAAGTCATGTCTTAAGGAAGCCAAATGATCAGTCAACACAGGTGTCTAGATTTCAGCAGACACACGAGGTACAACAGGAATTTCATAAGTACTTTAGGAATAAGAACATAAATTTATGACATTAACAGATATGGATGAAGACACGTGGAAATGAAGCCCTCAGTTTCCCTGGCTATTTCGAGTAATAGCAACAGTACACGGTGCTACGGTACCAGGCAGCAATTATATCATATAATGTACAGGATTTCACATTCAGAATTTTTATACTGCATTTACAGCAGCCTGATTTGAGGCCTAAAGAAAGTTCTCCTGAAAGACAAAAGGAAAGAGCCTTCATTAAGATGCATGTGGAACCAACTGACCAAGGAGCTTTTAATACCCCTTTGCATTTAAATTGATATTATTAGGAATTCAATACATTGGGGAAAAAAAAACCCACAACAAAAAAAACCCAAACACAAGAAGAGGACAGGGAACAGAGCTTTTGCCAAAGCTAGGAATTAACTTTTTGGAAAAGGACAACTCAATTATATTTTGACAGAATTCAAACTAATAAGACCCTACCTCTTATTAGAAATGCTGTAAGACTCTGAGCTTAATTTTCAACCCATTTCCAAGCCTAACTGGTCTCTAAATGTTCTATGCTTTGAAAGACTTCTTTTTAAAAAAAAAATAAAATTTATAACCAACTGTCAGTGTTTTTTATTCTGACTTTATGAAACATATATACAAGTACTATTTCATAAATCTTAGAAGCTTTATGAACTGAGCACATTTCATTAGGCTCAGGACGTCCATACAAATACATAATTTTTACAAAGTACTGCCTTATAGCAACAAAAGCCCAATTTCTTACTCTTTATCAGGATTTTCCTCTTTTAATTAGAAACTAAATATATTATCCATTGTTCTCAGCATCTTCTAGTTACCTGGTTTTGGTTTAGGAATGATTTTTTGTTTTTCTCAGTAAGTGACTTTTCAACTGGGGTTTGAGGAAATCAGTTATTCAGTATTTTACGTTGAGAAGAGGAGATAAAATTGTGTTATAAGGTATGAAAGACAAAATAAAACCACATAAAATTTCATGAGACTGGACATACATAGTAGCTTTTACAATGTCAGTTGGTAAAAGGGCAGAAATGTATTGAAGTTTATTTTTTAATTTATAAGCATGCAGCAAAACAAATAAACATTATATTTTGTAGGAGTTGCAGGAAATAAAGACTTGTCATGCGTTAAAAACCTTTACTATGGTGTAAAAGCACAATATCATTGAAACTTTGCAATACTACTATAAAAGCTGAACGTAAGATATATACCTACTATAAAATTCTACAGTAAAAAGTGATGGATCTGTCTTACACATAGCATAGACCTAACAACTTCCCAGTGTTCAGGGAAGCTGTTGCTGGCTATTCTAAATGTTCTTTGCCTTAACATTAAGCCATTTAATTTATTATTATTTGTCTGATCTGCAAAATTATTTAAGTGCTTGTTTGGCATTACATGAAGGCAACTACTTTGGCTAGTTATCTGTTATTCTATGAAACAGAACCTTACAAACACAAATGAGGTCATTTTAAGTCCTGTCAGTGCAACTACTGCCCATAAACCTCACAGTCAAAGTTGGCAAATATCTTCATATATGAAGGTCAGAGTGATGTCAAGGTACATGGAATTTATTCTTTTTCCTAAAGCTTGTAAGTTTCTTTGCCCTAAGTGGTTCTGATCCAATTTGTAAAGATAAAGCTTAAGGGCAGGAGCAGAAAGAGTTGTAATAGTTCACTGACAGAAAGCAAAACAAAAGAGAATTTCAGGGGAAAGCTGATAGAAGGGTTACCCCCTTACAGAAGCAGGAGAGGTAGTTCCAGAAAGGACACTTGACGCAGGAATGACAGACAAAGGAAGCTTTACTGGGAGAATTTTTTTTTTTTAACAGCTGTACAGCAATACAAGACATTGGAAAGAGAAGGTAAATGCAGGGTAATTGTGTGAGCTGATATCTGCCAGTCAACAGCCAGACCTCTACAGTCCTTACAGAGTGAGCTACCCACTGGTGATGACAAGCGTAATCCCCTGTAACAGACACAGGGTGGTCCAAGTCACTGACTTTGGCTAGAAACACTGTGTTTCACTCTGCTTTATATCACCTTTGCTATTTAACAGATGTTGCCCATAGGGTAGCTTTTGTTAACAAAGAGCTCTTCATTAATTGATGAACAACATTTCCTGCTGGCTTCTGTGCTGAAGGGTCCAGAGCAGCAGGAACTACCAGAAAAGCCTCACTGAGATTTCTGGCAGGCTCCAACAAGATGTTCCATTCAGTATACTGATAATCCAGAGACCCAAGCAAACTTCACTCCACCTATCCACTGGTTTTTGAAAGTTTAAGAAAGTAAATTTTTGAGATGTGTGGAAAATGCATGCGAGCAAAATTGTCCTCTGAGGACTGGAAATCTCCAGATAATTTTTCAGTATCATAGGCTTATTCCAGCCTGCAAATTCACAACCATCCTCACCCTTAACAATCTCAGATCCTAACCAGCTAGGCAGACAGATTTCCCTCCCACTCAGAGGTATTGCTCTGCGTGCCAACACAAAAAGATGGAGCTCAGACAGTACAACATCAGGCTTTATTCCTTTCCCCACAGCATGCTCTCTCTTTCATTGATCCTCTTTCCCTAAAAGTACTGCAAATTGTGATGCAAATTATATTACAACTCTCTGCACTTTGGAACTTATTTTTCATAATATCCATCCTGACCTATTGAAACCATACAATTAAACTCGAATACTAGAATCCTATATACACACTCAATATCCAAAAGCAAATTTAAAATGCATTATCTCTGTATAAAACTTAAACTTCTAAGCAGCTAACCAGCTAGGTAACTAACACAATGTCCTGGTTTTGGCTGGTATAGAATTAATTTTTTTTCCTAGTAGCTGGTACACTGGGTTTTGGATTTAGTGTGAGAATAATGTTGATAACACATTGAATGTTTTAGTCATTGCTAAGTAGGACTTACCCTATGTTAAGGATATTTGTTTCCCATGCTGTGCCAGCAAGCAGGTGTACAAGACACTGGGAGGGAGCATGGCCAGGACAACTGACCTGAACTTGCCAAAGAGATATTCCATACCACAGAACACCATGCTCAGTATATAAACTGTGGGGATTTGGTCAGGAGAGGCAGATCATTGCTCATGCATCAGTCAGCAGGTTGTGAGCACCTGCATTGTGTATCAGTCATCTTTTGGGGGGGCTCTGATTTCTCTGTTATATTTAATTAGAATTATTACTTTATTATTATTATATTTTAATTTAGTTATTAACTGTTCTTATCTCAACTGATGAGTTTTACTTTTCTTTTGCCCAATGCTCCTCCCCATCCCACTGGGTAGGGGGGAAGTGAGCAGCTGCGTGGTGCTTAGCTGCTGGCTGGCCTTAAACCACAATACCCAAGATCTTTCCTCTGTTACTTTCCCACAACCTATATGCATACTTATAAACAGTTTGATACTGGAATAAATGTGATTCTTGTGAGAATAAAAGATGACTTTGAATTAGTTGTCCTGACTGGTCAGTGTTTAGAAACCACGCTCATGTACCTCACAGCTGCTCACGAGCACCGGTTCCAATAACATCAGGTTTCAGTGGAAAATTAATTTCAGCACCTTCAATGCCTGTGATTTTATCTTGGGTCAGTAATGGGCAAAATAGTTGCAGTTTTAACAAAAAGCTATGTGTATCTTATATGCACAAAGACCTCCTCTCTAATAAGTACAAATATTTTTAAGCATATGATTTGACCTTAGGAAGTCATCAAAAAGTATCAACTTTAATTTGATCAGAGTGGGATTTAATATTGGGGTACCTTTTTAGTTCTTTGGTACTCTTTCCATTATTAACCATGGTAGAAATGCTCAGGCAGCATCTCTACCATAAGAATTATTTCAATTAATTCCTCCCTCTGCTGCTCAGGAATGTTCCCCTACTGAAGGATGATACAAATTCAACTGCTTGCTCCAACTTCAGCAGGGCTATATGTGACTGAATCCCCATACTCTAACGGCAGAAACTCACTACAGGGTGACTGGGAGTCATTGTCTCAAATGTCTCAGGCTCGAATAGCCTACTGCTCTGCTGAAATATGTCAGTGCTTTGGGTCCATTGCTTTCTGTGGAAGTGTCTGGCAGGCTCTCTAGTTTCCAGATCTCTGAGCAGTAAGCTACAGCATGGCTTGCTTTTTAAAGGTCCATTCTTACTCTGCTTCAAAACTGATTGCATATTTTTATTGGCTCCTACTCCCATCAGCCCTCTAATATCCTTGATTGTATTTGGCCAATACCTGCTGTCTTTGGCATTCCAGGTTATTTCAAACATCCAAAATGTTTTTTTTCATTGCTATGATTGGATTACCTACAAGATGTCATTTTAGCTATCTTTTCACTAGTTTAGGAGTTGCAAGCTTTTCTTGTTGTAATTCCTATATAAGATGTCTACCTATGCAGAACATTTTTGATTCCTGTTTTTATTCTGTAACACCTTTGACTTCTGTTTCTTCCTAACTTGTATTTGTGCATTTGCTATTGCATGGGGGTAGGTGGACATTTCTGGAGGCTTCTTCATGCTAGCTGGTAAAATGTCTCAATAGTCCATTCAGCTTTATAAATCTAAAAACGTAAACATCTGTAAATATCTATATATGAGCCGATCACACCAGACTCATTTTAGCAATATATATATACATTGACATATAGAGAGAATTAGACACAGGATATAATTCATCCAACCTACTTTAAACTTCTGCCTTCAGCATTCATAGATTCTGCTGACTATATTGATTACATCTCTACTGACTGTATATGAGTTTAGACTGACAACCACGGATATAGATGTTGGCACAGCTAGATGAATTGTACCCTTTGTATAGAATCTATTTGTTTTATTTGTAAATTTGCCTGCAGGCTGTGCCCATGCCTGTAGCTCATAGCAGAGTTATTTCAGACTCTCTGCACTTTTATTGCACAGTGTCTCTTCCAGCACTACCAGTGATCAACCCCTCAAGAATTAGCTAAGCTTTCACAAAGCAATAACCATGTCACTCAGTCCCCTTTTGCTTTCCTTCACCAAATACTAATCTCTAGTTTCTCTATTACTTTTTACTTCTTAATTCTTCATAGCATACATTTTATAAGTTATGCTTATAAAGATGTGTCTTTCAAATTGAATTTTTCATGGGATGTCCAGGCAGCTACTGACATGTTCAGAGGTTGCTGGAGTAGATAGTGGTCTTTGCTTACTACAGGTCACCAGGTGGTTGCTGTTACCTTGTTCCATTTGTAATCTATCCCCCTACGATTCTGTGGGTTTTCTAGTGTAGCTTACCTAGTATTAAGCATCCTGATTTTCACATTTTTGCACATGGAAGCCTGCCACAATTATTTCTTTGTATTCTTCTGTCATTTCTACGGTATTCTTGTTTCCAGTTTCACACACCAGCAGAAATGTACTAATTTCCTACATAATAACCTGCATGATAGAGCATAAAGAGCACCAAAGAGGTTTGAAGTTTCATCTTTTCATTCACACCTGTTTTTCTCTCTTGTGCCACGCATCTGCACTCTTCAACATCAGTACAAAAGCTTCACCACTGGGAGCTACTACTGAAACTGCCTGTCTATTAAATGGCAATTTAATAGATTAAAGCTACTTATCCTCATAGTAGTGACCTCCAGCTTGATTTCTCCCTCCATCCATTTCTCCTGCAGTTTTTCTTCCCTCTAGCTTTTCCAGGATAATACCATCCTCTTGCTACAATCCAGTGCTCCCTGTCAGTTGAAACCACATCCAGGTATACTCTACATTTTCAGCGTATAAACTTCTTTCAGCTCATTTACCTCACGGGGCCCCTGGCTCCTTAATACCCACTGCAACTCCAACAGGAAATCCCTGCCTCTCATCCTGTCCCCCAATAGTCAGTATCCTCTCATACTGGTACAGTCCTTCTAGTTGGGCTCTACATATTCATGTCCCAGACCAAACTAAGCTTCAACCTTCCACTGTCCTTCATTTCCTTCTCTTAGATTCAGACCTTAGTTTTTCCCTTTGAACTTGGAAATTGGTAGTTACTTGCCTGAGTTAAGATTGAGTGAAAAATTAACCAGACACTTCAGGATTTAGCTCATAGATATAATTTCCATTTTTAGTTTGCTGAAAGTAATTACTCCTACATTTTTGGGACTGATGTTCAAGGATTAACAGTTTCTTTCAATTCTGAAAATTTTATTTCATTAATGACATCATAATTAATTGAAATGTATTTGCTAGTGGAACATCTAAGTTTACAGTCATAATCAGCATGTTAATACTTGCATTGACTTCTGCTTTGCAAAGCAGTTCCTGGCTTTAGGAATAAAACATGGTTCAAAGCGAACAACCGCAATGTCAGAAAATTCTAGTCATGACAATTTTCTGGATTGGTCTAGAAATGTTCACTAAGTGTAGAGAAAATTTAACAGAAAAGGGCTTTGAAAAACCTAAACAAAACCCACAACAGAACCCAAGCTTATAGTTACTTATTAGAAAACTAACATTTTTAGGTGCCGCACACATGGTTTTCTTTTTAACAATTCCTGAAAAACTGGCTAAATCAAATGCCATATCGACCAGCAAGATCACCTAAGCTGTTTTGGAGCTTTCAGATGTTGCTCTGCCAGGAAATGAAAAAAAAAACCTATGCAAAGGGAAAGTAAATAAACTGTCAAATAAAGGAAGTTATTGCCACTGTATACTTACAGGTGCCTCTACTAGGAATTGGGCCCAAATTAACCCCAAGTTTTTACATGTCTATTTGAGGAAGACTTTTGCTTTATTTTCACCTGTACAAATACTTTGGTCGTATTCTAAACACCTTTTCTATGTATTTGCTGTGATTTCCACGAATGCATGCTTCCTGCTACAGACAAAACCATGAGAGGACAGAGGGTAGAAGAAATCTCATCTTAGCCCCAGTGAACAGATATTCAGTGTGAGACAGCGTGGCTGTTGTTCAGGAGTTCACAACCTCAGTGGGATCAGACAGACTGGGACTGCGGCAAACAAAGCAATGGTGGCTGGAAGGACAAAGGCCTCAGCTCTTGTTTGATCCTTATATTAAGGCTCACATTGGTGTGACACACTCCTGGTTTCCACAACATAGCTTCCTACTGCAGTTTCCTGCACAAAGCCTGTGAAATCTTTCCGGGCCTCCATGGGCCTTACCAGTGCCTACAGGGATGAGGTTTCTCATATTCTGTTGTCACCACTATGTCTATAAAATGGGCTGGAGCAAGAGCCAGGACAGCATTAATCTCTGTAAAAGTCTAACTCACAGAAACCCAGGAAGCCTATGATCTGGGTATGAGTCTAGTATGGATTCAGCAAGAAGTTTTTGGCTCCTGACTTCAATTCTGTTCACCTAAGATACCTAGCAGAGCCACATTCTGCACATATCCTCAAAATTTTCTGTGTTGTCAGCCCCATGCAGTAACTTGATAACCAGATTTACCTTTAGAGCATTAACAGGCCTGGGGTTTTGTATCACTCTTCTTTACCTGTCCCCTATCTGCTAGATTCCCCCAAAATGTTAGTAATAGATTATATACTTGAGTTACCCAGGATACCAACCTCAAAAGCAATTAAGTTTTCATACAGTGGAAGCTCTCAGCCACATTTAGATGATGTCATTAACTCTGAAAACTCTACCAGTGTACTCAAGGCTAACTACAGCAGCTATCATTATAGGCACACAATATGGGAAAGATAACTCTGATATGGATAGTAATAACTAAATTTTCCTAAAGATTTTAGTAAAAAATTAGGGAAAAATTGAAAGATTTTTTTAACACAGATATGGTAGAAAAATAATATATTATTTTATCAATCAACTCTAAATAAAAAATACATCAATCTTGGCTGCCACAGGGTAAATTCAGGAAGACTCCATAGGCTTATTAAAATCAATGTGAGGATGATAAAGTTATAATCAAAGATGTACCGTCAAGAATGTTGCTGAATTCATCCTCGTTCAAAAGGCAACAGCACAAACTACTACATCAAAATAGTGTAAACTTATGTCAATTCAAGATCTGCCTCTGAAATCACCTTGCAAGATTTACATATTACATTACCAAAAGCAGTCATTTTTACAGAAGTAGAGAAAAAAGTTACCTTCAAAAAGTCTTCAAACAAAATACATGTTAAAAAAAAAAAAGAAAAAAGAAAAACAAAGAGAAAAAAAAAAGAGAAAAACTTGAAGATACCTTGAAGGATTCCCCAATAAAATACCAGAAGGGTACCTATGCCAAGTTGTCTGCACTGTCCAATAAAATCTGACTGACCTAAGGTATTGTTTAATAAACTGCTGCTTAATTGTTTCCTTGAGAGCATAATTTTAGAGAAAAGTTCCATGACCACAATATTGTTTTCCCAGTATATGATAATACAGAACTAATTTTTTATTTGCTGTTTCTCTTGCTGCTTCCAAATATCTACAGTTAAATGTGAAAATCAAGTATGTTTTATGTTCCTAAGCAGTTTCGTTCTATTACATGTTCTTGATTTACAAGCTAGATAAAAAACTATTCAGTTATTCCATGGAAAGGACAGAGACTGAAACTGCTTTAAGATCCCTTATGATCATTCAAACAATCAGGAGAAATTCCAAAAGTGAAAATTAAAAACTTTATTAGTCCCAGGCAACAAATAAAAGGTTTAATGAAACCCCATAATAATCTGGGTTAGCTACCACCCTCCTCTTTCACACTGCTACAGGCACAGCGATACTATAGAGAAATGTAATGTCAATGAAAGATGCATAGAAGGAAAAAAAAATCCTAAATAATTTACAGTATCTGATACAAAGCTGCACCAGATAGCATAGTGATAAACAAAAAAATAAGCCACAGAGAATAAACAACAGGGACTTACTACCATGAGCATAGAAAATTAATACAACCAAGTATGAAGCATTGCTGCATATTGAGTATGATGTGGGGCCATAGAGTTTCTAGGAATCCCATGAGAAGGGCTGTGTTACTGCCTGGAGAGCTGTAGCACAAAGATTTTCCCACCTCCACAGCAACTGAGCTCTGTTACATGTATTGGTGACAGGCAACAAACAGACTTCACGAGCTTAGCTCCCTGACATTCGCAACATGACTCACTAACTCATGAGTAATTTATTACAGAAATAACCACAGTTGTGGCCTGTAGAGCACAAACTTTAGAAAGCTTCACAAAAAAACAAAATTCAGCTTCTTCTTTTGTTATCTACTATTATTAAAGCTTTGAGAGCTTTCCAGAGATTGCTTTAAAAATGCTCTCTATAGGAATGTGCAGAGATAGATGCCCATATCCTGAAGAACCACAAATTACCAATTATGTTAATAATACTAGAAGTTGTCTTACCTCCTAGTTATGAATTAAATAGCCTTGCCAAATACTAGCTAAGGACACCAGTGAATAAAGCCCTCAAACTAGTTATTTTCTCTTCCTGTCTTTAGTTAAACACAATCAGCTCATCAAAACCATTCAAAAGAGGAAATAAATACTAGTTAAAGAGGAAAAAAAAAAGTTGAGTTTAACATTGCAGCAATTTCAAAGTCATCTTAAGTAATTTGGAAACTCTACTATGCCACAACGCACCCTCCATTAAGAATGGTAGAAACCATTTGGGTAGATGTTTTTATTGTGACAGGGATTTAGTGTGCCATTGTTCTCAACTTTCCTTTTAACAAGGTTATTTAATTTATGATTTGGAGGTAAAAACAGTTTGTAGTGTTGTCATTAGCATAATCAATCATATCCTGCTCTCCAGGAAGTGGACATCTGTCATGTGGGACTTCTGTGTACACATTAACTCTGTCATTCGTTTGAACTCAGAATAACCTCTGGAGGTATTCCAGATTTCTAATAATAGTAATACCATTGTTAATTCTTGGTTACCAAGAAATAGTAGAGCATACAGTACAAAAAGCACTTGGAACCTTTTTTTTTATCCTTTGTTGCTATGCCATAAGCCACACAGCACCACCAATGACTCATGGTAACAAAATTTGCAAATTTTGTTTGCAAGAAATAGATCTTTTTTTTGCCATGAAATGGTTTTAGGAAGCTTAAAGTTGTAGAAAAGGTTGTATTCTGTCCTGGATTGACAGGATGACTTACAGTTACTGAGCTTTATCAAGATAATATTTTTAAAGAGATTACTGAATAGATCTTACTTTTTCATGCTTAACTTTGAGGCTGAAAATCATGGATGTGTCACATGAAAGACAGAAGTATCTCTGTGCTAGTGTCAGTACCCTGTAGTGAAAAGACTGCTGTTGAAGTCCTATTTAGGTTGACAATATCCATAAATATTGTCACATCTAGATAGATGTGGATCTATTCACAGCAATATTATTTTATTTAGTAGAAGTGGAGCAAAAGGAAAAGCAGAATTATCATTCAGTGTTCCATTAACAGCAAGGGAAAAGAGTGCTGCAGAGTTGCAACTATTATTATATGTTTACAAGATTTTTTTAAAAAAGCAAAACTCAAAACACCGAAATTCCCCAAATGCTCTATACCAGTGTCACAGTCCACTCGATGGACGCGTGATGGAAAGGTTCATTTGCTGTGATCTCGAAGTGCAAAAAACTCAAAGGCGGACACGCCACAGGGGTTATGCTTCAATCAAACAGTGAAACTTTATTGTTTTGTTTATAAAGTGGCATGAGATAGGAAGAAAGAGTGATAGGAAAAGAGAGAAAAGAGGTAAAGTGAAGAAAGAGGATTATAGCTACCACCGCAGGTCCAAAGGTGTCCCTCTGGTCTCAGGTCCAGGCAGTGTCCCGCTGGTTCTTCTGATCATTGTGATCCTTGGTGGGGAAAGCTTCCCAAGTTTGTTTGCTAAGAAGGCATCTTTTATGCCAGGCAGCACATCTTGCCCCTCCTCTGGTCCACCTTCCCCCTCCTCTGTCCCGTGGCCTTCTGCCAACTCGAGCAGGGCCTTTCATGCCCAGGGATGAGCGTTTGAGGTGTGGTCTAACTTGGAGAAGGGTAGCTTTTGACTAGGTGTGTTTAATGAGCAAAGTTCACTTGAAGTCCAAGATTTCTTCATCAAAGTTGAAAACAACAGCTGGAATTAATCCTTTTGACATAGTTTTTGGTAAGATTCACAAGGAGTGGTACAGGATCGTTCATGCCACTGTTTTCAAGTGGTATTGAACTGTCCATGCCAAGCAGTACCCTCCCTTCTTCAGAGAACATACCACATCTTTTCTCAGGCAGGCTGCTGCAGCCTCCTGCCAAGATGCCAGTCCAAGTCCAAGTTTTGGGGTATAGTAAAAGTCCCTGATGACAATGTTGAGACAATGCTGTTCTTCAGACCAACTCTTACAACCAGAAGAAAAAAAAAATGTTTCCCTCAAATTACTACTACACAGCTCTCTTTGGGAACTTAACTTTACTCCCAAGTCTTTGGGGGCAGATGGGTGGAAACGATGACAGCCGTATATTAGTGACAGCAGTGGTAAAAATTCAGGGCTTCCTTTAAAAGTGAAGGCCCAGCAGAGTGACCACGCATGAATTACTTGGAGAAAGAGCGATCTTTATGAAGTTTTAAGGAACTAAGTTCAGCAGGAAGAATAGGGGGATATTTACAGAATGAACACTGTCCACACTGCTGCTGTTTTAGGTGTGCAGGATCCATCCCACCCCATTCTTTCATGCTACACAGATCATGCACTTGATTTTGGCACCCCATCAAATGCAGCTCCTCTAATAAGAGAATACAGAGCTAAGCGTCAATGATCAAGCACCAAAATGAAACTAAAAGCAAAGCAGAATGGAAATCAGACAATTCTCAAAATCCCAATCAGTAGTTCATGGCTCATCTGATCCAAATTAGCATGAAAATGCCATTGCTGATCAAGAAGAGAAAATCCTAGTGCTGAAGTCACCCCATAATTGTGCATCCTTTTTTATCATTCTGCCTGGAAATCAACCATTTAATATCAGCCTTTATTCACCTCTGTCTACCTCTTGTATTCTTCTGCCTTGGTAGCAAAACGGAGATCCTAACAGAGCATTACAGAAACATCTGTTCCAGCTCCTAGTCTTGTTGAGACACTGGCTGCAATTCTTCCCTAATCTTGTAGTCATACCCTCCCCATTCAGAGCTCCAGTGGGACATGGGCAACCCCTGATCCTGGTCAGCTCACCACTCATAGCATGAGAAGGAGAAACCTTGACCAGGGACAGGGTGGGATTGGTCTTGGTGATAGTGGCCCCTATTTCTGTCTGCTTGTCCTGTAACATGTCTAGGCAGAGCACCACCAGCCAGAGTCCATGAACTTGCTGGACACATTCAAAGACCAAAGAATGCTGTGTGCATGGTCTCTGTGATGCTGCCATCTGCCTCCCTGTTTTCATTTTTTTTGACCATTACTCTTCCTTCTTTTTCTCATTTCTTGTCTTCCATATAATTTCATTTTCCTCTGGTGTCCTCTTTGTCTTTCAAGGAGGTGGAGCGGGAGCGGAGCAGAATGGGCCAATTGTTGTTCCTAGTGTAGGAGGTCAGTGCAAGCAGCAGCCAGCAGTGGTGGGAGGGAGAACCCTAATCATGTGCCATCAGTGGTGCCTGGAGCTACAAGACCAGGAGCTCCAGCTGTGCCATACCTCACATCTTACCCCACAGAAGGAGAGGAACATGATGGTACTCTGGCAGACACCGTATCACACCAAGGCAATGCACTACATTGGGTTTGCCTTACAAGTGACAAGTTACATACTTCTAGCAGCAATTCTTATCTTTGGATAATAAATCCTCTGTCCTCATGCAGGCAAAACCTAAGTTTCTGTCCTTGTTTTGGCTTCAGCGCTATCTCCAGACACACACACAAGATTTCTGGGGGAATACATAAATAGAAAATGATTAATTCTATAAAGTCTTACACTGAGAGGGTTGTATAACAGTTCAACTTGAGCAGCTAGAGGTTTTTCATCATATCAATATTTTGTAATTTTCTTCTTGTGGAAAGGAAAATTTCCTAAGTAAATGCTGCAGTTTACCTTTTGACATATACGGGGGGAAAAGGTATTTTTAAATAGCTGCCAGAAACTGTTCTCATATTACTCAAAGTAAATGGTTAGAACGCCACTTACCCCCAGTTGCCACAGTAATTTCACGTAGGAAATGGCCATAAAATGGAAAATCGAAGGACAGATTCACTCTCTGAAAGGAACAACACCAGAAAATAAAATTGATATCGTGCAGAAAGGTAAGAGAAAACAAAATGAACTGTCCTCTACTTCAAACATCTGTTTCATTGATTTTTATTTTTCACTGGACCCTTGCTATTCTTAGTTTGGAATTGCCAATAGGTAACTAGAAACAATTTTTTTGTAGCACTTAAACACCACAAAGCAGTAGATCTTCATAACTGAAGACTTCAGAAACTAAAATATACCAGCAGACGTTATAACTCACTCGTAAGAATAAAATTAATAAATATTTTTAGAGTTTTTCTATTAAAAAATGTTGCTTGAATCTCTTAAGAGGAGCCATCAATATTTAAGGCCTTAGCAATACCTAAGCTTTACCGGATGCCCACTCCCTGAGCTACAGGTGGTTTCCTCCTCTGCCACACAATCCTTCAGATTCAAGTGCTCTCCCTGACATCCTGCTGCTACCTGGCTCCTTACCTGATGAAGGGTGATCACTAGAAGACAATTCCTCCATCAAACCCATATGACACCAGTTCTCACACTTCTCTAAACTTAATTAGGAGCTGAAATGATTTATAAAGAAATATTTAACAGAAGTATTAACAAATTCTACTTATGGTACTTATTGAAAAATAAAAAAAAAGGAAGAAAAATCTTTTTTTCCCCCTGTCAACCTACAGGTGACTATCCTCTATCAGCTGAATCCACAGCAGAGAACTGTGATTTGGAGAACAGACTCTTCTCCTCACCTATGCTCACCATAAAGCACCTTTCAAATTCAAACTAATTTTCCTTCTCTGCCTATGGCTCTCTCCTTTCCCATCTATTATTCCACTCCTTTCCCAAAGCTCACCAATTATTGTGGCCACCCATAATTATCACCTGGTGTGCTACCTGGCTAAACTCTGAACAAATCGGTAGTCATGACAGAACGGAGTGCTGAAATGCCAGTAAGGTCTTTTCACTGTTTAAATGTAATATCCCGTAAAAACCACATCACTTCCATAATGGCCCAAAGCCCAAATAGGAACTGTGCATGCAGCCCATTATTATTTAGGAGGAGTTACTACAGTAAAAACTGGTGTGAAGATGGGCTGTTGGTGACTGTCCTCAACCCTAACCTTTGATGTCTCCACTTAATAAAGGGCAAAAGTGCACACAATTAAAAAAAAAAAAAAAAAAAAAAAAGAAAAAGGAAAAAAGAAAAAGAAAAAGGGGAAAAAGCGGG
>JANZLQ010000078.1:23967424-24019762 GCA_026212715.1 Elanus axillaris | reverse complement strand
GATGGGCAGGGAAGGAAAAGCGCATTTTGTCTTTATGTTCCCTAGCATTATTTCTGTCCTGGGTTTATTATTTCCACATTATACCTGAGTATTTCTTCTCTCAGGAAGGATTATATTTACACCCACCAGAAATGTTTAAAGAATTATTTAGCATGAAATTAAAAGCTGAAGATTTACAGTAACTTTAAATTAGATTTGCTTTCCACTTAAATGGAAGACAGAATTTTGAGAGGATTTATTAGCACTTTTTTGTATGTTTTTAATTAGAATGCAAAATCCATTTGCATGGTGTTAATTGGACTGAGTACGTTCTAATGACCTTTTCTGTATATACATAAATATGGATATACAATTGAACATTTCTAATCAAAATGGCATATGCAAAAGACAGCTCATGAATTAACTTAAACAAATGTTTTTTTACCATGTCCTAAAATTTTCACTGCTGAGGTATATGCTATGTTTATGTATGCACCCGATTTAAATTATGTCCTTGCTCTACCAAACATCATTAAACACATTAATTTTCTGACCAAACATTCCCTCTTTCTTTTATACCCTACCGTCCATTTTGCCTGCTAGCATTAACTTTCTAAATAACGCAATAATTATTACGCTGCTTAAAAAGAAAAATGTGCCCCCTTAACAGTCTTCTAAATTGCTATAATATAAACATTAGTATAAAGATGTTTGCAATAAAGACTGGATCCTATGCCCACTCAAGCCAGATACAAATCTCCCATTGACTTCAATAAAAAAAGATGCCTTAAATTCTGACAATGTAAAAATGTTTAATATAGACAATTGTTTAGCATAATACTGTAATAAAGAGCCAACAAGATTTAAGGAATATTTCAAAGTGTAATATTGTAACAGCTACTAGAAGTAAATGTGTTTTGCTACTAGAAAGCATACCTAATTTTTCAGAAAGAATATCAGAATTTTCAGCCCACTGGCATAAAAATGTTTTCTCCATGCATAAATGATAGAATGGACTGACAGGAAAGGGAATCGAGTTTCAAGCATCAGGTGATCCTGTATCTAGTTCAGTGTTTGAATAATCAACTGTTAAGATACCTAATCTAAACACACTGAGCATCCATGCCACACCTAAAATTTTATTATACAGTTAAGATGATGATGGCAATATATTGGAAAAAAAAATCATAGCTAGTGATATAAATCCTATAGTGTTAGATGTTTTATTTGTTCCATTAATATTCGTGTGTTACTTTCCAACAATGACTATGCTGTTTATAGAGCCAAACCACCTCATGAATCCTCTTTTTATTATTACTTTTCCAGTAGAAGCAAACCCAACTGTCAGCTGCTGGAAACTCAGGATTACATACTTCCAAATGCAGGAAAACACACAAATTCAGACATTATTAGAAAAAATCATTAATACTTAGCATATACTAATTTAGCTCCTTGTTCTACTGTCAACTTGTAGAATAATCTTTAGAAATTATCAGCAAGTAAATCACCAAGTCACAGAAAGATGTGCAAAATGCCCTTTTAAAGAGTAACGGCAAAATTTATCTCTATGGAAGAGAAGGGAAGAGAATGCTGCTTAGTTATGTATACTCTGCTCAGAATATATGACTCTACAGTTGCTATACAGTTACAGAGAACACATCTCTTTTAAATAACTTTGTTGTATAGTACATATGGGTGTTGTTTGCTTGTACACATACAAGAAATCAACTATAGACACATAAATAAAATATAAAGCCTTATATGATGACTCACTGGTACTTCATCTTTCAAGAGGGACATAAATCTCTGAAAAAGAGGTCTTTAAAACAGTATGTAGATGTGGCTGCAGCCACTCGATTTCACAGTCCAAGATATTTGGGTACATATCAAAAAACTTGGAT
Organism: Elanus axillaris; assembly: GCA_026212715.1. Lineage (NCBI taxonomy): Eukaryota > Metazoa > Chordata > Aves > Accipitriformes > Accipitridae > Elanus > Elanus axillaris. Next base: position 24,017,882 of record JANZLQ010000078.1, on the reverse strand, counting down.
ATCAGTGTGCTAAACTGGGAGCTCTGTTAGAGCTGACAGAGAGGCAGAGTGGGCACTTGACATTCAGCAGAAAAGTCTTAAACCACTTGGTTTTGGGGAGAAACAGTTGAAGCCCTCATGCTGCCAAGCTCCCCTCTGCTGTGCTGAATTGTCATCCACACTGATCCCCCACACAGATCAAAAGCAGTGTTTCATTTTAAACATCTAGGTCAATAACTTAAAATGTCCCCCTTGGAATTGACATTTTTAGGTGTATAATCTCAGGGATCCAGCTGGAAACAAAAGTGCGTAGAACAAAAGGCATGGAAAGGTGTCATCTTCAGTAATCATTAAACAGGTTAAAATTTCTCAGAAGAATTTCACTAATGTTTAGGTCCAAGCCTCATAAATTACTTTTATTAGGAAAAGATGTTTTACCTTATATAGGTATTTTAAATTCTTTTATTACATTTTTTTTTTTCATGTTTCCATTCTCTCCCTCAACACAGAGCACCAGAATCCCAGACGAAGGCAGACAATACAGGTTTTCACTTTTCGGTACCCTTGAGGTTTTTTCCTCATTAGAAACAAATTGTCTTAAGAAAATAGCTAATACAGTGTTTTATTAAATGTACTCCAAAGATATATAACTGCCTGAACCCTCTGCATTTGCATTATCCCTGGCTCCTTACAGTGTTTTTGGCTATGAGGAATATATTTTATGTATTGGGCCCTCTGTTAGTCACATGTAGCGGATTTATCACCCCACTTTGCTTTTTGTATTCTGAGCTAAATACCACAGTATTTCTTCTTGTTGCCTCTTACATTCCTCTGAGCCAGTCACCTGGCTGGTACCAGGGAGATAACAGATAAAATGAGAGAAAAGATGAATTAAACTTGGCTTTTCTCTCAGCTTTAAAACTGCTAAATACACCTGCATCTTTAAAAACTGTACAACTTTTAAATAAGGAATTAACTGGATATTGTTTTTAAACAGGCAAAACCCAAGGACTTTTTGCTGGAGCTAAATTGGCAAATGGATGAAACAAGAACCTCAAGAATCACAATTCCGAGTTGCAATTTCCTGTATTTAAATTATGCTAATATTGGCCCTTGTATGTATGCAGTTTCCAGCCACAGGTGAGACCCGACAATACAATCTGTAAATCATGGAGCATTCAATTTCACTTCCTTTTACCAGGAAGCATGACTACAATAGAGTAAAACAAGACTTACTTACACTGTGATATTTATTTGTTGATATCCTGAAATTGTGATCACATCTATCACTTCTATTACAATATGACATTCTCATGAGTTTTTTCAGTTGCCCCAAAAGAAAAAAAATAAGCGTGACACCTCATATAAAATGGAAGTGAAACACAGATACACTCCATAGGAGACTTAAACTTCAGCAACTTAGTCCTGAACCCAGTTTTGTAACTACTAAAGTCAATGGTAAAATTTCCTCTGACTTCAGCAACAGAATTAGTTTATCGTTTGATGGTTTGTGATCCTGAAGAATAGAGGTGAATTTTAAATATATCTGTGAAGGCGTCTCTGAAGGACTGTTATAGCAGGTGCAAAAAGGCAACTTAGAACCATTTGATAGCAACACTGTGCAGACTTTCACAACTTAACTAAAATTAAAAAATTAAGCTCTATGGACAGTAGTCACAATACTTTGTAATACTGCTGTTTAGGTCACTGGTGAAAAATATCCATGTCAAAGAAGAAAAATGTATAACAACTTACTGCTGCTTGCCGATGGGTATTGGAAAGGATCCCATGAATCTTTACTTTGTCTTTCTCCATTTGGTCTATATTGACCCACAAATCCCGGCTGGTAGAATCATATGGGCCATACGTCCTTGAAGTATAGTAATTATGATCAGTATCCTCCTGAAAGGGGGAAAAAACCCACACCAAATACAGATTAGAATGGAAGATGCACCTTTGTTTTATATAAAACTCACTCTTGAAATACTGAGTCCTGTTGCTCCTGGGAGCAGCAGAAAAGACTACACTGCAAGTCAACAATGAAGAAAAAAGTACAAATTGCAAATGTGTTGCAGAAGACAGCTCTGCTCCTAACCACAAGCAGTTGGCAAGGCAAACAGCTACTTCATGCAATCATCTTACATTATGATTATAATGTTCACTATGCCCAAATCCCAATCATACAGTTCCTGTAACCAAATCAGTGAAATCCATGACAAAATGTTTGATGGCTTTCAAGACAAGATGGTTATTAAGTTTCTGTAACAGCATCCATACTCTAACAAAGTCATAAGCAGTACTCACAGCTAACACATTAAAAAAACCCAACAAAATATTTCTAAACATAATTTATTAGAATACCCTTTATAAGAACATCGAAAAAATTCCCAATACCTATAGTCCTACAATGCCATTTAATTTTAAATTTCCAAAATATTGTTTTACTGTACATTTGCCACTCAGAGAGAGACAAATACATATGTATTTATAGACCAAAGCTTTTTAGTTCTCACGGTCTTTAAAATGACAGCAGTTGGTGTCATGCTTACATCACAGCAAATTCAGAGGTAAAATACATGAACCCTACGTGTGCCATGGGAGATAGTGCTAGTGGTCCATAAATCCTGCAGCCCACACATATCCAGTTTCACAATCAAATCCACGGTTCAGAAGACAGTCAAAGTCTTGCAATGTCTGCTTCTTTTAATGACAAAGCTAACACTCCAACATCAAAATACTCTGTATGCCACTCAACCTCACTGCAATCAGTTTACACTTAAAATCATACATATTCAGCACAGTAAAAAAGTAAGATTTTGAAATCTTATTAGGCAAAATTTAGTAAATGTTTAAAAACCTAAGTATAGGAAGTTCCAAAATTTCTGTCAAGGTCAGTAGCTATGATGCTCTGTACCTTCCTAAAAGATATCCAAGGCAATGAAAGAAAAAAAAGTACATGGTCCAAGGCAAGAGATGAAACACATCCCAGATTCCCAGTCTTTCTTAATTCGTCCCAAGCTGTTGTAACCCTACAATATTTAAATTGACATCATTTCCAGCTTTCTGCTGAATAGCTACAAGTAATACTAAAGAAGTAGTACATGCTGGTATTTCTCATTTCCTTCCTCCCTTCCTTCTTCTCAGCACCAAAGCAAAATAAAGAAAGCCTCAATTATAATGTTTTAAAATTGGAATAAACTTAGAAAATAAACAGTGGCATAGAAAATGGAAGAGGATGATTTAGAATTTAGCATTACCCCAGGAGATGGAGAAGTTCCTCTCCTGCAGCACCTCCTATACCCACCAAGCAGTGTGAGACTACCCTCACATCACACTGTGCTGCCACACTGTGATGGGTTGACCAAGGCTGGATGCCAGATGCCCACCAAAGCCATTCTATCAGTCCCCCCTCCTTCGCTGGACAGGGGAGAGAAAACTATAACAAAGGGCTTGTGGGTCGAGATAAGGACTGGAGAGATCATTCACCGATTACTGTCATGGGCAAAACAGACTCAGCTTGGGGAAAATTAACTCAATTTATTACAAATCAAAATGGAGTAGGGTAATGGGAAATAAAACCAAATCTCACAACACCTTCCCTCCACCCCTCCCTTCTTCCCGGGCACAGCTTCACTCCCGGCTTCTCTACCTACCCCCCCCCCAGCGGCACAAGGGGACGGGGAATGGGGTTTACGGTCAGTTCGTCGCAGGTTGTCTCTGCTGCTTCATCCTCCTCAGGGGCAGGACTCATCACACTCTTCCCCTGCTCCAGAATGGGGTCCCTCCCATGGGAGACAGTCCTCCATGAACTTCTGCAATGTGAACCTTCCCACAGGCTGCATGCAGTTCTTCATGAACTGCTCCAGCATGGGTCCCTTCCATGGCGTGCAGTCCTTCAGGAGCACACTGCTCCAGTGTGGGTCCCCCATGGGGTCAGAAGTCCTGGCAGAAAACCTGCTCCGTGAACTCCTCTCTCCACAGATTCGCAGGTCCTGCAAGGAGCCTGCTCCAGTGCAGGCTTCCCACAGGGTCACAGCCTTCTTCGGGGACCCACCTGCTCCGGCGTGGGGTCCTCCACGGGCTGCAGGTGGGCATCTGCTCCACTGTGGACCTTTATGGACTGCAGGGGGACAACCTGCCTCACCATGGTCTTCCCCGCAGGCTGCAGGGGAATCTCTGCTCTGGTGCCTGGAGCATGTCCTCCCCCTCCTTCTGCACTGACCTTGGTGTCTGCAGAGTTGTTTCTCTTACATGTTCTCACTCCCCAGCTGCCATTTCTCCCTGTCCCACAACTTTTTTCCCTTCTTAAAATGTTATCCCAGAGGCGTTACCACTACTGCTGATTGGCCTGGCCTTGGCTGGCGGTGGGTCCATCTTAAAGCCAGCTGGTATTCGCTCTTTTGGACATGGGGGAATCTTCTGTAAGCCCCCCTGCTACCAAAACCTTGCCACAGAAATCCAACACACACACATACCTGACACCCCCACCCAGAACATACACAACCCATTCCTACTGATGTGGTCCTGAGCTGCAGATATACTTGGCAAGGGCTTATATTCTAGATGAAACTGTTCATGTTCTAGGTTAAATGCATTGACCATAAATCTTGTTTCAGCTGGATTTCATCCTACATTAACACCATTACTGATGCATTTTACTTAATCTGTTGCAGATATAATCAGGTTATTTTGTACTTTATATGCCAGGACGTATTTGCCCAGTAAATCCCAGTGACACTTTTGAAGCAACTTCTAACAACTTCAGCAGCTCTAGGTTAGTCACACAAGCAAACATAATTAAAACTATACTGTCAGGAAGATAACAAAAGCCAGCCACCTTACCAAACTATTTTCTATTTTAATGGTCAACAGAAACAGCTATTACTGTCATGTATAAAAAGGAGGTACAGTACATTAGAAGGTTTTGACAGCAAAGAACTCTTTTCCCAGTCCAATTTATCATTCTGTCAGAATACCCATAGAAATTAAAAGTTACACTTAAGGCATCACAAAGTTTCAAGGAAAGAGCCCCAAGAAGATAAGATAATTACCAAAATAGCTTGTTTCAGATAAACACACAATGTTTAAACTATAGCTACAACTGTGCAGTTTTTATATTTCCAGTTTTTCATAACTAAAGCAGCTACGCCAGTTAATTATTAGTAGCTAAGGCCCTAACTCAACAACTAAAAGGCTCAACACTGAGCCTAGTTTTTTGTTCTATAAGAATGTTTTAAATTGTATCTTGATCCATGCTTAAAGCAGACTCATCATACATCTTGTAAATCAAACACTTAAATTACAGCTTTCAGCTGAACAATTTTGTCACTGTGTGAGGAATTACTCACATATAAACAACTACCAAATTTTGTGTAAAAAAAGTCTCATTTATTGTTTTAATTCAATTTAAATAACCTTAGGCAGTTGTGGAAGGAAACAAATTCACTTCCATTTGGATGACAGAAGGAAAACAATTCCTTTCACTCATTGGAACAGCTTCATAACCTTCATGCAGATGTATTTTATGAATGTACCATTAAATATTTCTCTCACATCCTAACATTTTTTTAATCCTCTCTGTAAATTTACTATAGTACTACAGAAAGGAACACAGTTAACTACTAAAGTTGGCCTGAGCAGCTCAGGAGCTCTTAGTAAGGTTCGGACCCATGCTTGTATTTCAAGGCAACTCCTTCATAGTTTTTAATGTGTATTACCGTGGAAATGAAATTGTTAGAGTCTTCCATAAATTTCTCAGCTGTAGAGAAACATTTTATTGGTACCAATAGATAACTATGAGTTTTCATTCTGACAGACCTGTTTATGAGCTTTGGTTGATTACACCTGCTTCATAATACGCTCCATCCCCTACAGGTACTATATGCATAAGAAGATGGGAAAATGTTTCAGATATTATGCTGAATTTGCATGTAAACTTCTGAACTAAGAAAATAATTTTAATATTTATATAACGCAGATGTTGAGTTCTGCGGATAGGTAGAATTATATATAAATACAAGTATGAAGAAACAAACTTTTCAGTATCTTTTAATGATGTAAAAGCATGTTACCGAATGAAAGAACATGCAGAGCAATCAGAGAATGTACCCATTTATACTTCAAGATACTTCTTTTTTCTTTGTTTTCCAGGTATTTTGGGGATATGAGCATTATTTCCAATTGCTTCTCTAGGTGCACATTTCTGTCCAAATACTGCATATATATGAAGTGTGAAGTACCTCTCTTCTATTGAGAAATACAGCTTTTAAGCAAAGGATTTTTTCCAGAGATTTTTTGCACCAGCTATGAGGATTAATGTTGAAAACCTTTGTAAGGATATAGGGAATAATAATTAGAACCTCTCTCATAACTCTTCCCTTTTGGGAAAATAACGTAATTTTAACCTTAAGCAATCCTCAATGATGAGTTGCCATCTTATTTTAGATTGTAAAAAAAATTAATTTCTAACAGTTTTCATGAGGGATATTTTCTGATGACGCCTTGAGTATGTTCCCATACTTCTCCCACTACAACTGAATCGCATGCACTATTCATGAAGCTCAGCACAAGTGAAGATTAAGCCTTCTTTAAATTCTTGGTGTTCAGTATTTGTCAAATTCAGTGACAGAACAGCCATTCCACACATTCCATATACAGATACTCCCAAATACAGTCCAAACACCACATACCAGTTTCCTTAATAACTGGTGTCCCTTAACAGATTAAGGCTTCAAATGTGTGAGGTAAACTGTTGCAATCAAGATAGTATAAAGTAACTATGTGTGATATTTAAAAGTAACAACTACATTATGCCTCTGAAATGCTTTCAAAATTACTAACTGGGATTCTGGCCAAAGATGTACACAAAAATTGTACCAAAACATACATGAAATGATGAAGTTCCCTCTCAACAAAATAAGACACCACAATTCAAGGACGATGCAATCATATATGTAAGTATGGAACTTTTCAGGCTTCATTTTTTTCCTGTCACATTTTTTCGTTAACAGAAATTGAAAGATACTGTAAATCTCTAAGAGACAGAGGATATTATCAAACAAGATTTAGGTTAAGAATGACAGCCTCTGTTGAATCCAACTGCATGAATATTTTGTTTTTGAATACTGAGTCCAATTGCATCCAAACCACAGACATTACTGAACAAAAAGTTTTGCCATATATATATATACACACACATATATATCTGCAAGGCTGTAACTGAAAAAAACTAGTAACTTCAACCAGAGAAAAAGCAGGTGTCATCCAGGAATGACTTCTGCTGTTGCACAATAGTATGCTGTAGAAAAACTCTTATTTCTCTGTAGTTGAAAGAGAAAAACATTCACAAGGCAAATCATTATAGATCAGCCAGCCAGACAGCAATTACATTTTGGTAGCTTAAGTTTTGATTGCCTTCTCCCAGTCCTGTGAGACTGCTTGTGACATGGCAATCAATCAGTTAATCATCCAAGGCTACTTATCTTCAAATATCTGTGATTGTCATGAGTTATTGCTAGCTGTAATAGAGCACAATTAAACTGCATTAAATTTGATAACTGTTACCCCTTTAACTATTCTGTTTATTGAAATTGCATTTTCAGAATTACAGTGAGATGACACGACAACAAACAAACTCTAAAGCCATCAAGGCTATGGAGTTAAAATGTATAGGTGCCTAATTTTACCACAGTAAAAGGAAGGTCTGGTACCTGATTTTTAACAAAATGCATTAAAAAATTGTGCAAATATTGCTAAAATCACAGACTATGCCTATTTTAAAATCAACTGAAAGTGCTGCTGGTGTTTGCCCCCAAAATTAGTGCTGAGGAAATTCAACACCAAATACTAGGTTCAGAAAGTCATCTTTAACTTTGAATATAATATGAACATTTATAAAGGAATAACCTATGAAATTAATCAGACAATTGTGGTTTCCAAAAGCTGCATCTGTAGAATAAAATGGAAACACTGGAAGGAGAAAAACTACAATTATATATTTAAAACCAGACTACTTTTCAAGGAGAAAACAAAAATAATAATAAAATACTTACTGGGAAATTTAGAAGAAGGAAATGAGCTGGCAGTTAAAAATATTTCCTTAATGAAGAAAAGCAGTTCGGGCAATTCATTTTTGCAGAAGAATAAAAGAACACCCTTTCTATTAAAATAAACCAGCAATAAGATGGTCCTGCATACATACAACAAAACCAGCTTTCTCAAAACTATTTGCACTCTAATCTAATCTCACATAATGCTTGTTACTCTCTTATTGTATCTCTGCCTACCCTGTCAGTAAAGTACAGCTAAAATTGACTTCTGAATTGTTTCAGATTTTTATTAGAAAATTGCCCTTAGATTTCTGAACATTATTAGTACCCACCAGCTGAAAACAGCACAGGAGGGGAGAACAGAAATGACAGCTCATGTAGGCCTTGAGCTAGCTCTGCATTGCAGCCAGCGGAAAGCCTCTTCCAGCTGTGTTCAAGCACTGGGAAGGGGTGAGAGAGATGCATGGACACACTCTGTGTTACCAGGGCAGAGGAAGCATGTGTGTAAGGTGTTGCAACTGATTTTCCTCATTTATTTACCTTTTCTGTAGGCAGGCATTGACCAAGACAGGGGTGGGTGGCAAGTATACATGGAGAATATCTCCAGTATAACAGCCATTAGCAGAGGAGATGAGACAGTATGAGAAAAGATCATCTATCCTGAGATGGGGTCCTAATGGGAAGGACAGAGGGAACTGGGACAGAGACACTTTGCATGCTGCTGCCATATAACTGCATTTTAACATGAAGTACTGTAATTATAATCATAACATAATGACGTTATGATGCAATTTCACAGTTTTATAGGATCTGATAACCAAAGAACCCTAAAGAGTGCTGAATTTGAACTGGCCTCTTAAAAATGTGAAAGCCCTAATTTCCATAGATAAGCTACACACGAACTACCACATGAAAGTCTTGCAGAGGATATATCTAGTGGCTGCTACTTAGGAAGCTCCATCGTTATAAGTGGTTCTCTGATGCTCAGAAGTACTGATTTCATAAACACTTTGCATCAAGGATAAGCTCTCTGCTTTTCAATTTCTTAACAATAGCATTTGTTCTGTATGAATCTCTACTGAGGACATGTAGAATTTACAGAACTGCCTCTGCTTTCACAATGATAAAGCTACAATTTGTTCTTCTGGATTTCTTTTTTTGTCTTTTCTTTTTTAAATATCTGATGTGGGAAGAACTTAGGAATTGTACATATATATATATAGACATAGCATACGTATTCCACATCAACAGTCAGCAGAACCTGAAGACAGTCTGCAAACATCACTGTTAATTACACAAGCCTTAGCAAAATCCTTTCTGAACAGCTAATACCATGTCTAATGAATGAGGGGAACCCAATCTAACAAAAGAGGAAATCCTCTGCATGCAGTGGGATTAAGAACTTCATCTTAGGCTATATTGTCCTGGAACAGGCTATATGAGTGCTCTGCAGAGTCCTGAAAGCCTGGTGCGTGTGTGCAGGAATCCTCAAACTCAGATTTTCACTAGGGCCAGTATGGAACTCACTTTGCCCAGAATGTCTCAGATTTACATATGGAGGTTGTTATTGTAAACACTAAATGATGTTATCAACTGGGATGAAACCAAAGCATTTAGCTCACAGCTCTCACCCCTATGTACATGCGAGGCTTTACACAGCTCTACATCTTCAACTCCCAGGCTTTTAAACCGCATTTTTCTGAGCGCCTGACAGCACCTATAATGGACAGTCACCAAGCTGACAGACAGTCTGGCAGAGAAAGATGCCATACACCTGTTATCAATCCAAAAAGCTGTTTAGTTTTTCTGGCTTTGCAAAAAGTCAGTGTGGAGCCACTGCCTTTTTCATGATATTCAGACACTTTTGAAAGGAAGCTTCCCTCTTGGGGACTGCTATAAAACTGTCATCCTATTTAGGGGTCATTACACTGGTCTTATAAAGCCCCTTGGACTACCTTGTCATTAGAGACAAGCTTCAAAAGAGCAAAAGTCTCTGCGATGTCTTACTTGAGAGGAAAAAAGCCAATTCACCAAGTCACTCAAATCCCAATTACAGTAGGGAAATATATATTATGCAGTTTTGTTTGTGATTTGCTGGAGCAGGTGTTTGAGAAATTACATTCTCAAAAATAAGCCTTTAACTGCTCTGTAGCATCCTCTCCACCAAAAGAAAATAGGAACCACTGCAATAAAATGATCATGAAAACACCTAGCAGCAATTTGATTTGGGTGTAATTATGAAACATGTTACAGAGTTTATTCTCTCATTTTTATATATTTATAAATGACTAAAGTGTTCATAAAACTGGTATTTTAAAAAAGACTGTTTGTAAACATAAAAACCCCTTAACTTCCAGGCCTAGACTACAGAGCATCAATGGTTATGAGCCTATGCCTGTTACCAGCCCCATTCCTTGGGGCTCATAACTCCAGATAATGTCATGAATAATTAGATCTGTTAAGCTAGCTTTTAAAGATTTCACATTTTAGTCTTTTAAAGATCCACCTCTCATGTGGAATATAAGCAACAATGTATTTCTGAATATATATATTGACATACAGGCACACTCCTGCAACTTTTTCCTCCCCTTCAGATACATAATAAGTTCAGCTTAATATTATCCCCATCCCCCACATGTCCTTTTTTTTTTTTTTTTAGAGCAACTTTAAACTCTCTGTGTCTTATTTCTTCCCTGGTACACATTCAAGAAGCTGGGATGGATAAGTCATCCTTGCTTCTCATTCTTCGTCCCTTCTCTATTGGAAGGGACAAGAAGAAAAAGGAGCAACCAAGACCCAGCAGCCCTGAGGCCTCACCAGGAAGGGTGAAAATGGCAAGTCTAAATCAGGATGAAAAGTGTTACAGATCTGAAGGATTAAGTTCATATTAGCAGATATAGTTTCTAGTTGATCAGGGCTTTATATAGGACAGTGTAGAAGCTGCCTCCACACTCACTGGTGTGTGCTCAATTCCCAAGCAGTTAATACTGTGTCTCGGGGATCTGTCAGGGCTCACAGCTCAAATCATAGGGCAATCAGTTGTATGAACATGTATGATACCAAGTTGATATGGGGAGATACATGAGTTTATTAATGCAGTAGCTTTTTACCTGTAGGGATAAAAGCCTAATTTGAAGCTTTTAAAGCCATCCTATGTTCGCCTCACTCAACACCACTCTTTGCCAAAGCTGTGCTATTCAGTTCAGCTGTGTGCTGTTCAGTGTATAGCCAGAAAGCAGCACGCTCATCACAGAGCCTGGGCATCAAAAGACCACCTACATCCCCCTGGCTTCTTTGGAGAACACTCGATTTAAACAAATTGTAACCAAAACTGGTAGTCCATTTAACCATAGCACTTTCTAGTTTAGCTCTCGCAGTACACCTGAATCTTTAGTTACTAAAATGTAGGACTGGCAGAAATCTACAATCAATATGCAAGATTTCAGAATTAACATTCATATCTTAGAGAGCAAGATAGTGATGATTAAAGTGGTTAAGCTGTAGCCCCAATTTCTACTGCTCTTCGGAAAGTTTGCTCTTTGCTTTGGAAAAAGTATGCATTTTACTTTGTTCACATGTATTTTTCTGTACACATCTGTAACATGAGTTCAGTCAGGATATTCTATACAAGAATACAAAAAAGAATGCTACGTAGAATTTTAACAAACTGTTCTTACCAGCCACATTTCTTAAGGATGTGTCACAGAAATGCTTCTTTATCTGATCTTGCATACATACTCAAAAAAATAAATAAATCCCTTGAGAGCCCTCTAATATAAGTGCCACAACTGTAAGACACTGTATTTAATTGAGATACTTGATGAGGTACATGTTGCCTAGACAGGCACTTCCAAGTCACTCCCTTTGCATAACATCAGGCTCCAGTCAAGATTTCTGCAGGATCTGCACTCTTGCTTTTTTCAGGAATGATACTTTGAGCACTTCACAATTGCTCAGACAAGATCAAGATGCTAAATAATATCCTTCCAATGCTGCCTCTGAAAAGCACTACTGTCTTCAAGTTAACCCAGCATCCAGCTGATCCAATATTCTCAAATATTTCAAAATTATACTAACACATGATTTTCTTTTTGATAGATTTTTTTTTCTTGTGTATAATATCCCAATCTATGTTGCTCTAAGAGTAGAGTGATTCCAAGTGGAATAGTTTCATAAACTTCTATTTCTTTTTTTTTGGTTTTCAGCTAAATGCAGGATGTGCCATTCAGTTTGCAGGTTAGACACTTCAGTGTGGCTGTGTGCATGAGCTAGATTTCTAAGCACTCATTATCAGAACCACAGAACTATTAAATGCTGTCAGTGAAGGTATGCCAGCTCAGCAAGCTTTCAGGTCCACTTTAGTGCAAACTGAATACCCACCTTGACTGCACTGTCTTTATGGACCATGGATGAGATGTCATTGCCTAAGCACAGGAGGAACTCAGGGCCATTAGAAACTTGCAGATATGATCCAGGACCTACAGTAGACCACTGTTTTACAGGAGGAGCAATGGAACATTCAGTATAACCACAGTGCTTAAAATGATACCAGACACCTATAGTTAGGCAATTCAATTTCACCTTAAATTTCCATCATCTGTGATAGGATACTTTAACTCACATATCAGAACTTGCATGTGTCATCTACACCACATGCACCTATACTTAAATATCCGAATTAAGGGGCTGAATTTCACCTTCAATTTCAATATTAACTACAACTAAAAAAAAAGCCACTTACATAGACTCCAGCATTACATAGCAATCACAGCAGCCTAGTACTTCATATAAATTCTTATATGTTATTAGAGCAGTATACATGTGTACTACCCTTACTTTAATATTTATATAAAAACCCAAGACCTCTGCAGTGTATTTAAGAAATTACCTTGATTTCCAAAGGTGAAGGAGTAATATGTCTGACATATCATGAAGGTAATAATGTAAGAAAATAAACATTTTATGCACTCTTATGACTGAATGATAGCATTAAATATTCTATTTACATTTTTATTGAAAAAATTAAAACTTAAACCTTTTTCTCACATTAATGTAATTGTAGTCCAGTTGTATAGCACATGAATTACTTTTTCAACAGAATGAAAATTCTCAGAAATAAGATGCTGTTTCTTTCAATTACATAGTCCTCAATCATACACCTGTAAGAATTGGAGTTTTGTTTTCTAGACAAATAGGGACATTTGGTGCTCTTGCTTATAACTATGGAAGGAAGACGTTCCAAACATCCTCACCAAACTTGCTATAAAGCATTGTGCCAGCCAGTGAGTTATATTCCCCAAATGAGTACCCACCAGACTGCTGACATATGGAAGCCACATTGTTGGCCCATTCCACAACAGTAGCACTTTGGAGCCAGATTATGCCTGTTCTAGCAGTGGAAGGCACTTTTCTCTCATACACCAGGAAAGAAGCATCCACACTTCACCTGAGGTAGGAAGAACCTGAGAAAGCTGCTTGTTTTGCTGTCTGCGCTGGAGCAAAGGTGAATACCTCCAAGAGATCATAGCATTTTATCCCTCATGACATTTTACTGCTCCACATGTATGAGATCAGACAGATAGGATTTCCATCTGCAGTTTCTCCCCTTTCCTACTTTTGTTGCTAAGGCTACAGAAAGAATACTCTGAGAGTGAAGCTTTCATTTATTTAGAAATTTTAATATGAAGTTGAGAAAAGTTATGCAGCTTGATACAAATGCATGAAGCAAACCTCCAGTAATGCTGTCAAATCTCTCTACTTCTGTTAAATGTTGTGCTGCTAAAATGGCTGGTGAACATGCGAGTTTGCTGTTCTTTTTTTCTTTCTCTCCTTGTTATTCACACTGCAATTTGTTGCAGACTCTCCAAAATCTCCATTGTCAATTTTGTATTCTAGAACTAAATATACTGTTTTATTACTGATGGTTTGTGAAAAGCTAGACATGCTACACATGAATGCATACCAGAGTTACAGAAGAAAGAAAACAAAAAGATCTGTTATCTTCATTACTTATTAATTTCTGTTCTGTGTATGAAGTACTGTAGCTATTAAAAGCATTTTGTTAGCATTTTCTTCAGCAGTTGACAGCATGTAGCTGGCATTTTTGGAAGGACAAATGCACATTTTACAAACAGAAATTTCTTAACTCTGATCCCCCTCTTGATATGAATTTTGAGCTTTGGATCCATTTATTATTCTTTTTGAAAAGCCTACATAACTCACAATCACAATGAAGACAGGCCATTGACTTCCTGATAAATGCTGAAAGCTCTCAAGTTATAATTACTAAATTTACACACAGTCAAAGGAAGTGTCTGACCAAATCTGAAATACCCATCTGCTTACATGCCAAGTTGTTACTGTTTTGGGATAAGAGATAACTGACTCTCCCATATTAAAAAACTATGAAAGATTTTCAGAGTGGCATGGAGTAATCCATCAATGTCAGCAGAATTCCTACAGCTTTGAATATCTATCCCTAAGGATTGCTGTTATCCAAACTGGAATTACATGGCTTAATGTAACAACTTTTTACTTACCTACCCAAATTCCTCTGCAGTAACAACTCAGTAATGTATTCACCCTCACTCTCTGCTCCAACCAGCTATGCACAATTTGCTGCATGCTGTTAAATGAGCTAGGACTGTTTGTTTTGCATGGGTTGAAATGAACATCATCCCCTGCTTTTTGCATGATCTGTTTGATACAAGTCTCCCTCATGAGCACACTCCAGGTGAACACGGTGAAGAGGGTCAGAAGGGAACTGACTGGAAAAGAGAGACCTTCCCAGCCTTCATGGCCACACTAATATTCAGCTTTCATTAGCTGAATCTACTTTCAGTGAAAATCTGCAAGCAAGGGCCAAGGCATGGATGACTGAAATAATTAATTCAGAAAGAAAGTACAAGGTCTGTTGTTGATATTGCTCATAGCTCTTTTCAATTATGAGTTTAGTGATTCTGGAATAACTGTAATGTGCTTCAGGAACTTGAAGATGAAGAGGGATATGGAAATGTAAAATATTGTCGCAAGAAATTTCAAAGACAGATTTCATTAAATTCTGAATCCTGTCTCCTTCCTTACTATAAAAATTCATTGTCATCAGCATGCTAAATTAAATGCCTTGCGTGGCTACATAGCTAAGCATGTGGAAACGAACTCAGGATTAGCACAGAGTACTGTGAACTCCTTACTTAGAGGTGGGGAAAATTATTTTTAATTTCTTCCTTCCTTGTCCACCCCTAAATTTAAAGGAAACAGGATGAATCTCAGCTCCAGTCTTCACCTTTTTCTTTTTCAGTTATACCCGTTATTAGCAGAACCATCTCCCCTTGAGTTTAGACTGAGAATAATGGAAAAGTTGACAGGCTCATTGCTACAACACTTCTTGCAGAGCTGGCAATGAATTCAGTCCAGCTGAAGACTGTAGCAAGACCCAATGCAAGTGTCAAGATGACCTTGATTTAAGTAAGCAATTAATATATTCAATACAAAAAGATATATGAGGCTTTTGTTTAGTTTAGCATTTTGCAACTGCAAGCCTGAAAGAAGACAGTGATATATCAGTCTGCTGACCAGCTAGAAAGTGTGACATCACTGGTGGAAAACTCAGCTGGACAAGCAGAAAAAAGTGACTAAATTAATGATTGTCCCACATCTTAATTCTAGTCGCAGGTGACATACTGTTTGGTGTCATTTAGTAGGAGTAGAGGACTATGATGTTTCAGGTATGATCTGTGCTGCTTCCAGATCAATTTGCTTTCTGGCTCTTCTCTACAGCTATTAAGAATAATCAGTTCAATACTGGATTTAGCAATAATTTACTGAAATTTTAATGTTATTTAGGAAGTCATCTGAAGCCACTTGTATTTTGAGAAAGTTCAAATACTTTCCCCAATATCACATGAAGAAGTAAGGGACATTTTTCCCTTGACTTGGAGTTTGAAAAAACAGGAGACTTCATTTTTCTGAATATAAATTACATTCTCTATCTCCAAAGTAACATGGTAATTTTCCAAAATAAACCTTTCAAAAGTGTGAATAAAAACATTTTAAAACAGCATCAACAACCCTTTCAGAAAAGGGTGTAATAAAAGTTGTTTAGAAACACTGCAACAAAATCCTATACATCTTAGCCTTCAATTACTATATCATTTAACAGCAAATTTTATCTCTCTTCCAACAAAAATACGACAACTAAATATTCTGCTACATAGAAAAGCAAAAGATATATCCACAGTGGTTTCAGTACAACTCCAGCATATCCCAAGACTGTTCCTCCAGTACATCCTAAATCTCTGTTGTAAATTTCAAGCTTCTAACTATGAAAATAATAATATGACATTTAACTTAATTTAGTGAGTGGATGCCAACTAGAGCACAAGAACAGCTGTAGTCTCTTAGGCCAAATATCCTTTTAGTCTTGTCCTCAGAACTGACTGGGAACGATAGCTAGGAAGAGAAAAGAACCCAGGGCAAACAGTGGCAATTCTCCACTTTTCCTAGGTTCCAATGATCTGCTCCTCAGAAACTCCCTTTGTGTTTAATAATCCTTGATAAATTTCTATTCCATGAATATGTCTAATTTTGTAAATTGCATCCACAACATTCAGTGTCAATGAGCTCTAGAACTTTCACAGTTTAATGATGTGCAGTAGAGAGGAATCCTATGGGATGCTTGTTTAATCCTCTAGAACCTTATAAAAACACCAGAGCCGTGAACAGCACACATTCAAACAGAGAATTCTGGCCTTAAGTTACAGTAGCTTAAAATCATCAAGACAACTGTGTTTTAAATACAACTGAACACAAAATGGTCTAAGGCAACATAAGATAGGGCCTGAAATGGCAGAAAAACTTAATGTAGTACCACCTTCAACTGTAAACCCACATTTTTTAGTCACAGTAGTTTTAGCCATGGCATTTCCAGGGCTATACTAGATGACCAAAGGTTAATCACAGATTGAGAAAAATATTTGCAAGCCTAGAGGAGGAGCTCACATTTCCCCCCCTCTCTCTTGAATCCTTTACATGCACCAAAAATCACATGATGCAGTAATTATTAACTGTGAACAAGAAACAGCAATACTTCCCTAAAACTGAAAATAAGAATGAATGGAACTTTTGTTATGATAAAGGCTTTGCGAGTAGACCAGGTAAGCTGCAGCCACATAATTAAATCATTTAAAGTAGATTTCTTCACTTAGAACTTAAAATGATCTTAGAACAAAATTTGCCATTTCCCTTATTTTAGGCAAGGGCTTAATATTATTTGAGCTCAATAATATAGTCTATGATTTGTCCCCAAAATGAAGCAATGTTGGAAAGAAGGTGTCAAAGATAAAAGTGATTGTTGCTTCATATTTTTTTTAGTTTTTTTTTTCACATGGCTTTTTGCAAATACAGATTTCAGAACAGAAGTACCTCTCTTTTGCTCTCTAAAGAATCAATCAACTTCAGTGACAAATCTTTGTTCTGCAAAGCTTCATTCCTCCCCACTTATATTTCAAACGCTTTAATGGAAATAAAGATTAAAAGCCTAAAATCTGGTTAAACCTTTGTACCGAATATGCATTACTTTGATACTTTATAATCCATATTAAAATGCGACTGTGCATTAAAAAAGAATTCTGTCCTGATGCAGATATCAATAGCACCCCTGATTTTATTACACTGAATGAGCATATCAAAATGCTGTCCATGGAATTCACTATTGCATTGTTGGGGATCACTGAAAGGGAAAGGAAGAAACAAACACTATTTAAGCAAAATATTTAACTATAAATTTAAAAGCTCAGTCCCTTCTGCTGTTTTTGCCAGTCAGAATCAGACATCTTCACTTCAATGAGTGACTGGGACTGATAAGGGAGAAGCCTTCTTCTGGGCAGAAACTCTCCGATAAAGTGAAAAATTCAGCAAAAGATTGTTGCCCATAGGAAATCCACCAGTGTTGCTCTGACAGGCGCAAGATGCTTTTCAGGTCTAAGCTACAGGGATTACTAAAATTTACAGTTCAGAAAACATCTACAGAAACTAAAGAAAGGAGAGAAAAAGAAACAAGGGTGTCTTCAGTTATCAACAACTCCATTTTAGTTAAAACCAATAGACAGCAGGAGAGGTCAGTGACATCCACAGGAATAAATGAATAATTTCACTATAGAAAAAATAAATTTGTTTTGCGCTAAAATAGCCACAAATTTCTGTGCTAACAAGCACTATGTTGAGAGGGGTGGAGAAATTAAGATACAGTCAAATTTGATTTGACTCAGCATGCTCAACATGCTGGTTTTTGCTTGGAACTGAACATTTTTGTAATACATTCATTCTCTTCTAAGACTTTATATGAAAAAAATATGTTTTTCTCAGTCTTTTCATGGTGCAAAGCAATAAAACCTTCCTGTTAGCGTGGCTGAACTCAGCTCAAGCCTGACTATGATTTAATCTGTTATTTTATTGCTGGATTTCTTTTTGATATTTGAAGTTTGTGAAGGACTATTGTTTTGATGTAGTATCTCTATACAGTGGCAACAAATTTGAAAGTATTTCACGTGTTCCAGAGTTATTTTGCAAAAAAAGTTTGTCATCTTCTACTAATGCCAGTGCAAACTATATAGTAGGACTGCTCCATTTCAATTTCCCTGTATTTTACTTTTCAGTGTTATACTGCTCACTGAGGGTTAAGAAGTCACAAGGATCAGGGACAGAGAATGGTGATGCAAAGGACCAAGCAAGTTGCCTAAAAATCTTCTACAAAGTGTGCAGCGGGAACTGCTTTATGGAAGATCTGGGACAAAGAGACAAAAATTATAAATACAGAAGGAGAATCACCTCTGTATGGAGCTCCACATAGCCATAATGACAGGATGTCACTTGAAAAATGATGCATGTTTTAAACTATGCAAAAATTATTAAGCAACCTTTGTGCAATGCACAATTATATATTAATGCATTATCAAGCCTTTTCCAGTGCTCAGTGGCCATACCTACATTAGCGAGTACTGTGGCAAAACAGGAATGCCTTTGTCAGTACCTTAGATGGTGGATACTGGGGACCCAACATCCATACTAGATGTATTTCAGGGATCAGTTCCTCTTCTAGAAAATGCAAAAGAGCAGCAGGCAATGAGAACCTCTGCTGCCTGCCTCCTTTACCTTTATGGCTACAGGGCTACGAGGTTTAACAGAAGGGTTGGTCATACTATGACCATGAATCTGAGTTTGTTTTAACAATATTAATACTCATTTACTTAATAACGGTGAGTTACTATAGAGCATACTTTTCTTCTATTAGAGTATGTGAAGAAAGTTTATTTGTCCTATTTTTCTCATTGCTTCGAAGACAACATACCAAACTAGGCACATTCATTAAGATGTATTTTCAGGCTCATTGCTTTTTAAAGGACTTACAATGTTTGCAACAACAAATCTCACCCTAGACATTGCATTTCCTTGGATCTATTTATTCTGGAAAAAAAAAAAAAAGAAAAAAAAAAAAGCACTTATCAATGTCCTGTGCACAGTAAACAAAAGTGGTAGATTACTCAACAAACAAAAACCAAACCCTAACCTCCAAGACTGGAGACAAGAGTCCCAAGAAAGACAGGAGGCAGGGGGAGCAGGAAGAAGAAGAAAAAAGGAAAGCTAGACTTGAAATTATAACATTGTGAAATTCCAGAAATTTAAGAAACAATTCTCTGGAAAGAAAAATTGTTGATAGAAACGGCACTTCATTTTTTAATGTCCCACCTGATTTCTCAAATATGCCCCACAGTAATCTCTGTATCTGAGGTCCCTATGACTAAAGTGCGGTACAGATTTCCCCTCTTAGTCTAGCACCCACAGGACAACAAAGGCTGCACTTCCACTGGCCAGTCCTGAGCACTAGTTAGTTAGCGCATAAGGGATGTGATTCTGAGGCTTCCAAACTCCAAAAAACTCCTCTAGCTTAATGGGAAACACCTCAGCTTCTGACAGTCCCAAAAGTTATTCCAGGTAGAAGACTTTAACATTTGGCTTTGCAACCCTTGGCAAGATATATGCCTTAGCCATGGACACTCCTATCTTCACAGGGAGACTCTTCAATGCTCTCATTTGCAATGAAGCCAAGGAGCCAAAGTTGCACTGCACCACCAGAATATCATCTTTTGGGGGTTGACATTTGCAGTTCATTTGGACTGCTGGCAACCTATTTCTCCACCTGTCCCAAGGCTATCTGCTTTGGGCATTTCTCTAGGACCGTAACATTTGTGCTCATCTGTACAAGATGGAATCTCACCCTTTTTACACCTTTCCCTCTTCAGAGCTTGATCACTCTCTCTAGCTACATTATGTAATGGGAATGAAACCTTAATAAACCTCTTACAGAGTACAGCCCCAGAGACTTAAATGTTCTCCCTCCTCTGTGTTTAGGCTTTAAGGTACCAATTGCAAATAAAGCAAATGGGACCAATGTCCATCCTGGGCAACCTTTTTAGATTTACTACATTCTAGTCTCCAACTGGCACATTATAATAACCCTACTAAGCTAGGAGAAAAGAGCAATATTTTCAAGATTATCATACTATTTTATAAAGTGTTTGATAAACATTTGTTATACATTAATTTTACCCTATAATCTCCAGCTTGCTATCAGGCCTCCAGAAAGACTACAGATGCTACCTGCCTAGAAAATCTGGCTTGCAGCAGAAACCCATTCTTCCTATCCTTTGTCTTTTTCTTGGCATCTTCAGTTTTGCAGGTTTGCACTGCAGTGACACTGCACCTATGGACCACAAAATTCCTATTCTCCAGCAACACAATGGGACTTGGAGGTCTTGCCTTCTCTTTCCCAAGGTCCTGCACATCACATGGTTATAGCCACTGCTTCTGCTATAGTCTCTGCAATGCAGTTCAAATTCCAGAAAGTCCAGTTCAAGAGAATATCTTTATCAAAAAAGCACTTGAATATGTACATCATTTTGCATGAGTTCTGTCCTGAATCACAGTGCCAAACAAATGCAGGAGGCAAAACAGCAATGTGAAGAGATACAGCAAATGTCCCGGGGTCCCTAGTGGCTGCACTGCTCTGGCTCTTGGACCAGAGAAACAGCATCTCTAAAGAGAATCTGACCATTATCAACTTTCCTACATACAGGAGCAGGTCCACCCAGACTACTGAAAATATGTGATAAACTGATTTACAAAGCACTTTCTAAAACTGGCCCTGAAGGCCTTCCACTCAAGCTGATGTTAAAACAGCCTCTGAATTAGGGCTGATGGGAGACACAGCATGGTGCATCCATGAAGTTACAGAACAATTCCCAATAACTCCAATGGAAAAACATGAATGAAAAATCTCATTACCTTAAGATAGCAAGGAAAGCCAGTGGAACTAAGCTATGCTCCACACAAGTTGATTTTATTATTTTCCACATTATGATTGTATAGATTTGATAACACAGGAAATATTTAGAATTATTTTTAAACAGTGTGCAGAAATTTCTGCATAGTGCCTTCCCTTTTGTTCTTGGTTGCTTTTTATTTGGTTGGGTTTGGTGTGCATTTTTTTGGGGGGGCTGGTTTGTTGTTTGTTTTGTGGTGGTTTTTTTTTTTTTTAAAGGTGGATGGAAAGTAAACTCATCGTTATAAAGAAGAGCAGAAAACAGTATCAAGTAAAGACATGTTCATCATTGTCAGCCTTCCTGTAAAAGAAGTCTTCCATGTTTGCATGGCAAGCCTATAAAATACTTCAGAGAGAAACAGTATCTGTGATGGAGGGATGTTTTAATTCTGTAGTGTCATTAAATGAGTGGCAGTTAGTGCCCATTCTCTGGATTTTCTTCAGTAAGAACTGCAATGCACACAGAAGAAAGGTTTAAAAAAATCAATATGCTCTCCAGCACTACCGATAAGCTCCCAAGCTGCAGAAGACTTTGCGACATATAGATTCTTCCACTGTGAATATCTGTTGTACACTTTACCTCCTCTATAAAGCCAGGCATCAAGGTTTTTTTGTAAAATGCCTGTGTGTTGTAATAGGGATTTACAACAGAATCCAATAATGTGTAAAACCACAACTCGGTTATCTTATTGTTTTGGGAATACCTTAGAAAAAGAGAGAGCTGTGACAGAACGCAAAACCTGGATTTAATGAACTCAGTAAGGGTGATGTACTTCTGGGGTTAAGACACTCTAGGACCATTAATCTTTTAGGAAAAATGGCCCTGGAAAAATACCATTCTAAGTATGTCCATTTGCAAGCATTCATTTTTTTCCTGAGTGTTGCCATATACACATGTTAGAGGGGGAGCTCTGACACATTTTGCTTCCTAAGAGCTTGGAACTCAACTGAATGGAGACACTGCATGTGGATCTATGGGTAAACCATGGTAAGATCAGCTACATGAACTTTCCTGTAACCGAGACATCTTCCACTTTACCTGCTAAAATAATAAGAAGCAGGATCGATCTATGTTATGCCCGAGTGAATTGCTACAAGTACGGCCAGATGGGGATTTCAGGGGGCAAAAACCAAATCATAAAATCAACATGCAATTAAAAAATATAATTTACCAACTAGCAACTTCCACATTTATGCAAGAGGAAGCATAATTAGTACTGTGCAAGCTGGGAAGCTTAACAAACAACAAACACAAAATACACCTCTCAGAAACCATTATTATATTTTGACTCATACTGTAGCGATACCATTGTCTCTACAGAAGGGTTTTATATTGCTTTGCTTTTGTTACGGTGTAAGATAACACCCCAAAATCTGAAAGCTGTTTTGTTTGTCTGAGAGTGAACTCCTCAGAACTGAAAAATAAATAGCACTCTTGCTTTGGAAAAAGAATATAAAGACTGGAAATGTTAAACATAGCTTATTCCAAGCTGTATTTTATTGAAAAATAGGATGCAGATTTTATTAATAAGAAAACCCCCAAACTAATACATTAAAAAAAAAATCAGTAAAACCACAATAATTATAATATGAATACTTACTATCAGTATATAAAGACAAAATCAATTCAGCCAGTGTCTTTATGTAGAAACACTAAGATAAAATAGCAGAATAGCAGAATTCCTACAAATCATCATAGATAGAGACATTTTGCACCAATCACAACATAACACTATGGTCAACTTCTGCTCTCCCTACACTATCTGATACTGAGAGCAGCTTTAAAGACAGAACTAGTGCTCACTTGGATTTATGTTATGTCCATATGAGGGCAACCTAGCAGTTAAAGTTTTTTTTAAAAGCAATCAGAGGCTAAACAAAACTGTAAAACAGAGGGAGAATGTCCTAAGACTTCATGTAGATGGATTTGATCCATGTTACTCTTCTTTGGAAGATAAACAACCAAATAGCCTGGGCAAAGAGTTTCAGTGACAAAACTGATTTTTTTTTTTTTTCCAGTTTCTCACTTCTCTTGGCCCTTTTTCCCTTCACATCTGGATATCACTATCCATAAAGACCAGGCAAAAATCTCACAAACTGAGGTGTTTACCCCAACTTCTAAGAAAGAATTCAGTTTTATTACTACTTCCTTTTCCAGTTCTCCAGCAAGAACTGCTAGAACATAGGACTTCCCATAACTGTTTTCCAGCAAAGAGACAGACAAGAGATACTCAAGAGACTATCTTTAGGAGTCAGAAAGGACAGGCTCCAGCCTCAGGAGAAAACAAATGGCTTCCATGTGTTGACAGGGTCACAAATACAAAGACCATGAGGTTCTCCTCCCCTATCAACGTTCAAGTACACTAAAAAATGAAGATATTTACTTCACTTACCCTCAATCAAAGATAACAAATAGAATAAAAAAAATAGGAATGAATTTCTACCTCAATCTGGGTGGTGTTGTCATGTCCCTCTTCAAGCAGCAGGTCTGTGAAACCCCCAGGCTCTGAGGAATCCTGCCCCATGCTGGCTCTGTTGGTGTTGACTGATTTGAGAGACTCTGAGTGCCTTCTCCACCTGTGGCTGCTTACATGTGAATCCACTAGTACATTTTCCTCCACTGCAGGGAAGCTCCGAACAACTTCATAAACCACACCTGTTTGACAAAAAAAAAAAAAAAAACACAACCCAAAACACAAGATAATAAGTGAGTGGAACTTTGGTTTACTAATCGTAATTGAAAACCTAAGAATAGTAACTTTTATAAAGATGTTGAACAACTCCATTGAATATCCTATTTATAGGCTGAATAAAAGTTTCTGATAAAGTTTCTACAACAGCGTAAGAGTTTAGAAGAGTAGATATCATATTATACTTCTACAAAATTCAAGAATTTGGACTAAGTTTTGTAAACTCCTCTGAACATCCTAAATGTTTTATTTTCCTGCTTATTTTATGTCGGGGAAAAGTTTTGCCTGTAACTTTTGTAACTTTGATACATGCTTACCCATAGGTGTCACTTAGCAAAATAAAATAAATCAAAGAAAAAAAAATCAGTGAATCATCTAACAAAACAATAGTAGAAGAGGCAGAGAAATACTGGTACAGATTTAGCTTTTGCTACTGATTTTATGTAGAAAGAGCTTGGAAGCCGTGCTGAAAGGCAAATAAACCTTATGAGAGACATGAAATTCCAATAAACATCTGTTCCAGTGCAAAAATAAAGCTGCTCCATTGTATAAGTGAAAAATGCAAAGGATGCGTGAAGTCTGCAGACACCCACTATATTCTCTGCAAAGGATGAGCAGTCGAGTGGTGTGTTTTATATATTCCTTTTGGACTTTATTCATGCTCAGTCACAACTTTTTCATGCTAGTAAAACTGTCACGAGGACAAAACCATAAATTCTTCAGTAGTTTCCAGTTTGCCCAGTAGAAAAGCTAATCAAAGTATTTTTTATTAATGTACTTCACTTAACACCATCAGAAGGGGTAATGTTGTGTACTTTGCACTAAAAACCAGATATGCTTTTCACACTGTCTCTGGGTCTGAAAGGAGTAGAGGGGTGGTCTGTGTTTCTCATGTGCCAGGAAGAAAGGTTTCTTGTTCAAAATACAGAATTCTGAGGTTCCAAATGAACTCTCAGGAGAAGCGGTAAAGTAAAAGAAAAATAAAAGGGTACACTGGTAAATAAATTATTTGTGGAAATATTTCCATTGCTTCTGTTTGGCAGAAGCTTCTGGGGAAAGGAAGGAACCACTTCCAATGTCCTTACTAAGCATTACCTGTGTTGTCTAGGTACAGAAGAGATGGAAAAATAAAAAATCACTTAACAAAGGTTTAAATAAGAGGTAAGATTTTCCTGCATCATAGCAGGAACAGGTATAGGAGCCATGGATATAGGAGAATCTTCCAGATATAATACACTTTAGGCACCATGTGATTCCATTTTTCTATCAAATTCTCCCAAATCTACTAAGCTTATTTCCTAAGCTGTACAGTCACTCTCAACCACAATAAAATTAATGTAAGCCGGCAGTGCTTTGTCACCTAGAGAAATGAGAATTTAACAGAGATGCAAAATAAGTAATCTTGGGCCATAACTTTCCTCAGACCCCAAGTAATCGGACTTCTTTTCTTTTAATTGGTAGCTTTTTGAAATGTGTTTCCCTGCATTTCTTAAAAGCCTTAGAACACTTGTCTTCAACAAATTGCCACCGCACTCCCTGTTTTATGAAGCAGTCAGCTGCCAGATGCAGAGGGACAGCTCAGCAGATGAACTAACTTATTCCTCTGCTGTCCTTATCAAAATCTATTCAAAGCTGCCCTCCCTGCTTCAGCTTGGAGGCACTCACCATGCTGTTATGGGGGTAAGGGCATCAGAAAGCTGACAAACACAGCAAATTTCCTGGGTACAGTCACAGATAGGTGCTTTCTGCCTGCTACATGCAATGCCTAAGGCTGGATCCATGGAGACAATGTTTGCCCTCTCAGTGCTGCTAAGCCTGCAGCACTAAGACACCTTGGCACCTTCTGTGAGGCATGGACAGTGTTAGATGCCTACAAACAGGGGTCCTGGGCCACAACGCAACAGGTACATGTCTGCAAGACCCCACTCCCTTTTTCTGAAGCAACTTTCCTGGCTGCCCTTGGTGGCTGAAAACCCACATTCAGAGGGAAAGGCAAAAAGCATATTTAACATCATTTTGCACTCCCATTTTTTATGACCAACAATCAACATGTTGAGGCAATTGTCTGAAGATGTGAAAGTTAGGAGAGGGTCTTAAATCCTATTCACTTCAGGTTGAGCCTCATCTATAGAGGAAAGCAATTATACTTTGTTCTCCCACATCCTGAATAGAAATAAATGTGGTTTCTAAGCTTTAAGGTGTTGTAACATAAACTGCTTTTTAAAATAATAATAATGTAGTGCTGGAGAGAAGGAGATAAGCACATTGGAGCATTTCCACTGGCTTGGAAATTCTACACATTTTTCTCCATAATTTTCTTTTATAGTGTAACTGCATCACAGCATCTGCAAAATTTGGCATGGGCCTTTCCCAATTAGAGAAGCCTTTGATGTCATCAGTGCACAACTTTTATCCTGTTTCAACTGTTTCAATTATGTGATTTTTCTCTTGAAACACAGAAAACATGTTTATTGCCATTAAACTGATAAATATTGTTTTACAAGTAGAAGCTATACTGACATAAGGAAGCTGTATAATCATCTAACCATATCCAGAATGCATTATATCCTTCTAAATTCAATAGTAGCAAGAATTAAATGGATGAACTGATAATGTTTTCAGTTTAAAACTAGTCTTCGGGGTTTTTTTTTCACCATTATCCGTGAAAGCTTCTACCAGTGTTATCACTAGACTAGTTAACCGTCCTGGACTGGTGGAGTGGGGGTACTGAAGCTACAATGCGAGATAAATTCTGGATGTGTTTTCAAGGAATAAAGAGAGAAATTTACTGTAGCCTTCCTTCTTCATTAAACCTTTTCCTTAAGCTACTGGGGATGGAGAGACAGAGATGATAGAATTGGCAAGATCAGCTCTGATCTAGTGTGATGTCTCTGGTTTATCCTGACAGATCTCTAATTCTGAGAAAGTGACAAACCAAATTTTTTTTAAATGAGCTGAACAGGGTGTTTTCCTTTTATGTAAATATAATTTAAATATATAAATTCTCAGACAATGGATAGATAAATTCATTTTCAAGTTCTAAATGCAGGCAGCTCATGAAGAAAAAGCATTCAGAGACCTAAAATTGCAATACTTTGCAAGTTAAAACTATTTCATGTTTCCGGCTGAAATCTCTGTGTAGCTAATAAATACATAAAAGGCATTTTAGAGGATATGTACCAAAGTATTATACTCCTATCTTTTAGATCTTGGAGCTCACACCTAATTAACACTGAAGGAGAACGTGTCATTCAAATCAGTTGGAAAGCAGCCAAACTCTGTAATATCTGATTAATAATAAAATCACAATATTGGAAAACATAACTGAGTAGTAACTTGTTCAACTTACATGAACAGAGACTCAGAACTACAATAAGGCCTCAAATCTGTTAAAATTGCACCTAGAGTTCTCAACCGATATTTTTACGTGCAAACCACAAGAGTGTTATATATAGTCCTGTTACTGGCATGAAAATAACTCGGTGTGAAGGTCTGTAGAGCTGATACTGTACTGTAGTATTTTGGAAGTAGTAAAAATAGAGTACAGGTCTTTCTAATGAATATGTAATTAAGCCAGTGTTTTGGTCTGACCCTTCAGCTCTTGTCCTTGAAGTTTTCATAAAATTAGCGATGAAAATCATTGTCTGCAGCTCCTTTCCCCCTTGGGTTAATTTAAAATTTAAAATTTCAACTCCGTGTTGAATAAAGCTAGAAAGGTAGTGTCGTGGTTTCAGCCCAGCCAGTAACAAAGCACCACACAGCGGCTCTTTCACTGCTCCCCCTCCCTGGCCAAGGTGGGATGGGGAGAAAATATAGAAGCAGTCTTGTGGGTCAAGATAAGGACTGGGAGGAATCACTCACCACTTACAGTCACGGGCAAATGACAGGCTTAACTTGGGGAAGAAACAAAATTAATTTAATTTAGTACCAATCAAATCAAAACAAGGATATTAGGAAGTAAAACCAAACCTTAGAACACATTCCCCCACCCTTCTCCCTCCTTCCTGGCTCAATTTCATTCCCGGTTCTCTCTGCCTCCTCTCCCCAGTGGCAGAGGGGAACAGGGGATCAGGGTTGGGGGTCAGTTCATCACACGTTGTCTCTGCTGCTCCTTCCTCCTCAGGGGCAGGACTCGTCCCTCGTCCCCTGCTCCAGCGTGGGGTCCCTGCCACGTGACACAGTTCTTCACAAACTTCCCTGGTGTAGGCCCTTTCTGTGGGCTTAAGTTCTTCCCAAACTTCCCTGGCGTGGGTCCTTTCCGCGGGCCTGTCTTCAGTCACAAACTGCTCCAGCATGGGCTTTCCCATGGAGTCATGGCCATCTTGGGGGGCCTCCGCTCCACCACGCACCTCCATGGGCTGCAGGAGGACAGCCTGCTGTCTCACCACAGGCTGCAGGGGCAACCCCTCCTCTGGTGCCCCTCCTTCCTCACTGACCTTGGTATCTGCAAAGAGGTTCCTCTCACATTCCAATCTCCTCCTCTGCTGCAGGTTACTCTTCCTAAATACGTTCTCCCAGAGGTGCTACCACTGTCGCTGATGGGCTTGGCCTGGGCCAGAGGCGGGTCCGACTTGGAGCTGGGGAAGCTTCTAGCAGCTTCTCATGGGAGGCACCCCTGCAGCCTCCTCCCCTGCTACCAAAAAAAACCCCCACGCCACACAAACCCATAACAGGTGGGAGTAAGGGAAACAAATCTATAAAAAGCTTTCACTGCTCTGAGATTATTTCGAGTTAATGACTGACTGTTGGGAAGTTCAGAAACTCTTGTTGCAGTTGGCCAGTTCAGCTCTTCATAGTCGATGTGATTACCACCAAAGGCTTTAAAGGACTAGGGGCATAATTCACACAAACTGGAAAGACCTACGCAGAATATTTAGAGAGGAGACTAAGGAAGGGGAATGGGTGAAAGTTGCAGACAGACAGGTGCTTCAGATTTCCTTCTGTGCAGGTTTACATGCTCACAGGAAAAAGACTTTTAAAGATTTTGGCATCTGTTGCCTAAACCACCATGAATACAGATAATAACTTTTTGACTACCATAGCCTGCATTTTAACAAGTACTAAACAAGCTTTTAAACTTCATCAAGCTAACCTAATGGAGGACATGTGACCAAAACCTGAATTTTCTTGTACATCAAGACCTGACTTTTGAGGCGGGTCTACTACTCTGAGGTTTTGGGCAGGAAGATGTGTATCCTATCCTACAAAACACAGAGAACAGTGTAACGCTCATGTCATTAACATAAATCAGTGCTGAAAGTGGACAACAACTGAATACATAGAGAAGTTTGTCTACTTCAGTATTGTGAATTACACAAGCAGCTGTTATAGATTGGAAGTGCGGATTGGGCTATACAAGAAAGATTTGCTAAAAGGGAAGAAGCCACCTGACTATGGCAGGGGCATGCGTTCTCTGCTTTGCCAAGCCTGCCCTCAAACAAAAAGGGAAAAATTCTAAGTAATTAAAACCAAAATTAAACAGCAGAGCTTGACAAGTAAAACAGCTCTGATTTAGTAGGGAAGTCTGGTCTGCATAAACCTTTATTTAGAATGAAGATCTAGCTCTCAGTTTACAACAAAAGAGAAACATTCAGAATTTTATGGGCAGCAATGTAACTATGAGAGAAAGAAACCCTATTTTGAAACAAAAAAGGCAAATAGGTAAAGCATCCACCACTCATTCAACTGCTCCTAGGTTTTTTTTTCCCTTTACCATGAGGTCAAACATTAGTTTGTGGAATGTTTCAGCACATCAAAATTTCAGAATTGCATTTCTGAAAAACATGTGTTAATTACATTTCATGATTGCACATATTTAGGCCAACTCTGCAATTTGACTAATTTCATAAATGCACCACAATCAACTAGACTTTTTTTTGAAAACCCAGAAATATTCACACATTGAAACCTCTATTACAACAGATTGCTTGTGAGATATAGTATCATCTTTATGAATCTGCCACAGCCCAAATGCCAGGAAAATCAAGTATAAAATGCACAGATTTATTCATCAAGGAACTGAAAATGCCAACATACTCTTTTAACTTAACTTAAGTAACTTTCTATAGCCTACCTCATGAATCTTTATTTCTACTATGACCATTTTATTAGTAAGGATGAGAAACCAGCAAATGTTGGTGGAAGATATGAATACTGGACCCATTAAGTGATAGACTATTCTAAATGGAAACAGCCCTTTAAAGGATTCTCCAAGTAGAGTGCTAAATACTGAGTGCCCAATATCACAGCAAAATCAATCATACTTCTCATAAGAAGAAGAATTTCCAGTTTAAATTATCTCTGTCTATGAACAGCTCAACACTATGGAGACTTCTTTTTCTCCTGTACCTGACTCTTGGGACTAGGACCAATTCCATCTTTGTGACCTTAATTTAGGAAAGAAATAACAGATATGCTTGGCTTTCAATATGTCCATGATAATAATAGGATAAAATTCTTAACAAACTCATAAATAACATGATTTATAAAAAGTATCCCACAGTGACAACACACAAACAGCTGTGTCAGTTTGGATCATGATTTTAAAAACAACAAAAGACCACACCCTGACATTTTCTTTTTAAAGCTTGGTACAACAATTTTAATATTATGTGGGAGAATGATGCTTAGGATGATCCTATTTTCACAAAACAGGGGATGAGAATTTGTGTGGCCTGCAAAGGGACTCAAAGGTTAATGATAATAAAATAATGAATGATGGCAGATTATGATCACAGTACTGAAACTACTGCTGTTGAATTGTATGCTCAGAACAAATAACGTCAAAAATAACACCAGCTTGATGCAAATTTTTCTTGCAATTATACAATAAATAGCTACTAAGACTCCTGTCCAATACAGAGTTAGTATCAGTAATAATAAGAACTATGGCAGGGAAATAACATGACTGGTAATTTCCTTACACATACATTTTATCAACAATTCACACTTTTCCCTTCACAATCTCTTTCTATTTAATAATATTTTTCACCCAGTGGTCCCAGAGAGCATATTACCACACTTCTAGAAGTTTATCTTTGTCACAAGTATAACTGCTGCAATTATTTTTAAAATTGTCTGACTTGCTTTCATTTTGCAAGTATTTATATAATCATATTGGTAAATTAAAATGGTATTGGTAAAGCCAGGAGTCCAAGTCCACTGGTAACAATACTGTAACTTTGATTAGCATACATCAACACTGAGGAAATATTGTCTAATTCCATCTTCACTCATACTCTCCACCTACATAAACACAAGAACTTAACGTGCATATTGAATTTATAAGCAATCTGATTATAGCTTTATAACGTATTTTGGATTTGTTTTGCTACTCTTCCTGTCAGTTCCACTCAGGAACTAGGGCCTAAGTTTATTGTTAACTGGATATACACAGAACAACAAAAAAAAGATAAGTCATGCCTCAAAGGCGGCTTGCAGTCTTGAAGACACTGGGTAATAAGAGAAGGGAGAGAGTTTTGGTCAGTAAGCAGTGATATCAGTCATCATCAAAAACCTAACCATTATCAAGATTTTGAAGCCATTATAGAAAGAAGGAGATTTAAAAAGATGTGTTATCATTTGATGTGCTTAATTTTTTTTATACACACAGTCCAGATGGATTTAAGTTGCTTTCACAACTGAGTTTTAAAAAGTGATGAGTCTAGGGAATGCTGATGATAACAGAAGTGGAAGGCATATAACATTTCATGCCTACTAGGCTCTCACATGTCTCATGCACATCTGCATCCCACAGGTACAGACCTTTTGTATTACTTTTGGAACAGTAAAAACACAATAATATTTATGCTAACAGTGCAGAGTATAATCCTTTATCACAACCCTCCACTTTCTTAAACAGGGAGAAAAAATTGCTTTGAAAGAAAACTACAGAAAATGAAGACAGAATTGATTCTGGTTTAGCCTTTCCTTAGAAAAGAAGCAGCTCTAATAGGCTTAGATACTCAGCCATGGCAAATTCAATTTGAGTACTACTCATCATCCCTATCAAGAAAGAAACAGAAAGCCAGAATTGTGTAGTTCTGAATTAATTTAAAACTCCACAGATACATCGTTACTGATGTGATACTTTCCAGAGCATACAGGTGGATCAGGTCAGAGAGCTGGACCTGATGGAACGCAAGAAAAAATCCCAACCCATGCTATTAGTGCCTATCTAAACTCAGTATACAATGCACAACTGAAATAGTTTCTCTAATTGAAAAGTGGTAAAAAGTTTTCTTTCTCCTTAAGTTTTTCTTGTCCCAGCTGCTGTAACTTCAGTATAGCTACTCTTCACATAGCTTTGATCTTTGCTATACACATAACCATTTTTTAACATTTTCAACCTTTTTTTCATCTGAAGATCCCTAAAAATTTCCTAATAGAGTTGTAGATTTAAGCCTACTCAAAGGAATACTTCCTGGTTCTCCCCTTCCTCTCATCCTTTCCAGCACAAAATTTGGCATTATAGAAGGGAAGCCTGAGTCTCCTGATCTCACCTGACTAGCAGAAAAGAGGTGCTTCCTGGTACATTGAACCGTGCTGGGATTCTTCCTTTTGGCCTTTTACTTTCAGCTACCCATATTCAGCATGATTAACATCACTTAATGTTTGCACACCACACAAGTAGGTTTCATATCCACAGTCTCAGTAGTACTTCCAATAATTATTAGTAACTGTCATGGTTTAACCCCAGCCAGCAACTGAACGCCATGCAGCCACTCACTCACCCCCACACACACACCCAGTGGGATGGGGAAGAAAATCAGGAAATGAAATAAAACTCATGGGTTGAGATAAGAACGGTTTAATAGAATAAAAAAGAAGAAATTAATAATGATGATAACACTGACAGCAGTGATGATAAAAGGATTGGCATATACAAATGATGCACAGTGCAATTGCTCACCACCCACTGATTGACACCCAGTTAGTCCCTGAGCGGAGATTCCCCCACCTCCACTCCCACCAGTTTACATACTGGACATGACGTCCCATGGTATGGAATACCCCTTTGGCCAGTTTAGGTCAGCTGCCCTGGCTGTGTTCCCTCCCAGCTTCTTGTGCCCCTCCAGCCTTCTCGCTGGCTGGGCATAAGAAGCTGAAAAATCCTTGACTTTAGACCAAATATCAATTAGCAGCAACTGAAAACATTACTGTGTTATCAACATTCTTCTCATACTGAACTCAAAACAGCACTGTACCAGCTACTGGGAAGGCAATTAGCTCTATCCCAGCTCAAACCAGGACAGTGACACAGACACTCAAGTGTACCTAGATGAATACTTACCACATACTAAGTTTCCATGTAAAGCAAAAGGAAGTGTATCTGTAATGTTCTTATGTCCCTGGCACACAACTGAAAATATTAATAATTGTATTTTCTTGTAGATTATCAAATTACACCATAGAAAAGCAGGAAGTTAATATGTTTTAAATCATATGGGGTTTTCTGATTAACCATCGTAGCAGTAATGTGATAATGTTAATTCATGTGTAATTTATACATTTTCTGTCCAAACCTCACTATATCACAAAACCCTTGCTAAGCCACAAAATTATTTGTGTAAAAAGCAGCAAAAATAAAAAATAAAGAATTCAACAAAAAATTGTCTTGCTAAAAGAAATTGAAATATCTTTCTAATATTCTATTTATATGCAAATTCTTGCTTTTCCAACCTAGATTCAAAGGTTTTCCAGAGAATACTAATACCAACGGTACCTTATTTAAACGCATTGGACAAAAATTTATAAAGGGTTTTTTCTAGTCAATAGCTGGAGTATAGTATGATTGCTGATGTTGGATGGTAGCATTTAGAGCTGTCTCCAATGTGTGCACCTCACAGTTCCAATTTGAAAGCATCTTTCTTTTTCCTGAAGGATCTAGCAAACCTGTGCACTAGAACATGAGGATGCCAGCCTCATGGTGGTCAGCTTCTTCTCTAGATCCAGGCTTAACCAGAATGAGTGAGCAATCCATTCAGCTAGAAGATGTACAGCACTGTGCACAGATATGTAGATAATAAAAAGGGGTTAAAAAATTAGATGGACAATTTTGCAGTCATATCATTAGGACTAATTTCTGTTTCAGGGCAGCAGAGAAGAGCATACAAAAATGAACTAGTCATCCATAGTTTGAACTGTAGCACACATCTGGAATTCCTTTTATGTGACTTGTTGAGGGAGAAGATGGCAAATATCTGGGATGCGTCAAGCTGCGTCAGCTTGGCTGATTTATGCTCTTCCCAGCAGTCAGTGGCAAATGCAGCTTTGGTAGAAGGGTTATCTTCAGTTTTAGCCTGAGGAAAAGCCAGAGGCTAAGATAGATGCAAGCCCATTGTCTGTTTCGCACAGACAGCACTAGTCTTTTTGCAGTATGCAGAGGCAAAGAGCAGCAATTCCAGGGACACCCCTCTGGCCAAGATGACATCGGTTAGCTCTCCACAGGTCTGTCACTCGCTGGTGCTGGAGCAGAGGGTAATTGGCTTTCTGGGTAGCCCTGTCAGGCTGACTTTGAGTCATGCACAGGGATCAATGTCGGCATTCACACTAAGGGCAACCACACTGGATTTGTGGCTTAAGCAAAGAGATATGGACAGGAAGACAAAGCTCACATATCAACCCAATGAAGCTACCCATACATACATGTATACACAACATCACCTTGCAGGCACAGATTAAAATCTGAGCAACCCAGCACAGTGGAAGTAAGAGAAGAAAGGTTCCATAACACCTCTTTGAGTGCAACAAACACAGAGGGACACACAGACCAAGGTTTTCCTCTCCTCCCTAATCAGGTGTGCCCAACAGACTGTAATCACCTTGTTAACAAGTTTGCCTGCAAATAGGGACAAACTCCTAAGCCGCTTACTCGCTCATAACTTATTTCTTACTGAGTCTGTGGCAGTGGGCTAAAATATAGCCTACATAGAGTGCCACTGCTCAGAACTCAAACCAACCTGAACACCTTCAAACAAGGCAGATCATGCAATGCAATGTAGCCCTGGCACAACTGAAACATGACCCATTTCTCCTGCTGTGTCTTCAGTTCCCTCTGCCCTCCTCACAGGAGCAGAAAGGAAGTGGTTTGTGGTATTAGATGTTTCACAGAGCTCAGGATTTGGAAAACTCGAAAATGAACAAGTAATTGCTGTTGCCCAGAAATGTGTAGCGGGGAATGCAGTAGTATCTGACAGTATAAAAGCTGAAGAAAAAAGCTGTGTGACTATTCTTCTGGTATGCTCGTAAAAGAGAGTTTTTTGAGGATGGAAAAGTTAAAATTTACAACTGTTGGTGGGGACATAACTTGGGCTTTCCTTCAGCTCAATGCTAAATGCACAAACTGACTTCAGACAGAACTTAATATTTAACCCCCTTCATTTTCGTTACAGATTAAGTAAGGAAATTTTATATCTTCTTTCATTTTCTGCACATGAAGGTTTCCTAGACCAACAGTGATTAAGGATTTAGAAAGATTATACCACCTATAAGTAAACAGATTGATCATCTGTGGAATTAATGAATCCATTTAATAAAAAGTGAAGGCTTAGTGTGAGAACTCACTACACTGTGGTGTCAAGACAGAGTTTTCATGAAATGTACTGCAAAAAGTAAAAGTAGTAAAATGGCATGTTCAAACACGGAGTTGCTCCAAGGGTCAGAAAAATAAAAATGGTCTTACTGGCTTTATGTGGTAGGGTTACATGTTTAGGTCAGCAATGATTGAGAAATACATTAAAAGTTAGTACTTTAAAATTCTCAAGATATTTTTAATCTGATTTTCTTGGCTTTACAGGTACACTGAATTATGCGTACTGTGTTTCATTCTTGAGGCTTTTTCTGTAGAGATGGGACGGTCAAGAAATGACAATATTTTTTTTAAAGAAGAGCTTGAAGCTGGTTTCAAAATCTCATCATCCTCAACCCACAATTACTTCAACTTAAATTTCTCTATACATTTACCCAGTTCTCTCATTTATGTATCTTTTGTTCCAAAAGAATAGTACAAAAACTTTAAAAAAGAAGATCTATTGCCTTCCATTTTCATCCATATGCATTAGGTAGGTATTTTCAGTACTTCTGAAAATATAATTGTGATTTTAAACAAGAGCTTCAATATGGCCCAATGCAGTAAGTCAGTACCATAGATATGGCCCTCCAAGACCAGCCACTAGAGAAGTCAAAACCTTGCAACTTACCAGGAACCACAAGAGAAAACCAAGTTAACTATAGTAAATATATATGGCATAGAGAAGTATGCTATAAAAGGAACCAAAAATGTACTGTGAAAGCCTGTGTTACTTAATTTTTATGGTATTTTTGCATTATAGCTCAATGTGTGTTTCACTTTTGCTGTCTGTAAGATGCAGATAGTGATACTGGTTTTGTCTGTTAAACATATTCTGTGTTACTGATGACAAGTGCTAGATAACAGCTATGTACTATTTTATTACTGAAATGCTATTGTTTATTTCTTCCAGACTCTCTGTTACTGTGCAGGGGCAAACTATTTTCTGTCTTATCAAAGAAAGATTAAATTTGTCACAGAAATTAAAGTAAGTCCAAATGCCTTCAGCTTCATTTCAGGAAAAATTCTTATTTTACCTTCATCAGGAGATCTGCTGGAGAAAAAAATCATGTTTCTAGCACACTAATGGGAGGAAATTAGAGCAGAGACTGTTAAGCTCTGGCATAAAATCTGCATTGCTAAACTTGACATGGGAACAAAAAAATAAATACATCATACATTAAGGAGGAATTGTAGTTGTGTATTTAGAGTCAAAGAACAGCTACATTAAACCCATCAAGAAGCAGAGACATAAAAATAAGAATTAAGCCAGTTAGAGATATGAATGATAGAAAGACATTCTTTGTTTGGCAGAAAATAAATAATCCATTTGAAAACTAGCAGAGATACTGGGGAAACAGAAGAGAAAATATTGCATCAATCTCAAAACTTGTCAAAGCAATGAAATTATCTATCAAATGTTTAATTGGACTGCGCGATATATGTAGGCTTGAATATTGCCTTTGTCTTCTCCCAAAAGACTGACAAACTAGTAGTGTGGATTGTGCAGATACAGGGAGTAAAGTACAGGACGGGCATGTTTTCACAGTTTTTAACTAACCAACAGGACTGGAAGGGCTCAACTCCTATAAACGGGTTTTAGAATTTACAAATAAAGCATAGGTTTATATATATATTACATTTGACACTGTTTACATGCACTTCCATTGTGCCTAAATAAAATGAGGGAACTGCATTGCTGGTATCCACTTTTAATACACAGAACATAGTTATTTGGATAGGCATGTTCTGAGAAAAGATTGAATAAATGTGTTTTTTTTCTTTATTATACACCTTCGAATTCTGCCACAACATTCTTAAGAAAAAACAGTAATAGCTTTGCAGCACTCCCACTGGGGCAGCTTTGCTAGCATGCCGTGTACATACATTTCATCTGTGCATTTTCTTAATGAGGAGGCAAAGATGGGTACTGCCACACTGCAAAGCACATGGTGTTTTGGAAGCGGTGCAGGGAAGAGCCAGCTCAAATGACATCACTCTACACTTACGAAAGGACAGATTTACAACTCTCTCTGCTGTACCTGTGCTTTTCTAAGTGGAAGATAGAACATTATGTAATGTGTGAAGATCATTGCACATTGATCATCACATGAAGAGGATGTCATTTTACTTTTCAGAGGGTAAAAAAAAAAAAGTGTCAACACACAGAACAGTTCAGTACATTTCTTAAAAAAAACACAAGTATGCTAAAGTGCTTTGGAGGGGCTTATTTTGCAAATGGAGCTGAGCTCATAGAGGCTCAGACTTGGCAGACTCAGTGACATAGATGCATGCAAACAGTGCCCAGTGCATTAAGAAAGCTGAAAGGATGTCTCTGTGTGGAAGAGACCTTCTTCACAAGAAGGTTTGTTTTCTTCTTGGGTAATCACTATGATGCAGATCATTTATACTTCTTTTCAGCCACTTGCTCAAGCTGTTGCTCAGGTTCTTTATTATCACTGGTTAGAAGGCAAATTGAAAGAAGAAAGGGAAAAATATCTGGAAGTAAGAGTGAATATAGTGGGTTTTATTTTGGACACAATGACATTTGAATGTTTACCTCCTCCTGGCTTACTAACTGAAGTCAGGAAAACTCGATGTACAGAACGATTTGGGAAAATAAGTCAGTTGAAATGTGGCCTGTTTTGTTAGACAGACACTGACATGTCTGTAAAATTCACCCGTATTTCTTCTCATTCTACCCAGTAAAATTTTTATTCCTAACAAGCACATATTAATGCTGTCTCAACATGCTATTTTTTTCCCTTTCCAAATGAAACACAGTGCCAGCAATTTAGCTACGATTCCCCATACCCTGTCCTTGAGACTCAATGACAACTAGCCAGTTGCACGGAAAGACATATT
Organism: Elanus axillaris; assembly: GCA_026212715.1. NCBI lineage: Eukaryota > Metazoa > Chordata > Aves > Accipitriformes > Accipitridae > Elanus > Elanus axillaris. Next base: position 23,979,353 of record JANZLQ010000078.1, on the reverse strand, counting down.
TTACAGCAGTCTTATATTTCTATGTTGAAGTCTCTTGCTGCCAAGTTTTTAACCCACAGACTGGCTGACAGCCCATTCAGAGCCACAGCAGCCACAGTAAGGTTTGGAAACCAGCTCTACATCTTGCAACAGGGAACAGATTCAACAACAGCTAGACTTCATTCAGTGTTGTAAGAGTACAATGCAAAGATTTACCTGATTCTTGGACAGAATATGACCCTAGAAATCATACTTAAATTTCTCAAGAACATATTCATAGTCATTTTGGTTTTGTTCCTAATTAGCTCAATGCAGAGAAGTAGCAGGGCACAAACTCTGCCCCTGTAGCACATATATTCACACTGTCAAACCACTTACATCTCTTGCAAGTCTCAACCTGGTGAACTTAAATGGGACTTTAACAGTCCCTAGAACTGCTCATCTTCCACAGGGCTGTCAGTTCCACTCCACTGAGGAGTTAATCTTAAATTAATCTGTCTTCTTGCTGAATGCTGACTGCCTTCCTCAACACATAAATCTCATTTACTCATGCAGAGAAACAGCTCAGTCACTACAGATATATCATTCCATGTCTGAAATATAGAGGGATAAATTACCAATTCCTGGATACCTAGGTGTCCTGGACAGGCGACTGCTAAGCTTGCACAGCTCAGCTGTCCTTGCGCAGGATGTCCCACAGACCCATCCCTTCCAAACCCACTACAGTTAACAGGCCCAGTCTATGGTATTTTCTCTTCAGATAAATGTAAGGACTGGGCTATCTAGCAGTAAAGGATGCAGTCAGGCTCAGTCAGTAAAAGGCTCTGGCACCCTACATGTCCCCACCTTACTAATGGTTGGCTTGGCCACCTTTCTTCCCTGCCTGAGCAGCTCACTTGCTCCAGCTTTCCAGTTTTGGAAAACATGTGCTCACTGCAATGGCACTGTCTCTCAAAACTCTGAGTAAACTCTTTTTCTTCTTAAATCAGGGCTAGTGACAGTCCCCATGGATTTTATAAACTGTCTGTCCTGCCCCCTCTTTTCTGTTCCAATTAGTCTTCAATATTTTCTGGAACAACTTCAAAAAGGAGGACCCTTTGCTAGGAGATGGAAGACCTCCTCCAGGGTAAAAGGAGCCATGAACTCTCTGCCCCAATTCTCTGGAGAGTGCATAACCACTAGGACACTATGCAAATACCAGACGCTAGTATTTGGGCTTAGAAGACAAACTGAGAGCTTTTCTTGTTTCTTGCAAACACCAACTGCCACTCTCAGAAGTGCATTGCACACACTGGATCCTGAGGAAATTAGATCTCTTCTTGCAGCCCTTAACTGAGCAGCTAATCCCCAGAAAGAAGCAGGATTTCATACACATGATGGGCATTGCTTCTTTTTTGGGTTTTTTTTTCAGGTAATTCCCAGATCCACAAATGGGTGTTTGGGATAGCAATTTAACAGTAAGCAACTAACACAATTCCACTTAGGAATTAATGCTACAGATTTGTCACAGAAACACTGAGTTTGTAGGTGCTCAAGTCCTTTATCACATTCCAACCTTAAACCTTGGGAGGAAGAGGTTTTTAAATGCTAATCAGTGTTGACAGCAAATGCTCACTTCCTTCGAAGACTAAATCTGTTTCTGCAGTCCGTGTATCACATCTGAGTTTTCTGGTTTCACGTCAGTCATGTGGAAGTTTCTCATAGTTTGGTGCATTTGGGCACACTGTTTGGCTCTAAGTGAGCCCCCAAAACCACTGACACTTCCATGAACCAGGGCCTTTCAAAGGCCTGTTATTTAACTGAACTCTACTGAATAACTCCTAGTGGCCATTTTCCCTCTTTTCCATTAACAATAAACCAAAACCTCACAACTTCTTGCGCCCCAAATTAATCTCTACTTCTGCCTGGTTATGCCAAAAGCGGCACATTTTCTACATAGTGTATGTTTCCCTTCACATGATTTAGCTAAGCTGTTTCTAAGCATCTGTCTAGTATCATCTGTTTGTAAAAAAGGATGAAGTGTATAGCACTTTTTACCTACTCCTGGAGGAGAAAAGTAATAAAAGACAGCACATTCAGCCTCCTTCTCTCACATAAATGCAGTAAAAAGGGAAAAAAGCAACAGCTTATTGATTACTCCCATCAGTTTTGCTGAAGTAAGGAGACTGTAAGCTGTGGTAGAAAACTTTTGGTGTCATTAATACAGCTTCTCCACAGAAAACATGGGTTCGTCAATAGATTGTTTTTCAGCTTAAGCTTTAAATATGACTGATTTCACAAACACCAGCTGATACAATTTCTTTTAGGTCTGTAATACACTGGTACTCAAATATTTGCAAACTGAATCTTCCTGCTCATTTTCTAGTGTTTTTTTCCCCCTCTCCCTACATGTACATCCCACTCCTTGCTGTGTGCCCTGCCCTGGACACTTCCCCCCGCAACTGCAGAGTATAGTAACCTGGGCAGACTATTCCCTCCAAAGTCCTTGGACTCCAAAGCAAGTCTCTCCCCACGCAACCTAAGTTATCCTTCCCACATCCCAAATGGTGGCTTTTATTAGGGGCTCCACCACCCAGAGCCCTGACTGCTCCATCCTACCAGCTACAGACCTACACAGGGAAATCCTCCTTTTAGGCGTTTCCTCAGGTTTCATTCTGCCTCCAATTCAGTAAATCAGCACTTTGCAGCCTTACTCCGATCATCTCCTCCCTTTTCCCCAGCTGCCTGGTCTCTCCATATCAGCCTGTGCTCTCCCAGGAAGAGACATGGTATCAGACCCCATGTTACATCCCTTTTGTTTAGCCTAACTGCTAGAGTGGAGGAGGAGCACAGCAGAGAGGAAAAGGTGGTGTTGCATGCAGAGACTGTCTTGTAGCCTCAGCCATGGGCTTTGGCCCTACTTGCCTGCTACCTCTTCCCAACCTTGTTGTCTGAAATAAGGCGTTACCCTCTTCAGTGACCTGTCAGAGGAAGATAAAACAGCAGAGGGGAGAGTAAGACTGCGTGGAGCTCTGCACGGAGTCAGAAAATCACTGCTCTGATAAGCAAAATGACAAGCCTGAACTCTATTTTGCTATCATGTATTTTCCGAGTATCACAAAAGGAATCTTATTTCTGGTTTTAAAATTTTAAAATTAGGACCTTTTGTATCTGAACTTAATGTCAAAAATGTGTTACATTTTGAGTGCATAGCAACAGCACTGGGCTTATTTCACACTCTTCAAAACTGTGGACAATGAACTTACATATTGTAATTTACAGAACAGTCTATATGCATATTATAATTTGTTACTGTTCCATGAATAAATGTGACATAAATCACTAAGAAAATCACTTAGTCAAGGCAGTGGCAAATAGCAAAGTGGTTTGCATGCACACAGGGACTGGAATGAAATGGCTGTGCACGTTGAGCCAGTGGGATACCTAGACTCCAGGAAAAAGTAGAAGGTAATTTACTGGTGATATATAACATACAGCAACACCATAAAACTGCTAGTCACAGAGTGGGCTCATCTTGCCTCTCTTAGGAAACTCAGATGCTAGAAAAGTCAGAAAAAACCAGAATTCTAATAGTCTTCTATTACAAGATGCACCATATATCCAAGAAATGGGCATCTTTAAATCTCACAAAGTGATCTGGAAGCCATACATTTTGCATTACAGTGAATAGGAGTACCTGCTGGTGGTCTGCAGAGAGCTGATTAGTCACAGCATGCTGCTTCCTCTGTATTCAGCTATTAAACAACATTTTAAAAGTTAAACTCATATTAAATATTTATCTGCTATTTATTGTTCCATGTAAGCAATTGCTGCAGTCTCCACAGGAATATTATTCTGTTGCCAGAAAGAGGATAATGATCTATGCAATAGCAAATAGGCTGGGAAGTAGGCCCATGAGGCAACATCTCTGTTGAAACATGAATTTGTGAATGTTTTGTATTACCAAAACCTTTGGCCAGCATTGTTCTATACGACTGAGCATTTCACATTTTGCAAGTGCCTGACTGAAGCATCCTAAAGAGGCATAATTTTTGTAGGATGACCTATTAGCAGTTTCTGAACATCATTAAATCCAGAAACATATCCCCACAGACATCCACCAACTCTTGATATTCCGGTTCTTCTCATTAGTAAGCTCAGTTTCTTCCCTATATTAGCACTATCCCCACCCAGTTCAAGACAGAATTATAATCACTTCTTCTGGGATACACAAATGCAAGTGTGCAACTTCTTGAAGATCCAATGATTTCAGTGGAGTTGTGGATGCTCAGAGTACCTTTGATGTCAAACCACTTCTAGTATGGCATGATGTCTGACCAGAGGTGGTAGCCTCTCTGAGACATCCAGCCATGGAAAACTGAGTTGACATCAGCTGTAACAGAGTCTCAAATTGCTGGAAACACATACTGTTACCTTCTCACAAATGTATATGCCTCATACAACATCAGGTGGAGGAGGTCATCTCCCTCGCTTTAAATCCTCTTGAATACTGCAGTTCTGAAGGTTGCTCTGGTTCTAGTGTTACTGGATTAGTTTTCCCCCATGGACCAAACTTTTTTTTGTCCTGACTAACTTGAAATCCTTTAAACCTGGAATATTCTAGGTGATCAACATCAAAGTTTTTTCCCCTTGTGTATTGAAAATGTTTCAGGTAGGCTGGCTGCCTATACAATAACAATTCCTGTTTAGATGTTTTGAAACTGTTCTAAAATTCAATTTGGCATACAAGTAACCTCATTTTTCTCAAACTAGCACCCACTAACACACTGCCTGATCTGAAATCCCCTGTCATTGCTAGGAAAGTCACCACTGGGTCACGGTCAGCCATCTGCATTGTCAGTGGGGTAACTACTATTTGTCGGGAGGAGGGATTGACAGAAAGGACAATGTTCAAGAATACAACATACCCCATTAGCATAGTTCAGTCCTAGTCAAAATAGTGTTTTTATTTCCTTATTTGAAATTAAAAAAAAACCAAATCAAATCCAGACGTCCTGTGTTTATTTATTTATTTACACTTTTTAGAAGCAGACAGAGATATAGGGATGGTGACAAACATTTTGGAAGATCTGAGAAAAAGCCTTTATCCCAGAAGCACTGCTAAAAATGTTGTAAAACATGGTTTTTTTTCTCAACCAAAATACTAGGGTTAAGAGAAAAGAAAAAAGTAAAGAAAAAAAGCTAATGAACAGTATCTAACAAAAAATAAAGAAAAAAATTAAGTGATTCTAAACACTTTCTATGTATTTCTACCCTGTATTGTGATTCTAACAAATGCAGCTGCTTTCTCCCTTACTTATTGAAAAAGCAATCAGCAATGAAGTTAATTGGTGTCTGACCAAGGCTCTTACAGTAACTGATTACTTACAGATGCCAAGTCTCCAAGTGAAATTTTTGCCACCTGTTTTCAATTTCAGGATTGGCAGTTTTGTATTTCCACAGCTTATTGACCTCGTGTGGGGCTATACCATCTGTTGCTATATTCTCCATGCTCAATCACCAGTTTCCACAGGACATCAACAACACCAGAATAGCTTTATCAGGAGTTTTCCTCCTTTACGCAAGGAGGCATACTAAATAACATAGCCTGGAAATATCAAAACTGTCTCCCACATCAAAAAGAAGCTGCAGATGAAACAGTGATTACTTTTCTTTAGTAAGTAGTTTCATTCAGGGTGTGAATATGGTTTATTTATATGTCAAATTAACCTTATCGAGATGTTTCCATGTATTGTGCAGGTCAACTTTCGATGCATTTTTATTTAGGTATCCATTATCTAGCATAAACATTTTGTATGGCCTGAAGTTTTTTAGGAGAGCCCATTTGATTGTGGAAACAGCACTGTCAACATTAAATCTATGTACTAGAAAACATAAGAGTTTAATCCTTTAAAAAGGACAATAAATACACTTGGGAAATAAACAGTTTGTTGGTGATAAAGCAATAAACAGAAATACAGAATCGCTCATTTTTTCCACCAATCTGCAAAGGATATGTTGCTAAATAGTTTTGCAAAGCATTTTTCTATTTCAGATTGAGACTTCTTTTCCCAAATATATCACTGACAGTGTTTAAGCATGACTCATCTACAAACTAATTCCAACATGTATTCTTATTATAATGATTACTAGATGGTATCTGTAAAAGGAGCCAGTTATGGAAAAGGACTATTCAATTATCCTCTCTGTAAGTTGCAGCACAAACCTCTAGGGGATGCTGTGTATATTAAATTCATACTGCATTTTACATTTGGACTCTTTCCACTATAGAAGTCTCAGGTGATCCCAACCCACACGGCCTGTGGTTGGTTGATGTTATTATTTTTGGTTGTATGATCACAATGGCTAAGTTCCTTCACTGTTGACAAGACCCAGGATGGCAGATGCCCTGCAAACGCAGAAGAAAAAGGCTATGCCATCCTTCCTTTTGCTGCATAAAGAGTTAAGCATTTGCTAAATTAGGCTGTGCTCTGAGATAACCTGAGCATCTTCCCTCTCCTCATGTGGCCCAGCAGTAGAGGAGGTAGCAGGGCTCTGGGAGAGGGGGAGGTCTGAGATGGGTGCTCTTTCCACATCTTTGGAGTGGGATATCAGGGGTAGAAAGGCAGCACTTCGGGCATGAAGGGCAGAGCGGGCATGGATCACAGACTATGGACAACTCACTTAGAATGGGAGGAAGGGAGAGTGGGCTGAGAAATACTCACCTAACAGGAGGTTGGAAATAAAGGGAAGGAGGAAAATGATGACTTTTTGCTAAGACATCAAAGCCCTTAATATGATTGTTTCCCCATTTCAACACCAACCGCTATGATTTCCATACAGCCTTCTCCCCGCTGCAGGAAATGACTGGTGTCCCCATCCCCCAGTTCATGAGGCAATTGAAGCTCTTTCCTCCTCTCCAGAAGAAGGTTCTGAGCCGTTCCCTTCAGGTCCAGTATCGCTAGAGACAAAAGACAGCACAAGACCGAAAGGCACGCTCCAGCCAGCCACCACTCTTCCAAACCCATTCGACTGTGGTTATGGCTCTCGTGCTGCTGATGATAGACACAGAACCCTTTATTCCTCATAACAATTTGATTAACCTACTGCCATATCATTTGCTATCACTCTGTCTCTAGAAGAGTGAGGGTGACTTTGGCATGAGTGTGAAGCCACTAGAGATTTTATGTCTTTTGCTTAAAGAACTCCGCCAGGCAAAAATTAGACGGGATTGTGGCCCACTTGCTGCAACGTCCTCTGACCTCAGTTAACACTGACATAAAACTAGAAGAATGCTGTTGACTGGAGCACAGCTATTCCCATTGTACTGGAGAGCATCTGAGGTCAGAATCTGACTCAAACTGCTTGCCAGAGACTGCAAAATATTATGAAAGAATGGCTAACAGAAGCTACCCACACCCACTGAGCTATGGATGTTCAGCTGAGAAGCAGATGTTTTAAGGGTGAGTACTTCTGTAATAAGTAAACACATTTATTGTAATGTAGAACACTGAGCTAATAATATAAATACCAAGTAGGACACTTGAAATACCATGCAAACAACAGCATACATCTGAAAAATAACTACAACAAATGCTTGTTTTTCATCAGAAAGATCACAGGATCAGCAGCTGTTTACTGCTTCAGCACAGCAATTACGATGTAAGCTTAGCCAATGTTTCCAGTAAAGCCTGCTCCTATCCATCCCATTTCTAATAATCTGTGACATTTTTTCCTGGGTCTGATATTCAGAGAGCTTGCTGTCCAAAATGCTAGCCGAGTTACAGTCAGAACAAGGCCAAAAGATCACATGCCTTGCTTTTCAGATGCAGTTAACTAAAACTAATTCACTTCGTTCTTTGCAAAGACCCCCTGTTTCTTACTCAGCAGTATAATTGTAGAACACAAATCAGGAAGTTTCTGAAGACTAAACATTTTAATTAGAAACAAACAAACAAAACAAAAAAAAAAAAAAGCCCTGCCAGAAAAAGAAACCTTTGCATTTACTTCTGTTTCTGTGATTTGGCTAAATAAAATACACTGATAGGATAGCAGCTAAGCTTTCAGCCAAGAAGATGACACCCACACAGACTCAAGAACAGACCCAGTATTTGGACTTCTGCTGACTTTGGTGGGCTCTGGGCCAGCCCTCAATAAGGCAAATAAAGTCTCACTTTTACCAGGGCTCCAGCTTATCTGGATCCCTGTGCAAGATCTCCTTAAGCTCCCACCCTGTCAGAAGGAAGCCACAGAGCCTCGCTTGGCCTATGAGCAGAAGCCTGAGCTGTGAATCTGGAGCACCAAACTGGGGCAAGGAGAGGCTATCGGTCACAGAGGGGTTGCCTGTGCCCATGTCTGCCCCTGCCGTGGGGCTGTGTTGCTCCAGCTGCCCCCACCTGCCCATTTCAGACCTGTCCCCTGACCCCATCTGATGTACTGGGTATGCTGGAGGGTTAGGAATGGGTACAGAGCCTTGCATCACAGTCAAGGAGAGAGGCTTTTGCATGCACTGCACTATTTTTTCAGACACCTTCAAAACTGCAAAAATACATAAATATGCTCAAATGTGGGAGCAACGTTCTTACCAGACAAGTCTAACTATTGCACCCACATGGACATGCCAACTATTTTGGTTTTATTTTTCATTTTAGTCAACATGTTAAACCAAAAGCATCATCCACTCTTCTCAGGAGAGAAAAAGACTAAAAATCACAGTAAAAATGCAGATATAGATGCACATTTTTGCTACCATATCTGAAGTTTTGCTTTTAAAACAAAAGCCCTACCTACTGTTCCACAGAACTCCCTTTCACAAGTTAGGGCTTCTACACCAAGCAGCGAAGCCACCGCAGGAGAAACAAAGCAAGGAACCTAAGCAGCCCACTCACAACCCAGCAAAGAACTCCTCATAATCCATTCCAATGTGTTTAAAACCCTCTTTTGACCTACAGTTTCACATGTGCCAGCCCAGGGTGAAGGAAACTAGTTTGCTGGCTCCATTAATGAGGCAAAACCTTGGAGCATCTAAGGCAGAACTTGCATGTAGAGCATTATCCAGAATTGTTCTGGTTTATTTTCTTCTTTGAACATAGTTTCTGCCTATTTACTTTTAAAACAAGAACATGCTGTTCTGCTTGGACGAAAATAATTTCTGTCTTAAGCTTCTGTAGTCTAGAAAGGTACACCTATAAAGGTGTTTGCGATAAATTGGGGGTTCTTCCTCTGTCCCCGAAGTAAGAAATGTGACTACAAATGTTGATACAAGTAAACACGGGTCAAGATTAGAAACTCAGGAGCTGGACTGAGCCACCACATTTAGAAAGTGAATTGGGTGATGTCAGATGCCAGGATGAAGGAGAAGTTTTTCATCAGAGCATCAGCTAGCACCCTCTGGTAAATGGCATGTAGGCGGGGAAGAGCTCAGGTAAATATCACCAGCTCTGTATCTGGATTTTAAATCAGTTCTAAGTTATAAAACTGCTTGCAGAGTTTCACATTACTGCCCTTCTCTAAAGATTTAGTCCTGATGTATTCTAGCTCCTTAATGTGGTTTTATCTAGAGTTCCCCCTTTTGTCTACTTGTTGGGTAAGTTTTCTCAAATAGAGTTCAGAAAGCCATACTATTAATGCAGATTTCAAAAATGTTGGGGTTTTTGAGTTCAAGTTGTTAGGATTTATACAGTTTTGCACCTCCATGTTGCAGCTCTGAGTTAGAAAAACACAGATAATGAAAAAGGCTATAACAGATACATGGATGACTTGCTTATTTTGATCGGCCAAGTAGTGTCAAATGGAAAAAACAAAAGAGTTTTAAAAAACAAGTTAAGATTTAAGACACAGCTGGACAAAGATTGACACATAGTTTAAAAGAATAAATTACCTAACTGTGAGTTCTAACGCTATCAGAATGTGGAACAGAAAGGAGACTACATTGAAAACAGTACAGTCTGGTCTAACATGAAAGATTTAATCATTAATATAGTCACTAATTTCAGTTGTATTTCCCTAATTCAAAGTGAGATTGCTATTTGCACAGTGGAGGCCTGTGGGACAAAACCAATGACTGTGACAGAGGGCTTTCACAAAACAGTTTTGTTTGCGCTCTGCTTCAAAAAAAGCAAAGGTACAAACAGAGCTGGAGGGCTAATTCCTTTCACATACAAACCATCCCTGCAAAAATAATAGAATGTAATAACCTTGTAATATTCCTTTAAACTTTGGATTTCAGCAAATAAATAACTTAAAAGAATACACATAAACCAAGCAGCTAACTTCAGCTTCTTAAGGAGACCTGGACATAAGGATATAGTGATGTACAGTTCATGTCTAAATGGAAAGCTTGTGACTGGACAGAAAAACAAATAAAGAACTTAAGTCTTAGATGTTGGTTCAGTATAAGGAAATTACAAACATATTAGATTTATATAACAGGGCAACATAAACTCAGCTTTTTAAAAATATCTTCATTATATTTAATTGATTTTTATGCACATTTTCTTCCTTGTGAAAGGTAGAGCTTTGGCTGCTTTTTTAACATATATTGAGAATATGGAATCTAATCATAATTCATGTCTGCTAGCTGAATTTTTATCAAGTAACATTTTGCCTATTTTAAAATATTTTCTCCCTACTTTGGTAAAGCAATTAATCTAGATTAGTGTAAATTGACTGCCTGTTAAATTAGCTCAAGAATGCATGGGAAAATCTTTTGGGTTAATATCTAGTTGCTCAGCTGTGTTTTAGAAAATGTTTCAAACAATATTCTCCAGGATGCAAAACCTCTTCAGCAAGCTAAGCAAGTTTTATCAGTAATTATGTTATTAATCTCCAGTGTGACTTCAGTGGTTTTGTGACTTCTACAACTGTCAAAAAGTGTAATTATATTTATACAGTAGCCTCTTTAATGTTGTAAACTACTGAAGTAGAAACAAAGATCTGGCACAGTGGAGGGAAAACTCAGTACATGCAGAGTATCAACATAAGATTTACTCTCCAGATTTCCAGAAGTAGAAGAGGCAATTTAACATTACAACTACCGTTGCAGTCTTAAAACTCAAATGTATTCAAAATGCAATCAGGCCATTATGAGTAATATTGCAAAAAAAAAAAAAGTGAAAATTAATACAGAGATTTTGATACTTTAAAAGGAAAGGCAGCAAAACTCCACGAACTCCACCAAGCACTTTGTTACCATTCCCAATTTTCAAGGAAGTTGTGGTCCTAATAGACAGCTGCATGTAATCCTAAAATTACTCTAACCCCATTTTCTATCAGTTCTCAATCATTTACTCTGCAGAGACAGACAAGTTACTATGTGTTTTCCTTGACTAATTTTAGGGTGGAAAATAGACCCCTGATATGGATTAATGCCTCTTGGCCTGGTGGAAGTGTGAAGCTGTTAGTAGGCATTTTATGCCCTAAAGAGTAAGGGTGAAGGATACTGAAAGTGTCTAACTCAAGATTATTTCCATTTTCTTCCACACAGCATGAATTTGAACCAGCAGTAGCACATGTACAGGTGTACTGTAATGAAGGTGAGGCTTCTTGGACACGCAATGAGACAAACAGCATGTGCCATAAACATTAATTAAATCGCACACTAGTGGGGAAAAAAAAGAGCAAAATTATTTTAGATAATTTAAGGGAAGCATTTTATCTATGTCATTTTCTAGCTTTCAAAATAGGCTTGTGCTTCAGCATATGAAAAACCGATAGGCAGAGCATCAAGTGCATAACTTTTACCCTCCCATGACACATCCACAAGTCTGAATAATGAAAACACATAGCAGATCTCTGGCAATTTATCAGCTCTACATGTGCTCACATGCATTTTATTCTACACAGCCACAATAAGAATGCAAATGGTGTCAAAAAACAGGGCCAGATTTGCTCAAGGGCAGAATCTCAGCTGATTGGACAGTTCCCCTGCCCTGCCCTGCCCCCAGCTCTGCCTGGGGTGACCCCCGCACCC
>JANZLQ010000078.1:23954088-23967324 GCA_026212715.1 Elanus axillaris | reverse complement strand
CCCCCCAAAAAAAAAAAAAAAGGACAACACTCTGCAAAAGGAAACACAACCTAGAGACAAAGGTTTCACAAGCGTGTAGCAACTTCCTTAGCACTCCAGGAAATAAGTGGATAAGCTCTTCCTTCCCAATAAAATATTTGTAGAAACTATAGGTGTAAAAATAACTAAACACCAAAAAAGTCCAGTGGTCATATAAAATATTTACCAAGTTTGTTTTGTTTTTTTTTTTCCAGGATGTAAGTGCTGCATTTTTCTTCCCAATTTTACCTAGGATAGTATTTTTAAAGATGTGTCAGACTGTGAAGGTCAGTCCTACAGGTAAGCTGGCAGCGCTGTCAAGAGCTATACAGAACGCTCTGCAAAGTGCCGTCAATCTTAATTTCTAAATGCAACTGACTGAGGAGTGAATATACATTGTGAGAGCCAATTCAGTGAATTGTTGTTAACAAACTACTTATCAGTGATGGTTTAATAGCATCAGTATTTTCTAAAGCAACTTAGTTTCTCTGATTGCAGAAATAACAGTATCTTTATGCACTGGATTCTGAGTCAAGTAAATCCCTGGTGTGACTCAGATGTGAGGCTGCAGATTACAGACATTTTCCCATCTCTTCAAAATATCTCTACAACGGAAAATTAAGTAAATTTCTCACTCTGAAAGAAACTGTGCTATGCTCTCAAAAGAAGAATGCAGCCTTGCAAGTAGATTGCTGCCTCTTCCATTCATGCCCGAAGGATAAGTTAAGAATGTGGGAAGACCTCTGCTGAGTCTCACTGCCAGCGTTAATTGCTGTTTCATGAGGAAGTATCAAAGAAGAAACTAGGTACCAATGGAGAGAATGATTCACTGACAAATTCTTGCCAGGAAAAATACTTCAAAGAAAGTCAGTGGAGTATTATCAGCTGGAATATGAAGATGAAAAACATACTGTACCTCAATGAATGTAGTGCATTCACCACGGATATGCTGACCACTCATGTAAAACAAATCTAGTTTCAAATATTTGGAGATCTTTACATTAATAATGCCCATATTTACCTGTAAAAAGTTTTCTCAGGATGGTAATAATTCTAAAAAGTAAAATGGAAATGATACAAATGTTTCTTAGTATTTGTAAAATCAGGAAAGCTTCCTGTCACCCCATTTGATTTATGATTAAATTTAATGGATTTCTAAAGATAAGCAATGTTTTTCTAAGTTCACCTAGAAAATATCATCAGAATGACACCATCTTACAGCCCTATTGTTAATATGTTATTTTTCATCTGTTTGTCTTGCATTTCTGTATCTTAGGAGGCAATTTTTTCCTGTCACCTCCTACTTACAAAAGAGTCTAACTTGACCATAACCATTTTCTCCTCTTGGAACAGACTGTATTGTTGCTCAAGCTGAAGGTATCTTTTAATAAATAAACTTGGAACTAATCTATTTTAGCTTTTCACATTAAAAGCTGTGCATGGAATATAATAATACCAGTCATTCAAGAAATTAAAAGAAAATAATTTATCCTAATTCAAAAATAATGGAGCCCTTTGAAACAAATGTAGTCTATTAACTGTGAGAGCCTATAATATTGGCTCATTAAATAGCAAATAGGCTCACAGCAACTTCTGGATTAGGCAGAAGTAATAATCTACTGTAGCCACAGAAATTTTGCACATTTACTAATACCACCTCTAAGCATCTTTCCAATAGTGTAATCCGGAAATTTTGCAGGCTGTGAGATGATGTTTTTACTGTACCACTTCAGTTGAGATGAGAAGATCTGCTGCTGCCTTTAGCCCTGCCTTTCTCCTGCTCCCCTTCCTGCACGCGTCTGTGATCCAAACAGTGACAGATGCACAACTGCAACCAGGGCTTTATTTTGGTACTCACTTCTTCATGCAGGCAGAGAAGGGATTAGTACTAGCCAGGACTATTCAGACACATACAAGAGACAAAATATTTTCCCTTCCCTCTGATATCAGCCCTAGAGCATTACCAGAAGCATACCGATATTAGGCACCAAGACGATTGAGGCAGTCTTACATCCAGAATACTCTTGGCCCTAAAGAACCTGTGACCAGCTGCTAAGAGGGGAGAGGGGTGTGGTTTGCACAGACATCTGTAATGCTGGTGTGCTGCAGCATTTTATTTTAACATCCTGTTTATCCTGGCCTTAATTTCAGCTCATTGCTTGGTAATGATGCAAGAGATCATCTGATGAATCAGGAACTCTGAACATGCAACCAAATCTCCAGGCAAAGCAGGTTTTTCATTTTTGCCTTGCAGTTCAAGGGCCCCTTCTGCTTTAACCTGGTAATCACACACCACAAGTTGAAGAACATTATGGCATAGACAGATGACCTTCTACTGCAGTCTTTACTCCAGGATCTCCCAGCAAGTTCCTGTTTTCTATTGCAAACACAACCACAAATAATAGAGGACCTTGACTTCTTCAGGCTATATATCAAAGTACCCAATATCGCATCTTTATTGTATTGTTTTTTCTTTAGTATAATTCACATGGTACATTTTTACTGAACAAAAGATTCAGCACAAAGAGGAGCAGGGCTGGAGAAAGTTATGGAATTCACAACTACGGGGTAAAAGTCACAGTTTCCTTTTGAGCAAGTCAGAGAGAAGACATTTCTCTCTTGATTCCTTCCTCTTTTCTCATACAGAAAAAATAATGTATTTGCAGAATGTAAGTATCTCTTCTCTTTGCATAAAAATAAAGGTGGTTTGAGGAGTTGAAGAACTTTGCAAGTAAAAAGCACCAGAGGCTGCCACACAAACCATGCTTAACACCGGAAAGATAAAACCAGCCTGCTCTGAGCTGGACAGGGTGATAAAGGAGCACAACTGCCATTGGCATTGCAAAGTCTGCAGATAGCTGTTTGCACTTAGCGGCTACGAGGCAGTGGGACACAGCACTGCACATGCTTGTCCTGGTCAAGGTGCAGCCCGCCAGGATGGCTCCCCTGGGACAATTGTGGTTGAGGGAGAGGCAGGCGGGACGATGTCCTGAGCCCTGTTCTGCTGCAGTCCGTACGGAACTGCAGTGCCAGTGCGAGTTCATGTACGAGGGCATTGCACTACAGGCTTTATATTCTCTGAGCTGCCTGTCATTTTGACTTTTAATAAAGTATTTTCCTGTTCAGTCTCTCCAAGGAGAAGTGTTTGAGAGAGAATAAAGAAATTTCAAACCAAAGGTTTTAATAAAGTCTTAAAATAAGAACATATAAAACTGCTTGTCTCAAACGCAAACTCAGCCAGCACACCAGGGCTGTGCTCCATATTCATGGTCACAACCACATTCACAATATAGGTTTCTTCACACTAAAGATACAGGTATCCATTTTCAAATCTTCTGGACCATGCCTGGGTAACCAAAGGTGTACTTTCTGGGTTTTTAAGTGTTTTATTTTCCTGCTTTTGCCTTTTATCATCACAGCATGTGACAGTCCCAGAAATGGCAACGTAATTGCTGGTGTCTGACAGGCTTATTGGCTTCCAGACACAAAGTTCATGATTCTGCCATCATATTGTAACTTGTACACATATGATTACAACTCTTCAGAGAGCAACTCTGTACTAGTATGAGGCAGAACATAATAGGCAGTGTTTACCCAAATAGCAGTCAACACAGGTATTCACTTTACTGGTGGGAAGACAGGCTGCAAACAGAAATCTAGAGCATTACAGACTGCAGAAAATGGCTTGACTGCACTGATGAGTTAAGCTCACATCAGCTAGGGCATGGAAAGAGAAGAATATTTCTTCCACTTTATATTAGGAAGTAATTAAACTGAAAGCATGCAGTCAAATGCAGTTCTGAGAACGATGGGCTATATTCCCTTATACACCTCAGTGTAGAGGTGTCTCATAAGAGACAATGCAATGCCTATTTGAAAAAAAAAATCTCTAATGCAGCTTTTTATACAGGAATTTCATACCTAGACTAGTCTAACCCAGGCACTAATTTGCAAGATTACTCTGCTGTGAACAGCTTCTACTCCATAAGTATATTCTAAGTACATCTGACTGAAACTAAAGGGATGCAGTGTGATTTCTTCTTTCATCTCAATAGAAGTAGACCATTCTCCAGGAGAAATTCTACTTCTAAAACAGGCTCTGATGAGAGGCCAATGCCAAAAGCAGGCTCTAGTAGTGGTCATGTAACTTCCTCTCTAAGTACCGTTATTTCTGCCAACTCTAATGAAACAGAAGACAAATGCTGCAGTGTGACCTTGGCAGGACTGTGCACTATATTGCACATGAAGGAAAAGAACTTGGAAGCACGAGTGTGACTGCACCATGCAGTGACATCTGCCTTAACACTCCTCTGTTGTCAATTATATAACATAGTAAACCAAAGATAAAATAACACCTGTGACTGCTACAGTAGGAAACCAGCATTTGGGAAGTCTTGAGGACTTTGTTTTACTTTCTATAAGGTCAGAAGTAATTTTGTTACTGACATTAGTGGACATACAGCTGAGGACAAAAGCTTATTTCAAGCCTCAAAATAGCTGCTGACTGAGGTGGAAGAAAGATTAATTGTTTGAAGAGGCCTTTATTGTAATCCTGGGGCATTTTCTTGGGGTGATTAACTGGAGTATAATAGGCATAAAGGGAGTAAGATAACACACAGATGATTTAGTTTAGTGCAAAGTATTTTACATGATGTTGCTTTTCAAGATCACAGTGTAAGGGGCTCTGCTGCTTCTTCAGTTAACCAGAACATTACCTGTCTAGTATAGTGGGCTGCCCAGCACCAGTGTCCTTCCAGAGTTTGAATGCTATAGTAGATATACCTATCCCCTTGGATTTTGCAGGGATTCTTTGAATTAAAAAGTAGATTCTAATCTGTGTGCAATCTACAGACATAAATTTGGATCTGCAACTACTGCTCCACTGACAGTTTACTCTGAAGTGCCATACACTGGTTTCATTGAAGTTAATGAGAATTTTCAATTAATTTAATAAGACCTGAATTTATCTTCCATGTGTTGTTCTAACCTAATGAAGCAAATATATTAACCACCTGACTGTTCCAAGATATAACCTACTAAATGTGTTTGGAAAGATGAAGATGGACAGACATTTTGGGGACTAATTTGTGGCTGCTTTGTACCGCTTTGGGAAAACTCTGTAATTCCTCTTGCTTCAAAGATATTCTACTGAACTGAATGAAAGATAAGGTTTTTTGTGGTTGTTTTGTTGTTGTTGTTTGGTTTCTGGCTTTTTGGGTGGTTTTTGTTGTTTGTTTGGTCTTTTGGTTTTATTTGTTTGTTTGGGGTTTGTTTGTTTGTTTGTTTTTAAGAAAAAAAGGATACTTTCACTTATTTCATGTTTTGAGTCAGGCTTGTAAAGCTGTTTAAACACCATCTGCAGAGCAACCAAAGTTTCAATTATGACTTTTTTTACTGAGCTGACTTGCATTTGCACTTAGTTGTTAAGCCTTGTCCAAATACCACTTTATCCAGCAGATTCACAGAATTTCACAATAAAGGAAATATGATAACCTGTATGATTTTCTTGTATTTTACTTTTAAAAACAAGAACCAGAAACTACAGACTAAGAGGGAACCTCACCTCACGTCTAGCAGATTCTTGTCTCTTGACACTTGACTTTTTTGGACCACTTTGAATTATTTTCTCTAAATTCCAGTGGAAGGGGCATTTCCAGTTTACAGCATTAGAAATTAAAGTGCCCTTTATTTAGGGAAGGAGCAGCACAAAGCAAGTTTACCTACCAAAATATCTTGACATAAGAGGTCACAGATTTAGAAGTAGAAGATAATTCAATTTAAATCCATTTGATTTTTGGCACCTTAACGGAGTGAGCTAAAAAAGGGTGACAATTAGTATCAGTTACAGTATAAGTTTTGCCAAGCCTAACTGAAACAATTGCAGTTATATCTACCATACATTGAATATAAAACCAGTTAATGGACAGTTAATGAAACACTTCAGCTAATGCTGTCAACTGGTCAGATTTGGACAGAATGATTCATATTTTAGGAAGAGAGTTAACATTTTTTTTCACTCTG
The DNA here is from genome assembly GCA_026212715.1 of Elanus axillaris. Lineage (NCBI taxonomy): Eukaryota > Metazoa > Chordata > Aves > Accipitriformes > Accipitridae > Elanus > Elanus axillaris. Next base: position 23,961,285 of record JANZLQ010000078.1, on the reverse strand, counting down.
CCCCTCAGTTAATTTCATTCAATGAGTATTGTATCTCCCTAGTGCTATCCAAATTACTGTTTTAAGTACCAGCACTTACAGTCTCTCTAAGTCTAACCCTGCATACTCCCAGAAGATATGCAGATGCCATTGCCGTCAGACAGGCAGATGTCTTTGAGCTCGGGATGAAGCCGCTGCCAGCTGTACTAGTTAACTTTGAACATTAGAGAGGAGTTAGCATCCTCTGTGAAGCCTTGTGCATTATTAAATCTTTATCATAATGGTGATTACTGCAGTTGACTAGTACCTGGATTTTTCCTACACTACATCAGTTTGTTTCAACCTGCTTTTAGAAAATTAATTCTAAGGCTGCTGTCCTAAACTACATGACTGTGGAATGTATGCCCAAAACATACAGAAACCAGGAATGACAGTCTCAGTTGTGATAGTCTGAAACAGTGTGCTCACAATCAATGTTGTCTTGTGACGTTTGTTTTTAAGTAGTGTAACTATTCTTTAAAAAAATGGTTGAGTCAGTGTGGAAATTAAGCATACACCTGATTCTTAATGAGCACGTTTTTCTGTTCTGCCTTCTGGAAGCCACAGATCCTACCACTAATGCTGCCTAGGAGACTGTTCTCCATCTTGACAAATAATCTTGCAGACTTAGCAATACATGCATTTAGTATTTCTGCTTTACACAACACTGCAACCCACAGAAATATGAAACTGCACTCTCGAGAGATTACAGCTGTTATAAATGCAAACTTTGCATTTTCCCCACAATATGGGTTGCTGCCAACACTTTCCTTTAGACTACAGTTACACCAACAGGCAACACTGAGCTAAGATATATGTAAATATATCATTTAAAAAACCCCAACCATTCAGAAGCTTAAAAGCATTAATCCTTTCATGATGCTGATTCCTTATAAAATATCATGTCAGACTGATTTTATTCTTTGTCTTTAAGGACCTCAGTAAGAAATTTGCCAACTTTGGTACATAGCACATGGGGCAGATCACTGGCTCGATTTTCAGTGCTCGATTCCAGCTGATTGAAATGAAAGGCTTACAAAAACGTTTCTGAAAGTCCCAGTATGCGTGCTTGCATCCTCTGACACTTCTGCCTTTGAAAACATGACCCCTAATGATTGCTGGAATATCTAAAATCTTTCCTCAGCACTAGTTTGAGGAACGCAGTCGGAATGCCCCACACTCCTCTGTCCTATAACTTGACCACAACACAGAGCTCAATACAAGAATACGGGATGAAAGTCTGCTTAATCTCAGCACCTTGCCCACACATGCTATGAGAAGGTCCATTTTTTCAGTATGCCTTCCTAGATATTTTTGTGTGCCTCTGTGTGTGTGTGCATCACAGCCCTTTTTCCTGAAGACTATGAGAAATAAAGACAGAAAGAATAATTTGTACAACACATTATAATCACAGTAATCAACACATTTCTGAAAGGCACTTGGATACGGTAAGAAGAGGCATGGAATAAGAACAGAAGGGTGGCTTTAAAGTACACAACAGACTCATAGCATGAATAAAAGAAAGTTTAGTCCTCAAGTAAAGTAAACCTGTGGTAATTTTGTTGTAAGAGCAAACTCTCATGGAAAACATCTCAAGCCTAATATACCCAGTTGAGTACATAATAAAAATAAAGATGGCCCAAAGGTATAATTCTGTCTCTTTATCTTGTTCTCTAATGGGGAAAACTTAGTACCACCATGATTCACAAGCTCCTTCATAAGTTAGTCATATTGATAGTCGATCAGTGGCTTGGTCTTACTAACCTAGCAGAAAGCTATCCAAAAACATCTTATATATTTCTCCTAAACTCTGACTTAAATGTATTCGTAAGTAATATATATGTATTTATTCTTATCCCAATACTATTCTTTAGTTTAAATAGGTCTTCTCCTCTATGTTATTTACTCTGCTAATCATGCATGAAGATCAACCAGCTCAACCTTCATTTCAGAAGGCTAAATAAACCAAGGCCTCTTAGTCTTCTCTATTTCGTCAGCTTTCCACTTAATTTTGCTTTTCCTTCAGTGCCTATTCGTTTTAGTTAATCCCTCCAGAAGGCGGAAGACCAAATCTCTGTGCAGCACTGCAGAAAAAAGTCTTACCAGTTCTCCGCACAATGTAATTAGTTTCCACTTACCAGAAGTGCCTCAAATACCGCACTTCATGATCACATCACCATTGGAGCATATTTATTTCTGTGACACTTTTGAAATTTCCTTCATGAACTGTGGCAGATCAACTGAAGCCAAAACCTAACACATTGCACTGGGTTTCTGTTCTGAGCTGCCTGGTTTACTCACAAACTGAACTGGGCTTTGTATCCCAGTGAGATGGCATTGCTGTGTTTTCAAGTCCAGTCAAGTCAAGTCAAGTCAACCTGCCCCACCCCCACCCCCCATCAAACAAGCAGGGTAAAACACAAAATAGATTTTTCCAAGGAACCTGTATGCCAGACTCTGAAAGCTCTGATAATCTGGCTCTTACTAACTTTTTGCTCAGAATAGATAGGAAAAAAACGCATCTTTGTTTAAAGGCCAAACACACTATGGTGAACATCTGTCTTATAATGGCTCTGAACACAAGCTACCATCATTTCTAAGACTATCCATTACAGTTGCTTAAGACTTCCTTAATTTTTCAGATATTCAAATAATCAATGATATCTAACCTCAATTTCAGATCACAAGAAATTAAAAACTTGAACACTACCTAGCAGACCTCGTCCTTTGAGAAATCCATCTGGCTAATTAGAAATAAATTTGCTTTTAATTTACCTGTACTAGAACAAGACAGGACATATCGGAATGTATTACAACCCTCAGTACTATCAACTAGCATTGTTCAGTCCCAAAAGAACTGAACACTTTAAGATGGGAGGATTATTCAAAAAGATTATACACTCTATTCCTACATGTTGAATAATTAATCAGAATTAATTCTACATATATTAACAGCTTTTTTTTTCCTTTGCACAAGTCCCAAAGATCAGTTTATAAGAATATGAAATGATTCAGATGTCGTCACCATATTTTTCAGGTGTTGTTTTTTGTGGTTTTTTTAAACACCACCTTCAGAATGGCCATAAAAAAGTGGCAGTGTATGACAAAACAAAACAAAAAAAAAAACAGTGGTAAGGGTTAATAGCAGTTTACTTGAGCAAGTGCGAGGGCCTCATGTTGGACAAATCCTGATTTCCTGGATGTCTGAAGTCCATCTTTTAAAAAACAAGGTCACAAATAATTTTTATTGCTTCCTTCTCCTCCAAGAAAACAAGCTATCAAAATAATTCACTCCACAAGAATAGTTTAATACACTTAAAAGAGCAAAGCACTACATTTCTCAAATGGTTGGAACTAAGCCAAAGCAAAGAAAACACAAATTGTACTTTCAATGTTCAAAAGCCCTATTAGGTTAGCAGGGCCAATACAGGAAACTAGCCATGCTGAGAGGTTTGTCTTATCTAATATTCCTGAACAAAGTGCAGTGGTCTTATTCTTTGATAATTCCTGAACACTGTGCTTAAGCTATTAAGCTAAAAAGATGATCTTTACTATTTATGAACAGGCTTGTTCAACACATTGCATGTTGAACACCTGAAATCCAGAGCTCAAGCAATGGGTTCTTCTAGTGAGTGCTGCCTTATTCTGTGCTGTCTCTCTCAAGATGTGACCTCTCTCCAGAGATCCTGTCCATTTCTTTGTAGAGATGAGCAGCATGGCCCTTCTGCAGTTTACTCACATGTAAGTCACAACATACTTTGTTTACTACGTCACAACTTTAATTTAGATTTCTTCACTGTCTCCCTGTCACATATTTCAGTTGGTAAGCCTGGCCTCTTCCACCTTGCTCCAAGGTAAGATCCATTATGATCTGATTCTTCTTGGCCTAGATCAGGAAAATTTCCTGTTCATTACTCCTGAAAATAAGATGGCCCTGGAGATACTGTACTTGAAAAAAAAACCTTCTCTCTGGAACACAAAGATTCTTAAAGATACTGAAAGTGTTTCACCAAAATAATTTATTATTTGCTCAATGAGGATTAAACCAGTAAGCAGACTATGCAGCTTCAACCTCAGAAAAATTTGGAAGATTCAGTGTTTAGCATCCCCACCTCCCACTGAAACAAGGAAATCATTTAATTATTCAGGCTGTAAGGTCTTATTTAAATATTCTCTTTTCATTGCAAGTGTAGCTGAGATAGAGTCAAAGAATCATAACCCTGCTGCAACAGTTTTTCAGCAATTTTTCAGAAAAATATTTCCAGAAGTTTTGGCTGGTTCTCTTTTCTCCTGGGTTAAGAGGCATTTTTAAGCTTTCTCCCTCTTTCAGTCCTAAGCCTTATGATCTTGTTAGCCCACCTGGACTGAGGTTGACATTTCCCCATTATTAGCACTCCCACTACTCTCACAGGGCCTCCCGTTTCTCTTGATGACATCTCATCTTTGAAACTGTTCTCTGTCTTTCCTGTTTTCTTCCTAACGACTTTGTCTGCAACTTCAACTGATCCTGCCGAATAGTATCAAGTAGGTAAAGTGATACTAAATAGCAGCAATACAACAACAGAAACAAAAAGATATTTTTTTTATTCAATATGCAATACTTAAAGCAAAGGTGAACACTGTCTCCTGTAAGTTCTGAGAGTATAGCTGACAAAGATGGCAGTGTATCAAATGCAAGAACAGAGGAATGTGTTAAAAATAGAGTTCCCAATTTTGATACAAAATTAGGATAGAAGCACTTATTTCAAACTCTTGGCAGGGTTGATCTCACTGTCCTGTCATTTCATTCACTGAAAGTCCACGTGTCTATGCTGATTATTCCATTGCTGACTTGCTACATACAGATATAACTGATTTTTGAATTATTCCTTTTGGCAAATTCAATTAATTTTAATTAAAAGCATCATTAAGAATAATAAGTTATTTTTGCTAACATCAAAATGTAGATACAGGATATATATGCATATGATGGAAACATAGATGTGCATAAAAGTAGTCAGCCTTTCCTCTTTCAAAGAAGGACTCCTTTTAGCTGTGGTTTGAATTCAGTCCTCCTCACATGTAAACAGCCCATCTGGTCTCATCTTCCAGTGAAGCCTCTGACCACAGTGGATTGATAGACAGCTGCCTCTTCCCACCATTTATACAGCACAACTCGTGACATGTTTTCTTGTCATCCATCTTCCCTCTTTCGCAGCCTAATCTTTACTTTTGTTTTTTTTCTCTTTCCCTCCTTCTCACCTATCTCCCATTCTTGCTTTTTTTTTTCCCTAGTATTTGTATGCCTCTGGTTTCCCCACTAAGGAGCAAAAATAATTCTTGGCATGGGGTCCTCCTGATCACTTCAACAAGCCACACTGGAAACATTTTTGGAATTTAAACCTGAGTGTTCCTGGTGAAAAAAGAAGCTCAAAAAAAGAAGTACCAGTCTTGCTTCTTCTTTTACTTCTTCATGAAAAGAAACAGCTCTTTTTGGGTGCAGCTGGAATAAAAAGCCACTGCTAAAGGACGATACAGGTGTAAGTCGTGACAATTATTGAGGCAACTGAGACAAAATATTGTAAGGGATTAATGTGAAAGAAGACTGCATATGATTAAGGAACGTAATCCCCAAGCTCTTATCCAGTCTGAAGCAGTTTATACCTTAACAGAAGCAAGTAATTTGCTTAAAAGAAAAGAAGAAACTTGTTCTCATTTTAGGAAGTGTCATTATGACTCTTATTTTTCAGATATTACATATACTGCAAACATGCTCACATGCACACAGGCACACACACACTGAGGAGCACATCAGGCTGTGGAGAGATGATGAACACTCCCACTCTCAACACCACTCTGTCTTTACCTGAGAAAGTATGATGTACTCTGAATACACCTTAGGTAAAACTTCAACTTTGCTTGTCAAACACCATTAAACAGGCTTTTATTAGATGTAAATTATGTAAAGTCAAATAAAAAATATGTAGAAAATGTTGAAAAAAATAAGTAAGATTAATTATTGGACCAGGTTCTGGAAACGACTTGACCATTTCCCTTCCACCCCCAAGAGTGAGAGAAATGTGGAAAAAAAATGAAACAATTTACTGTCAGCAAAGACCACTCTGTGACCAGACAAAAGCTATGCTCATCATTATGTGCTTAAAACCAATTCTTTTTTCTCCTGATAAGAGTTAAAAATGTGTGACAATGCATGACTGTGTAATATTCTCAAAAATTCAAGCATGTTTTCTTTGTGCTGAAAAATGCAGACCAATGATGTTAAAAGCTTTGCAATATATGGTTGATAAAATACTTATACAGTGCATACTTAGAACAGAAATATTAAGTGTCCTAATCTCATTTTACAAAGAGTATAAACTAAGCACAGATCTGATTAAATGCCATACATGTTCTCTGATCAAATACAGATAAGCAAGACATTCTGATTTTCCAATACATTGTTAATACATATCATGTAGTAATTCTAAAAACATTCGATAAATATGTTTAAACAATCTCTTTACCTAGAAAAGTAAACAAGCCAGCAAGCTTTTCTAAACTGAGCAAGTGAGGCTAACTTTATCACAATTTGTTGCTGACAGCTGCTCACCACTGTTAAATTAGCTACTAAGGACCCAAACATGTGAAAAGTCCTACTCCATATACCTAAATGGCACAAGCCACCATGAATTCAGGCTTCTTCTCAAGTGTAAACGTGGCCCTAGGATTTGCTGAACTTGTTAAATGACTTTATTCATGGATTGTAGCCTTGGTGTAAACCTTTGGAGTATGATAATTACAGAGATAATAATAAGCTTGGCTTGTGACAGAGAATCGTAAAACCCCCAGTGAATCTTGCTGTCAACCACAGCTTCAGAAGTATGGTGTAATACATAAAAATAACATTCCTACTGCAATCCTCAGGTCATTTAAGTATGGGCAGGTAACAAGTTTTTTTTTAAGGGAAAATGCTGGGCTTTTCTGCTGTCATGAGCTAAAGTAAATACCTGGTTAAAATTAGTATCTGTAAAATAATCAACAATATAAAACAAGAAAAGTAAACAGTTTAAAATACTTTTATATTTTCTGAAGTGTTCAGAAAAATATGTATTTCTTTTAGACATGTTAGATGTAAAAAATATTTTACAAAACAGAATTTTTCAGGTTTCAGCCACATATAAGCGGAGGAGAGAAAGGAAG
>JANZLQ010000078.1:23872222-23953988 GCA_026212715.1 Elanus axillaris | reverse complement strand
AAGGAAGGAGGGGGGAGAGAGAGCGTGGGAGGGAGAGGAAGAGGTGCAGAGACAGGGAAAGAGAATCTTTGCATCTAGATCAGCTCAAAAAGTAAAGTTTTCATTCTGATTTTTGAAATAGGAGGAATTTGACAAGGATTGGAAGCATCCTTTCCTTGAAATTTCCAGGATAAACTAATTGGCTAGTTGTAGGAAATTAGGAAACATAAGTATATGTCCCATTGGCACAAAGGTTTCTTGTAACTACATTAGAGAATGTGAAAATAGGATCTCTGTAATGCTACCATGTTTAACAAGACTCACAGATCATCTGTGATTAAATGCAGGTCACATAAAATAACACCTGTAATGCTGCCAACTTCAGTGAGGCTCAAGCATGATAGTGATTAAATGCTTGTCACATAAAATAACCTCTGGATTCTCAAAAAACATGGAATAAATTTGCATTTCCAGTGCACACACATAAATACACTCACATACTCAGATTATAACTGCTGGAGATTAGCTAGCAGGAAATTATTATGTTCTTTAACAAGGCTTAAAAGTTTGCAAAGTAGGCATAAATGTGAAGAGAAGTGTCTCATGAAATCAAGACCTTTACTAACATGTAGGAGTGGTGATGTTGCTCCTCATGTGCAGGAGTGCTGGTGGAAGAAGCTCTATAGTTCATCCCACAGCACTAGTAATTAAAGATATTCCTACACTGCAAGAGCACATGGTCTCTAACATCACACTATCTTTATTGAACATTTGGGGGATTTATAAGAAAATAAATAAGAGGACTATTCCCCTCCCCTCTTTCTTTCAATCACTTGAAGTGCTGTCAGTAAAAATAAGCAGGGCAAAGCACTGCTGCATGACCTGAACTCACCAAGGGATGGCGAGGCAGGGGAATAACTGCTTCCTGTGGCACACACAAAGCAGAGTTGGGTGCCAAAAATATAGCTCCTGACATCGGCTGCTGATGCCTTTTGAACCACGAGCTGAGAAAGACCCCATTCATTCACATGGGTGGGCTGAGAATGAAACGTTATCAACTTCTGTTAGAGCTGTTTTCAGAACAGTTGCTCATGGTGTTTCATAGAAAAATGACAGTTTCAGAAATAAAATAAAATAAAATAAAATAAAATAAAATAAAATAAAATAAAATAAAATAATCTCCATTACATTTCTTGCATTTTAAAAAATATTCTGCTTCCAAGTCCTGACCGCTCAAGCTAGTTTTTCTAACATTTAGGATGCGAGGTGCCACACCAAGATACCAGTAAGTTTGTAAAATCTTGTTTGTCTATAATGAAAACATCCCTTTTGTATCAGTTTAAGAGCTAAAGGTGCTTTTTCTTTTTCCTGATAAAGTCATGCTGACATACCGAATTTATTCTGTATTCTTACTTCTCCTTTCCTGACCTACTTTGTAAACATGAGGCTCTGGGAATACCATTACACTTACATTTGCTTACCGGATGGCTGGACTTCTGCTAAAGTGATCTGTTGATTCCTACTACCGCATATGTGCCTATTTTCAGAGGAATAATAAACTAGCATGTGCCAGCATGAAAAAGCTAACCTTAAATATTTCAGGACAATGCCACAAATGAATGCATTTGTTGAAGGTTTCTTGAAAGAGCTGACATTTTCGGAAGATGAATTTTGACTTACAACTTGAGCAGGTTTGCTAGGAGTACTGGGGTACTAGCAAGCATATTGACAAAACATACAATTTTGTCAGCTGTCATCAGTTTAGTCCTTTGACCTTTGAAATCCAGTGGGAAATCTAGCAAAATGGACTACATTACTGAATTTATTTGAATCAGAAATATAATACAAATAACCTGTCAATTAATTTGGCTTCCAGTCCTAGCTTGAACTTGTATTTCCATAGCCTTTTGGTACTGGCACTTTGGGTACCAAAATGAAAGATGTTTAAAAAAACCCACCTCTCCCTGTTAACAAGCTTAGAAGTTGAAGAAGTGGTTTTATAAAAGCACAAACATTCTATTTCTTTACTCTCATCTTTCCTTAAGTTCTGTCCACTTCACAGCCCAGCTGTTGAAGGAACTGAGCAAAATCTTCTTGTGACTCACTTCAGTCACTTAGAGAAGCAAGTCTTCAACAATCCTGCTTCTGAGTTACAACTTGTAGATCAAGTGGTTAACATATGTATCCTCTCTTTAAAGAAAATATGAAACTATAAATTAACACTAAACCCAAGACTAGCTAATAATTAAAACAGAAAACTTATGCTCCAAGGACTACTCCCTGCAAAGACTTGCACAGGTGCTTTGCTTTGCACATGAAATAGACTCATTAAAATTAATAGGTCAATTCACTATATGTCAGAGTGCACAGATTTAAATCAAAATGATTGGAATCACCAAATTTAATCAGGAATTAAATCAGTAAGCAGAAGAGATTGACTTAAATCTTTGAGTTTAATCTTGGTTTTAATTTGTAGAGTTTTTGCTTTAAAGTAAAGTTGACTCTTTTTGGCTGGTATGTTTTCATCTCTTTTTCAACCAAGGAGAATTAGACACAATATACACATAAACAGTGACCAATATAATTGTGTCACATAATAAAAAGTAAAAATTAAGAATTTGAATAAATTTATACTAAGTATGAAAACAGTTTCTTACTAACTTACTAACTGGGTAACAGTTACATCTTATTCTTTTATTTGGGTCTATGCATATGGATAGAAAATTGTATCTCAGTTTAAGTAAACAAAAAAAAAATTAAACTACTTTAGTCAGGGAGTAATCTCACTTAACTTCATCCATCTAAAAGTTAAGCACCTAGTCTCAGCTAGTAACCAAGGCTCTATTTGTAGTCAGTGGAGATAAGAGGCAACTTCAGTGACAGACTTCTCTTATCTTTTTGTATTTCAACCATGGGCTGAAAATTAAAAATAAGACCAAGTTTCAGGCTTTTCTAACTTTTCTGTTTCTTAACTTTTAGGGAACAAATCACTGAATAGAACTCATTGAATAAACGGATATAAAATACTTCCCATGAAGATTAGGATATTTCTGTCAGAAGCTGATTTTGCACTTTAGCAAACTTATGTTTCAGGTGATTGGCCAATGAATTCCGGTGATTCACTCAGATGCTTTTCTAAAAAGTGTCTATCTCAACACAGTATGCTTAAACATATCTTTGTTGGTTTTCTTTTTCTTTTCTTTTTTTTTTTTTCTTCTTTGTGCTGGGAATTGGCTCTAGGCAAAACAAATGTTCAGAAAGTACTCATGCATAGGACCATATCAGCTCATTATAATTTTATGGTTTGTCATTATAACAATGTAAGCCGGGGTTAAAATAAGCATTTTGCAACCTTCACTATACAGTGTTTCTCCTAGAGAACCTATTTTTCTTCAAATTTTTACATGTTTCTCAAGGACAAAAGTATTAGAGACAAAGAGAAACAACAACAAAAAAATAGTAGATTTCTTGTAGAATATCCAAAGAAAGAAAAAACCTAAAGCATGTCTTTCACCTCTATTTCAGAACTTCAGAATGAACAATTAAAGCAGTGTTTGTTAGTAATTGCTTATTGCATTTCCTTTGCCTGATGAAAACACTACAGGAGGAAAAAAAGCAAAAAAAAAGAGATTGAGAATTCTGCCTGCTGGTGCTTCTATTAAGTGGAAAATCACATCTCTCCTGCCCCTGAGGTGTTCTGCTAACAATGAGCTGCTATAGACAATAAAGTGCTGTTTGGATGCTTGTTCTTTCCACAGCAAATTTACAGCTGAAAGGAAAACCAGACTTATTAAAAGCGCACACCACCACCACTCATGTGAAACCTCTCTGTCTATAACCGAGTTGTGCAAACACAGATATTTAAAAGCTCACAATCTCACAGGAAACTCTTTTTGTAAGCCCAATTAATAAAATAAAGCTTTATGGTTGAAATATGCAAGGTTCTTAGAGACCCTGTACTCACAGATAAAAATTAAAAAAGAGGAATGTATATTTCTTTATGAAAAAGATGAAAAGAAACATCCTACTTGAGCAGGATAGGGCTGTGATAACATGTTTAGAATAAAGCAAAATTGATGCACAGTCCCTGAAATCACGAATACTTAAGTTGAGAAGCTACTGCAGAAGTTATTTATTGTCAGCTCTATCTAGACAATACATGAAGAAGGATTCCTATCATAAAATTAATGTGTCACAACACCAGTTAGAAAATAACCTCTTTCTTAGCTTTGAGGTAGTCCATTTTGATCTATTATCCTGTTGTAGACACTGTGATAACACTAGAAAATGAAAATATAATAACGAGCATAACAACCTTGGATTATCCTTGGTGCCTTTCTCCGAACTTTTCCAGTCCTACTACACCCTTTCTGCAACAGGGAGACCAGGACAGCACACAGTATTCAATGTACAAGTACCTTGTGTAAAGTTATAGTCACAGAGTGATGCTGTCATGTTTACTTTTCTGTTACTTTCCTAATAAGCCCTACATTTATCTTTGGTTTTGGATGACTCCTGTACAATTACCTGAAGCTTTCATAGACCTGTTCACCACGAGCCTTAGATTTTGGTCTTCAGCAGTAATAGTCAGCAGCTCAGGGTCCATCATTTTGTTTGTGAAGTTAGCATTGTTTTTCACACATAACCAGCAATTTACATTTATTTGTACTGAATTTCATCTACATCTCTGGTGTCTGCATGACCAGAGATATCAAGCCTGTAGCTCCCAACAGAGCTTGTTGTACCCAAGAGCCTGTTATAAAAAATAGCACTATTTGCTTCCCTCCAGTCCTCTGTGTCCAAGGCGGTTTTAAGAAAGAGGTTAGGTACTCTCATTGTACTCACCTATGAGTTCTGTGAGAACTCTTTGCTGAACACTCTCTCATCCTTTAAACATACTGCATTTTGCCTATTTGTTCTATAACGTCTTTTACAGTCTTTTTATTTTCAACAGATTCTCAGCCATGTCCTCCATGAAGAAATCCACAAGAATTCATTCTTCTTTAATCGCAAGATTTTAATCATGAAAATCTCTACAGTTCTTTTTTTTACAGTGAACATCAACACAAAGACATCATTTAGCTTTTCTGTTATGATCATATCTTCATCCCTTCCTCTGTTCTAATTCTACTGGATCTGCAGGTACTCTTGCAGACTTGTTGCTTTTAGTATGCTTGAGGAAAGCTTCACTATAATTTAGATTTCCATTACTAACTGCTTCCCCAAAATTACGGGAAACCATGTCTACCAGAAACTAATACACCATTGTTTTCAAGAAGTCTAATGGAAAAAGCTTGTGAATGATTCACCACAGCATGAACAGGAGTCTTTTGACCTGACCAGAAACGTGTCAGTGTTAAAATTCTAAGCATAAGTTAGTCATCTGGACTTCTGCTAAAATCAGTGTGCATGGCAGGAGAAACTCCACAAAGTTTATCCCAGCTGTTTTAGAATGGGGTACATTGCTACTGGAGGTACCTCGATCTCTCTATTCACTGTGGAAAATGGGAAACCATATTTTACACACAAAGCTGTGTAAAATGACCTACATATATAGTCTCGCATCTAGAATATAAGAATTACTAATAAGATCAAAGGAATGTTTGATTGCTCTCACATAACATGAATTCACTAGACAGTTGAAGGTTACTGTTGGGAGAGATGGTCAGCAAATTAAAATTTTAGAGCTGAATATGTTTGAGCAAAATGGAAACTCACATTTGTGAAAGCCTTATGATTAGTACCCATGGGAGAAACCTTGGTCCCATTCTTAAACTATGTGAAACCTGATTTCCAAAGTGATACTCAAATGCCCCTCCATTTGAGTAGCTTATGAGTATTAAGTTTTATTCTAGTAGTACTGACACTTTTATGTACATATGTGAGCGCTGTGAAGTCCAGCCATGGAAGATCTTCAGTTAGAGCCATTACCTTTTCAAATGCCATGATCTTTTTAACATGGAGGTGACAAAGAGACGTATTACCACCTGTAGCATACAACTGCACTTGAGAGTAGATACTGCAGTTACTCAGGGATTTTAAGTACATTATTTAATTTCAAGGAGAATTGTCCATCTAATGCCCATGCAGCAGTGTACGAAAAACACTTGAATTAACACCATTAAATCAATTGCACTCATAGTGGCTTCAGCTGGGAAACTGTTTAAGTGTAAGAGTTGAACAGTCAATGGGTAACTTCATAAATGGAAATTAGTAGACATGGATGTTATGGCCACTGTGTCTCTTCTAATTATCTGCACATGACAATTTCAGGAACCTTTCCAAAGGAAGATAAAATAAAACCCTTTGTGCAGAATGAAAACTAGATGGTGTCACACGCAAAACATCTCTGCAAGAGGCAGTACTAACCCAGCAGTTCCTAGAAAATCACTAGATGAGGAGGAACCTCTTTGTTCCCTAATCCTCTTTAAGCAATCCCTGCAAGCTCTGAACTGCCTTTCTGCGTGCTGCAGGCTGCTCTGAGAAAATGCAGCTCTCCCTCTGTAAATTGGTGAAGTTGTGGGGCAGTGATACAGCAAAAGGAAGAGGGGCAGCTCCATGGCTAGAGTCTCTTATCTACATTCCTACCTTTCCTGATCTATCAGTGACATAGATGCTTCTTAAAAATAACATTTCCCCTTTCACTTTCAGGCAGGAACTGCTGCAGCAGACTGGGGAGTCATTTTCCCTAGCAAACAAGTGACTCAGGACTCCCTAAGATTACTAGGAACATCTTTCCCATGCAAATCTAAAGCCCTCTCTGCTGCTCTTATAAAGCCATGCTTCTTCCCTTCCTTCTCTTTTTTTTTTCCCCCCTAAAGAATTTATTCTTTGGAGGGAGCAAAGAGCGAACTATTTGCCCTTCACAGGGACTGTCATCTTTGACAATTCAACCAAATTAGAGGATGTGAAGAATTAGTGCCAGGCCCATGCAAGGTTTTGATGTGATTTCAGGTACTGAAGGTGACACCTCCATTAAGGAAGCTGCAGGCTGGGTTCACCAAGTACCAGGTCTGCCTGTCTGTCTGTCACTAGCTGGTGACTCATCCCATCCTAATGCAAGTATCTGAAGTAAAGGAGGGCTCATTCTCTCCCCATTAGCTTAAGACAGAGGCTCCCTCATGAGTATAAACTTCAGCTGTGGTCAAATAAACAAAGTAACCACTTTGCATTTTACCATGATTATTTCAAGAAACAGTCTCCACCAACAGAAGCAACACAGATTTAAAAATAATTTAATCCAAAAGATAAATGATTGTTTGAAATGTTGAAAGTTAATAAGAATGTCCTAAATGTAACTAAAAAAAAAAAGCAGAAGGAGAAATAGATCTATACAAGAGTTATAAACGTGAAAATACTTGGGCATAGAAAAACAAAACCAAACCACATGGAAGGAAATAATTCCTTTTTCAGGTTTTCTAATCAGCTCTAATTGTGTACAACAATTAATCCCTGTCCAGAGGCAGAATGTTTTCAAGACCGGCCTTAGTAACTGGAAATGCTATTACAGGGCACCTGCAGTAAACCCAATCCTGAATCAAACACGCTAACTCCAGGGCTGACACAAGAGCCTGCCTGGTCTTGAGTTCTCCAGTTTAAGACTTCACCATGACTCTGAGCAAAGGATCCAGCCAAAGCATTAGGAGACATTTATTCTCTTTTCAGGAAAAAACGTTTCAAATGTGCAACTTGGAGTTCCCTTGGCAACAGCTCGGAGACCTTCACAACGTTCCCTGGCACCTATCCACTGCACACTGCTTTTAGCAACAGCAAGGCAGATAAGTCATCTAATTTTATTTTGTCTATTTTCTTTACAGTGGAACTGTATTTTCCACTGACAGTAAGAGACCTAAATACAAATATATGTTTTATTAAAATTTTTATATTTTTTAAAATAAAAGTAAAGGGAAATAGTTTCTAAGCCATTAATATTGCAGATTTCTTTGTATCAAAGTGGAAGAAACATGTTGGGTAAATAAATCTAATTACCTAAGATTACCTAAAATGATGAACATTGCCAGGCCTCTTCCTAGATTACTCTTTGCAGTCACCCTGACTCAGCACTATTGACATCTAAAGTTCTGATCTTCATGGCATATGCATGACCCAGGCATCAAAAACTAGGGTATCCATTTCCTTGTCTTGGAGCCACACACTCTACTCTTCAGTTTGAAGCACAAGTGCAACAATAATACTACCATGCTTGATACTAAAAAAAAAAAAAAAAAAAAAGTTTCAAAAAATATAATAATTGCATAACACAAGAGTAAGTTTCTGAGCTGTTACTCCTACGTGCTGTCAAGGTTAAAATCTGAATGGATTCTCTGCCACGTACATCTCAGCATGGATACAGTTTTTTTATAATACAAAAGTGGTATTTACATAAAGGTGCCACTCTCATTCCTTTTCTCCCAGGCTCTGTTTTTCAGTTTGGGTACTGCAATCCAAACTATAAAAAAAAAAATCTGTTTTCAGGAACATTATTCTGAGATTTATCAAGTAATAGCATGGCCCAGGGTATTTTTAAAAATGTGAAAAATATAATTCCCTTTATTGAGAAGGTTCTAAAACCAGTCACATTTTTAAGGTCCAAATTTTATTACACTTGAATTTAAAATCTATAATCACCATTTTGATGCCTGGGGGTAAGCTCTGATTTCACTTACACATCAGTTTAAAAGTATTTTGTTCAAGATTCTGTGTTATCTTCTTCATTTCTAGGTCTACCCTCAAAAGGCTAGAAAGTCTCTGTTTCTGGCATTGATTTGAATACTTTCACACTGCTATATAAACTGTGTTAAGGATGAAAACCTATTTCATGTCCAAAAATGCTTGTGACCCAGGTGTATTAAATTAATGATAAAAATTATTTTGTAAAAATATTGTGGTAGGATAATAATGAAAAATAATAATAGATAGGAAAACATTAGCATCTGAATGACTTTTCCTATGTATGAGTTAATGGTGGATGTGAGCTGACCTCAGTAAAATGTCTGCCCAGAAAATAAATTCCAAGCATGAAGATTTTTGTTTTCAGTTGTGGAACGTGATATCTTTAAAATCTAGCCAGCCTGGGACTGATGCGTTCTTAGATCAGAAAGCATTTGCTACACTTGTACTTCTGCTAGCATGGGAGCTAGTGAGATTAAATTAAAGTTGTGCATGCCTGTGCACAGGGCAGTCATCTTCATCTTCTGCATGGATATATCCAAAGTCTAATGCAGAGGGTTTAGGTGATGCATAGTGTTAGGTGATTCATTTTAGCCACAAGTAAAAGACATTGCAGGAAGGATTCAAATACAAAAGACAAGTAGAAGATACTTAACAATGTATGTTAGAAAAATGCTGTGGAACTTAACTATTTGCAAAGCAATGCAAAATATTCAGAGGAAATATTTATAGATGTCTGAGGTTAGTAATCATTGCATACTTCACTTTCTAGGGAAAAGAGTACATATTAACAAAATTCTTTTATTATTAAATCGGAAGACAGATTTTGAACAGTACGTGCACATCATGAGGGACTCTGTGTTGACAGTGTGCTAAGAACAATGGCCAGCAGGTCAGGCGCTTAGCCTCTTCTGCCACGATGCAAAGCATCATCTATCAAAATATTTAACAAGCTTGCAGTTTTAAGAAGAATAGATTATTGCTTACAATGCAAAGTAAGTGGCAACAAAAACTATAGCATGTTGCAAACAACAAACACACCACATAAAAGACTTAAAAATACAGCTACCTCATGTTCTCTAACACTGCACACAAACCCACAAATTATATAAAAATCACATTTATTTTAAAAATAAAGAAATAAAGAGAACCAATCTACAAATTATTTTTCTGATAACAGAATACAAAGCTCGCATTCAGACTTCATAATCTGAAGCATTAAGCTTTCATCAGGAAAGTAAATAATGTCCATATGACATCTCCACCTCAGGATGAGACAGCAGACATCCAAGGGTGGCAATGAGACAAGAAATTGTTTTTTCCTTAAGATTGGAAAGTGTCAGGAAAGTTGTTCTAAGCAGACTGTTCAATTCTGTAGCTCTGGCATTGCCCCTTTTGCAACAGGCTCTTCATCAGGCTGAGCAATCATGACAGCTTGAATCAGGAGTTCACATTCCTTTTAATAAGCATCTACATGCAAGATAATGTGGTTTTAACCATGTTATGCTAGCAAACAGAAATGTCATGGGGATGACTAGCATTCAGAAAACAGTGTCCACCACTAGATACCCCTCTGCCTCCAGCACTGAACTTGGGGGAAAAGGAAAGGAACAGCTTTGGTTTCATAACGAACTGTTCTAGAAAAGCCAAAGCATATGAGCTCTGCCTGAGTAAAGATGCTTTAAATCAGGTAAAATTTTGGAAATTTTGTATTTTATTCTGTTTGTGAAGAAAACACACGAAGGCTCCTCTACAAACCTAACATTCATATACAACAACCCTATAAACATTTAACGAATCTTTTAAAAGTACAGAAAAATATTTTTGTACTTTCACTAATTTCCTCTTCCAAACCCTTCTCCATACTTTGCTTTTCTTCCCTGGATTAATTTTGCCAAGTGACTTTGCTGTCTTAATAATTTTTTTAAATGCTGCCTTGATGTTCCTCATTATTCACCTGTTAGGTCACAGAACAGTTCTGATGCTGAAGAAGGACTATACCTTATTAATTTATTATTAGCGGTTGGCATTATTCCTTCCTACAGAGAATTAAGTATAGTAAAGTAGTTTCTAAATGATGTATCTTGCCTTGGAAGTAAAGAGTGTCCAGAGCTAAATAAATGTAAAGCAATAAATCAGCAAATCAATATAGTGTAATTTCAGTGTCCAAAAATGCTTCTCTAGGTAGCAATTTGCCAGTAAGAATATCTGCTCTTGAATTCTTCAATCTCAGTCCACTGAAATTAACAACAAAACTCTTGGGTAATTCTGGAGTGTCAAACTGACCTAAAAATCTGCACCATAAAACAGGTGAATATGGCAGTATTTTAGTTCTCTAATTCAGAAAATATTGCTTATACTGATAGAAGTAATATTTTTCCTTCAAATTAAGAGGCAAAACCAATGAGAGGTTTAACCACATTTCCTCCACATTGCCTTTAATAAAGTTGCTGGGGAATAATCATGACCAAATTTCATGTCATCACAAGAAATTCATGTATCAATTCACCTTGTCATTGAATCACAGGCTTTTGAGGGAGGAATCCCAGTATCATGTGGGAAACCAGAAAAGCATGAAACAACAGACCAACCATCTCGTCATCCTCAAGAGACCCACATGGGGAACATTTTCCTTGGGAGGAAAAATAATTTTTTGAAGTGTAAACCAGCTAAAAAAGTAAAAAAAAATAAATAAAAGTTTTGATGAGCCTCATGTTAAGTCAAACCTTAGTACCCCAGGACAGTGAAATGGAGCTGCAGGCAACCTGCAGGCTCAGAGCCACATTTACTTCAAAGGTTGCAGATTCCTTACACTTGATCAGGACCAAACCAGAGATGAACATGAAAGCACCAAGGTTGTGCAAGACCCATGTTGATCTCCCTGTAGCAGGTTATCTGGTATGAAACCTCTTGTTTCTGATCTTTCCAACTTGAAAAAAAACAAAGGTGTAACACCAGGGCTACTGACAATTAAAACAAAACCACACTTGGAAGCATCCATTGTCATTCCACTTTAAAATAAAACAAAATGAAATAGAACAAATCAATTTTTGAAATAGCCACCTTCTCTGATGGATTCATTGTCTAGCTTGCAAGGTCTTCAAGGTAAAGACTACATCTCCCATGTTTGCACATTGGCTGAAGTAGCAAGATCGTCAGCTCATTTGAAGTCTCTGTATGTATTGATTTGTATATTAAAATAACAGAAATGCATAAGATTTCCTGTGATTGTAAGAGTTCAGAGAATAAGAATGTAAATTTTAATGTTTTATAACTGTTCTCTTTCATATATTTTTCTGCTCTTCTATAACACATCCCATTTTTTGTTTTCATTTCTTTCTTTTTCCATTTCTGATTTCTCTCTGGTATCATTCGTTATCTGTTCTTGCAGTTGCTTTTAGAAATGGAACCTAGAGAAAACTCCTGCTGAAAGATAACAGCTCTGTTTGCAGATTAAACAGTCCATGAGGTGATTTAGCACATGCAGGGGAGCCAATTCTGCTCAGTGCTAAGCACCACGAGTCACACTCTGAGCATCAACAATCACAGCTAGCTTCAGTTGGCTAAAGAGTGGCAGCATTTTACTGGATTCAACCCTCTCAAAGAGAGAAATAAAAGCAAAAAGAAAAATAAAGCCATGGCTTAAACATGAGCCAAGGAAAATGTTGCAATCTAGATGTAATGTAATGTAACTGTGATGGGAATTTTTTGTACACCCTAAAGCCAGAATTACCAATGCCCTTTTAAATCAAGCTTCAGATATTAAATACTATATGTACTGAAAACCTCACTCTTGTACATCTGACCTATTCTGCCAGCCTCTAGAACAGCATAAAAATGTGAAGACAGCTTAAGAGAGTTCCTGAAACTTAAGATAGATATATCTCGTAATACAGTAGCAGGCAATCATTAAGGAAAAATTTTGTATGCTGTAATACTCTTCTCAAAGCCAAAGAAATCAATCACAGAGTATGTTTAAAAAAATGCTGAAATTCTGAAGAAAAAAATAAATTACTGGATTTTCTGTGATTCAGCCTCCCAAAATGTTCTCTGGGCTCTGAGAATGGCATACACCTAGAGGCACTAATCTAGCATTTCCCTATGGGTTATCTGATTTAGAATTAGCTAAGACCAAAAAAACAAATGAGAATGTTTTTTTAAGTAAGTTTTGGAATATCAGGATACTGAATCGCATGCATTAAGTTTGGTTAAAGCTGAACCAGCTGCAAAGAAATCATCTTTTCTCCACCTTCTTAACACTCTGTGAGTATTTGTGCATGTCTAAAGTGAAGACATACAGGCGCTCAGACTTTACAGTGGTAGGAGAGCTGAAAATAGTAAGTCTCAGTCACTGATACAAGCACTTCACAGTTTCTAGTAGTTCTATCTTTGCAGTATCCATCTAGTGTCTTGACCAGAGCTGGAGATTCACTTCACTTAATTTCAGCAACTCAAAGTTACTAGTAATATTTAGTCTGAATTAGGTGCCTCAGCTCCTACAACGCTGAAAGACAACACACCAACACATGCAGAAGTTCACTTGTCCCAGCATTTCACACACCCACCTTAGACTGGGCTGAATCAGACCTGGCAGTACTTACTTCTCCCCACTGGCTACAAGGGGATTCTAGGTAATTAACCAGTTAGACTCAGGCTAACCCAGCTCTATAGGCAGCTACAGTTCATGAAATGGTTTCCAAAGTGTAAGTCAGACTCATACCTAGCAATACATTTATGCACCAAATTTATAAGTACTTGCTGATCTTGACCAGAGTAATCTGGTAAACATCATACAGGGAAAAAGCAACCGAGCAAATCTTGCGGTTATGCCAAGTCCTTGTCTAGCCTTTTACTCAGTGGGTCATCCTACTTCTTGGAGTTGCACACATTTTTAAATCAGGCATATGAGGATGCCTTCTTATTTTCACAGGACTACAAGGCGTTTACTCAGTACAAGTGTGGCTTACATAACTATCAAAGTGGAATTGTTGGGTTTCACATTAGTGAAATAACAAATTGGCTCTGCTCAGGAAGATTAACCTCACCTTCCCCCCCCCCATCCTGCTATTTTTAAAACCACTTTAAAACCCTGAAATCAGGTTCTGTTTTGTTTATGTAATAAAAATGGGTCATATATCTATAGCCAACAGGTAAGTAAATACAGGATTGGAACATATTTTGGAGGTATGCAGAGATGTTCAGAAAGAGAAGTTTAATTATTATTACCAAACCTCTTAACCTGCATGTCACATTAATTAAAGTTCTGTAAACTCACTTAGTGCAAGATCCAGTGTTGCTTTTGTTGAACTTGTACAAAAAAGCTACCTTGCTAGGGATCCATCACAGCACCGGGACAGCTAGGTGTGCATCCCGACATGCAGTACAGATGACGCTAAATGACAACCCTTCTTTCTCCTGCCCACCTCTTCTTATTCAGAAAAACAGTTCAAAGATAGCTCATTTTCATTAACTCCACAGGCTTAAACTTGGTTTTAAGGTCACTGACACACTACTCTGTTGACTTAGAAAAATCCAGTAGACTTGGATTCAACAATATAGAAAAACTGAAGCAGGACAGGTGACTATGAACACCTGGAAGTGTCCGAGGTTTGAATTTTAGGAGACAGACATGTCTGCATGTTTAAACCACTCATGCAAAGCTATATTATCAAGTTATTAAATTTTTTTAATGAATACACTTTTCTGAATGCTGCAGTAAAGCTGGCGATTTCAGATACGTTAATTAAGGAAGCATCATGCTGAATACATCTTCTACTTAAAATGTTGTTATGTCATATGTACAAATGAATGCAGTCTATCCACCAGTGGTGTTTTTTACTATGTTTCAGGGCAAAGCACAGGCAATCAAACATTTCCAAGGGGAGAAGTGCAAGTTCTGGTTTTCTGTCTGCAGTGCCTTCCAAGAGGGACTGAGAGCCTCACCGTTCCTACTAAGCACATGCTGTAAGAAGGAGGCAGAATTCCCTTCATCAAATTCAGAGGGAAATAAGAAAAGGTGGTGGGGGTAGAAGGAAGGAACAAAAACAGATGACTCTAAAGAAGTCACTTCATTGTGCACAGTGTCCGACTGTTGAATAAAACAACGACAATTTGATTCATTAAATGGAGACTGCCAGTTTGTAAACACAGAATGCAGGCTATTGATTTAACTGAGTAAATTCCATCTATTCTGGGATATTGTAGGGATGCACTAAGCTTTTTATATCACTCTAAGCAATTTGGCATATTGGTCTGTGTTGTACTTTTAGCCCTCATTAACAAGTGTTTATTTAATTTAATAGCACTTGTAGTGGAAGTATTGAATGTGTGCAAATTCTTGTAACCTCTATTAACAGGCTACCAGCTCAGGGATACAAGACTCAGTTCTGATAAGCAATAAAGATGACCAGATGTCTTTAGAAGGAGCAAGGCTGACAATGCTGGTCTTCATGTTTTGCTGTGGCAAGACTATAATTGGAAACAATTTCTCGAAACTAGGCCAGACCCTGAATCTATCAGAACACTCAACGGACTTGAGAATTGCAAGATAATGGTTACCAGAGCTTAAAATTAAAATGTCATGGTGTCCCAGCTTGGAACTAGCAGAAATTCAGTGCCTGAAACTGCATTTTAGATACTAATTTCCCCACAGAAGAGAGAAAGCCTGTAAGCAGAACAATGCCAACACCTTTTTGGTTCCATCTAAATTAAGTATGAAATTTGGAAGAGCTGCTCTATTGCAGTCTTACAAATAGAGCAAAAGGAACAAGCCAGGAAAAAAGAGAGGTTTCATTTAGTCCAGCTATTATTATTCTGGAGACCAGTTCATACAGTCATGCTTCATTGAGTGCCTCACTTTCTCTATTTGGAAAAGTATGTATTTCTGTGGAGATACTTGCCTGCTTTTCATCATATTCCCAGAGATTGCTCAGCATTATAGTATGCCCTAGGAAAGTACACTTTACTTCTTGTTCCACAGAAGTTCTCATTCATCATTTTTTATTAAGTCTCAAGGTAAAAACTTTTATCCGTTTACTTCAGTTGTTGAAACAAACTAATCTATCACAGTTTATTCATTCTACATAAATTACTGGCATCAGGCATAACAGGTTTACTGTGTTCCCTTCCCTACAGATCAAAAGGTAAAATCTCAAAGAAATGTAAGAATTACTGAAAAATTCCAATATAGAAATGATTTAAAGTAAGTACTCTTCTGTAAAGTAAGTACTCTTCTGCTTGCTAAATATAAACTGACTTTTACTGGTATTAGACTTTTTTTTTCTGTTCCTCCATTCTTCTTTCTTTTCTTTTTTCCCCAGGGGTTTGAATGTATTCGTAACAAACCACTCTGAAAAAAAAATTCAACTGATGATTAAAATCAATGCTTCTTATAGCAAAGAAAAAAAATAATCTCACTATAATGTACCAGGAGAATGAGAAAAATGACAGGAATTTTGATTACTATAGAACTGGAATTCTGCAGCTTTCCTAAAGATTTTGCTTATGTCCCATGAAGAATGAATAGAAAACTACAAAATATACAAACATGGAACAAATATTCTCGGTTTTAGGAAAATGTAAGTGATACTCATGCAAATAACAACTCCTGGCTGCATATGACACTTTCAAAGCCATAGACAATGGAATGGACCATGTTCAGGCATATCCCATGATTTGGGATAAATGAAAAAAATCATATACATGGGTGCTTTGTTTTCTTCCCAAATGATGATGCAACTTACTTTCTTCCCAGCTGGTCTGCTACAGAGCCATCTGAGCAATCACTGGGCAAGAAACTCTAAGCCAAACATGATAGTAATCTTTGCTTCTACAGTGACAAACTTAAAAATGCCATCTCAACTTCCATGGGCTATTTCTTACAGCCAAGAAATCTAATTATCTCCTTCCATAACAAGACTGCTATATCTACAGACAGAAAGATTATCACAACTGAATAAAGCTCAGCTGTGCAGAAGATAATTTTGAGACCAGAACAAGCTTCTGTGGGAGCTAAAATCCTTACCAACTTGGGGTTTTCTTCCAGTGCAATAGGCACTCCTTTGATTTTGATAACATAGTATTTCATAGCATGTATATGGTGTACACATAATTTAGAGAACCCCCTTAAAACTAAAAAAAATGTCATGTAAACAATCTCCCACCTGGAGGAAGGAGAAAAAGAATGAACTGCATATGACAAACAATAGCCAAGCTGCTTAGCATGTTTCTGCAAGGCAGTGAGAAACTCCATGATAATTCAAGTGGTAAGAATATAAACACAGCAGATGTGGAGCAAGCAGGCAAGGCAAGAGGATAAATTATTTAAAAGGAAATGTGACAAACACTCCTATCTTTATAAATCACTAATAGTGCTCATTACACAGGTACCTGCAAATAGTTTGTAGAGAAAGTGATAAATATATATTACAGAACTGATAAACAGAGTCCACAGTCATTTCTGAAAGGAAATAAGGTAATGCAGGGTATTAACATTCAAATGAAAGATTTATAAAAACCCAAGACATCAACTTTTGGTGTCGGATAAATTAAAGTAGCCCTAGCAGTCACAGGAAGGTCATCCCCATTTAAACAAGATGAAAACTGTGCTGTTGTACTCAGTTGATTTGGACTTGAGAGCACTTACCAGCTCATCAAAGTGCAGTCTTATTCCTGTTAAGCTCCTTCTCATCCAGCATCTTTCCTCTTGATTATTAGTATCTTTGTTCAGGTACAAATGCACTGCTGCTAGACCTACTGCAAGTCACCTGCTATAAATCTGTTTGGAAGTTTGATCCTGTGGTCAGGGGGACTCTGACATCGTGTTTGTGCATTAAACATACACATCACATACCTACATACAAATTTCTTTCCCTCTTGAGTCTCCCCATGCATTTTATCCTTCTATGTCCCTCTGGACTATGGCTCTCTGAAACCAGAACTGGCTTGGTATTTGTGTCTGGCAGTGTTAGACTTTTAACAAATAAGAATTAGTAACAATAGTCCGGAGGGTGTTGTGCAGCACCAGAGGAAAGCTGTTGTGAGGTCACACGTCAGCGGTGTCTGCTCACTGCCAGCAGGCTTTAAAGGGTTTTGAGGAGAAACCCTACAGAATACTGAGCAGGAGAACCCCTGCGGAGTCATTAATCTAAACCCTGCATCCCACTACCAGAAATAACATCCTGAGGTTGGGGAAAGCAAAAAACCCAAGGAAAAATAAAATAAGCAATAAAGTAGACACGTATGTACAGCTGAACTGGTTGGAAGTGAAAACTCAGCAGGGAGATAAATGTTGCTACATAACTCTGAGACCACCTACGACACAGACAGCCTTGAAGACCCTTCAATTTCCATGCGGTTTAATTGTGAGTTCTTCTCTCCTTCAGGAATCAAATTGGTGAGAACCACATAACTTAAAGTGGCTTGTTGTGCACTCTATCTCCTGCAATCAGCGCCTAGTTTCATTTTTTTCATGAATACTGCCTCTGTCGTTGCAGGTGTTATTTCTCTGCTCTTGTATAACCGGATTCCAGAAAAAGGTGTGGGAATTTTCAGATGGAAAAATCTGTCGAATTTGAATGAGACAGATCCACTCTCTCATTTCAAATCATGCCAAAGTGTAGATGCAGAGGCTTTAAATGACATGCAACTAAGGGTTCAACAAGGCATCCATAAAAAAGACTGAAATGCAAACTGAGTAGTTGAAATAAGGCTGAGCCTTGCTGTTTATTTTTTAATTAAAAATCCACTGCATGAATACCTTATAATAAGTTAAAAGGGGTAAATGAACTATCTTGACAGTATTCGCAGAACAAAGCAGAACATTACATTTTTTGTGACTAAAATGGACATGGTGAAACTCAATCAGAACCAAGATGCAGCCTTCTTTCCTCTTATTATACTTTTACTGATTAAAGTACCGAATGCTTTGAGACTCTCCTCCCCTGCTGTTTCCACCCTGCCCTCAGAATTAAAAGATTCACCTTGATGCTACCTTTTAAACCAAAACCATTTCTGCATTGATAGCTGGTGCGGAATTAGCTGCCACAGAGAATGGCATTCACTCCTAGGTCATTGCATGGGAACAGGATGGACAGCAGAAAATTGCTTTGCAGAGGTCCTCCCAGCCCAAGTATGAAGATGATAATTTTAATGCCAATTTGGTTGCGTGTTGTTGTGACAGTCAGTGAGTATGCTGGCTGTGATTTACACTTTCAAATAATAGTTATAGTACTTTGTTTTATGACAGCAATTATCCAGGACCATTGCAGTTGCTACATACTTCAGTGAAGCAGAAGATCAAACTGTATCGGGTTAACTTAACATTTCATTCATTCTCAGCGCTTCTTGGTATTTTCAGTGCTTGGTGATATCTGGGTGCGGTTATGCCACCACTCCTTTTACTGTCACAGGAGAAAATTAAACAACTCAAAATGCCCTGCCATTACTTCAAAAAGTTTTGGACCAGAGTAATTTTTGACATCACTTCTGATGATTCCAGAAGGGCAAATGTTTCCTGCAGTAAGTGCTAGAAAGGTACAAGGAAACACTGTACCAAAGGAAGAAAAAGCACCTCCTTATTAAGGCAGCTGTTCACTTTAAGAGTTGCATCCACAGTGTGCTTCCAAGCCATGTATACACGTTTCCAAGCTTTCTTCCCTCCCATATCCATCCCTCCCTCCACGTTTCTACAGCAATGCCTACAATTGAGTGCCATGCACACACACAACAGCAAAATATCCTTTATGAATTAATGAGGACAGAAACAGCATTTGATGCTGCGTTGAACAGAATACAATTAAAATTAAAAAAGCGCAGTGTTTCATTCATTCATTCACTGATATTCTCCAACAACTAGTAGACATAAACCTTTACAGTAGTTGCCAATAGTGAAGATAATAAAAAGTGCTAGAAATCATCATCTTGGGGCAAGATGCAACTGTGATGTGGATGGGCAAAAGAACATAAAGGAACGGAGGGGGTTGCACAAGCAAATACCCGCTCACAGGTCATGGGAGCTGCATGGTGGGGCAGCCTCAGCCACCACTCCCCTGCGATGGCAGCTCCTGCCCAGCCCTGGGACAGGCAACTGCACAGCCCTGCCAGTGCACGGCACCAAATGGGACCATGCATCAGGCCTTCTGGTTTTAATGGGGAGCTAATGCACTCTGAGTGCCCCTTGTTCTAGAAGGCAGCAACACAAATGTGGGAACCACTGTCTCTCTAAACCACCTCTCAGACATCACTCACTGTGCAGGTGCTCTCCCTCCGTTTTTGGTGGCTGAACGTAACCTACTCAGGTTCACACTTAAATAGATCCAGAAGTGCTCACTCAGGTTAAAAAGCTGCTCTCGACCACTTCTCAGTGGGCAGTTTGTGCCTGTCACCAAGTTTCAGCAGGGTTTGCCACCACCCTGTCCTTGCGTCAAAGAGAACTTTACCTGGGAGGCCTTGATTTTCCCTGACCCCAAATTCTCCATAAGATTTCAAGCTACAAAAGGTGCCCAGATCCAGGGATGGATGTTCTGGATGCTGGGAGAGACTGGCAGAGGCCTGGGTTTAGCTCAGTGTGCAGAGACACATCTCTATCTCTGGACCAAGTCCATAACCTCCTGTTAGCTACCACACAGCTTTCAGAAAAACATGAAAACTCTATTTAAATATTTTGTGTGAAGGAGAATCTGCTGAATACCTGTGCAAGCTGTTCTTGGCGTTAATTAGTCTAACCATTTTAAAATCATGTCTCTTCAAGACTTAATGTATTAGATTGAAGCCTTCAGTCATTAGAACACTTATGCCTTTCTGCTAAATTAGGTGGCTCTCTACTAGAATAAATATTTTCACCAGGATTTCTCTGGAACATGAAAGGTCACCCTTTTGCTCTCTTGTTGATCAGCTAAACAGATCAAGCTTCTCACTGGGAGAAACATCACCCTCATCAATCTTTCCAAGTTTATCTGTATTATTTCTGAAGGGACAAGGTGATGTCCTGTAGTGATGCATATTATTTCTAGTCCCTTTTAGCTGGTTCATGTATCTGCAGACTGTGTTTGGTCTCCAAGTCCCCTCACCACACTGGAAATCAAATTCCACTGGTCACCACAAAGGCTCTTATACTGACCTAGTGTGACTGCTTTTGAAAAAATCTCCTTTTCTAGAAAGGTTACTTTTGTGTAACCCTGTTTTTAGTGGCATTGGGTGGTTGTATTTTTTTTAAATGTATGTATTTTAGATAGAAATCCATCATAATGTCATGTTTTTCTTCTATATATTCAGTACTGAATTTTAGGAGATTGAGGGGACAAAACGTCTATGTATGGGATGACCACCCCCCCAAAAAATAAAGATGTATTTGCAAATGGGCAAAAATACCTTACTGAATTGCCAGGAAATACCATTATAATTTGCCCATATTTACCAGTAGGTATTAGAACATCATACCTCATTTGAAATAATATAATGCAGTCTGTCACTTTGGTCATATAATCATTTTTTTTAAAAGACTACAAATATTCCCATTTGCTTTCACCATAATCATGATGTGAAATTTCTGACTTAACTATCTCCGTAAAAAACTTCAGAAGAATGAAGATTAAGCTGAAGCTCATTTTCATTATATATCACCAGTCTTTGCAGGGCTTTGATCCTTTGA
Source organism: Elanus axillaris (assembly GCA_026212715.1). Taxonomy (NCBI): domain Eukaryota; kingdom Metazoa; phylum Chordata; class Aves; order Accipitriformes; family Accipitridae; genus Elanus; species Elanus axillaris. The sequence goes on along the minus strand of JANZLQ010000078.1, from coordinate 23,932,690 downwards.
ACAAGCATTTCCTACTTCTGACAAAAAAAATGAATAAAATATTAAAAAAAATCAGAAAAGAGCTGGCTATGGATGTTACAATACACAGTCTTGGTGCAATGGAAGAGTACAATTTAAAACAGTATCTTGCAGCATAACATTCATTTCTGCAGTACTGCAACCAATTTACAAATAACAGGGACACCATCTGTTCTCTAAAGAACCATGGGAAAAAAATGCCTGCTAGCAATTAAGAGGTTGTACACAAGACACAATTTCTGCAGATTTCATTTTTTTTTCTGTTTTGTTTTATTTGCTTGGGGTGGAAACTATGACATCACAAATACCAGCCAATGGTCTTACCAGTGGTTTTTTTTTCTGTTCTAGCCTACTTATCTTACATATGTACTTTTTTAATCAGTGTATTTGGTATTCATGAATAATATGAATTTGTAGAGAAGAGATCTGAGAGAATTATGTGGATTTAGGTTTAGAGCTTTTACCATCCTGGCAGACTGACATTGGTTGAACATTTATTCCGCTCTGGCTAATGTATTCTCTCTTTCTGGCTTCTCAATTATTCTTAGCTTCCCCTTTCTCTTTTTAATAGTTATGGTACATTAGTGTAAGTACTGCTTCTTTTGGGTTATGCTATTACTGAGACTTTGCAAACGTGGGGACAGCAATGCTGTCAGAACTGATTTCACTGTTACAGATTTCCACAGTCCTAGAGGGTATAAATTTAAAAGAGACTATAGATTTGTTAATGTGTTTTGCAATTTGATTGTGTTAATGCTTGTGGTAATGTGCTCAGGTCTTCAGAACAAGTCTGTGGCCTTTGAATTGTATTTGAGAGTGATTCCTATGTACACAATACCATTCTGGCACATAATATCATTGCTATCCAAAAAAGTCAATAAAGACATAGTGAAATGCAAAACAAAGTCATACAGGAGAAGTAAATGACACAGGCTGCAATATTACTTGCTGTCATATATGTTCTCTGGCCAAAAAAAGCTTTCCCTAAAAAAACTCATTCCAGTTCACTACTACCATAATGCCTTGAATAGTTAGCTGAGCTTTGGCAGCAAAGCCACAATGATTATTTTGGTTTCTGTTTACAAACTAGCTGCAGTAGGTCTAAACACCACCAGATACTTTCTTTTAATGTGTTCCCACCCTTGAAAGATTCACCCACATAATCCTCCTGTAGATAGAATAGCATAAGGATTAGGATGTGTAGGAATTAATCTGTAATTTTAAGGTACACGAACACCTGGGCTCCTGCAAAAATCTATTCTTGTTGCAAAAAAACCCTCCACAGACACTGTGCTAAATCAATCCTCTGTGCCAACCCCCCAAAAGCCTATATAAGCGTGACTAGTAAGAGACGATTGCATTTGTCAGTCAAACCAAAAAAACAGGATTATCACTTTTCATAGTGAAGAAGATCAGAACCAGTCCCTTAGGACAGAAGATAAACCAGCCCAGCATCTTCAAAATGTCTACAGAGAACAATCCTGACTCACAAGACACAGAGGAAGCTAAGGGGCACTTTGGCCACACTGGCATTAAGAAATAGAAACTTGCAATGTCACTAGTTCCTCTTAGCTGCCAAGAGATGTGTTTCAAGATTGACAAAAACTGAGCATGTGTAAATTCAAAACTATACAGAGAACATATAAAGAGACTACACATTAATTTACTTAATGATTTTAACAGCAGAGAATTTAATGCCAGTATTTAAAAACAGCATTTTACAGCTGCCAATAAAATTGCCCCAATACAACTGAGCACAGGCTTTGATTTCCTGGAACTGAACCTTAATTTTGAAGGAATCCTGCTCTTGCTGATGTCTGGTAACAGACAGCATTACACTGCGGTAGGCAGAACTGGACTTTGATCAATGAGAAAAATTAAATGGTAAGCAGCAATTAAGTGGATCTCAGATGAATGCAACAGAAGTATTCTCAGCATGGAGAAAACCAGCCATACCGGTTGCACTAATGGTAGTTATGCTTCTAAATTTGATTTGTACTGTATGCTGGAAATCCTATTCTGTTCCACTGAGCTACACGGTACATGATCACTGTACCTAAAAACAGAAATGAAGAATTATTAACCTGTTTCACTTTTTGCGAATGTGAGTGCTTGACAGTTTAAATACAAATGGCAAGTCCTGACTTACCACTTCATAGAAGAGGAATCTCTGCTCATAGAAAACGGAGAGAAGTGGGCAGGCACACCTCTAGACCTGACCTGGGAGCACATCAGGGGCAAGGGAAAGCACAAGCCTGGGTTCCTCCGGCACAGCCAATGACACAGGGGACACGAGGCAGTGGCAGGGACCAGCAGCACCCATCTACCTTCGCAGCAGGCAGGCAGTGTGTGTGAAGTGAGGGGGGACAGGATCAGGCTCTTTGACGAGATGTTTTCTGCTACAGGTATGAGCTGGGACGTACACAGGCTGCACCTGCCGCTCACTCTGGGCTTCAGAAGTGTTTCAAATTTTGTGAGCTAACAGAGCCTTCAGAGGCACTCACAGGCCAGAAATCATAGTATTTTTATTTACATTTGACAAACAATTCATAGCCTGTTTGTGAAAATATGAGTATGGGTATATGGCACAAGAAAGCTCAAACATTTCTGGTCATTTAATTGCTTCACTTGTTCAGAAAAGACTCAACGAGTAAAACTACTCCATGTTTGTAGAATCAAGCCTTAGCGATTACATCAGAGCAGAAATCATGTAAGAGAGAAAACATAACTACTCACTAATACTTTGCTTTAGGGTGTTTTATGGCAACAGGCTTTTCACACTACTGTAGCTAGAGGAAGATTATATATCCTAGGAAACCTAAGGCTGGCCACACTGGCTGTTTTTGGGTGAATGGTGCTTATTTCTCTGTACATGGTCAAATATTTCTCTGTTCCATCTGTCTGGTTTATCTCGAAAGACATGGTGCTGAAATGTGCAAACCACGTATTTTTCAAAACAATATGTATGGCAGGACTACTGCTTATTTCAGTACCCTGCCTGCCCACAGGATCAGAGGGGCAGGATACCTCTTTTCACATAGCTACAAATGAAGAATACCCTCAAAACACCATTCTGCTGCTGCTTGGTCTTCCATTCAGCAAAAGAGTCATTTAATGAAGTTCAGTGAGTTTTGTCTTATCCCTCCTTCACTGCTCCTGCCATAATCTCACTCTTAAGAAAGGAGAAGTGTGTATTTTTTTTATATGAAATAGATTACGTTTTGAAACTGCCATCCGTAAGTAATCTCTGTAAGCTGGTATTGTTCTCACTTCCATTTAACTCTCCAGTTTCAGAAGCTTGTTTATTTTTCAAAGTGAAAAAATTGTTCGTTTTGGCACTCAACAATTTGGCCCAGGAGAAAAATAGCAACAGCACTGAAAAATCATTCTTGCAGTGATCAAGCTGCAAAAATAAAGAGATGCCTAGGTAAGGCAGGAAATATCTTTTCACAAAGTGGTCTTTCTAACAGCAACTCATTTCTACTATGAATTTAAATTTGGTAATACAGGCAAAGATTCTTATCTGCACCTGTGGCACCAACTTAAACCTCTATTTTCTGTATCTCCATTTAATAACCCATGCCCTGCTCCTAAGGGAATAAAAGAAACACACAAGCACCATGTTCAGTATTACAAGTCTGCAGGTCAGACACTGACACAGCAAAGATAAAGCATCTCTACTGTAAGGGTAAATGTGGTCTCTAGGCAAGAAACTTTCTCAGAGCCTAGTCCAAGGCAGCATGAATGGCCATCACAACCCTCACTGCTACCTGCTCCATGCACAGGCCGCATTTCTGTGCTTTGTCCTTTTTCCACACATGGCTCTTCAATCTGTGTAGAGAGGCAAGATGCTATCACAACAAAATCTTCATGACAAAAAAGCCCTGTGAAAACAAGGTAGCTCGCTCTGCAGACACATAGGTGCTTTCCCCATGGAAGAAGATGAGGGGTTGAACACGTACAAAACCATATTCTGCTTCATATGGCCTGACAGCAATGGGATAAGAGTCCACAGGCTACGGAAAAGCTGTATTCCAAGTGCAAATACTGATGTAAACAGGAGTATTCTAACCCTTATCCATTACCAGAAGCATTGCAGTGGCACGCTGCTTCTATGACTAGATGCAGGTTCAGCCTCCAACCCTGCCCCACTTATTGCTCTGTTTTTCAGGCTCTGACCCTGTACTTTTCTTTGGGACTTGAGCAGAGTCCCAGTCCTCTGGCTACTGCTTTGGAGGAATAAGTAGCCAATGCAGACAGCATAATCTAATGCTGCATGCAAGCATTAGGCAGTTCCCAGGGAACAGCAAGGAACACGATCTGCTCTGGAACCTGCTCAATTGCAATAAACCATCCACCACCTCTGCAGGAAACTCAGGAAAGGAATTTGACATTTACTATAGGTTCCATACTGGTCCCATAGAAGTCAAATATGGTTTTACTACTAATTTGCTTGAAACGTTTTACCTTCCATACCTGGTTTCTACAAGTCTGTTATCCTTTATGCTCCCTTCCTCCTTTGATGAGGGCACTCCTGATGGACTAATGAGGAAGAAAGCAGCAGCTACTCATTCCACAGCTAACGAGTCTTGTTTCTCTCTGAAGTGTATCATCCAAAAGAGCTGGTGACACTTTTAATGAATGTCTATCAAATATTTATCACTGACTATAGCCAAGCTTTAATTTGAACTCTAGATGATGATCTCAAGCAAAGCACCTAAAAAATCACTAGAACCCAAAAAAAGAGAAATCTGATTGTAACCCTCATTTGTAATATGCCATGCACCCATCATGATTTATCAAAGTATAGCAAAAATTGATGAGTTCATTAACATACTACAAAAGTACTTCCCTACCACTCATGTAGTTGTTTGGTTGTAGTAGTAAATAATCTATGTTGAAATCATGGATTCACTACAAAACAAAGCATGCAAATTTCAAAACAAGCTATGTAGCTTTTGTGTTCTGTTTCATGAAAAAGAAGGAGGGGGGAAAGGAGAGGGAGGGAAGGAAAGAGGAAAAAAGGAAAAGGTGTAGGAACTGACTTACTGATTTACAGTTTAATTAACGGTCAAATAATTTGTTGAACATCAACAATGTGTTAACATTGCCCTGCAGGACTATCTGGAAGTTCAATATTGTGTTAAGACTATAGCAGGCTTCAGTGACCAAGATAAATCAATAGTCAACAAATCAGGCATCTGTATTTGAAAAATGTAAATCTGTTGTTTTCTGCTAAATGCTGGATTAATCAGTATTGTCAACCAATATTTTTGCCATTTTCAATACCTCAAAAGAGCAGCCCTTTACTCACTTGTTATTCCTTCCCGTTTTTACTTGCAAAGCTGTTAACCCCTCCAAAGACACTAGTCAGCTGAGAAAACCAGGAAGGAACAAGAGCAAATGGCACAAAAGATAATTTCATTTCCTTGACTAGGCACGTTAATGAATTCCACTTAGACTGGAAAAATGCAGTGAGCACCACAACATCATACATTGCTTTAGCTTGAGTGATTCAGAGTCTGTACCATTAAAATGTACAGTAAACTGTAATTAAGCAATTAAACATGAAAGAGCATAGGCTGGGCTGAAATAATGTTAGACCCCAAATGCCTTGTTTGTTTTATGCCTTTAGCAGCTTCAGCTTTAACTCTATTTCAAAATGACATATGCCCTGGCAAAGCCATCTAACTGTCGTTATAAAAAGCTGCCTCTTTTTCTTTCCTGCCACAAAACAGTTCTTTAATTATTTGGTTCTTACACTTTTGTGTAAGTCCTTTCGATTCCTATTAACCCCTTTGCTGCTCACAGCAGCTGCCTTCCAGAAAGTGTAATGATGGCTGAGGCAGGAAATGAAGAGCAAAGATAGGCAGGCTTTCCTTAATGCCAAGAGGAATAATTATGTAGTCTACAGGATAGTTTTAATATAACCTAAAAAGGGTGCCAACATGAAAAATTATTGTAATTAGGACTATAGATAATTGTAAAACCTTACTGGAAGAGGCAGATTCGATGCACCTCTCAGATCAGAATGCAAAATACATAAATAGGAAACTCAGATGAAGGACATAAAGACAGACAAGATAAGGTGATCTACACTGTAAAGGACAGTTATGATTATATCTTATTTGTACAGTTTTTCCAGTAACTTCAGTATGTAAAAAAACCCCAGGTCTCACAAAGACTCACCAGTGAAGCCTACCCTATATGCAGCAGCAAAGTGAGTAAGGGAATATATTTTAGTAAAATAAAGTAGTGATCAATACAGAAATATTACAATGTAAGACTTCATAGATGAGAGCAGTGTTTGAAATGGTCTAGAACATGAGGATATGTCATATCCATCTTTTGAACATATGTTTTGGTGATCTCAGTTGAAGCCTTAAGAATGAACCTGTTCCATGCCAATGTTTTTGTACCAGAAATTGTAAATATTCATTCTGACCACTGGATGACCTCATTCTGATTCTCATAAAGCAGAGATGACAGTTGCTGAAAGCGTTAAGAAAAGATTAGGAAAAAATAACTGTAATTATATAGCAAGAGTTTTGCTAAGGAGAGTTTAAAAACAGCCCCCAAAAATCCTACAGAGTTTAGGAAAAAGCATAGCTATACTTAACCTATCATAGTGGGATCTTTAAGCACTAGGTTTCACATTTTCACATGTGCATTAACTTATTTTTGGGATGTTATGTTGTATCCCAAAGCATATTTCTTTTGGTAGAAATAGGAAGGTAAACATTGTAAGAATTATTATTGTATAGCAGCTATTAGCCAGCAAGGTATGCTTCCATTTTTCTTTCCAAGAGAACAAATACATATACTAGATCTGTAGAGTTTATTTTTTCCCTCTTCATTTTTTTCAAACAGATAATATGTATTTAAGCCACTGAAATAAAACATTAAAAGTAAGCATTAAAGACTTATAAAGTAACTAGTGAGATGTGATTTATGGAAAAAAAACAAACAAACCTCATCAACTTTAAAAAATAGAAAAAATCCAGGTATGTTAGGTGCATTATAAAGGTTTTCACATCTTAGTCTGAAGCAGCTGGTACTGCACATCAAAGGGATCAATCTAGTAAGATTGAACACTGGCCTGATTCAGTGCCACAAATTTTATTTTACGAGGCCTTATCCCTCTTTTCAGAATTGACTCTTGATCCCAGGCAGCATAAGACTTTCCTCCACCCTCAGACAACACAGGGAGCTCGTGTTCAGCAAAAGAAAACAGTGTTTGTGAGGTATCAAACCCTCCTTCCTCTCTGCATAGCAGGAAAAACATCTGTGCAGAGTCCAAGGCAGAACTTGGCTCCCAACAAAGCAAATGTCATGAAAAACACATGAATCTGAGCAAGACCTTTCTAGCCTTTTTCTAACACACAGACACACATACTTATTTCTTCAAATAGGTTATTCATTAGTCTACAGGGAGTCTTCCACTGCACTCCTAACCCCTGTGCAGAGTCATCTTCAAAAGAACGACAGTGAAGAAATTAGAGACATTTGTGAGATCATGCCATATTTTGGAAACAGTGAACTCTCTTTTTTTTCTACCCCAGTGATTGTCTAGTCATGTTCCTGCCAAAAATTTGTTTTTCTCCTTCCATGTTTTCTATTCTTCCTTTTTAAATTAAGATGACATTTGAGTCAAAGATTTAAAACAGCTGAGTTTTCAGGTTTGAATTGAGAATAGTCATTCACCCATTTGAACTCTCAAAATTAATTATATTTATTTCCTCCAAAACTTTTGTCATGTTTTTTCCAAATAATTTTGTGAACTGAGCCATATTGCAACTATACAATTAATCAGGCTGTGAATATTTAACAAAAAAATAAAATGGCAATATTGAATACTTTATATTCTGATTTTAGCATATATGTCTGTCAACAGCAACACAAACTTCGTTTTGCTGACATCTTTCCAAAATAAATACATGAAAATAAATTTAAAGATTACAAAAGGTCTTGGCTCAGCACACTTGCAGGCTCATGTCCTCTGTTTTTCAGAACAGGAGGAATGTGGATAGTGGCCAGGACATCTGTCAGACAAACTCCATCAACAGCCATAACTCTGTGAGCTGGATGTGTGCAATCTAACAATCCTGGCAAATCAATATTATGTAACATTGAAGTTGATGGACTTGCAGTAGAGAAGAATTTAGCTGTGACCAATTATTATGATCAATTTATAGTGTGAGAAGACACAATCACAGGATTGATACTGCAGGCCAAACTAAGCTTTCATTTTTTTGCTTTTTTTAAAAAAGACAAACACCAATCACCAAAACCAGCAGAAAGGATAAAAGACTAAAAAGAATTATAGCTCAAAAGTAAACAAAAAGGAGCCAGTGTAATTTATCAGAGAGTCATCAGTATAATAATCATGAGTCATCAGTACATAACAGAACATACTAAAAAACCTGCTAGAATCATTATTCAGAGATTAATTACCTCTAGAGGTCATGTGGTCCAACCCTTTATTCAAACCATGACTGATACTGTGGGTTTTTTTTCCCCCTAAAATCTAACTTGATTTCTTTTGTTGCAACTTGTGTCCATTGCTCCTTGTCCTGCCACCTCCCATTTTTAGCTGCAGATAACTGTGAGGTCCTCCCTTCACCCTTTTTCCTTAGGGCTTAACAACCCCAGGCCCCTTAGCCTCTCCTCACCATTTCCTTGTTCTCCTTTTTCTTCCAAAACATGCTCTGTGCCAATAAATCTTCACAAAGAACAGTTCTTAAAAAGTAGGAAAAGCCAATGCAAACTTTCCTAATCCCTGTGTGTGCTGTATGGTAGCATTTCTGAATATAGAGTTACACTATTTTCTTCACAAAGCTTCCAGGTGATTCACAGCACAACTTGTCTTCAGTGAGTGCATAGAGCTGGTACATTATTCAGAGCAGGACCTCTCCTCCATTGCTTCCAGAGCCAGATGACAGGCTGAGGCTGAGGGAGCAGGTACTTCCGTGGCCCAGAGCCTGACCTGACAAGACCGCTGAGCAGAGCTGTCAGGTCACTGTCACCAGAGTGACCCTTCTCTCTCTTCTCCTCCTGGTCGCATGGTCTTGCCCCCTCACCCATGTGTTGATGGCAACTTTTGTCTGTGCCCAGAGCAGGCCCTGGTATAACAAACTCCTCAGGTTTTGTCTCATGAGCAATGAAGTTCACCATTTTATCCCTTGAAACTACTATTTTCTCAGTGTTAAATGATAAGATATTTTGTATGTATGTTACCACATATTATACATTTCAGTTAAAGTGATAAGATCCATTTGTGCTGCCCTGTGGCAGTCCCTGAACTGTACTGTCACTTTGAGAAGCCTATGAACAGCATAAAATAGAGAAGCAACCTTCTCCAAACTTTAAATGCATTGCCATATCCTGCTTGCTCATCTTGGGTAGAAAAAGGCCTGTACTCCTCAGTAAGCAAGCAGTCACACCTGCTATAAATGAAGTTTATACTTACATATGCAAAGAACATAGGAATTTTACCATTTGGTCTATTACAGAAGTGCTCATCCTTACCTAGGTTTATTTCTTTAGCAATTTTTTAGCAATTACTTACTAATGGCACTTACTAGACCTCTTTTTATTTTAAAGAAAGGACTGGACAAACTTTTAGGTGAGATTTTAAACTTTAAGTCACACATGTTGCTTGATAAGTGCAGATTGCTGCATGAGCACAGAAGCATATACCTGGCAAAAATTACATAGAAGTTTTTGAGTTTAAAATCACATTGTTCTGTAATAGGAACATTAAGCTTTAAAGCTATTTTATATCTAGCAGTACCTACTTGACAATCCCAGATGCAAAGCACAGCTGAACTCCCAATGCCACACTATCTGTTGGGAGCAAAAGCAGGTTCCTCTCTCACTGTAAGACAAAAGCAGCTCATACTTAAAATATAAACCCTCATTTTTAAAAACCCAGGAGATTACCAGAGTGATAAGAGCAAAATGCCAGCCAATCCTGTTGAAAACTTCATGCCAGACTTCAGTGTCTTAGCAGGTCAACAAACCACATTTGCTTTAGCCCAAAACAAAAGTAGTAAAATATTTGAGATTTCTATCACCCCACCTTGCAAACCAATAAAGAATGTCTCTGCAAGAACATCAGAATGCTGATTAGCCTCCTAAAATAACTGCACAAACAGAGGTAGATTGGATACAAAAACAGCCTTAAGCACAGAAAATTTTGTAAGATTTACTATTAGTTATGAATATTATACCATGTTGTCTTCAATCTCTCATGAAAAAGTACTAAGAACCAAGTTCCATGTAAATAATTTACATTAGTTCTGGCTCTGCTAATTAACTGCATTCACAGTTCTTAACTTGTGGTTTGTGGGTCTGAAGATCTATGAACTCCATCCAAGAGGTTCTCAATAGGTAATTAAAGAAAGCAAACCTATTTTCAGTAAAATAAGATTAGCTGCACAAGCAGTAAGCAGTCATTAGAAAAACAGCAGCCTGTAAATTTACAGTGTTAAAAATCTCTACCTTACTGGTTTTTAATTGTCTAGTGCATCAGATAGATGAGTAGAATTATTTAAAAAATAAAGAAGAAAAAGCTTTAGATATGGCAGAGAAAGGCAGGTTACCTGTCTTTACTGAATTGCTTTTGAAGACACACTGATGTCCCCCTCACTGCCTCATAGTGCTATATGACAAGCCATCAAAGTTTTGACATTTGCTACAATGCAGAGCGGCATCTTGTGTAAGGACTTGAAGACATCCAAATTGCAGCATTTTTACTCACCTTTTCTCTCAGCACCTTCAGAGAATATGACTCCTTTTCAAATAAAAAATGTAAAAATCAATGCTACTACAAATAAAGAGGAGGTAAAATCAAAGGAGGATTACTAAATTCAAGCAATATCTTTTGTGAGTAAATCAGAGCCATGTCAGATTGCTGATAATATAAGAACACAAACAGCCCTGGAGTTAGAATGGAGGAAATAAGAGACTCCTTTCTTCCAGCACAGACAAAAAAAAAAGCAATCTTCATTTATTAATGGGCCAAATTTCCCTACACTTATCACAACTGGAGCCATGAAATTTCACACTGTGACCAATCACACACTGTACATTCTTAATTATATTCTGAAGGTCTGGAGTTACTAGATTCTTTAATTAAATGTTCTCCTACTGGCTTTAACATATCTCTGAAGAGGCAGTAGTACTCTGATAGTCCAAATACATCTGTTTGAGAGATCTGTACTATCGCTACTTCTAAATGAGTCATCATATAATTCTAAAAGCCACAACTAAGACTATCGATCATCCCATTTATTTGCTTATGAACTGTGAGTGAAACAATTCCACGGAAAGCAATATCGAAAGACGCTGAGCAGCCAGCAGGCCAGCCATGACTGCAAACCAGAAACTTTCAATTTGCATCTGGACTTGTTATTGTCCACAGATTACACTCATTCAAAACTTCCTTCCAGCCAAGGCAATCAGAGAATCGACAGGAAACAGAAAGGGTACAGTAATATGACTCCTACATGATGCTGGAGAAAGCCAAAGGCCAGTTTTGCTTTTCTTCATTGATTAACAACTTGAAGCAATCCTTTCAATTTCGGGAAGGCTTCAACTAATGTTTGTTAAGATTAAGCATCACTTCAGAAAACTCTAAAAAGGTAAAAAGAGTAAATCAAGTCATGGAAGCCTGGACAATGTCTCACCCACTTGCAATGGTGGAGTTTCACAGTGATGCTGAGGGCAAATATCAGAGTAACTTCATGCAGAACATGCTATAACACTTGGCAATTGCAAGACTGATTAAGAGCTCACCACTACAAATGCTTATTCACAGAAATAATTGCTAGTCAGATAAGAAAGCCTACTGAAAACAATGGGTCTACTAAGATGCTCACAAAGACTGAAGTCAGGGTAAGACTGTTCTACAAATGAGAAGCTAAAAACAATCTAAGGCAGTCTGGCCTATTCTCTGTCTTCAAGAAGAGTCACACACATTCTTGAAGCAAGAAAGTAGGGCTTTAGTTTTAGGTCAGGTGTTTCCTTGATTGATCTTATTCTATGCTGTATTGTACAAGAAATACCCATGATTTAGCCAAGCTGTGGGTGGACACTGGTCCCCAACAGGTTTGGCAATCTCTACAAAACACTATGGCTAATTATGCAATAATAAAATGCATTAATTTTATCTCCTCATCACATTGAAATGACTCTGAAAAATGTGATAATAACGTTTAAAAAACACTTTGCCTCATTTTATACAACACAATAATAGAAATGAGATACAAAAATAAGATATGCCATGGGATTATAATACTACTGTCCTTTTTCATTTTACTATACTAGAAATAAGATTTCATATTGCAGTGCTTCAGTCCTATTACTCAGTGTTATTTCATCAAGTGCTTTAACAGAGCACACAGCAAAGATGGTTAACTTGTGGCTTCCAAACAAAACATTTCGCTTGTGCTGATTCCAAAGCTGGTACCTTCCTGGCATATGGTTGGCATTAGAAGTGATCTGGCACAAAAGCAGCTGAGAATATCAAGAGGGAGCTGCTGAGACCAGGCTTGCTGGGTTACACAAGGCACAGCAGCACATCATGATGCAAAACTAGCCTTGCCATCTAACTGCTTCTTGCCTTTGAGATACATTCTCCTCCTCTTGCCTTTCTGAATTATGTAGCATACAACTTGCAGCCACGTAAAGGTTCCCTTAGGTATCATAAGACCACAAGCAATCTGAAGTGTATCTAACACTGGGATAGAGAAATGATACTTCTGTAAAACACTTTTACCATTAGAATTCCATTCATGGACACATATGTCTTGGTCTACAACTCAAGATGGGTGATGAGTGTTAACTTTAAAATGAGAAGTTTCCAAAAAGAGAATCAGTTGCATAATTTAGCCAGGAATCTTCCCCAGATCCACAGGCATAATTTCTATTAAGATCAATGGGGAAAAAAATACACACAGAAAGGTAAATGAAAAAAGAGATCATTTATCATATTCTTCTGAATATGTTAATGCAGATTTCACACAGCAGACATGAATTTTCATTTTCACAGTCTATGGCATGTTAACATCCATATTTTTCTGCCTCTAGGTTTAGCACTTGGCAGTAAGCCATTAGATAAACCATGAAGTACAAAGGAAAAAGCAAAACAAAAGCATGCCCAAACAGAGTCTCTACAATCAGCAGTGCAGATTTTGCCAGATGGAGCAGATGATGTGGTCAATGAAGGTGCAGAAGGTGAAAGAATTAATCTCAGGGAATTAACAGGATGCCTGACACCAGACTGCTCCCCAAAATCTCTTGTGTCAGCTTCAGCTGTCTGTGCAGAGTCAAATGCACATGGTGGACATGCACTAATTATGTGTGCCTCTCTCTGCAGTTACTGAATTTATTGATTGTTTTTACTGTGGTCATCTCATTTCTTTTCCATTATTGAGTTTGGCCAAGAAATCTCCACTCCAAATACTTTGAGTTGTAAATTACAGCTGCTAAAAAACTAACCTCTAACACTGTTTCTTGTGCATTCTCCACATTGTTGCCAAAGGTATCAAACCCCACCCTTTCTTGAGAAGTCCTACCACTTTCTTCCCACCTGTAGCAAAAAATGCTTGCCCAGTGCATCTACAGTTATTTCTGGGTTTCCCATGCTTATAGCCATCTACTATTCCCCACACAATACAGTGGCTGCATCTTTTCATATTCTTCCAAGATACGTATTTTTTCAATTCATTCTACTTAGCACACTGAAGATGCAAAGGAAGAAGTATATAATCCAGGACGACAGCAGGTTTTTTCAGTATAGACTTCAGTGGCTCCAAAAATGTTTTATCTTCGAGATGTGGGATAAGACTATGCAGTTACAAACTTTGGAAGACTTGGATATAAAGGTCTACTTCTTATAGCAAGGGCTGAATTTTGGCTGCCTTGTACTACAGTCCCAGATTTTTCTGCACAAAGCATAGAAAAAAGAAAGTAAGTATCTTTGTGCAAAAAAATATAGAGGCAAAAACTTTGAAATGGTGAAGTTCCATTCCCACAAGATATATATGTGTTTGTGAGCAAGTATATGAAGAGAAAAGGCAAGGCTTGTCATCGTTTTGCTACCTAGAAGGCTCACACTTGCTCCCTGCAGTTTCCTTTACTTGTTTTTAACTCTGCTCCAAGTTCTTCCTCTTAAAACTGGAGAGCCTGTGACCACTGTGCAGCAGGGCAAAGGTCAGAGAATACACACAGGTCAGGTCAGACTGAGAAGCTCCCTGCCTGGGCATGTGTGTGACTGCAAGCAGTGTTATCACATCAGGGTGATGTCACAGCTGACCTAATAAAGGCCATCGCTGAGCTACTGGCTCAGGTTCCAACACACTGCAGGAAGAGGTTCACAAGGCTTATTAACCAATTCAATGATACACTGACATTATACCAGAAGTACCTGTGCATACTGCTGCACTGTAACCTAAAACACCTGAGGGAACCAGCACGGCTTTCCATGGAACAGGGCAGCCTGTTCAGACAGCACATCATTTGGGACTCTCCCACACTCACAACTTGGTCACCCTGCTGCTCCCAGAAGCATATTTCCAGGAACTTACCCTTCTTCTCTGTATGTCTCCAAACTGGCCATGATCTCACCTAAATTAGAAAAACTAGGAATCAGATTCTAGTCAGAATTACCCTTCAAAGGACAAACACAACATAGTACCTCTCCTTTCTCAAACCCTCGGCAATAGAAAATCATTAATCTTTTCTTCCAAACTTCCCAACAGTCCCATAAATGTGGGAGGATATATAGTTCGAAGACTTGTCAGAGGAATTGAGTTTTTTCAGCTTTTTTTCTAAATATTGGTGAGGTGAGTTCAGTGAAAATGAAACCTTAAAAAATGAAGATATTGGGAATCTATCTGAGTCAACAATTGACACTTTTATACCTTTCCACAGCATCTGAGTATTACTTGTACTTTTAATCTTGTGCTAAGACCTCTGCCTCATTGACAGGAAGAAACCTATGAGCAAAATACATCCTTTAAATTTTACTCCTTCCTTGCTGTCACGTGTTGGCAACAGTTGATCAAGAAATTAATGACAGCAACAAATTCTGCTTTTTGCAACGCTTCCCATAACACATATGGAAGTGGCAAACGCACGTACAAAAAAATCTTATGAAATTATCTTTTGCCTCATCTTCCCCTTTGTAGATTTGTTGGCCTACTGAATAACCAAACTTTGCAGAAATGCCGACTTATACACCTTGTGTTTACAATTCTTGCCATCTTAACTAGCTTTAAGTCCAAAAGTAGCAGTAACAATTATTTGTTGCCATGGAAACACAGGAAATACACATTCATGCCTTTCCCAATGTATATGTTTTTTTTCTATAATGTTGTAAAAGAGATCTACCAAAGCCTGCAATTTATTGGCTGGAATAAATGTTACCTTCAACAGTTCAATTATTTATCAACTGCTGATGGCCAAATTTGGCTTTAAACAAGGTGCAGATTACTTTTGCCAAGTCCATCTCTGACTAGTGTCACTAAAATGTTTACCAAATAACATTTTTTTTCTTTTTCCAGCAAAAATAAACAGATAAAATTTGCCCTTGATTATAAAAGTTTGCTAGCAATTACTATTTATCCCTTTCATATCCAGAGTTTCTTTGGCTAGGCAAACTAAGCCAGCTTCTGGCCTTTAAAGATAGCATGTTGGAGGACATTCCTAAACCACCTCTTTATACTTATTTCCACATACATTAAGTCTTTATGTGCCCTACAGTGTATTTGGCAGTCTATCAGCAAAAAGAAGTAAAACTTTTACATTACTTCCACATTAATTATACCACAGTAACTACAGAAATATCAATCAAAATCATTGGTGTCAGAACAGCCACAGCTCACAAGCATCTCATGTTATCAAAATACCCTTACTGACCAGTCTAAGTACATTCCTACCCACCACATTAGCACAGGTATGTGTTTGCCTTATTAGCCAATTAATAATAAACAACTGCCTGCTTTCTGAGTTAAAGACAAATGATTAAACATAACATCCAAGTCTCACCTCTGTTACACTAACCAGCTATGCTCCAAATAAGCAAGGCCTTTAAGCAGTCTACATTTGGTTTTGCTTTTCACTTGTTCTACTACAACAGTTAAAAATGGAAACGTAGCCAACACCACTTTCAAACGCCATTTCCAAAGGTGTGCTTACATCCCAGTTTCTAAAAGGCACACACCTAAATGGCAGACAGGCAAGCCCCGCTCCACTGAGAGCTCAGGGAGAGATGCCAATGGGAGCTGGGCAGCCTCAGGGCACTCGCTGACACTGGCACCGCTGCAAAGAGAATCGCACAAAAGGGGGGAGAAAGTTCCCTACAAAGCACTTTGTGGAAATTGGGCCAAGATTTCATTAATGCCTGAACCTCCCAGCAGGTGTTATGTTGCTTAAAATTATGAAGAACCAAAGCCCTATTTAGATTTGTAACAGTGTGTTCAGGTTTCCCAGGTACAAGCCAGAAACTTTGTAACTAAGCTTGAAAAGCAGTAGACTGCCATTCTACTACGACTCCAAGGCTGATTTCTCAGAACACAGTATCATACTAACAGCAGCAATACCTAAAGTTTCAGAAAATCTTGTCTTTGTAATCACAATTTTTTTATTAATCATATTTATTACTGTAAGTGAAATATAGGATCAAATAAAGACCTTGAAGAGTATGAAGGCTGTGACTGAGATGTACAAATAGACCTAGCAGTCAGGCCTCAAGTTCTCATGCTACAGGAAAAGACCCAGTATACTTATGATTTTATTAAGATGGAAACCCCCTTGATATATGCACAATGTAAAATCCTTGCTTTTCTTCCCTGCCCATTATTCATGTAGCTTTCCAAAGGTACTTTATGGGAAATTATTCTAAACAGCAGGTGATTCTGTACCCTATACTGGGAAAGAAGAAAAAAGCAATTTCCCAACAGTCCCCAGCCATCAATCCTCCTGAAAAATTAGCTTGACCGTAAGCTTAAGGCACCACCAGCCTTAGATGGAAAATCCCCAAAGGGCATTCCAAGTTATGCTGGAGCAAATGATATTTCTTATGTGAAATGTGACTTCTAAAAACTTTCTAGTTGAAAAAGTTTTTTAGTAAGGTGATATTTACTGAATGTGTACACAGTGAAAAGCAAAAAAAAAAAAAAAAAGATACTTGCATTTTCATTAGCTAATGCTTCACGGACTTTAATTAGAATGAACTTTCTCATTAGTTTCCTTATTTTCAGGAAAAATTCTCACTCCTCTAAATGAGATCAATCAAATTTTTTCTCTGCACTAGGAGTTCTTTGATGATCAGTTATGATGATCATTTATGGTGATGTGTGAAGAACTTTACAACACGGCAAAAAGATAAAACATTGATCTTTCAGAGATTACTATCGCACTGTGCTATATACTTTCTGATGCATATTGATGACCTCCTTGATACTTCAATAAGAAAAGATCATTAAATTTAAGTTGAGCAATGTACTAGCCATTCTTCACAGCTTGGGATTTTCTGTGGCAAACAGTGCCCACAGTTGACATCAACATTATTAATGTAAAAAGAAATTATCAGCAACAGAAGCCAAGCACAGAAGGCTGTCCTCCAGTTTGATTCTGCCTTTCTTTCTGGACAAAACTTGCTCCTAACTTCACAGAATTCAAGAAAAAGTTAATGCTTAACAATGCAAAACAGAACTGGCATTTTGCATGCCTAACCTTTTAGCTAGATAAATCTGTCCATGAGCTGGATCTACAGAGATGCCATATTCCAGATAAAACAGTCTTATGAATTTTGCACAGATGTGCAACTCATTATTATAGGCACACCAGATAACTTGGAAACCTCCACTTTTATCCAGATCACATCACAGATCAGATAAACCTTGCCACTGTATTTTAGGAGAACGTCAAAACCTACCACTAAGAAATAAGACAAGAAAAATTTCTGCTTGTCTCTTTATGGTGGATTACTCAAATTGAGGAAGATTTATGGATTATTCATAAAGAAAAAAAATCCTGGCTATGATTTGCTAAATTAAAGAAAAATGTCCAAGACTTTAAGGACAAAAATAATACCCAAACCTTGTCTTTTGGAGTTTTTGCTTAACCGCTAAAAGCTGCTGAATTTATATTCCCCAGCTTTTGTCAAGGCAGTATTCACTAAAGAAGGTATTCTAATCAGTAAAACCTCTCAAAAAAATCCTTACCTGCATGTAATTATCTAGCTCACTTCCTCCTATAATTTCTACTACCCTCATTGCTAATTATTTTCTTCTAATGAAAATCAAGGGACACTTCAAGAAGAATCATTTCCTTTACCTGTCATTTCCTTTTCCCCTTCCCTTCCATTAGCCCTCGCTAATGCCTGCTGCTCCAACACTCCTTCCAGCACAAGTATCTCGGAGCTCCTAGCTGACATTTCTGAAAAACAAAGTGTTTACCATCCTTGCAACATTTTTCTGACCTGTTTAAAACTTTTACATATAATTTATTATATTTTATTTTACAAACATACATATTCTTATAGTTTCTTTATATAGCACCAAAATCTGAATTATAATTTGTCTGCAAAAACCTGCTTTTCAATAACTTTGTAGGAACATATTTGCGTATATACAAATAAATGGAAAACCCCTTGCATTCCTTTGTGATTAGACAGCACCTATAGCAGCACAGTTTGATTATACACAATTCTATCATTGAAGGAAAACAGATGAACAAATGTTTTAATGGCTAACTTACTACAGATCAAGTCCTTAATATGTTAAGGTAGACATTCCTGTAACATCACACTCCTCTGGTTTGTCAATGGACTGTAGTGCACTGTCTTGGGACAATCCAGCTCTACCTTTACTTGTTTCTGTGGCAGAGCCTGAAAATGCCACAGGAGACAGGTAACGGTGCTGCTGTTCAAAGCAATGCAAAATATCATTATCTACCATGATCATTGATGAGCATTCTCTGGATATGGAGAACTAAAGATATGAAGAGTGTACAGTGGGAACTGAGGTCTTCCTTGCAAAGCTAGGCTGCTGGTTTTTTTTTTGGGGGGTGCATACATGTGTGAGTGTGTGTGAAGGAGAGGTAGGTCTACCAACAAGCTTCATCCAGAAGATTTACTCAAACTCCAAAGTACAACACATCTTAAGTTTTCCTATTTATGGGAATGAATGTCACAATTCTAGTCAAGTACAGGTAGAGTAATACACCTTAGGAATTTGGTGCTCAGTAGTATCACACTAGCATTTTCCCCAAGAAAGTCAAGATGATCAAGTCATGATGAGCAATGTGATCTAGCTGAAGATGTTCCTGCTCATTGCAGGAAGGGTTGGAGTAGATGGCCTTTAAAGGTTCCCTCCAACCCAAACTATTCTATGATTCTATTATGATTCCATGATTTAAACAGGTAGACTTTTCATTGGTCCACTTTTAAAGCATATATCATAAACCATACATCTTTCTTCTATTTTTCATATCAGGTTGTGGAGGAATGAAGAGAATCCTTGAAGTTATTCAGTGTTTTGCCTTATACAGGCACAAGTTTCTAGGACACTGTCTTAGTTTAGCCTTGTTAGATAAGACTTTCTTAAATTATCTGGATTAAATTTGAAGATGAGAGCTTACTAGCAAGTCAGTAGATCAGCATGTAGGTTTGACAATATTTTCACCACCTTTGAATTCACCAGTAATAACTGCACATTGCTAGCATTTGTAATGAGCAATGTGCAGATTCAGAGCTTAAGGATGTGATCCAAAACCAAATATTGCTGAGGGATGCAGAGGTAGAACTGCTTTAATGTGTTGCTGTCCGATATCTGACAGCATTGGCAGGTAAAGAGTACAAAGTCATACCAATAAGCAACCATTATTGTTACTTCGTTAGCATTTAAATCTCAAGTTTCTTCTTACCCCAAAGATTTTCATAAAGATAAAAAATGACTGAGAGCAAGGTTTCCAGAAGCCCATAAAGAATATAACAAAACCTTTAGGAAATTCTCCTGAAAGTGGTAGAGCAGAACACAAAACTTGTAGAGACTACTTTTCTTTTTTTTTCTTTTGTGGCAGTTCCATTTCAGACCTAACTGCAATGCATCATTCCATTTTACCTTATTCACAAATGTCAGTGTTACAATCATATTGGCCAATGGCGCACTTAAAGGGGGCTTACAAGAAAGGTGGGGACAGTTTTTAGCAGGGCCTGTAGTGAATGGACAGGGAGTAATGGTTTTAAACTAAAGGAGGGTAGATTCAGACTAGATATAAAGAAGAAATTTTTTACAATGGGGGTGGTGAAACGCTGGCACAGGTTGCCCAGAGAGGTGGTAGATGCCCCATCCCTGGAAACACTCAAGGTCAGGTTGGATGGAGCTCTGAGCAGCCTGATCTAGTTGAAGATGTCCCTACTCTTTGCACGGAGGGTTGGACTAGATGACCTTGAAAGGTCCCTTCCAACCCAAACCATTCTATGATTCTATAATTCTATACTGTTCAGCCTCTATAGCTTTTCCTCAGATATATCAGAATAATAGTTGTCTATCAGTATAGGCACAGACAGTATATACTTGCAACATACTGTTACCTCACTAGCTCATTTTCTAAGGAAATGAAAGCATGATTTAATTTTGTTTCAGTTGCTAAATACCTGCTCATAATCAAGACAAAGAGGATACTTTGCTGACAACTAGTCAACACTAGAATGTTGCTTGTTTTAGACAACTAGCATAAACCTTTAATGTGCTTTTAAATGAAAATAGATACTAGGAACATTTCTTTACCAAGAGGGTGCTCAAACACTGGAACAGGCTCCCTAGAGAGGTGATCAGTGTTTAAGAGGCATTTGGACAATACCCTTAATAATATGTCTTAACTTTTGATCAGCCCTGAAGTGGTCAAGCAGTTGGACTAGATGATCATTGTAGGTCCCTTTCAACTGGAATTAGTCTATTCTATTCTATTCTAAATAAGTTGTAAAATAAATAAATAAATGAATAAATAAATGAATAAATAAATGGATATATAAATGAATGAGAGACAGAAAAAGTCATAAACTGCCACTCCCAGGAAAGTGTAAAGTGCCTAGCAATGCATGTCAGGGCTGCTACGTTCGTTGTGGGTAGATGGAAGGTGAATGAACATCAAAGCATTGTCTCTGTCTATTATCAGCCTAAGGAATTTCAAGCACAGCAAGAAAGTAATTAATGCCACAGTATTTTTTGTCTAAGTAATGAGTAACTCCTACTGTCTCCTCTGAAGCACTGCTGTCACTTTACTGCTAAGGGTCCTTCCAACCTCTGCATTACTATGCAGCAGTATAGCCATTAGAGCACTGACACCTAAAAAAGGGAGGAGACAGCTCTGAGAAAGGTCTGTAGTGGCTAAAATGTAATCTCAAATGGATCCTGAATGATTTTGTCAGCAAATGCTCTCAGTGTCAGAAGATGGCAATGCTCAGCATTTTCTCATTACCTTGCTTTAAAAAAACCAACTTAATTCAGTGAAATAAGATCACTGTGAATGCTTTGATTTACAGATCTATACAACATTTCATTATCAAACTATCAGATAAAATCCTGTTTTGGTTAGTACACATTTTTGAAAGATAACTGCCTAGTTTTCAAGCCTATCACCTGTAAAACAGATATATCCTACAGCTGTCTCTCACATTGTCTTTATATTGTCAAATTCAGGCATGCAATATGTTTTGTAAAAGCCAAGAAAACAAACCCAAAATGTGGCATGCATTTAGATGCTTAATTATGCATTTAAGAGCCAGATTTTTTACCTGACCTTAAATGAATGGACAAGTAAAAATAATCTTGACAGAATGATACATGCTTGATCATTGTTTCAGCAAAAGTACATCTGAAGAACTAATTTTTTTTTTTACAATGTCATTCATGACAAAGACATACATAACCCATAAATACATTACAATCTAACAGCTGTGTATCTCCTCTCATCATTCTGAGCTTTGAAAACTGAACACAAGCATATTGGCTTGTTATCCTTTAAAAGTCATCGATGGACACTCTTTCTTCCTCTGTTTCATCTGTCAAGCATTAATCACTGCCTTAGTTGCAAATGAAACTTTTATTGGGCAATTATCATCGAGGTCTATGTAAAATCCTTGCCCTTCACTCCATGTATTAGGTAAAAATGCCATTGCCAGAGGAATACATCAATAATACATTATAAAATATGAAATCTAATAAAACAGGTGCTGTGTCTCTTGTACCATCAAATTCCTGGATTTAACTAGTGTACAGAGCAGAAATGCTTGATGTCTCTCCCCGACAACTCCTACCATTACACCAGTGAAAACAGAATGTTCACCTGGCATTGCAATACATGTACAAAATGAAGCATAATGTTTCTTAATCTTATTTGGTTGAGAGAAAAAAAACCACAAAAGAACTCCTCCTCTCTTTCTCTCTTCCCCAAACCTATGGACTCTCTGGTATCCCCTTCCTTTGGAAACTGAGAGTAAGGAGTAAAGAAGCAATTATGAAAATAAAATGTTGTTGCTCCAAAAAATCCTGTAATTTTACCCTTATAATTGAAAGTGAAAAAAATATCAGTGATTAGTATGCTGCTGACTATGCCTGGTGATAGACTTTGACAAGACAGAGCCTACACTAACATTGGACAATTATTATATTACCTTTATTTTCCCCCATTGTTTACTCATATGCAAGGGGATGTTATGATGCTTCTATGCTTCTTTAAAATTTGTTACAGACTCCTGATTTTTTTGGATGAAGAATCATCGCAGTGAGTGAGCAAAACCATGTTAAATAATTAATGAGGAGTCAGTAACACAGGCTGTCTAGACTATCTGGTCCAATGTTTCACTCTTTACTCTACATGAAATGCAATTTCTGGCCAACTCAGCTGCCTATACACAATAGGCAGAAAGGGAAAAATGTCAGGTGTATGCCAGCCTCTCCAGCCTTGCAGTAACAGGATGTCAACTGGCAGTATGTTTCTGTAACAATTCCCTCAACTAAGTATTCTTTTGAACTGGGATTTATGCAGATGTTTATGTCAATACAACTTTAGCACAAACATCTAAGGGGATGAAGCAAGCACTTTCAAAATACATAATTTAAGGTAGCCCCTGGGACAATGAATGAAAAGAAAGCCATCAGGGAATACCCCCAACAAATCAATAATTCCTTAAACAATGAAACTTCTGTATTTTTTTTTCCATTTTTTCCTCAGAGGCTATTGTAAAATGAAATGCTACATAGATATGGAGCTACTCATCATCTTAAGCAATTTTAGGCACAGCTTTCCCTGCTAGCCTTTACAAAATGAAGAATCCCACACACCCCAGTATGTTCTCTCTATGCTTGAAACAGGTAGGAGATTAGAAGCTTTTGACAGGTTCACATAAACAAAAAGCAAGGAGCAATACAGGTTAAGTAGGAAGCCTTAGCTGTCGGTAGAGGCATCAGTTATTCAACCTGGCTCTAAACTTCTTCAATATGCAAAGCCCAAATGTGAAAAAAAGGCATTGATTAAATAAAACCCCAAATAAATGATAGAAATATTTTCAATGAAAACATAAGATGTTTTAACTGCATTCTTTTATTTTATTCTCTACAATCTCAGTGCCTTGAGCTTTTTTTTTTTCCTCCTCCCCATAAAGATTGCTTTCAAACAATGAAATTGAAATAGTATCAAGTGGGGCATATAATGAGGTTGGGATTAATACTAGCAAAATCCTTCAGATGCCTAATGTTGACATACATAATTTTCTTCACATCATATTCATATTGAAAAAGCTAAACTGGCTCTCTCTTTTTTTGATTTTTTGTTTTCTCTTATGATGGGTTTGCCACTTGTAAATTCAAGTGTTACAATAATGACCTAGATGAGTGGAGGCTTATGCAATTCTCCTATCTCTTTTTAAAAACCTGCTATTTGAGTTTTAATACACTGATTGACCATTGGAACTTTCCTAGAAGCAGACTTCCACAGCAGAAGACACACAAAACTTATCCACAATAGAAGCTTTGAACTGAGCACATAGAGGACACAGCAGGGTGCCAATATGTGAAAGTTTAACCTTATGTAATCCTCACTCTTGTCTTCACTCAGACAAATAAAAAAAACCCAGGAATTCTATTCTAGCCTAAATATAAGACAGATTACCATTTTAGTATAAGAAAAGTCTTTACTAATTAGTAAGTCAATACTGAGGGAAGGCAAAATTACAGGTAAGAAAATGAATTTTTCCTTTTTATTGTGTTATATCCACCATCGTGGACAAAAGTAGTAATTCATGGGAAGTAGCAAAGAATGACCATCATCCATCAACTGCACAGAAATGGTAATAAAAGAGTAAAATACGACCCCTGCCCTGAACTCCAAAACTCAAAAAACTATGGGAATAGAGAGAAAACTGCAACAAAACCTCCAATGAAGACAGTAAATCTTTTAGAAGGCAGAATTAGCTGGAGGGTTTTGGGTTTTTTTAGTTAAAGACCATTCAATTATGTTAGAACACAAGATTTCTGCTTCTACCCAGAACAGAGAAGAGACAACAGGCAGCAATTCCTATTGCGAAGCAGCAGTGGTCTCCAAATCCTAAGCACAAACTACACTTTTTTTTTTTGCCTGTTTTCAAGATCTTTCACTAACTCAAATTGTGGAAGACATCTTCTTTTCTGTATGCATAAAAAAAGTATGTCTTCTCCCATGTATAGCATTTAATTTCTGAGTAAATATTAAATATTCTAGGAAGAAGGAGATGCGCAAAGAGGAGAATTTTAGACATCAGCTTTTCACACAGGCTTCCCTTTTCATGCACAAAGCAGACAAAATGTATATGTGTCCACAGCTTGGTTTCTATCAGTAATATGAATCTTTCTTAAGGTGTTTCTGAGCAGGCTGGATAATTTGCTATCTAAATATTATATTTAAAACACAGTTCTGGGAGAAAACTGATATATCTACATCCAGAAGCATCATACCTCCTCATAATCATATATCTGGCAAAACTGAAATGTGAAAGGATGTTCCCAGATTGCCAGCTTTCCTGCCTGAAAAAAAATGAGTAATTTGATGTAACAAATTTCAGCACAGAATTGTATAACCTTTTCATGAAACTGCCATACACCACAGGAGATGCAAATAGGCTTCTTACAGGTCAGAATGTTTTAGATATACTTTATTGTCAAGACTGTTCCCGAAAAGACAGACTGCATTCCAAAGTTCTTGAGAAAAGTTCATTCCACCACGATAGAAAAAAAGGGTAAAAAAATTGGATGCTTTAGGTTGAAATCACCCATGTGCAGGACAGGTCTAAGCACCTGCATCCTGGGGTTTTAATATATCAAACCAATAATACTGGTTAGTAAGAAAAAGATCTCTGTGCAATACACCTGACAACATGCTCCCTGTCTGGTCTGAAGAAATTATTTTAATGAACAGTGTAATGAGAAGAAGATATTGCAGTGTGAGGATGAAGCACCGTTAGATATGCTGGAGGTGGGTTCATTAACTCAGGCTTTCAGAAGTCATGTCCTATTCAAGCATTCTCATGCTCTCCTTCGAAAAAGAGTTTACTCAAGTTCTGTCACAAAGGCAATTCATATCCTAATATCTTCATTATGTGTCCCACTAACTACTAGGCAAGACACTCTTTGGATGCTACAGATGCTGTGCATTAAGTTGCCAGACATATAATCACAGTGCAGAGATTTTGCTATATTCCTTACTCCTGCTGGCTTGAATAGCAATAGAGGAAAAAATCTGCCTAGATTTTAGTTTTGCTTGAGAAGCACTCAGATTCTCATTCATTTTCAGAAGATGAACAGATGTAATTAGCCACCAGTCTCTGAGGGAGGGAAAATGGTGGTTTTCTGTATTTGGTTTGGTTTCTTTTGTCTTGAGAAGATCTCAATAAACTACAGAAAACAAAAAGAATTCAAAGAAGGATTAAAGATGAAAAATGAAACAATACATTTAGAAAAGACTTGGAAAAGCTTTAATTGAAGACTGTTTAGTACCATCAAAGTGCAAACAAGAAAATCTGCACTATAACTATTTGTTTCTGGAAGGAATAGTAATTAAGCAAATAAGCTAAATGCATCTGTAAAGAAAGATGTTTTCTTCATCTCTCTCACCTACCAAATGCTGAATCAGCCAACCCCTCAAAAATAAACAAATTTTAAATCTACTAATGCATGACAGATTACAGTTTTCTTAAATTCTCAAGTAATCAAATACTACTGGATCTAGAAGATACACATGTAGTGATTGGCAGCTGCTCCATCCTGTTCATTAGTCCCTGCAAACACTGGCTTTCTGAAGGAGGATGTTTGCCAGGAAAAGGTTGGGATCAAGGGCAGCTGCCTGGATTCAGAGCCAGAGGTGGTGCTGAATATTACAGCACAAAATGTAGATTAAACCAAAACTATTTTGGATTATACAAATCACCTGGATTATACAAGGCACCACACTTGCTAAATAAAATATGAATTAAATTATTTTATTTGTTATTTAGAGTGTTTAATACTTCAGGATTGGCCAAGAAACAAAAGCAACAAAATTCTTGTTCAACAAATAATAATTATCCCAGAGGAGTAATTGCAATATGTGCTTTAATTCCCAAGCTTGAAACTCTGGGTGATTACACAATCTGGAATCCAGAGCATCTGAAGGACACTCACAAACATATCCATTATTTACTACTCTGAGGAAAAGGCATGAACATGTCTGGCAGCTTTGAACATTTGAGTTCCAGCATCAGATCATATCACAAATAAACACAAGGCATTTGCCACTAGCCCAGCCAGCTCTCAGAAGCCCATTCATATAACACTGCTCCAGTTCTGATTTATTTATTTTTACTTTAAGAAAAATTCCCATGAGTCTCAGGTTTCATAAAGTCCCTGGACTTCCATCCACTGTTCTGAAGGCAAGAATACAAATGAAGAAAGTTCCCACTATTATATGAGGAGAAGAAGAAAAAGCTGGGAGACAAAGTCTTGACCTCATGCAGGACACTGGCAAAGTTCCTTGACTCAGGGGAACCCAAACTTTACCCTAAGGCCCTTCTGGTAATATATATGGACACAGACAGTCACAGCTGACATTTTAAAATGGAATGAAAGGCAAACACAGTGACAACTGAAGGGGGTAATAGTAATGAATCTCCCCAGGTTCCTAAACTGTTGCTGCGTTAATTTCTTCTGGAAGGAAATACTGTTATGCTTTCCTCCAGTTGTGGTAATTGTATTTCTGTCATTCAGTATTGATAGAATGACGGACATCTTGTCAACATTTTAGTATGTTAATCTTATAAAGCCTGTCCATAATAAACCAGTAATAAAACTTCCCACATATTTTCTTCTAAACCAGACAAAACCAGTTGCTCAGTCTTGTCTCAAAAGATGCTACCAGATAAAGCCCATGCTTTACTCCTAGCTGTCAGGGTATCAAATGCAACTTTTCCCACTATCTTTGCTCTGGGTGTGTTGAGATTATTTCCATGGTGAATACATGTATCACTCTGCCTCAGCTACAGGGTCCATCTAAGCAACAATAGTCAAGATTTGGCCAGCCGTAGTTATTCAGCACTGGAATCAACCAAAGTGCCTCAAACTAAAATAATTTGGGCAACATAAATGACTCTCTGGAGAAAGACAAAGCAAGTATCTTATATATTTCACAGGAAGCATAGAAGACTGAGCAAGAAGAAATCTATCACATCCCTCTGCATGGAAGCAGGCTCAATTATGCCTCAGATATTCCTGCCGGGCATTTGTCTAATACATTATCAAGTATCTGTACCAGCGGAGATTTTCCATGTCATTAGGCAATTTACTGTAGAGCTTAACTGCTCATTCAGTCACAAGGGTTTTCCTAACCCCCTACTCTCATTTACCTTGCTGCCCTCTACACCCAGCACTGCTTATCTTATCCACAATGGACAGGGAGAGCAAACTATTGCCTTTCCCTTTGCAACTACTTTTTAAGCACCTGAAAAATATTTTTGTGTTCCACTTCAGTCTGCTGCCTGTTTTACTAACTAAGCCCCTTTAATGTTGCTCTACACTTTCCAGACATGTAGGTCACATTTGCTACATCTTCTATGTCCTCTCCTTTGATCTAGTTAGCTGGCTTGCATCCTTCCCAAACTGCAACATGAAAGCCTGGATGCAGCATTTCTCTTGAGGCTGTATGAGCTCAGAAGAGATTAGACAGCCTTATGTTCTTCTTCTTCGAATCCATTTTACCCTTTAAAACTTCCAGTATGAATCCTCTATCTCACCCATCTTTTCTCATTCTTGTAATGGTGCAGCCAGTATTCTGAGGAACACTCTTGCACATTTTCACATAGAATTGGCTTCTATTTCATTCAGAATGCCGCTCTCATTTGTCGTGATCATCCTGAATCCAACCCTCCAATGTACTTTTAATCCTCTCACCTTTGTTTCATTTGCAAATTTAGTAAGTATTTCTCAGTTGATTTTTCAAAGCTGACAACCTATTAGTAAACATGTTTAGCATGTGCAATAGCATCTGAGTTCTTGGATGAAAGCATAGAAATGCTCATCTCTTTAGTTTCTTTGCAATGTTATAGAATCTGTAGCTACAGAACAAAATATACCTATTTCCCTTCCATTATATGCTGAACTCTTTTCCCCCCCAGGTATACTAGTCACCCAAGTAATTTTCCTGTTCTTTATAATTGTGTTATACAATCAGCACTAAGCCTCTCATTGCTGAAGGAATGTTAGGACAGTGTTTGTCCCTACTACCTTTGCTACTGTACAACTTAAAATAGTATTTACTTTGAAAAGCCTAAAAAATATTTCTTATGTTGTATAAGCACAGCATTGTAGCTGTTACTCCTTGCAGATAATCTGCTTGCTATCAATGCCTCTGTTCATATGAGTTACACAATGGGTTCCAAAAAAGCCTATTATTTGTTTGGTTTTAAAGTTAATACATGTATAGTACAAAACCATTCATGACATACTTTTTGGGCAAAGCTATGCGTATTTCTTGGACAAAGTCCCTAGTCTATTAGGCTGCACTGCCAACTATCACAGTATACATAGTACCCAACTCTACATTTTTCACATGCTTGTGGTGAAGTCATGTTGCACTGAAGCCCACTAAATTTCAGACTTAACCTTCATGCAAAAAAAACCCCATTGCTTCAACTGATCTTTCTTGTAGCAAAGGCCTGGAAGATGGGCTCTGGTCAATAGTCACTAATTTCATTAACATATCTTACTTTGGTGTGATTACTCTTAATTGAAGTGTGGAGGGAGCCTAAAGACATTTCAGATGGGAGGTTCTGTGAAATAATGGATGTAATTAGGGAATGTTTCAACATGATGGAAAGGGTGTTTTCCATCAACACCATCTCTAGCATTTGAGGCCATCCACTGATCTTTGCAGAAAGGAGTTTCTGAAAAACAAGAGTGTGGAACACAACTATTACTACCGACAGTGAATTATGACACATAGGTAAGAAAAAAAGACTATCCCTCCATCAGTTAGAAAATGATAGCTCTGGCTAATAAAAGCTCTGCATTTTATCTCTGGTCTTTACTACAGAATTCTTTAAAACTATTAGCAGCACCTTCTGTTTTCTCAGAATGAAAGCTGATAAATTAGCAACAGAGAGAAGAGCTCCTAAGCTAGACAGTTCACTTGGAGTCGTTATATAAATGGCCTTTCTGAAATGTGTCCAAGACTTAAATTATTCTGATTAGTTGATGTCTGTGGAACTGGCAACAAGCCTTTTCACTGTTGCTCTCATGGTAATTATTATTCTTGTCTCACTGCATATTTTACTAGCATTTCTGAAGTGTCTAGTTATAAATCTCTTAAAAGCCTGGGGACAGTTGAATCTGTAGAGGTAAAATAAGAACAGATCCAAGCTGGTATGATCCTTACCTTTCCTGTACAACTATTTTTGAAGTTGAAAAGAAGAGTATCCCTACATCCAACCTGGAATTGATCAGAATGCACTTTGAAAAGGAACGGAGATGCTCTTAAGCCTGTCCATTATATTTATATATCACAAAAGGATATATAACTGAGAACAACAAAGATATGACTTACTGCACACAGTTTGCTTCTTTTTGTTCAACTAACTTCTTAAAAAAAGGAAGCTAACTGTAAAAATAGGATTTCTAATATTCATCTCCATGACATATTTTTCCTTGTAGACAACAGTTCTCTTCAGATTCAAGAAAGCTCTAAAAGATCTCATTTATCTAATCTATCAGAACCAATTAATTTTACCAGAAAAATATTCCTCTCGTATCCTCAAACGTCAGACCTTTCGTGTTCCCATAATTCATCTCCCCAAACTGCTATCAACCCTGTAATTGGAGTTTGTGTCTCTTTGTTCCTACAGTTCTTTCAAACACCACTTCAAGTCCCATCACTTCTCATTAACTAGTAACTTCTGCAACTCCCTTTGATAGACGAGTCAAATCCCCAAGTCAGAATTTTGTAAATTAGCATTCATTATTCCATGTTTCACCCTGCCTTGTATTATCTGTCATGGGATCAGGAATAGAAACTGCTGTCTCAGTTCCTAACATGTTAAATAACTTTAGAAAACTGCTCTTTCATTGCCCTCTGTACAGATCATTCCTTTGACCCCTGTGCTGCCTAAGAGGGATACAATCCACAAGATATTCCTCTAACAATATGGTGTGGCATGCCATTGAAAATCAGCTGTGAAGTATTCTCTGACAGATGCTGTAAGAAATTTTCCATGCTGTATAATGAAAGGACATGCAAGCAATCTTTTAATTACTTGTACCACAATTCAGCTCTCAATCTCCCACATCTGAATGGGTAAAGGCCTTCATCCTGGTACTCTTGAAAGATTCAGCTGAAGTAATCTTAAATGAAATATATCTTTATACTGAAGTAAAAAAAAAAAAAGACTAAACATGCATCAGTACAGAAGATGAGTTTCCACTTCAGTGGGTTCAATATGGAAATACAAGGCTGGCAATTGCCAAAGATGCCAACCATCATTTTTGTCAGAGGGGTCCAAAAAACTTTCTTATTCCACCAACACCATTTTTCTGTTCAATAGTACAGAACAAAATGGCCAGACAATAAGTATTTCCATACATATGAATACCATGAATGCCACCAAAAAGGCAAGGAGATAAGAAGGAAATTCTTCATTATCAAGAAGTTAGATTACTAACTGAAAAATTCTCTATGTGAAATACAAGATGACAGCAAAGGAAAAAATGTTGAGTGGGCTGAGACACTTGAAGCAGAGCCAAGAGCTATTAGTACAGACAGACTTTCTCTGGACAGAAGATGATTAGTGTGCAGAGGAACTGTAAACTAAAAATTCATTCAACTGATTAGGCAGAAACAATTTTTTCTTAGACTCTTAGCAGGGTTTTGTTTTGTTTTCTCATCTGACAGTACTTTCAATTATTGAGACAGAATGACAAAAGAGCATATGTGCTCAATGATCAGAGGACCTGCACCATCAAACTGGGCATCTGCTACTCATTTCTGAAGGATGCTGCAAGTGAGACA
The DNA here is from genome assembly GCA_026212715.1 of Elanus axillaris. Classification (NCBI taxonomy): domain Eukaryota; kingdom Metazoa; phylum Chordata; class Aves; order Accipitriformes; family Accipitridae; genus Elanus; species Elanus axillaris. The sequence continues at coordinate 23,901,097 of JANZLQ010000078.1, read as the reverse complement.
CAAGTGAAAACCAGAATACTGAATAGTGCTGAGCTGGCCCAGCTGGAGCAGGACCAAGAAATGGGGCTATCTGCAGAAGAATTTGACACAAGTGTTGTGTAGAAAGTAATTTGTACCTGGGAATGCACCTTCTATTTGTTTCATTGTATTTGATCAGCTATGTTACAGAGGAGACTTAGGCATAAATATGGCAAATGACAGACCAAAGAGAGATGCAAAGGCAATTCTTTTTCAATAAAATATCCTTGGCTTTGCTCCCAAAGAGAGTCAAAGTGCACTGACATGACCAAGACATTAATCTGTGAAACTATAACTGGATCTGGAGTTACTGTATCCTTGAACAGGATGCATCACAGAAATAATCACCTAATTTATGAATCTGAAGAGTCTCCTCTGACTTGATTTCATTCTAACCTGGCTTGCACCTTCCCCATGCTGTCCTGAATTGCTTACTCATTTTGGAAATGTTATGGCTACCTACCGCATTCACCAGCTGTAACAGCAGCTGTTATTTCTGTTGCCTTTTTTCCACCAAAAAAAGTTCTTTTTCCTTCCATCTTTCCCCGTAAACCATCAATCTGGTAAAACACATTTTGCGAACAAAATTCTGAAGCATTTCAGAAATGAGGAGTCCAATCGATGCATTGAATAATAGTTCTCAGTGACAGAATCAATAGGGGTGCAATGTTACTTATAACTCCTTTCTATTTACTGCACAGCATTTACAGTAAAGATGGTCTTCCTTCAATTAATTTTTATTTTAATAAATCTTACAATTTTTTTTCTTCTTCTCGCATGGCTTCAGATAAATCCCTGAATAACCTTATTAATAATTCAGTAAATGCATAATTTCTCAGACTTTATGAAGACAGTAACTGTTTATAAATGTATGTTGCATAACAGGTTCTACTAGAAACCTTTGTAATCTCACCACATTGTGGGAATGGGGAGAGAGAGAGAACTCCTTTTCGTAGAAAGCACAGTTAGCAGCGAGTTTCTTCAAAATGGTAAATGGAACCACAGAATCACAGAATAATTGAGGTTGGAAGGGACTTCCAGGATTGTCTAGTCCAACCCCTGCTCAAAGCAGGTCTGGTTAGATCAGGCTGCTCAAGCCCATGTCCAAGCAAGTCTTGAGCACCTCCAAGGACAGAGACACCATAAACTCTTTGTGCATCCTACTCCAGTATTTGATCACGCTCACAGTAAAAAGAAAAATCCTAATATCTAATCAGAATATCTCACATTAATAAAATTTTATTTACCCAAACTTTTAAAATACATAACTGATTTAGCCACATTAATTACAAAACCACTTCCATATTCATGGCTTTTTGCCCCCCAACTCCACTAATGCAAAGATTGATTTGAATTTCTTTTGTCTCTCCATTTGATATCTGATTGGTAAATGAAAATATGTGAATAAAATCTGTACAGGAATTCTGTACAGATGTAGAGGAAAAAAAAGCATCCAGAATAGAGAATTAATGTGGCAGTACATCATCCCACAGCCAAAGCAAGCCCAACAGTTGTCCAATAAACCACTATTACAAAAAAAAGTCTTTACCCAGTCCCCTACTACTCCAGTATAGAGAGCTAAAAATGTAAACAATGAGTGGTTTGCATTTCCTTAGGTAGACACCACAGCTTCCATTTATTTTATAATAGAAAGCCCTTTTCAAACTGGTAGCAAATGGAGAACAGATCAAACTCTTTAAATCTTTGAAGTTGTTTAACAGTTAATGCTCCACTGCAGAATATCAGTAAAGAAGGGATATTCATAGCCTCTGAGGAAAAAGTAAGTTCCTGTGAAATAACAGCTTTTAAGAATTTTGTATATCAGAGCCCTAAGAATGGTACACACTCCTGAAGCACGTTTTTATCACCTATGTTGGGAATGTTCACATTATCCTTGTAAGTGACTTGTTCTCTTTGAAATTCAGCAGAGCTCTCAGACTCCATAACTTTTGGCAGTGAGTTCTTACAGGTTAAACATCAGTCACACAAAAAACCAAAACAAGACCAAAAAAAATCACACCCTCTTGTTTTCTTCAGCTTTTTTATTTGTTCCTTTCAGTTTTACTTGATATGCCTTTCCAGTAGTGTGAGAAGATGAAAGCAGAGCACACCTGTTCCATCCATGTTAGTTTTTCCATCTTTCCTCAGTTGGTGCCTTTCAGAACCAAAGAGTCCAAGACAAAGAGATATCATCCATCTGGGCAGGTCTTTTAACTCCCAGTTATTTTCTAGCTAATTCCTGAACCCCTTTGTCTTTTGATTTCACATAGGATGACCTTAAATACATTCAGCATTCAAGAAAAGGATGGTCACTGGTATATCTTTAGAGAACAGCAGGAGAAAAAAAGCACAGGGAATGTTAGACCCAGAACAGATACCACGAGGCAAGCCAGGAAGCTACCTGGGTTAAACAAAGACTAGAATAAGTTTTTCTAAAAGTGGATAATATGCTACCTCAAAGACACTGAAAACGCAACAACATTGCAAGGCACCTTTACAGAAAGCCCTAGAATGGCACACAATGAAATCCCATGTTATCCCATTCTGATCATCATGATGACTGGGAATAACATAGAAGGAAGGAATTAGATATTCAATCTGCTTGCACCTCAAGCTAGTAATTCGTTTTCAATAACTACTGCAGCTAGGGCTCTAGGAGGCCTGGTAAACATTTCCAATCCTGGGTACTGCTAATTCAGTAGTGCCCAAAGAATTACAATGGCTGAAATGAGTATCCATAGACATAAACAAAGATTGCTGAAGAGTTTACTGGGTCTTTCCCCTATAAAAGCTCTTGTATAGATGGGACTAAATGGAGCTATGATGGTAAGAACAGATGTCAAAATAATTTCTTAAGTCATGTTAAGTCACATTTTTGCTCATTCTGTTTTCCATACTTTAAACTAAATGATCAATGGTGGTAAAATTTGCCTTTTGCAGCAATAGCAACATATTTTTTCTGCTGCCCCTGGCTACTGCCAGGAGCCTTGAATTTTACTTGGGAAATTATAGAGGCAAAAGAGTATACCATCCTCTTAATGATTTTATTTTATGCCTCAGCTCTTGTAAGGTCCTTCAGATGTAGAGTCTTAGACTAAAGTGATTTAGCAGTTCATATTTTCAGAGGATACAGTCACTCTGAATGGAGTTACTTTACTTATAAGGAAAATATGAGAACACTCTTGCACATTACACCTGTGAGACTTTTCCTGAAACACAGAGGGCAAGTTCTGTCCTCAGCTGGAGGAGGCTGAACATAGGTGAGTTTGTGAAATGTTATCTGGATTATCTGGATCTATTTCAACATCCACCTGCACTTTGAAAGATGGAAGAGTGAGGTGGCTGATTTGTGAGGGTATAAATCATCTCTTAACAAAAACTGTTACGAATTCCTTAACATCTCTCTTGGAGGGAGCACAACAAGTTCAGCCTCCAGTGCTTGTTTTACTGCCTTATGTTGGCTGCTAATTTAAAGCTAATTGTAGAGCAGGTCACATTCAAGTCACTGGAAAAAAGCCCAGTTACTTTTATGGTCCATGACCAAGCCCTAAAAGAAAATCATAAACCCATTAATTAAACCCATTTAAAAGGAAAAACAACAACCAGCAAATGCAATGCAGCTGTGATTATTTAGAATTATTTGTAATTTTTCTAACCAGTTACTTTCCCAGGTAAGCACAGGGGACCATTGCTTTGTTAAGCTTCATAAAAAGCAAACCACAGAGCATCTCCTGTTGCCACACACTGCCACACTTGGCCTGGCCTTTGTAATCACAATATTTGGGCTGTAATTTGCAGACATCTACTAGCACTTTCAGCTAACACCTTCTTTTATCCATCCCTTCTTTTCCTCAACAACATGGAAGACATACATGGAACATCAGACCTGAGAACTGAAGCAATGCTTCCTCTGGGTGCCATGCAAAAAGTCCATTACCATCAGAAGGCAAACATGTTGCTTTTTTCCGTAAAGGGGTGAATTCAAAACATTAAATAATTATCACATTTCAGAGAATATGATTGCACTCAAGCCAAATATACTGGCAGCAGAATATAGCATCTTCATTTTACATCTGTGATAACCTGGAGACTCAAAACATTGCTTTACTTATTTATGTGTGACAACAAGCAAGACCCTTTCCCAGGCAGCAGCAGGCATACCAAAAAAGAGTTCAGTCTCCACCACCATTCTGTGACTCAAGATTGAGAAGAGAGAAATCTCACCAACGTGGCAAAAGATAATTAAAGCATAAAAAACTGTATCTCAGTGTTACAAGTAAAGTAATCTAGACAAGAGTGACAGGATGCCAAAGCTTTGGCACCTACAGTGCATAAACAGACAACATAACATGTCCAGACTGGGTAGAGCATGATACCTGCTGTTTGGTAGGCTATGTGAAATGCTTACGGAGACCTTGGATTAAGTTTACCTAGTGCATTCCTTCTGTTCATCCACCACCAGGCTCAGTAAAATGAACAGGCTGTGAAATCAATAGCTTCCCATTTGTTCATTTTTAGGACAGGCACAACACTCTTTTATATAAAAGAGCCTGAACTGCCAACATTTCAATGAATCTGAAGGGACTTACCAGCCACTGACCCCAAAAGATAATCAGCACACACCAGTGAGCGCTCAGTGCTTTGCCACTAGAACAACAGTTTAGTAATGGTGGCATGACCTTTAACTTCTGGGTCATCAGACATAAAATATCATTACTGTCCAGTAACTATTCAGTGACCCAAAGGACACAAGAAGAATTGACAATCATGGTCCTTTTTTTGGACTTGTGATGAGCAATTTCTGGCTAGACAAGTAGTCCTCTGCAGTGCCAAGCTAAAGGATGGCAAGTCTATTCTGTTCCAGCCAAGGACTCACACAGGTATTTCACCGGGATTACACAAGAGCTCGACAATTGAGTACAAGTTTGAAGGTTATGTTGGACTAGGACCAAAGTGCTCAGTACTAAGTCTCTCTTGATGAATGTCTCTGTATGCACATGTACTGCAAAAAAGTGAAAAAGACCTATATCCTGAAAGGTATTTAGATACCAAAGTCCCACTGTTGTAACATGCTCAAATCTCTCTGAAGATACGAGTCAAACCCACCGTCTACACTTGCAATTACTCTGTTTGTTGGAGCCTTAGTGAAGAGGCTAGTGACAGAACAAGCATGCAGACAGACAAATCCCACATGGTAACCTGACACACTAGAGAGAGCCATGATGGTTCACTGTACCATAGCTCAGACTCCTTTATAACATCTTTTGTAATATAAGTTTCTGCCTCTCTCATTTCACTGTCATCCATCAGTGCTAAAGACTCTTCAAAACACAAAAGAAAAAGCTTGCAGTTATACAATAGTCCTACAAAAGTAGCCATAGTTTAATCACAGTTACAAGACAACCAATACGTTACACTGAGTCATATACACCCGTTTCCCTAATCTGTATCAGGGAAATATCTACTTTTATAGCATTCATTTCAACAGGCTAACTAAAACTCTGTTATAGCTGGATGCTAAAGGAAAGAAGCCATACTGGTTCTTGAATGGATAGTCACATAGCACATTCAGATGTGGTGCATGTTTTCTCTGTAATTTCCCTTCTCTGAGCATGCAGTCTTTGAGACGCAGAAGAATGGACAGCACTTGTCAAACTATGATTACTCCAGAAATTGAAATACATAAAATAATAACTGATGCAATCAAATCCACATCCAACTATCATTTGCTTGGAACACAGACAAGCAGATAGCAAATGATTCTGTTTATAATTAATTCACAGAAAGAAGGAGGAGTTAAAAAAAAACCACCTACATAAATACATTCTTCAGGACTTGGCAGAAACTAATGACTGAACAAGCTTCTCAAAAGGAAAATTAATGAATGACAACAGGAGCAGCACATGTGTAATGTGGAGATAGACTGCAAGAAAATTAAACAGGTTGCTTATGGGAAAATACCCACCTTCTCCATATTTTGCTCAGAAAAAACACATGGTTCCTAATGGAATTCAAGGCTATTATTCAATCAGAAGCTTCTCATGAAGTCACAAACTGTGAAAGTATGCTTCCGAAAGCAGAGCCCCAGGAGATAATTGAAGCCTTAGAATCACAATGATGAACACTCATCCCTGGGTTACCTAAAATAAAAATCCATCAGACAAGAAGACACAATGCCATGACATAAAGGTTACAGTGAGCAAGATGTAAATAAAGAGGAAGAAAATAAAATGTATAAACAATCTTTTGGGAAAACTGTGCATGAGTACTTGCACATGCTCACATGCAAATTCAACTCTACTATATAAACCACTTGTTTTAATAAAACCTAATTCCCCTTTGAAAGGGCTGTCCAGAATCTCCACATACCCTAGCAGTGTTTTAAGAGTCTTGTGGTATCTGTGGTCTTCAGAACTTAACCGCAGTTTTCAAGATCACACTCAAGCAGGTATTCTAAAGGAAACACTGGATAAGTGGGACATGACATGTATGAGTGGCCCAGGTGTCATAGCAGTGCTGTGTGAATAGCCACAATCTCTGGTTTAAACTGATGGGAGATTTAAATGGAAGCCAGGCTCACAAAGCAGATCACAGCCTGACAATATACACATTACAACTGACTCACTAAGAGTAAGAAATATTTTTATGGAGATTGTAGGGAGGGCAAAAAGGCTGTTACTGAATTTAAAAATCACCTCATAAATCCTATGATGCCACAGGATTGAAGAGACAAGAAAATAGAATAACTTTTTCTTCCTAGGGTCAGTACTGAAATTAAATTTGCGGTCTTCTCAGCCATGCAGCCAGCTCTCAAGGACAACCAGCGCTAAATTAAAATATTAGAAGAGCATCATATTGCTCATATGAGGAGTAGACCCCACTCTGTGTTCCTATTCCAGAAGTTAGCAGATAATGGTGGGCTAACCTTATTGTTTGCCTTCAAAGTTCCCTCACCACCAAATGAACTTTGTCACTGCTGCTCTAAAGTTAGTGTCAGAGGACAGCAGAGACAGAGATGTCTTTGCACTACTTGCCATTTAGTGTTACATAAAACTAGTGCACTCACTGAAGTAAAATGCCAACCGTGTGAAAATTCCATCATCCAAATCCTGCAGCCATGGAGGCTGATGCAATTTTTGCCTAAATGAGATAATTTAGCCATTTTTCAGTCCCAAGCTAGACAAAACGCACACCATACCTCATACAGGGATGTAAAACCATCTGTCTCTGCAGCAACGTGCAGCACCAGCAAGGAAGGCTTAGAGAAAGGATCATCAGCCTAGGGTACAGCAATGCAAGGTGGCACAGTCTAATTTATGGGCTAACAAGTGTGTGGAGAGACCTTTAAATAGGGAAGCAATACAAACTGTTCAGAGTATCTAAGACCCAGTGGGCAAAGGTGGCCAAATAAATGTAAGAAATTAAAAAGGTTTAATATACTACAGGGCTTTCACAGATGAGTGCCATTAGCTCACACATACTTCATTTTCTAAAAGATCAATTGCAAAGTCCTGTCACTGAATAAAGATTGCAGCTTTTATTCTTTGACTTCTAGGGAAATAACTAAATAAATTAGTCTGGACAACTCAGAAATTATACAACAAACAAACTAAAAATGCCAATGTTGTTATTTCTTAACAAATCCCATGATTTCTTGAGACTCGTTGCATGTAGTTTTGGAGTCAGTTGCACGGTAAATCTTGATTCATGGAGGCAGGTGTACAAGCCTGTTATTACCAGAATTGAAAAAGCCTGAACACTGTACCACTGTGAATCTATTGCTTGTTCAGTATATACACTGGAGTAGGAAATATATATTCCAACATCACCAAAGAAAATCTAAAATTTCACATTCCTATTTTCTCCAATTGCACTGACAAAAATCACTTGGAAGAATATAGTCAACTAGTGTCAGGCAAGACACCGCAGCACTTGCTCCTCATAAAGAGGAGGTTTCCAGGCAGAGCAAAATTTGGCTGCTACATTCATGTCCTTATTATTATGATGTTTTTCTGACATCTGCTGACCTATAATCAGTGCTTTGATACTAATAATGACATGGGATATGATACTGTACATCTAATCAGGGCTTCAGCAAACTGTCCTGGTTTCAGCTGGGATAGAGTTAATTGGCTTCCTAGTAGCTGGTAGGGTGCTATGTTTTGAGTTCAGTATGAGAAGAATGTTGATAACACAGCAATGTTTTCAGTTGTTGCTAAGTAATGTTTAGACTAAGTCAAGGATTTTTCAGCTTGTCATGCCCAGCCAAAGAGAAAGCTGGAGGGGCAGAAAAAGTTGGGAGGGGACACAGCCAGGGCAGCTGACCCAAACTGGCCAACGGGGCATTCCATACCATGGGATGTCACATCCAGTATGTAAACTGGGAGGAGTGGGGGTGGGGGAGATTGCAGCTCAGAGACTGAGTGTCGATTGGCAAGTGGTGAGCAATTGCACTGTGCATCATTTGTACATTCCAATCCTTTTCTTATTACTGCTGTCATTTTATTAGTGTTATCATTATCATTATTAGTTTCTTCTGTTCTGTTCTATTAAACCATTCGTATCTCAACCCATAAGTTTTACTTCTTTTCCCGATTTTCTCCCCCATCCCACTGGGTGGGGGGGGAGTGAGTGAGCAGCTGCATGGTGCTTAGTTGCTGGCTGGGGTTAAACCATGACACAAACCAAAGAAAAAGACTGAGTGAGAAGCAAAAGAAAAAAAATCAACATCAAACTAACATTGAATGAAAGTTTGGGTACTCAGGTGTTCCCATTACCTGATATATTTTTCATATGCAGTAAAAAAAAAAAAAATCATTAAACGAGATACTACCAAAAATAAATTACTAAATCACAACTGGTTTTCAAACAATTGCTGTGACACATGCCTTTTTGGGAGTCCTGAGGGCAAAGGTGCTCCTAGAACTGTGCTCCTAGAACTCTTAGAGCTTCTTTTCACATGACGCAGAAATGTGTGCAGTTGGTGTTGATGAGGCAGAGTAAAAAGCTCCCTTAGCAATCCTTCCCTTTCTAGCTAAAGTCTTTGGACATAGGTCTTTATTTGTGTGTGGAGAAGCACAGGCAACATAAACACCAGCTTGCTTCAGTCCTGGAGCCCAAACAACACAGTTGTGATTTCAGCCCCTCTGTGACTTGAACCAGGGTGGAGGCTTCCTTGCTATAGAAATCATCCAAATGTGTTAAAAATTGTCCCCACTCTCAAAGACAAAAAGGCATAAAGAAGGAAACATAGTTCTCAAAACTGCTGGAGACCAGGCACAGAAATTGATTCTCAGGTCCTTTCACACAGCCATTACTTGAAAGAACTGGGATTGAAACTAGATCTCCTGAAAATGGGTTTGGTGACTATCCTACAACTGCAGGATGAAATTATATGTTGCAGTCTTAATTATTTGAAGTCTTTAAGTCAGTCTTTTAAAATACGTGTATACTCAGGCCTTAACAATACAGCACTGAAGTTGCGAACTCCCAGGGAACCCTAGGAACTGACACTGTTACTTAGCTGCCCAACATAGAGCTTCTGAGGTTGGTTTGATGATGGGTAGATGCTTCTGACGCACAGATATTGCTAAATCTGTCTTCCAATTTTTAAACTAGTCTGTATAGCCCTGTTATCCCTTGGATATTCTGAGGAAAGACGCTGAGACCCTGGACAAAGGAAGAGTGGTTTAGTGCTCTTTGTCCCCTGTAAATAGATTTGCAAGACTGACACGAGCTCCAGGAAGACAAAAGCAAGAGAACATACTACCAGCACCTCCAACAGTACAGCTACTTTGTTAGAGTGACCAGCTAGCTTCCTAAGCTTACCACACCAGCAAGCTTTTGGAGCTACATTTGCTTTGTCTCTCTGAACCAGCTCTTCTGGCCACCACTTCTACCACCTTTTCAAGGAGCTGGGATCCTCTAGTAGTCATATGTATGTTTGAGTTATGGCCTACATCATCCTTTAAGGAGGACCATTACTCTATAGTTTCACTATGTAGGCCCAGTTACTTTGTATAAACAATGCATGCTTTGCTAAGTGACTTTACCCTTGAAGACGAAACTAAAGACTGATAAAAAGAAAACATCCTGCCCCAGAAGGCACTGAAGGCAGATGATTGCCAAAGTAGCATGAACTAGGGGAAAGTTAAAGGTGGCAGGGGAAGATCATGACCACTGACTCAATTCAAGGCTGGAAGAACTTGCCCCCCCCCACCCCCCTCAAGGAGCACGCTTGCTAATTTGCATAGCAAGAGAGCCTAATTTAAATATAACTAACCAACAGTAGATGAGATGGTGACTACCAACCAACGAACATAAATTTAGGTGGGTTTTTACTAATCATGTAACAGAATAAATATGTTGTAGTTCTTTGGTGTGGTCTGCTAGCTTTGTGGAATTATCACCTAGAACCTATCTCTGTGCAAAAATGAAATAAGCAAATATCTCAGCTCCATGTGTAAGACTGGCTTATTGAACCCTGCATAATGAACCCCGCATACGGGACAACACTCTCACTATGTTTCCCAGCTTCAGATGCCAGAGCCCTGCTCATTTGTGCTTTCAAAGGTTGCTTCCTCTTCTCCTGTCAGTGGGTGCTGGCACAGCCCTCCCCACTCCCCCCCCCTTTTTTTAAATATCCCTAGATTTTTCTGAATTACATTAAATTTCTGTATTAGCTTTAAACTGCTTTTGCTAGTTAAAAGCCTAATACATAATGATAAGATTTTACTAATCCTTATCACACCAACTTTGTAATGACACATGTATTAGTCACACAACTGAAATTACTTCACCTTCAGGAGCCAACAGGATCTAAACACAGTACTTGAGAATAACTTAATTACAGGATTAGGGAACAGGTTGTCTGATGTGCATGATGTGCCTGTATCCCTTCAGGGAAATGTTTGAAGGGCTCAAACACAGTGCTATGATGCTTCATTTTCAATCCTCCACTACACAGGGGCCACAGCGGTTTTAAAAACCAATGACCAGCCACCCTCTCGATATTTAAAACCATGCTGCAAGGTTTCGGCAGATTGCAAAGGAGTACAACAGGGTCATGTAAGTACCTATCACAGTATTATTAGAGAAAAATCCTAGAGCAAAATCCATAGTTAAACAGCCATGCCATAAAGGCTGTGCAGAAGCCAGCAGGTTAGACACACAACTGTGATGCTAAGAAACTGCTCTCGTTGGGACAGCTGGAGCCGAAACAGCCAATACAACCTGTGCCCACAGACAGCACTACTGGTGACACTGCAAGCCCAGGCTCCTGGACAAAGCCCTGTTGGGATGCTCTCCAGTCAGCAGAAGCTGTGGCATTCATTTTAGAGGCTAGCACACATGATTTAGGCATCTTTTCAGATCATGGCAGAAAGGGAATTGCAAGGCCAGAACATGCCAAAAAACGTGGGTTGCCTGTGAACCTGTCTACTACTCTTAGATCTCCAGCCACAGTCTTTGGGCAACACCCTTCCCTTGTACTGCTCCTGCAGCGACTGAGCAGTGTTGGAGGGCTCATTCATCACTTCTCAAGATGGACAAACCACTTTTCTCCACAGTGTTGCACAAGACCTGGAACGAGCAGTTTGTTATACAGCAGTTATATTGGAGTTAGTACTCCAGCACCCTACAGCCACATGCATCTACTATTATAATGTTTCATAAACTTTAGGTATGCTCTCTTTGACTTTGAAAGGGAAGCACATTCTGCACCTCACTGCTTTATTGGTTACTGATCTTTGTATTTACAGCATAAATTTATTTATTGCCAATGTATAACTGTTTGTTCTTTACCTCAAATATCTCCTCTGTTTTTTCTCCCTAAATATATTTATAGGAAGCTATTACATCTTCTCCCAGACTTTATTTTGTGAGACTAAAGAAACTTATCCTACCTCACAGAGGATAAATTGTCCCTTTTCATCCCAAATAGGTTTCCTCTGCACCTGTTGCAATTTGAGTGAATTTTTATTGCAAATGAATGATCAGAACTTTATGCAATATTTTACGCTCAGTCACACCAGCATATTTCCTTCTCGCTGCTGAAAAAGCTGGTTCTCATATCTTTTTGTAGCACATTCACTTTTTCCACATCTGTCACACATTTTTAAGGTCCAGTCTTTCTGCAGTAAGGAGGCAGATAAGTTTTTCAGCTTAGAAGCAGAAATTTTGGCTATCAGTCACTAAATGTGTGAATTTTAACTTTGTATTATTTCATGCCTTTTTCATACTCCACCACCTCTTAATTATTTTTTACATGATTTTCCAGTCATCCTCTGACACAAATTAAAAGGAATCATCAGTACAACAGCAGAATTTACTGACATACACCCACTTTTTATGACAAGTTTATTATGGAAATACTAAAAAAGACTAGTCCCAAAGCCAATTTATAAGAATTTCTACTTGTTTAGAGGGAAGCTATTCCTACTTTCTCTTTCATATAGTCTTGCCATGTCCATTAAAATTCTTCTGTTAGTAACCCTTTTCCCTAGCTGAACTAACAACTTCCATGTGATAGCATATGAAATGCCTTTGGGAAGAAAAGTAAAATAAGACCTACCACAAACCCCTTTCACTAAAGAGTAAAATAATAATCTTCCCTTTCTCAAAAATTCCATCACCTAGATCTTAAAAAAAACATAAAATAAAGTAAATCACTGGTAAATCATTATGTCAGTATATAATTGAAATATTAAAAATATTGTTTCAAAATGTGTTCTAAAGCCCAAGATTATAATTGCCTGAATCACTCTTTTCTCATTTTGAAAAACAAGAACCATAACAAAATTTCATGTATTACCGAATAAAAAAAAAAAAATTCTTTTTTCCCAGAGAAACCCTGAAAATCAAAGGGTGAAAAGGTGAAAGCTTCTTTTCTTTTTCTTGACTGAATACATTTTCCCAATTTAGTCATGTCTTAGGGAAAAAAAAAAAGAATAAAAAACATGTTTCTTACAAAACCATCTGTAAAACAAACACCACCACTACCAGCACCCCCCTACTAAAATACAGATTGAACCTGGACTGATACTCAGTTGAGAACGTTTTTGATTTGTATTATCATTGCGGGGTGAAGAGGGCAGGGAATTTCTTTGCTAAAACTGTTGAATAAACTTATGAGAGAACTTTTTGAGAATGTGTGTTTAAAAAGGCTCCTCTTTCAATAGAGCTCATTGTATAATTTGCTTCAACATCTGCAGGCCTGCTGAGTTCCTTCTTTATTCACATTTCACTAGACCTATAATTAAACCCTCTTCAAAAATGCGTCACTTCAGGTGTCCTAATGAAGAATCCTGAGGAAGCTGGTAATAGTTTGCTAAGGGAGAGCAACAAAGCTGCTTCGCTACTTACAACTATTTCTTGCAAGATTCATTCTCTTCAGCAGATGGAGGGCTGCAGTAAAAGACAGAGACTCAGGGCTGAAGAGGTCATAAAACTCTCAAGAGCAGGAAATTACATAGGCATATCTGCCAATGTGGTTTATTTATGAAAAGTCATTAGGCGTTCCCAGTCTCTTCAGTTCCTGCTTCCCCAAATAAGGGAACAGTATTTTAAGAGCAGTAAACTCAAATCATCTTGTTTTAATTTAAGCTTATTCTTGCTATTTGTTTTTATATGCTCAGTATATAACTCATGCCAAACACTAAAAGTATACACCTGCTACAGAGAAACCAATTAGATGTACAAGCAAATAGGGGATTTTCTCCCTTGAAACTTGATCCTGCAGCCCACAGAGAGTCTTGAACCAGTATATACCTGCTACAGTATTGATACCACATGATTCGGCTTTTGTTTCAACACGAGCTTTAGCCCTCAGTTCTAACAACTTTTGAAGGCCCTGTGTTATCAAGCCACAGCCATAAGACTCGGGGAGAAGTCATCACCCGCCTCCCAGGAGTTGTGTCACACGTCAGTTGACTGGACCACACTGTGGACCCTTCTTTCTCCGGGGCTGGAGAGCTCTGTGAGCCCCATGCACCTTCTTCCTCTTGGGCTCCAGGCAGCCACTGTGAGCAGCTGGACCCGGGCTGCTCCATCAGCGACAGATATAAACCTTAATAGGCAAATTGTTACTGGAGCCACTGGGATTTTTGCCAGAGTAAGGAAAGCAAATTTTTACTAACATCTACAGGAGTGCGCAATGATCATCAACATGCAAAGTTGCCTGTATAAGGACTAGCAAAAAAAAGTGATGAGAAGAACCCTGATATCCTCATGTAGTCCCTTTATTTGAATGCACAATAAGGCACTATTAGAAACAGTATGAGGCACCGATAGAAGTGAAAAGTTGGAAAGTAAAAGTAAACTTCAAGAAAAGATAATTACTAGGTGCTCTTTGCAGTCTTCTATTGATTTATCACTTTGATTTGTACTGAGTATGAAAAAGATGATAAAATACTGAAAGCAGTAATTAAGCCAGGATAAAGAGGGTTGTGCTTTCCTGAATACATCACATTGTATCAATAAATGAAAGCAAAACTTGGAGTGGAATATGCTCTTAGAACAGTAAAAGGAATGGTACCTCTGGGAAGTAAATACGCCAACTGTTGAAAATAACATCCTTATTATAGAGACTGTGAAAACCAATGTATAAATAGGCAAATAAAGAATGAAGACAATGTACTGTATAACTGATATGGGGCCTTGTATTTAAATATATCTATGTATACACACAAGCATATATACATGTACCTACCTATCCACCTTCTATCTGTACATTTATATAAGAGGCTACACACTGATGACAAAATGACTGGCAATTGGGCACCAGTCAAAAGGGGTTCATAAATACTATCAACATAAATTCACAATGTACCACATGTCTGTCTAAATATTTCTAATTTTTTTGCATCCTTCTGACACAGTTGTGACATTTTACATTTCCTTAAATAACATTTAGCAGCAGGAAATGAAGACAACCAGGATCGTAAGACCTGGCAACCCCTTGTACATACAGCTCAGTGCTTCCCAGATGACCAGCTTTCCCAGGCCAGCGGGAGCTGCAGAGCTGAGCTCTTGAGGAATTGATGGGAAATGTTCTTCAAGAAACACATATTCAAATGCTCTGTGAGTACATGGGACTACTGATCAGAAGTCATCATGTCCCAAGACTGACTATTATCTTTTCTATTTACTTTGATTTCAAGGCTAATGGTTGGAATTCAGTTTGCTCCCAACTGAAAGGCTTACTAAGCTGCAAAACCTCCACATTAGCTGGTATTCTTAAAAGTTAATAGAAAATAAACTCACTCAAACTAAATGCAAAATATAACCCTGTATACTGTATATCTAGAAGTGCTTAAGGAGATTTTGTGCATTTAGCTCCCACTGACGTCAGTGCTAAGTACCCAAGATGAAGCACTTACAGAACTGTACAGTAACAGTCACAGAACTGCATGGTATAACTAAGTTAATTCCATCTTATTAACTAAATTCTCATATTTTCAGTTTTGCTAAGACAGTTCTAAATGTATTGTGGTCATTGTAAAGCCAGACATTTCAAGCTAAATGGAGCATATGTTTCATGGAAGTTATTCAGCAAAGGATTTTAAAACTTTTAATATATTTTTTCCTATAAATCTGCTCTAAATATTCAAACAATTGTATACCTTTCAGAATTGAGACAATAATTTTACTTGATAACTTGATTAAATTTCCAAACCAGGTAATTGTTCTTTAGAGAAAAGAAAAACATCCAGCTGATGCATTTCATTTATAATAGACCTTAAAATAAATCGTACAGGTCATTAATTTTATATTGCAAAAGGCCTATAAATTACACTAAATGCTCAGTTGCATATATTGCTCAAGAAAATTAACAGTTCACATTTGGCTGCCTTTTCTTGGTCATCATTTCTTTCTGAACAACTCTTCAGTAAGTTGGCATATCTTTTTTTAAGGTAAACTGGGCTGAAGAATGATTTATATATTTATTTGTAGGCTATACACTGTACAACTTTCAGATCAAGGAAAGGATCCAAAAAGTTGTTGTGCTGGGCTCCACATCCTAAAACATATGGGGTTCTTCTAGCACCAGCGCTTAAATTTGGAGTACCACTGCTGCTGGTAGGTCCTAGAGCCAAGCTCAGTCACAAAATCAAGTCAGTTTTTTGCTACCTGTGAATATGTAGTGTAATGTAGTGAAAGACCAGGTACATTTTATGTGTAGGCCAGAAGAAGTGTTAGGGAGTCACATACTTTTTCCATTGCCCTTGCACACCGAGGCAGAGGAACTCATGCTCTTAGTGCAATGCATCTGAAGGGACCATTTGGAAAAATGTCTTGGCAATGTAACTACCCTTGGGCTATGGCATTTCTCCAGATTTGTCCTCTTCTAAGAAGATTTCTAGGGCCTTCATTATCTCCTTCACATAGATGCAAAAGATGCTGAACATAAGCCTAGACCCTTCTAGGCCTCCACTTCTCTGACAAACCTTTGCTCCAGGACAGCAGGGATGTCTGCCTGTTCCTTTGGCCTCACATAACTTCCACTTCTACTTCTTGCTCATAGCATTGAAGGAAAATTTAAAAAGTAAAAAGATGAGAAACAGGAGAACACAGTTGCAGGAGGGTTTTCAAAAATCTAAAATGACAAATAGAATCCATAACTAAATAGCTACACATGGAGGTGTGGGTTTTTGTTTGATTTGGGGGGGAATTTGTTTTTTCAGTGTTTTTTTGGGGGGTGGGGCTTTTTTGTTATTGGTGTTGGGTTTGGGGTGGTTCTAAAGTGTATATTAGTATTCCCATGGAAGCAAAACAGATTCCCTAATTACTTTAAGAGACTGCAGGTCTACTCAGCAGTAAGCTTGAATGGCATCTTGCAGCAACAGAGAGGAAAAACCCAGTCTTGGATTGCCAAATATTTAAATGGCAGTTAAAAAGCTGTTGGCAGGATGGTAGGGTTCTGACAGAAATTGTAAAGAGGCTATTGGCTTGTGTTTCAGTGAGTAGTTCTTGTATATTCAGTTTTAAGTCTGTAGTTCCATCACTATGAAGTATACAGTATCTGCTCTGAAGGTTAAACATGAAAACACAAATTAGAACTGTGAGATTTTTTTCTTGTGCCTACAACAAATTTGCTGTGTGTGATCTTGGCAAGTCATTCAGTACTCCAGTGCTCCATTGGTAAAATGAAAATAAATAATAGCAGTTATTAGACATGGCAGTTTTGTGGCTAAATCCATCAGTCTTTACAATGTACTTTAATATATGGTGATGATGAAACCTATAGAAAAGCTTATAAACAGTTATTTCAAAATTCAAAGCCATCCATTCTAAATCCACAAATGCTAAGTAAAATATATTACAGCATAAATGTCAAGAGGGATGGGAGGGAGACAAAGCACATGACATGACTTTAAATCATGATATGCACATGGGATTTCTCACTGAGTTTGTAGAATGATGGCCATTATTCTTCAAGTGCTATTTGGCTGGATAAATATGAACAGCAGGAATAGCTATAGTTCAATGGACTTCCTACTAATACCTTAGCAGGTGAGTATCAAAATCTTACTAAGTGAGTAAGAGCAGAGATGCCTTGTTAGTGATAAAAAGAGCAAGTTGTGGGGGATGGGCATCTCTGAACCAGAAATATGCTTTAGGTTTCCTGAGAAAGATGAAGACTGGAACAATTTGCCTTGGCAAACAAAGATAAATGATCTACCATGTCAGTTAACAAGTTAAGGAAATACAGCCCACAATTGCAGAGGGATGCACAGTGAGAGAAGAACACATTTACGTTCAGCATCCCATTTATAATGAAGCCATTATTTTGGGTTATACCTTAGTACTTTCTGCTGTGAATTGCCGTGCCACAATGAATGTCAGAGGATACTCTGTCAAGCTATAAGTTAAACCACTATTGCCACAGTACAGCTGTAAATATACAGAAAATTACCATAGGGCCAAACAAACTTAGCCTGTACTTATCTTTATCATCATTATTCATTTTTTTTCCTCTTTCCCTCTCAGAAAAACATGTTTGTAGGAGTGTATAAACAACTGGATCTTTGAAGAAGTGCTACAGACCAGAAGGGTCCCATTCTGCCTTCCTGACCTGTCCTCCCCCCATCCTGCAATGCCTTGCTGAAACAGGTGTTCAGGACTGAAAAAGGAAGCATTGCTCCTGAATGCCTAGAAGCATAGCCCAGCACAGACCTGGACAGAAAGTCTTTTTATTCCTCAGACATTTTTTACAAGGCAGCCATTGATAAGAGCAATAACCTGGCAGAGAGATATAGGTTGGGAACCTTTCTTTTCCAGTTTACCTGACCTATATAATTAAGAAGTTTCTGACATTCCTTAAACTGTGCCACAGACAGTTCCTCCTTTCTGTGGTTTTTCAGGAGTACAGAATCAGAGGAAGTATCTTCTTTTTTTTACTTCTTTTACTTTTTTTACTTCTTCTGAAAAAGAAACTGAATTAGAATAGAAAATGCAGTATTCTCCCCTAAAAAGACACTGCTTCCCTACAGAGTTTCTGAATATATCCTTTCCTATCTCCAGTCTCTGCCTCCCTATAGATTTAAGTTAAAGGAGCAGAATATTTGTGCTCAAAGTAGCCTATTGTTTTTAATCCACATGGATGTTTTGATCTCTTTCCTCTAGACTTCCAGGCTGAATAGCCCCACAGAATTAATATGGCTGCTGAAATGTATAGAGTGAACTGAATCAGGCCTTTCATTCCTGCCCAGCAAATGTTCCGATAGCTCTTACAGTCAGCCCACGGACTCTGCTCTGCTTTTTTCCCATTTCAAGAGCCTCAATCACTCTGAAAGCCAATGTACTTCCCTTACAATTAAACAAATTACATGATCGTAACTTATAAGCAGATAATACAAATATAAACAACAGAAATGAAACAGGCAATCAGAACCTTCCAGCCTCCAAATCCCGAATACCTTCAAAGAGTATAATAAGCAAGTTTGGGAAATGCAGTACATTTTCAGTACTAAGATAAAGATCACTCCCATTCATTCTCTTCCTAGGAGTATACAAGCCATGCTTACTGCCCATGGGAAAGTGGTATCTAGCTGTACTGTGACCAAAGATCCCACACTGCAATATTTCACATACACTAAGGGTTGTTGAGCACAGTACAGAATTAGAGGGAAGGCTTTGTGGGCTTAAGACTCTTTTCAAATTGACCCAAACTGCTCTTACAGGAGTAAACTGTGGCTGCGTTGAAATATGTGAGGGCAGAATTTAACCTCTTTTTTCCTAAATTCTAGACATAAAAGGCCCTATAAGCATTTTAGCACCACCTACCAGCGTGTTTTAGCACAGGTCAGTTCGGTGAAGACTTTACATATGCATTTCTCTTCAAGCACACACTTTAGACGCATTTTCAAGTGCTGTGCCAAATTGAGACCTGCAAGGGGAACAACTATTGTTCTTTCTATAATGAATTCCATCTTTCCTCTCTTTGCCTTCTCCTACTTTATGGAAAACCCCAAAAGGGATTTGAGTTCTACTTAAAAGTTGAAAAAAACTTTCCCTAGATGTCCCAATAATAGATTATTGGAAAAAAAGGGTCAACTGGCTGGCTTTACAACTGCATCAGCATCAGTCTCAAAGACTCTCAGATAATTAGAGAGATGAAGTTAAAATTGCAGTGGATTTATGATGATCAATAAAACATGATTGGGTCGATGCAAGACCTAACCAAACACTGGACAATCTCTCTGGCCACAGAGTTTTTAAATTTCAGTAGGAATGCTGGCTTGGTATGCACCCCCACTAAGCTGTGCCATAAACCAGCAGAAGAGGGATAAAATAATGAAATCCAATTATAGGCATGGGAGGGTCAAGGCTAAAGCTAAAAGAGTTGGTTTTATTTTACAGCCGACACTAATTACAGCAAACTTCTGCAGATATAGCTGGACATAACTTCCAATCTCAAAGACCTCACCTTCAGATTATTATCTACGCCTGCCTGGGGAAAAAAATGGGACTCATTAACATCTCTGGGTCATCCCTTGAAGCTGACAGCAATTTTGTTTGTGTAAAGAGTAGAACAATAAACCATAAATTTGCATTCAAGAAGCAACATGTAATAAGTGTTTACACTTAAATTTGATGTGAGCTATGTGTGCTTACCGCTTCTCAAACTCAGGCCACATTTCAGTCACTTGGAGACAGATCATAAAAATCTAAGCAAATATTTAGTTTCTGCATCTCCTAAAAGTGTCTTGCACATCATCAAAAGAAAAAAAAAAAAGAAATAAAATCCCAATGCCCAGCTCTTAAAGGGAAATGCAATAAGCATGCATCAGAGGATAGATTACTCTCTGTAGTCCTCTGCTGTTACCCACTACAACAATATGGGGAGGTGGCAGTCAGGTTTTTTCTGCAGGCTGAAAGATCCTTCTCTCCCCAAAATTCTTCAAGATCTGCAACAAGGCTGCAAACCTTATTGCTGCTGTTGCAAATGGCCTGGGATTTCTGGGCCAACTAAATTCCAAGGTCCAAGATCAGAGAAAAATCTTAGATATCTGTAACTTTTTCAGTCCACCTCTCTGTAGGACACCACTTGTAAACATTGCTACTGTTAAGCAAACTTCAAGCACAGTTCTAAATAAGGGAAGTTTTCCATAACTGGAGCCTAGGGATGCATGCCCAAATATTCCAAAGCATAAAGTCTGTTTTTGATTTTGTTGTTGTTGTTTGTTTCTTGTATTGTTTTGTTTGGGTTGGGTTTTTTTTCCCACTTATGGCTTTATTAGTCTGGAAGTGGTAATTTCAATTTCTTTTCAAATTAGGTGAGGTGAGGGAAACTCATATAGTTTGCAATCTAAGAATAACAGCTTTTTAAAATCCAGCTTTTTAAACTTATCACTATTTTTGCAGAACAAACAAAATCCACCATCAGTGATAAAACAGCAGATGTTGAAAAGC
This sequence comes from Elanus axillaris, assembly GCA_026212715.1. NCBI lineage: Eukaryota > Metazoa > Chordata > Aves > Accipitriformes > Accipitridae > Elanus > Elanus axillaris. The sequence continues at coordinate 23,880,166 of JANZLQ010000078.1, read as the reverse complement.
ACTGATTGTGTTAGAAAATCTATCAGTTCAGTTTCCAGCCAGATACTTACTCTGCAGGAAACTTCAGCGTGATTTATAGCATGAGAGGCACAGCATTGTACATAGACTTTGCATAGATACATGTGTTATACAGCATTTGTCAATAATCTTTCTGCTTAAAAGTTTATTAAGATATGAACTTTACTTCCAGTAAAGGCTGCTATCATATTTGTGCAGTAAAGTAATAATATTCTACATCTTGCAGTGCTCATTTTCTGAGGAGGATAAACTTTCAAACAGTCAGAGAATTCAAGCCAGCAGTGCTGCAAACTGATTGCTTTGGAAATCTTTCTTCTAACTAGTTATTACTGAATCTGGACTGTTATTCTCGAAGTTTAATTACAGGAAAAATAATTTTACAGTTTGTGAAACACCATCATTCTCTCCAAGAACTCAACAGCAAAACCAAAAAGATTTGGACATAATCCTTCCAAATTGTTGAAGTGCCAACCAGCAGAAATCTGACCCAGTATTTGTTTACCCTTCAAACACACTTGTGTTTAGGAAATAAACTTATTACCTTAGACTATAAAATATGGCAGTTTGAGATCTGCTGTATAAACAGCTGAGACACTCATTCCTCTCCTGTTGCAAGCCTGAGCAAGGAGAGGAACATCAGAAATGGCAAAATCTATGGCAGTCCCAAACTACGCCTTTTTGTCGCTGCACTAATCAGAGCTCTCAGTCAACTCTAACCTGGAATTTCTTCCAGACAGACACAGGATATTTGATCAGAGGTCTGACTGGGATTTAAAAGCTTAGATTAGGGAATTCAAGGATGAGAATGAAGAGAGAAATTACAGACCTGAATTTGGTGAAGCAGGGGGAAACTCAAAAGATAACTGGGCTATTGCAGAAAAAAACAACTCATATACTCTGACACATGAATGATGCAATTTTAACTTTGGCAAGGTAGTCACTTTTTCAAAACCACCTTCCTGTTTAAAGTTAGGATGTTACCGAACAAGGTCTTCTAAGAATAAGAATACTGAATATAAAGTGCATAGCTATGATGATTATGGGGATAATTGAGAAAGCTGTAAGACAAGTGTGGCCTGCAAACAGCAATGGAGGAGTAGAGCATACAAATTGCCTGCTGCGAAGTGATGGGAATCAAAAGTCTGGGGTTTAACCTCAGAGAGTACCTAAACAAAGTTAGGAACACAGCTAGATTCAGGCTTGCAGTACAACACAATGTTAAAGGATTAAAATCAGTTCAAGAAGCTGGAATAACACTAATTCATAGCCAGGGAAAGCAAGCAAACAAACAAACAAGCCCCCAAACAAAACCAAAACCCACAAGTAAGTACAAAGTTTGACTTTGTACTGGTGGGGCAGAACTGCCAGTCCTCAGGCATCTCAGCTGAGGCAGAGTATAAACCTGCCTCCTTTTAAACAGTAGACCGCTTTTCAGGATGTATACATGGCTAGCTCAAGAGGCTGACAAAAGATAATGGTAGTTCCTTTTCTCCATTCAGACTGACAAGTTTACCAGAGGAAGAGCCATTTTGCAGGTCATTTATGCTATTCTAGAAAATGGCTTTGAATTGAAACAAAACCAGTATTACCAATTTCGCAATAAATGTCCATGTAATCGTGCATGAAATAAAACAGGGGCTGAAAAAGCCAAGTATATTAGGTCAAAAAAACCAAACAGAAAAACAGGTTAAGCAAAAAGAGATAAAGACAGACCAGCTTTCAAACAAAGCATACTAAAATTAAAAATTCTTTGCTACTGTAGAAACTTAAACCGTTGTCAATGCCCACGTTATCTTCTGTGGGACATTATACTTGGGGCTGCTGCTATTTTACCACATGCCTGAAGATTGTTATGGGGAAGAGGATTACTGATGGCCTGTGGTGCATGGGGGCACGTGGAACAGACATCCATGACACAACTGCTTCTTATCCCAAGGAAAAGGGTTGATGACCTACGTAGTCCCTTCCAGCTATGTGGTCCTAGGAAAAACATTGTCAGGACAACTCACTACTGTTATTATTATTTTATTTGCGCATTGGAAAGATGGAAATGCCTCCAACATCTTGCAGTATTAGAAGTGAAATGAGAAGATTTGGGAAAGGTAAATATATTAACATTAGCAAAATTGGAAGCAATTGGTTTTGCTTGGCTTGATGTTTAATAGCAGAAAGACCCCTTCGGTTTTCTGTGGTTGAATGTGAACATGAAAAGCTGTGTACTTCCACAGTGTATAACTCTACATTTCAATTATTAAGTCTTGCATAATTCGCATAACAAACTAAAAAGCATTGTGTTACATGTACTTTATTCATAAAAACTGGTTTTAAAGAAAATTAATAACAGATGTAATAAGAAGTAAATGGAAACCAGAACTGATGACGATCTAGAACGATGATTCACCCTATCCATTTTCTTTGTTTTGAGGCTACAACTTAGATCAGCATACATATGTTTAAATAGGAACCAGTAATAAACTGTGTTGATATTGAGGTCAGGTTTCTGCAATACACCAAATGCTAAACTTCTAGTCCATAAATGCCTTCACTGCAAATAAACCATAAATCTATTATCTTTACAGCAGCTGCAATCTGGAAAATGTGCTCTCTTTTAATTTAGTTGCCTTATGAATATCATATTAACCAAGAAGCAACCTGAATGAGAAATATGCTATAAAGTAAAAAAAAAACCAAAACAAAACAAAAAAACAAACCAACAAAACCTAACTGGATTATCAAGACAACTGTTTTTTTTCAGCCATTCCCCCTTTTCCTGTCATCAAATAAAAAGTAAGGTTTCTACAAGACAAAATGGTCTGTTCTTATAGGGCTTACAGTACATAGCCAAATTCTCAACAACAGTAAGTCTCAATGAGAGATGACTAGAAAGTTAATTTCCCACCCTAAGTCAAAATTTTTATCTTGTTCTGATTAAAAGATCAGAATAGTCAATGTTTGCTGTAGGATTAAATGAAAAATATCACAAACACACAAACTGCAAAACATTGCTTTTCAATTATGATTATACATCCTAATATAATAATTTAAATCTAAAAGTCAAAATGAAAAATGAGACATTTTATCATCATCAAAATAAGAAACTCAAAATTACTTGTTTTGACACTTCCCAGTTGAAATATTTGACAAAAGCATGTCAACTTTGACATAATTTTCCAATTTCAACTAGTTGTTTCTTTGAACATTTTTTGACTAAACATATATAACACGTGGTAGTATTAAACAGAAGTTAGGTATTGTACTGTTGCAGACTTTTTACATTGTTCTAAGAGGATTTATAATGCTCACAGGTTTAAAAATACCACATTCATTCTCCTAGTTTTATTTTCACCTCCCCTACCTCTTCCAAAATGTAGTCTTTTCTCTCTCTCCCTCTCTTTTTTTGACTAACAATAGCAGGCCTGACCCATCTGACCTAGAGCATGCCTACATGAACTACTGAAATAGTGCAAGTGAGGAGGAAGCAATCTCCAAAGCAGGCAGGAAGGGCAACAGAGATGAAGGATGGGAAAGAAGAGCATAGCAACTCTGAAACCTGTCCTTCCATGAAAGGATTCCTAACAGAGGGCCTTGGGTTTATATCCCAGCGTGACCGAGATTGAATTGCAAATACATGCTGTCTGGCTTGCAAATTCAAGAGTCACATACACCCACCCAGGAAAGCAGAAACATGCAGCTGGAGAATATCATGGAGCAACTATAGTAATAAAGACTCATGCTGGCTCCCAACTCTCTATGGAGGCTAAGACAGCATTTTCCAACAGATTTTTAGTTCAACTGCTGACTCATCAAAAGAAGAACCTGCACAGTGATGAACTCCCCTCTCTCTAACACTTCACCCTTCAGAAGACACTGAAATTACAATGGATGATACTTGCCTTTTACAATCAGCCTACTAACAACTCTTGTGAAGTGAAAAGCTGTAATTATTCAGCCCAGATGCAGTATTGCCCATTTAATTAATATTTTCAGGATTATGACCAAAGCTGGGGGGGGGGGGGTTAATGCTTGAATAGAAGAAAAAATTAAATATGACTCAAAGTGGTTATTACTGGATAACCACAGCATCCTATTCTGCTACATCTGTTAAATGCAGATGAAACTTCCAGGAGGGTCTACCCTATTAACTACAGCAGTTAAGGAAAGATGCAGTAAAAACTATAAATGGCATTGCATCCCTGTAACATAAGCAGCCCTTTGACACAGTTCAATTGCATCTATAGAGAAAAGGACGAGAGCTCTTAGCATCAACTGTGAAACAACATATACTTGAAGCATTACCAGAGATAGGTTAAATGGAAAGTTTTGTATATTCCTTTTGTGGAACTCTCCCTATTCAAGTCAAGGATTTTTCACTCAATAAAATGACATGGGATTAAAGATGCCTGCCTAAAGCCCCCCAAAAGCCACTATGAGAAGATCTTAAAAGACAAAAATAAACAAACAAACAAACAAACAAATAAATAAATAAATAAATAAAATTGTCTGCTTGTAATGGAATCTAGTAAGGACAAAATCTGATTTTAAAAGCCATATTTCGCAACATAAGAACTCTAACACAAGCAGCATTCCAAATGTCTTTACCTCATCTGCAGCCACAGAAAGTGTATGTTAAAATCACATTAAAGCCACATATATCATTGACAAATGAGAGACAGAGGCCTCGAGCTAAGAGAGCACTTGAATTCATACTTGTATTTTATCTAGCTGTGCAGTTTGAGGTGAACCCTTGCGTACTTAAAGCTACCCACACAGAATGATTCCAGATAGCTGGATGAGACCTTGAAAGGTCACATTGTCCAGCCATTTGCTCCAAGGTAGGAACAGCTGCCTTTCTGGACAGAATGACATTTTGGACATATGTTTATCTAACTGTTTCAGTGATGAAGACTACTCAGATATAATCTACTCCTCTAGCCTGAACATTTAGAAGTCTGTCTTGCTACAATTTAAGTCATTACTTGTTGAGGTCAAGTTATTCCCTTCTTCTCTGTGGAAGCCTTTTGCATACTTGAAGATTGTTACCATGTCATCTCTTAGTTTTATTCTCTCTAGCAGTGTTCTTTCCTTTTTTTCTTCATATGACACTCCTCAAATTGTCCACATATTTCTTAAAGTGCAGTGCTTGAAACTGAAGAGAACGTTCTTGTTGGGATCTTACCATTGTCGAGTAGAGCAGATGCAGCACTCTTGTGACATCTTGTCTCTATCTTCATATCAATCCTTACGTTTCTCTTGATCACCCCATCAAGATGTTTGCTACTTTTGAAACTGCATGTTCAACAAGAGTCAAGCCTGATCCTGTATCTGGCCTAAGAACCTGCTCCATTTGTCCAGTTCAGAAGAGAAAAAGGTTGGGCCAAATCCAACTTGAAAACACCCTCCTACGCCCTGCTTTTTAGTGGAGGGAGAAGAAAATGTTACACAAGTGCTTTCAAACCCAGAATTTACAAGGACACTTAGCACAACTGATTGCTCAATGTTGACAGCAAGGAGTGCTAATTGAAGCTATGTTTATTCGTTGGATGAGGAAAAAGAAAAGAGGAGGAAGCGGAGGAAGTGTTCATGATGAGACACAGCACCCAGCACTCACAAACATTACCTCAGGGCACTGGTTTATGCTCATTTGTCAGAAGCCACAAACAAAAACAAAACACACATGACTTAGCATGGCTTCTCTGCATACTTCTCCATGGAAAGTAATCTGCGTTCTTCCAGTTCCTGCTGTGATTATGCAATTCTCTAATTTAGTAAATATGACATCTGCCAATTGCACTGGATTAACACTCCTACCTCAGTCCTCATCCAACCTAATAGTTAGATATAATTCCACACTGCTGGCAAGCTTGCAATATTTCCTTGTACTGGATGAGAAATGCTCCCATCAAATTACCTTTTGTTCACTCTGTAGAGAGTCCCCAGCACACGCTTACCTTAACTACTGCCTTCTTAAAGTGTTCTGGTATTAGTTTTCCTTAGGAAGCATGAACCATACCAGGAATTCAAAATACACTCACACCAGTTACCCCAGCTGTGTTCTCAGTCTAAGAGACTGTGCCCTAAATAAGTTGTAAAACTGGAGCTGCTGCAGAGCTTTTTTGGCAGTGCCTTCGAGGTTACCAGCAGCAGGATTGCTCAGTACTTCAGACAGTCCAGTGAAACCACAGTCACTTTTATCAAAAACAGAGTCCAATGACGCTGTTATTTTTATTTCTCTTAAGAAACTTTTATCTTCTTTGTGGAGAAAACCAGTAGGACTCAACTGAGCATGTTTCTTGTGTGATAGCCATCTTTAGCATAATTCAAAGCAAAGCAGCTTTCCAGGCATCACTGCACAGTAGTCCTGCAGGAGACACAAGCTTCAGGTCCAAACCTCCATCTCCCGAGGTCTGTGCAGGTGCAGGAACCTGCAACGCTGCTCCACCAAAAATGTGCCAAAAAGTCCATAATGAAAATGCTAACTCACCATAGGTCTGTAACTATTTTCCTCAGTGGGTCTCTCTCATCACCTGACATGACGAATTTCCTCATCTACCTCCTTCACAGTCTCAGGAGTCTCTTCCCCTAGAGTAAGCAGCTCTCCTGAACGGCAATTTTTTTTTTTGAGGAATCTGGTATTCAGCAAGGCAGTAAATGTTGTCCCAGCATTTTGCTCTAATGGCTGGGGTGCATTGCTAATAACAGAATAAAGGAATTTTTCAAGCTATAAAGACATTTCTTCATTTTCTACATTTGTTTACAGTGTAGAGAGCTAGTTTCCCTGTTATTTATCATCAACTCCAAGTGTCAGACAAAACCTAGCGTCTGAGTCAAGTGTTTGCTGGGTTTTAAGTGCCTGTGTGAGGATGTAAATGCTAAATATTTACAGCCAAACAAAAACACAGGTTTCCCCAAGGGGATTTTTAAACCTTCAATGAACTATGAGCATTGATCGTACTCTAAATTTGTGGAAATGAGTTTCTGTGAAGCTAAATTTAATACCTAAGTCAACCTTATCATAGTCTTAATTTACTCGCTATTTACTAGCAATATTTCAGATCCACCTTTCAGAGGCAATTACAATGACAAAAAGCACAAAAATAAAAGGAAGAACCAGAATAAAAGTTTAAAAAAAGATTACTTCTTTAGAGGGAATTCTGAGTAAAATACATATGATATGTAAATAGGATTCACTCTCAAATGTCACTGGGATTCTCTAACCCAATTTTCCACATTTACATATCATGTACAGAAAAAGAATATATGTAATTTTGAATGCATAGAGAAAAAATACCTGACATACATGTTGTCTTATACTGTATTTCGATACTTCTAAGATAAAAGCTGAAGGTTCTAATGTGTAATGACAGAAGTTAGGGTTTGGTTTTTGGCTTTTTGGTTTTGCTGGGGGTTTTGGGGGGAGGGGTTCAACAGAGTAAAGCTCAGGCAATACAGAAAATGTGACTGTTTCAGCAGTAGATAAATGCTAGATAAACACTCCTTAGCAGTAGTTTATCCCATAAAAATAATTCTACCCCTCTCTGAATGCGGATGCCGGCAGACAGCAGCAGTCCAATGAATATAGAGGATACCAGGATTCTGGAATATGCTTTGGCAGAAGAAAAATTACAGTAACAGCCTGCTAATTCTGACTGATGGTGTTTGCAAAGGTACGTAACGTTTTCAAGGCTTCTCGTGGCAACGCTTCAACAAGCGGCGAGCCCTCACTTTAGCAACCGGGGGAGCCCTAATTTGTTGCGCGAGCTTTCCAAAGACCGTGCGCTTCGGTTCACTAAATCCATATGCCGTACTCGGTGCGGTTACCGTAGAACGCACGTGCACACAAGCCTTACGCTGAAGGGCCGCCATCCCCGGCCGATGGCGGTTTGGCCGGGGCGGAGGCGGCGCGGACCGTGCGCGGGGCAGGCGGGC